>OY756966.1:22155000-23355000 GCA_963580455.1 Euonymus europaeus | reverse complement strand
TCTCACTACGGAGATACAAAAGAATATTAAAGATTTCTGGGTGTATACTAAGCCTACCCTTGACAGTATACTTATATAATACGGGTGTCAATTAGTATTGGCTTTTCTAACACGGCATCTCACAAGTCTAGCGTCAATTATTGCTGGCATGCGCTAGCAATAAATGGAGGGAGGTGAGCAACAAATTAATGCTAGCAACACTTTTCAACAGTCTCCCAGTTGGAGACTAACATCACTTGCATCCTTATTAGGAACTTCAAACAAATTAACAAGACTCCGCCATATGTCTTCATAAATCTAGAAGACCAACTCAAGTCGAGCAAAACTATAGTTTCTCGATTGTTACTGTTTTTGTCAACATGTTTGCTGGATTTCTGCTTCCTCGAATCTTCTCAAATTTTAGGACTTCTTTAGCTTCGATGTACCTGGATCTAAATCTAGATCTAATCAAAATATTACAAATCAATGCGATTATACTTCAAGATTCATTTAGATCTTCTTCTAGATCAGTTAGGAACGGGTGCTCAAATGGATAGGTTGGTCGAGCTTCTCATATTTTGGTTAGTCTGTTGATTGTGTGGTGTTTTTTGTTTTCTTATTTAGCATGTATGGGTTCATCCTGAGACAGTTTTATTTGTGTACATTTGGCCCGATATTTTTATTTGATTTGTCATTCATCTATTTGGCTTTGTAAATTTCCAAGATGTTGCCAGTTGGGTTTAAGTTTGCAACTATGAAATGAAATGCTGAGTTTAAACTTTTTTAAAAAAGATCATTATTGAATTTAAAAATTGTAAGTAAATAAAGAATAACTTAAATAGATGACAAAGGAGTAGCAGAAAAGAAATTTGTCATCTTTCTGACTATTCGTTCGTTAGATTGTGACCCAACTCATCATGTTGTTGTCAGGTGAAAAACTTCCATGTGCGTCAAATTCAGGCTATGTCAACTTTTAGAAGAAAAAAACTTGTCTGTCATGTTTGGGTTTAAAAAATTGTCCAAGAATATTATGATACTGGTTCAGAGCCTGTGCGTTGCGGTAGGACTATCGAATTTTGTTAACTTTCGATAGAAAACGAAGGTTAACATGTGGAAAATATATCTCAAGAATATAAGTAATATAGAAGCTCTAACGAGTTACCTCACAAGGATGGTACTTCACAGAAAGAGACTGAGTATTCTCTGGTGACTAAAAGGCACAAATAATGCTCGTCTCACACCAAATAAGTGCATGTTTAGTTATAAATTGTATATAAATTGCCTTAAATAGTTACTTAAAGGCACAACTAGTAGCTGAAAATTAGAGAACATGTGTGTAAATCATTGATCAAGTCAAGGCTATCAAACCAAACAAAAGCTCTTAGTCACTTGAGGTCTTTACCCAAGTGTTGAACAGAAAATGATAAAGAGAACAATACGAAGAACTTTTAGATGGTGGTTGCAAATTGTCTTTGTTTGTGGACGTCAAATCATGTTAGGTAATGTTATTTCGCTTGATGGCTGGATTCTCCTATAAAAGGAGATTTGCTTCGAGAGCAACATAACACGAAACACATAACAAAACAAGTGAAAGAGAAGAGAATGAAATTGCATACCTTCATTTCGAGGACTTCATATACTTTACAGGGGAACCTTTACTCTCAGAAGAACTGAAAAGGCAAACTTGACTGCCAATTTCATTATGATGTTCTCTTCCTTCATTTTCAATTTTGTTTTGTTTTCGTTTGGGTTTGGGTGGGCAACACTTCTGCCACACACTTAAATATCAAGATCAGAATAACAACCTGTAACAGGTCGTCCGGCACAACGAACTCAGCCAGAGGAACAAAGAAATAATTCAAGAAAGAAATTGCATACCTTCATTTCGAGGACTTCATATACTTTACATGAGTACCTTTTCTCTCAGAAGAACAGAAAAGGCAAACTTGGCTACCAAGTTCATTTTGTTTATTTTATGGAGTTTCAGTAACTAGAATACCTGCAATTAAAAAAAATAATGGTGGCATCAGGACGGTACCATTAACAATAAACAAAACACCTAATTGAACACCCAGCTCAAAACCCAATCTGCAAATGAAATGGAAACTCCAAATAGTGGTGAACTTGGGCTTCGCCCCGGAGCATGAAATGATTGGACTAATGAGGTTACTGTAGGATCAAAGAAACCAAACATTGCTTTACCTTTCTATCATTGGATCCATGGTCTAAAATATAGGCTTAGACAAATTATGGGGTAGGGTTACACTGAGTTTCCTTGCAGTCACTGGATCATGGATTCTGATCCACTCTCCTTATCTTTGTCCTTGTATTTATGGGTACATGTTACTGCATAGCTGCAAAAATCACCCATAGAACGCATCAACTTTCCTCACATTCTGTCCAAGTTCCATGAAATAAAGAAGTAAAATTTTTAAAAATTATAGGAATCAAGTCATCATACATGAACTCAAATATATTTTTGCCTGAATGACTAATTAAATAGCCTTTCCTGTGAATAGATCGAATATACAGTATAAGAGCAAAAGCTTCTCCATCTTGACATCAATGTAACTGAGAAAAGAAACAAAGATAGAAAGCAAATCCATTAGGTAGATTAACTAACCTCCAATGCTAAAACCGAGAATCTACCAGATAGCAAACCATGTGCCAGCTTCATCCTGTCAAAGAAGAAAACTGAGAAGAATCATGCTCTTAATTCCTAAATACTTTTTGCAGGCTCACCACTCCTGATGAAGAAGAACAAATTTTTTGACATTGCTAAATACTTTTTCCGTAATATTTTGCATTATATATATAAATAGACATCGATATATATTGTATTTCCATTTTTTTAGGCCACAAACTTAGCATGTGTCTAAATTAGTCTCTGAACTTGAAACTTTATTGTGAAGTAAAAAAAAAGATATATTGATGCAATAACCCGTCAGAGCTTTGCAGGATGTCCCTAATGAGAGGATACTGAGCTAAGTACAATTTTACAATTGTTCGAAAATCAACCCGCTCCAAAGCCGCCTTGTGAAAAATTGTCAACGTGTCAAACCAAATGCTGTTGGAGAAGCACAAAGCGGAGACCACCAATGGAGGTGCTGTCCAAGAGAATTGATGTTTTGAGATCAGAGAAGAAGGAACAGACGCGTCGAGAACTAATCCAACTACAGTTCCTCACACAGGTCAGTACACCACTATGAAAATTTCCACAATGAAGGCAACAACCTATTGATTATGCAGTTTGTGAAATTAATAATCCCAAAGAGGTCATTAAATTCATTTTCCTATAATCAAATCCTAATTAGAGGTACAACCTCTACCTAACCAATTCAAACTGGCTTGGCTGCAGTTGCAAAAGAATTCTCCCCACTTCTTTCAACTGCTTCCATGAAATTAACAATATTTGCTTTACCAGTATCAACCTTACCTTAGAATCCTCCATTTATTAATTATTACAACCTAACTAAACAGAGTCCTCTTCAGCTACCATGGCAATGAAAGGGAATATTTTATCTAGTTCTATCACCATATGCAGGTAAAGTAGTTTCAAAAGATGTGAATCACAAAATGCATCTTCATGGCTTACTTAAAGAAAATGCCATGAATCACAACTTAGCTACATGCTAATTAATTACTTTACCCAAGCTGACCAAAGCCTTTACACCAAAGTCTGCAACTATAACCGAAGTCGGGGTCATTCTTTTCAAGAATTCGTCCATAAGCAAAAAATGAGAATGATTTAACCTGTAAATCACACGTAAAGTCCAGATGAGGCACTTGTTTTACAAAAGGGAAAGGGGGGCAACTCTGAATAAGAAAATATGTATATAAAGGGGGTGTGAAAAAAAATATATAAATAAGGAAATTTAATTAACCAATAAAAATACCTAGAGTAAAGATCCTGGTGAGATTGCAATTTCATTTTTGGCGGAGAATAAAAGTGGCAGTCCCAACATAATTTCCTGAATAACCATGGGTTTTTTTTCACTACTATTACATAAACAAAGAAGATAGTAATTTCCAAATGTTATTTTGAAGATAATGGCATAATTAGCAAAAGATAGTTCATATGAAGAAAGCCTCCTTCCCGTTAATGGACCAAATTCTCCACATAGAAGAGAATAATCAGTTTTCTTTCTTTTTTACCACCATTCACTAAAACCATTGTTATCCGTAAATATGGAGCTCCGGAAGCCTACAACCATAAATATATATATATAGATAGATTCATCTGGGTAGTAATAAATATTCAAAGAACCTATGCAAGGCAACTAAGTCAAGAAAGTTTAAATTAAAAAGAGAGCTACAATGGAAAATTACCCATAAATCATGTTCAATGAAGATATAGCAAATGCAGAGACACAGTACCATGATTTATCCGTATCTGCTATTACATCTTATAATTACTCTCCTGCTACCATTTGAAGCTTATCTCAGTAGTTGACATCAGACGATAAACCTCGTAAACAAAGAGCAGCTCAAGCTCGAAGAAATCATCATCAAAGGCTATTAAATTCCATACCTCAGTGGCCTGCCAAAATTCAGGGCACCAACTTTCATCACACATCCCACTAAAAGGCAAATAACCAACACAGCATTGTGGGCTCACTCACAAAGATCATATTTCCTTTGATCTCTGTCCACTGTACCAAAAAAAGCGAGACACTAACACAATGAAGGGGAAGGTAACGAATTATAAACGGAATCGAATTTGCCAAACAATGGTTTGCCTTTCTGTTTCTTTGCTTAATAATAAAGACTTCAACAAATTATACGGTAGAGTTACACTGAGTCACCAAGGTATCCCGGGCTAATGGAAACTGATTCACCTCCTAAACAGGGAAAAACCATACGAGAACAATGAATTTTAGTAGGTTGCAACGTGAAACAATACAAAATACCCTTGTAGATCGACAACCTGGAACTCATATCTGATTTCCCTCTACAAAAACCAATCTTCTTTTCCAGTTTATCATTCTGAATGGAGAGGTAATCACACATTAAGATATGAACTCAGGCAGCGGAACAAACGCCGTATGCCTGCCTTAAATGCTTAGAGGAAACGTTCAAAAACGGAGGAGACAGTAAGTCGAAGTAAAGGGCTGATGGGTGAAGCGTGATCCTCGTATTTCTGTGATTTAAGATAAAACCTGCTACAGTGCAGATTGTTGCACCATGAAACATTCTCAACAGAGCAAAAGACTTCTTTTGATCTTATGGTGATTCTTCAAGAATCAAAATTGATTTGCTAATGATCAAGAAAATTGGCCGAATCCCCTTAAACTTTTTCATATAAGTTTATTGCGAAATAGGAATCCATCTTATCAAATGATTTCCCGTTTCTAGTATCTAATGACTCAATCATCCACTTTTGGCATCTCAAGGAACAAAAAATGATGATCTTATTGCAGAAATGATAGTATCACGAAAAGTTGCCAAGTTGGTAGCGACGATGAACTTAACCATTTAAAATACAGAATTAGGCCTCCATGCCAGTTACCCTATTGTCAAACATTGTAGTCTTTCTTCCTATGATGTAACTGCAAAATGTAAAATAATATATTAGTGGATAAGGAGTAAATGAAGGTCATGCTACAAACTAAATCTTGATGAATTTGAAGACTGCTATTTCTATGAGCAGATGGAGGACAAAGAATCAAACTAAGAGACAACGCAACATCTAATTAACTAAAGCGAAAACAGACTTCCGATAAGTTTAGAGAGATTCAATGTTTTGTGAGAAGCAGTCTTTAGATCTTAAGCAACTCCCCTTCTCATAACCAGCGTAGTTTCCTTTAATTTGTGAAGAATCACAGCTAAATAGCATAATATGGAAATCCTCCAGGTAGCCTAAAAGTTTTAAACTCAAAGTATAGTATCATACCCTCACATGGTGCTTAAAGAAGAACACAGAAAACTCTAAAATCATGCTCCCGTAGTTTATAACGAAATTTTGTCTTAGCTGCTGGAGGTTTACAATAATCATGCAAGGGCAAACGGAAGTACAATACTGAAGAAAAGAAAATGCATCAAATGTGGAACAAGTTAACTCTTACCTCTGCAGAAAGAATAAAAGTAAGATCCATATTTAAATGCTTTTTGAGTTAAGCAGCTATACATCCATTAGAATCAATCCTCCCTCTAAGGCGACTCTGAAATCAACCAGATAGCTTCTTCCTACTTCTCATCAATTACATTCTAGAAGCACAAGGTCAGTAAATACAGAAGGTCTCACTTGAGGTGGAATTTCCCAGTGAGCCAAAATATGGCCAGCTGTCGCCAAGCATGCTATTTAATGAGAAACAGATAGGCAACATTATCATTGATGCTAGGTCAAATGAACCATTCGCTTCACATCCAAACAAAATAAATTCATATGATGTCAAAAGAATAAGGATTCGCAAAGATTAAAAAATGAATAAAGTCATACAAATTGGTAATCCATGTAGCATATATGGCTTCTCTAAGTCAGCAGTGTTATTTCCTCAAAATTTATTATATTTGGCTGTGAAGCCAATAGTAACCAAGTTAGCAAATAAAATTGAGTGTTCAAAGAATAAGTAGCATACATGAAGGGGGAAAAAATTTAAGTTCAGCTACAGCAAAATGACCAATCTTTCATTTTTTGTTTCTCGATTTATTTTATCCAGGGTGCATCTACAGGCAGGCGTCAGAACTTAGAAAAACTTCGAAACCACTTTAATGATGAATGAGTTCTATGCCTCAATAACACCAGTAAGTAGGGAAGTTATTGCCTTTCTAGGATACTCAATGAAATGCCATCACATACCCAGAAAGGACCTCTTTCATAAGCAATGAATATCCGCTTCCACAGTGCTGAGTGCGAGGGCCTGTAACATTCATACAAGTTATATATAACTACTACCATTGACTGTATTCTTACTTCTTATAAAGATTTTCATTTCAATGTGAGATGAGAAAAAAATGAAGGGGAGAGAGACATTTTAAACAAAGAAAAAAAATTAGGTGGAGAGTGAAAGTAAACAAGGGTCATATATAGCCTTTAGCTCCAGAATTTTGTTCCATGACTTTTCCATCACCAAACATACACAATATAGATTAAGAATAATTTCATCACCCATTAATATTGAAAATGTGCTATTCTCTATAATAAAAGTAAAAAAGTATGACCGCAGGCAACTTCATAGTTAATTTTATGTGAATGGTGCATAAGATTAATGGTGAAGTGGAGGCTATGGATTGAAAGGAATAGCAGAATCTTTAATGGACAGGAGACCTCCATAGACACTTTCATAGAGAGTTGGTTTGATTGTATTAAATTTTGGGCCTCTTCTTTCACGGGGAATATTTTTGACTTCATGAATATTTCTTCATTGTAATTGTTTGGTGGCACACATAGTGCTTGAATAAAATCTTTTTTCCACTCAAAAAAAAAAGATTAATGGGGCATCATTCTTTGCAGACTGAGGAATTTGAGCTCAAAGCTAGGATAGAGGTCTAGTTTCTGTCAGCACAATAAATCTGTAAATAATTGATGCAATGCCTAGACCTTGCGTCTTCCAATATCTCAATTATCCATAGCTTCTCATATACTCTCGTAGGATAAGTATTGGATATGCCCCTATACTTACACTTTCGGGTCATTTAAGCCCTTGTACTTTTTTTTCGATAAAAAAAACCATATACTTTTCATAACAAGCCATGTTAGCCCTTATCACGAATTTCCGCCAAAAATCACTGAGCTTGCCGTTTACTAATGACACATCATTTTCTTTTCTTTTCTTTTCTGCCAGCTATACAATTTCATTGTCATGTGCAATAATTTCAAATTATTAAAAACATAAAAGTAAAATAAAAACCTAAATCTATATGCACTCGCCCCAAATCTCCTCACCAACAACGGTGGCAAGCAATTTCGGCCATTCAATGGACACCCACATAGACAATTAGACATATGTAGACATGAAGAGAGACAAAAAAATACTAGTATAGATTGCATTTGAGGCGGCTGTTCCATTTGCCGTAGGATCTAGGAACGGTAAACTTGGAAAAGAACTCAGATAGAGGGCTAACGATGACGTCAACTTCACGGAGCGCATCGATTAAATTCATCACCAGTCGATTGAACAAGAAATTGTAGAAGAGCCTTATGTCGGAGATCTCTATATTGAAGAGAGGATTTGATATGGGTTTCATTGTTGGGTAAGACTTGGTCGAATTTGGGTTTCACCGAAGAAGATGGAGTGGACGACTAGAGAAGATGTCTACGTCAAATATGGTAAGACTAGATCAAATTTGTGCTATGATTTGTTGGGGATGAAAGGAGAGATGTTTATGGACTATCTTGATTTCTTGGTGAGGTAACCATTGTCAGGTCGGTAATATCAGATCTGGAGACTTTATATATATGATGGCTATTGGCGATGATCCGTCGATGGTGGTAGGCGGTGGTTCGATTTTTTTTTTCAGAGAAGTATTGCCGGAGAAGACACAAACGTCGATTCGATTTTTGGGTCATTTTAACTTTTTTTGTTATATTTTTTTTTCGTTTCCATTTTTTGAATCTAAAAATAAATCCATGTCATATTTAACACACATTCTTATCCTTTCTTAAAAAATGACATATAAATTGTTAACTACTATTTGAAGTAGAGGGGCTTTTTTGATACGAAAAAAAGTAAAAGGGGTCAACTGACCCTTTCTTGACAGTAGAGGGGCTACAACATTACTTATTCCTTTACTTTTTTTAATAGTTCTAATCCATTCATCGTTTTCAAGCAACTCAGCAACATTAAGTGGTGTATTTGCCCATCTATAAAGTTCAATTCAGATAATGATATGTATAAGAAGTTTGAAGTTTAAAAAATGATCAAGTTTCTCAACGTGAATAACTATGTTAGAATTATTTTCCAACCACCTTACCTTCAAATAACAAGAAGAAAATTAATTGCATAGAAAAAGGATGATAACTACCAGGAATCAAAAAAATAAAATTTCTAACTATACTCTTAAGAGGTTGCAGTTTCAGGACTGATACGAAATGTCCGGTTATCAGGCATCTAATTGAATTAAGAGGAGGTGATAGATTTATTTCATGCAAATTTTATTTGTCCATGACAAAATAGCAAAAATAATACTTTGACCATACCTGTCAGTTATGTGTGAATCAAAACCATGATATACCAATAGTTTTGTTATCTCAACCAAACCTCGAGACAACCAAATGGATGGTGTTTGGTCATCATAGCTCGAGTTTGGTTCAAACCAACTAAACAACATCAAATTCACAACTTTACACTTATTTGATGCTAACAACAACATATAGAATGCTACCAGCCACACCAACCAATAACATGACCCCATTAATCCTAAGTACACCAGCAGCCCATTCTTGGCAACCTCCATGAGTAGGTTGTGCCCATATTTATATATCAAACATACACAAATCAGCATTATTTAAATCAAAAGGCCAACAAACTGCATTTTATGACCTAATATTATCTTTTTCATTAATATTAATATCCCTTAATAGAAGCATCAATTAATATTTTCACAAAAATTGCATCCCTGTTAGACACAAACCAACAATGATTTTCCATCAAATCAAATTCGCACCAAAAAATACACACATATTTAGAATCACATTTCACAATTAATATAATACGTAGTATCCCAACAATAATAAGAGACCTACCAACACTGATCTTCCATTATAATCAGTCATATAAGGATAAACTACAGTCTTTATCAACGCTTCTAATTCAGAAAATCTCCATCATATGTTATATTCATCCTAAAAATGAGCTTTGTTGCTAGCTTTTCTTTACGATGTTTAATCAAAGCAATTCTCTTGAGTTTCACCATGAAAAAAGGAAAAAATTTGTACTTTGGAATGAGCACTCAAAATGAGTTTTTTATGGTATTTTTAGAAGTGTCAATATTAGGCCAATTAATCTCATTTTCCATTGTTGGCGATATCCCTATCCCTTATGTAAATTTACATTTTGTTTCATTTTAATATTTCATAACCAGTTATAACAATAAGTTATGTAAATTTACATTTTGTTTCATTTTAATATTTCATAACCAGTTATAAGAATAAGTTCTGACTATACTTATGGAGTTCTAATCGGATATCTTTCATGGTGTAAGATTTTTTAGTTGTTTAAATTTCATGTTTTTAATCACTTGAAAATGGATGTTCATATGAATTACTTCTTTACTAGACTACCAAAAGTAATTTTAGTGAGACTTTTATGGACACACACAGCAACTTGTTAGTTTTACAACTACCTCGCTGTCACCAAATCAAGAGTCCAACGCTTGGGATTTGGAGCCTTATCTTGGTGGGAATACAAGAATTTCAAAAAAATTGGGTTTTCGAAGCTCTATATAATGTCCTTGTATTTTTTCCATTGTAACCACGGTTGGTAAACGCCCCTTCCTTGCACTTGATACATAGCATTACCATTTGCAATGATCAGTTTCAATCTCACAGTTCCTTCTTTTTCAATCCTCTATTTAATTGGTGTAGACCATCTTGATTATGTGAAAGATGATTGAGATACAAAGAGAAACTATGCATTATATTTAGTTGTGTTAGAAGTTGTAGAGCATGAAAAATATTTGTTTCAAATGATTGGATGTTATAACCATAAGGATCGTCGGGATAAGGGACATATTTGAAAAAGTTATGTCTAATACTCGATTTTAATGCATCTTTTGCGCTTTGATAAACGAGTCATTTGATATTTATAAAATTGCGCGTTACGACTAATGCTTAACGAGTGTGATCATGTTTTTACATTATTGAGATATACATGTGATCAATTTGAGAGAAATGAAATTCATAATTAGTTATCTCATTTCGGGCATGATTGTTAGCGCTTACCAGTTAGGAAACTTGATCATATTAATAGCAAATGAGTCCAAAACATCTGAGAGAACAAATGACATTACTGATCTAACAAATTATACGAAAAGAAATGAGCTTAGTAGCGAGATATGCACTTGTATTAAGAAGCAATTACAATTGCAATACGCGAGAAGCTACAAAGAGACTGCTATGTTTGAGGATACCCCGGTTTCCATTCGTTCATAAGTAAATTAGAAATAAATATTAAAAAAATTATAGCTTGCACCAGTTAAAAATAATAATATTCACAACAGAAAATGCATAAACTATAATTTTGCTAAAACTCTAACGCTATTCTTATTTTATGATTATGCGCTATCATAAGATTTATAAAGAAACAAATCAAGTACCATATTAAGAAGTCATACATGATAGCGCATAATCACAAAAAGGACCAAAACTAGAGTTTTAACAAAAATATAGTCTACGCATTTGAATATTATTATTTTTAACTGGCAAAAATTATAAATTTTATTTAAAATTTATCTCTAGTATACCTGTGAATGTATGAAACAAGATATTCTTAAACCTCATTGTAATTTCCTACATATTGTAATTGTAACAATTCTTTAATACAAGTGCAAATCTCCCTACTAAGTTCATTTCCTTTCATATAATTGATGTCATTCGTCATCTCAGATATCTTGGACTCATTTGCTATTAATATCGTCAAGTTTCATGACTGATAAGCGCTAACAATAAAGCCCGAAATAAGAAAATTAATTATGAATCTTATTACTCTCAAATTGATCGAATGTATACCTCCATAACCTAAAAAACATGAGCACACTCATTAATAATCAGTCGTAACTCATAATTTCATAAATACCACAAGACTCGTGTATCAAAGTGTAAAAGATACATCAAAATCAAATATCCTAGACATACAATTCTTTCAAGTATGTCCCTTAGCCCGACTTGTGCAAAACTCGTATGGTTATAACATCGATTCATTTTGAAATTTGAAACGAAAATTTTCCATTTCACACTTAGCAACCATTAACAGAGCTAAAAATGATGCACAATTTCTCTTTATATGTCAATCATCTTCAACATAATCAAGATTGTCCGGACTAATTAGACAAGAGATTGAAAAAAAACAACTCAAAAGATTAAAAGTGATTATTGCAAATGATAACGTTGCCTATGAAGTTCAAGAAAAGTGCACTTATCAACCATTGTCACAATTAAAATGAAAAAAATACAATGACATAATATAGAGCTTCAAAAACTCGAATTCTTTGAAATTTTTTTAGTCCCAACAAGATTCAAGCTCCCAATCCATGTGTTGGACTCTTTGACTAGGTGGCACCGAAGTAGACAAGAAGTAAAGCTAACAAGATTTCGTATGTACCCATAAAAGTTTCACTAAAATTACTTATGTTAGCCTAGTAAAAAAATAATTCATATGAACATCCCTTTCTAAGGACTTAAAAAACTCATGTACTTTAAACAACCAAAAAATCCTACACCATGAAAGATATCCGATTGGAGTTCGGAAGCCTGGTAAGAACATATTGCTATAAATGGTCAGGAAGTGTTAGGATGAAACAAAATGTAAATTTATGTGAAATACTGCAAACAATGAAGAATATAAATGAGATTAAAAGGCTTTGCCTAATAAATGAATATTGACACTTCTAAAAATATCATAAAAATTTATTGAGCATCCATACCTGTTGCTAAGTACAAAGTTTTTTTTTCATGGAGAAACACGAGGATTGCTGAATATGGAAACTCGAGAACTTGTTATAGTTGTTGTAGTAGTAACAGCACTGCAATAGTAATTGGTAGGTTGAACTCCGTCAAAGCAATTGGTGGCACTATTCTCGCTTAGTATAGCCTCTGTTAAAATTGAAAAAATCAATGACCTCGTGCAACTGCTTGTCTTTGCATGTTTGGTTGCCCTAAAATAAAGATGAAAAAAAATCCCGAAAGTTTTTTGTTGATATACAGACGACAAAAGCAAACATGTGGCCAAGTGGTGCAATCTAGAGGTAATAGATCCATTCCTGAAAATAACATCTCTATATAATATGTGGAGGTAAAGTTTCCATACATATTATATATCTCCGTCCCCATAGTGGGAGCCTTGTGCACAGGAGTTTATATTTTTTAGAAGTACAAAGTACATTATCAAAGTTAAATCGAATAATAATGCAAGTATAGTTCAAATCCTGGCAAATCAATACAATAACAAAATAACAAAAAAAAAATATTAGTCTTCTAGTAAAGATAATGAAACATGGACTACATTATTGTGTGGGATTTGTTTTTACCTTCTATTCACTACTTAGGATTTCAAACAAGTCAAAGGTTCAAAGGTTTGGATACTCCAAAAAACAATATTATTCATCCCGAAAAGAAAATAGTGTAGGATCCTTACTTTTGCACCGAGCAAAAGCAAGCACAAAATCGAGAGGACGATTCTGATCACATTCAGAACTAACACTTCAAGGCATCCAATGTTTCCATGTAATTGATTCCAAGAGGAGCTGAAAGAACATTAGGCATTCTTACAAGAATGACATTATCAAAGTCCATTTTCTTCAACCTAAACTCCTAGTTCAAAGCCCGCAAGTTCTTAATAATACACATTATTTTTTCCCCATTCAATGATGGCAGGCATTCAATATCTCAAATGTTTCTCCCTATATGCAGATTTTTATGCAAGAGTCAAAACCAATTAAATATTTGATGCAAAAAGAAACAGGAAGCAAGACACAAATTAGAAAGAGCATATCCACCATAAGTATAGGGTGATATCCAAGATTTTCGGACTTGAAAATCAAGTTCCTTCACTGTTGGAATTTCATTCGTGCAATAACAGGATTGCAAACAAGCCAATTTACAATACGAAATTGTACTGAGTCAGTTCATCCTGTCAAGAAACCTACTGACACGCCTTCTAAACGAGGTTAGATTAATCTATGTTGCTAGTGATGCATTGGGAAATAAATTCTAATGTAACAATAGCAAGTCCAAGGGAAACCTGGGAAGTTTACATTATAAAAAGCATAGAACAGTAATCAAACACTGGTAAGTGGTAGATAATCTAGCAAACTCACAACTAAGAACACTTCAGAAGAAATGATAACCTACCTTTTCTTTAGCAATCAGAGAAGATTGTCCCAGGCTGATATTGCTACTAGATATTTTGGACTTGGAAATGATATCAGCCTGCAATTGAAGCAATGCATACATGGACTGCATGGTATCCAGTAAGAAACCATCAGCCCCATGTCTTGCTATAAAGGACACTGAAACAGGGCACTTGTCATAATAACCTAGTGGTACAGCAACCTGAAAGACCCAAACAACACAACTTCGTCATTCAATGAGGCAATGCAAAACAATGGCTTAAAGTCTGATGCAAATGTCAAAAGACTTGTACAATGATATCCTACCAACTACTGTGTGAGTGAGAACTTGAGCACACATCAGAGGGACAAAGGCAAGGGTAAAAAGCATCTTACCTGACAGCAGCCCGATAGACTAGCAATACTCAACAGACTGAATGCAGAGTGTTGGTAATCACCGGATAAAATCTCCTTGGAGCCAAGTTTAGCAGGAAGATAAGCAGTGGTAGGGATGACCAAGATCCCATCATGCTAAAGATATATCGAGTATAAGATGCATATTAGAATAGTGTCAACCAACAAATAGAAACAACATAATGTCATAATCAACAAAACAAACATGCAGTAAGAGATGCATCAGTTAATTTACTTGAAAGACAAACAAAATTACAATACATTAACAAGGGTTCAGAAGGTTACTGAACCATGCACAAGCTTCGGGAAAATACTCCATCAGGAAAAGAAAATACCAAAGCCTTCTGAGAGATATAACATGTTTCATGAAGTGGCAATAAAAAAATAGAGATATCAAAAAGACCACGTGGAAGTACGCTAGGAGTTCAGCAAAGCCATGTTAGTGATGTTGGAGATAAAGAAAATGAATGCCTGAACGCTTGAAGGCATAAAAATGTTATTACTATCATAAATCATGGAAGTATAGCCCAGTTGTATAAGTCTTTATAATTCCCTATAAGTTGTATTATTTATGACATGTTCCACATCACCTCACTTGCAACACTTCAAATTTAATATGATAAATAAAATCAAATAGTATTATATCAAAAAATTAAAAACAAAATCCTATATCTTCTTTTTAGTGGTGTCCAATCAAGAAAAGATGAACAGAAAATTAAACCTCGTATTTCCACAAACCCACTACGGAAGAATTATTGTCTCGAACACTTGTAATAAATAATGGATCAAAATGCAGTATGCACACAACAACCATAACATTTGCTCCACTCAGGCTAAAGCCAATCAATTATGAAAGAAAAATTAGCGTTTGGCCCGCGCGTTCAGATCAGGTTCCATATTTTGCTTCTATTTTGCAGTCCTAAAAAAGTATATACGCAAATATTCATCCATCACTTTTTGCATGTTTAATGCAAGAATGCAAGTCATACAAAGGGACAACGTATTACAGTTAATAGTCAACCAAAGTTTGCAAGCTATAGCCCACTGTTTAACGTACACACATGCTCTGGCACAGGCAGTATAATGGCAAAAATACTTGCATGTATTTGTGTTCATTCACAATTAAATACACAAAGCAAAGCAACATTGGCATTATAAGTCACGTTAATACAAAGAAAATAATTGTATTCAGCTGGAGCCTGGAGGAGAGACCAAGTGGACATATAACATCTGAATACATTGACAAAAGTAAAAAGATAAATCTTATATCCAATGCCACTAACCTAAGAGATATCATTAATCGTCAACAAAAAGTTGAGCGACATAGCAAGTGACAAAGAATAGCGGCCAAATCTGAGGAAACACAGAACAAAACAAATTAAAATTTATCGAACACAACAATAACAACAGAGGATAGATAATGAGACAATCCAAAGGCATTTGTCTAAGTAGATAAATTAAGAAAACCTCCAATAACCCATATACATTTTTTTTTTTGATAATAACCAGCACATAGAGAGGCAAGAACAATGAAAAAGGGAGATTTCTACCTGTTTGGTTGGCAATCATAATTTTTCTTGCCAACCCATGAGGACAATAGATGAAGATATCATATAGCTGCAACTTTCACGCTTAAACTACTTTATTTAGAGATACTGAAAATATGAGTGTTGGAAAAATCACACTGTTCTCCATTAATTTGGTGCTCATAAGGACAATGCCACTTGCTTCAAGGTTTAATTTTTACCATCTACCAGTAACACTCCCACATTTTGTTAATAGAGTGTATTTGAATTAAACATTCGTAAGCGATAGGCATACTTCCAAATTACCCCATTTTAGCACCCCAATCAATCTCTTAGCTTATAAATTGATACTCGAAGCAATGCAACTATTTATCTAAACAGCCACCTTCATATTTTAATCAAATAGGAGAACAAAATGCCAGCAAAACTTTACCTGAAAATTATCAAATGCCCTAGAAGGGATTATTATCAAAGTCCCTCATCATGGCCCAAGGCCCATCTCCAAATTCAACCAAAACTATAGACAAAGTGTATTTCATTGCATGAAATAGGCATCGTATAACAATGTGATTGTACTGTCCTATACCTATAGGTGTGCAAAGAAAAACCTAAAATTATTGTGAATTTAGTCACTTGTTGATCTATGTACACCATCACAAAGGGCGTGAAAACTCAGAGTCCACTCATAATTTATAAACAAAATTTTTTAAAATGAATGACTTAAGAGAATCCCCTAACTCCTAAAAGACTTAAAGAGTCTACCAAATCAACAATTGGTGCAAGCAAGAACTGAGGCCAATTAGCCATCTATCTTTAATGGAGGCAAATGGAGTGTCTTTCCCCTCAAAGGCTCTTGTTTTCCTTTCTTCACTTCTCCATCAATGGCCAAAGTAGAACCGATGAGTCTTGTGCCTCATATAACAACTATAACAACCTTGGGCATAACACATGCTAAATCCACATCTGAAATGTATTATACACTTCTCGTTTTGGTTAGAAATAGAAGATATGAAAGAAAAGCACTCCACAGCAAAAAGGCATGGGAATTTTCTCGAAATAGATTCAACAAAATTATATAATTGGAATGCAATCAGACTAGAACCCAATTTGAATACTCTAGCATTCTCTTATTGACCTATATTGTGAATAACCGAAACACAAATGAAGCATGCAAACATGAAGATAGGGATCCATCTCTGGAGCCTATTTATAGATGCCAAGACAACATAAGCATGATGGCTTTCAGCAGTGAAACCAAAGACATGAGATTAAAGCAAGGATCGATAACCAAGCATGCTAGCAAAACAAATTAACCAGGATACTCAACTGCTCAAAAAATCATACATCGGAAGAACCCTTAAGCCACCACACGAAAATAAACCAAAGCAATTTGGAAAGCCAGTAATGCTATGGTAACAGAGATATCAACAAGCCAAGATAGTGAACAAAACTGCCATTCTCTATATGAAATCATAACCACACAGCATATTCAAATCCACATTCAATACATTAACATTAAAATCATATATAATCCCTAAGCATAACATGTAATTTGAGTTCATCCTTTGGCCAACAGGCCATCAAAACCCCCACCAAAGAACCAAAGCTATGTCAAAAAAGAACCAGTATGTCTAGAAAGCTTACCCACCTCCAACGCATTTCTGAAAGCTAGCAATATCCTTCCCCTAAACCCACAAAAAACAGACTATCAACAGGCTCTCTCTTTTCCCAACTCTATTTTTTCCGGAATTTTTCTCCTCCTCAATCTCTGTATTTTTCTCTCTAAAAAAATTCTGGTTTTTCTCTCCTCCAGCCCCCTGGACTCAAGAACAATCCCTTTTTATAACCCCAAAACCCAAGTCAAATCCTTTCCTTCAAATCCCAGAATCATCTTCAACTTTCCCCAAATCACCCGAAAATTGCTCAAATTACCACTGATTTCTTTCCTCCATTTTTGCAAAAATTCAAAAAATATTCCTTTCCCTCTTGATTTCTTACCTTCTTCATACCTATTCTCCAAAATTTCTTCCCTCAATCACTCGGCCACCTTAACTTTCGGCTTCTCTCTCCTTCCGTCTCTTTCCCTTTCTCTTCCGGTGCATCTCTCTTCTTTCCTTTTTTTCTTCCGGCGGCATCTCTGCTTTTCCTTTTAGCTCACATTAGGGTTAGATGATGGGCCATGTTAACTAAATGGGCTTGTGTGCTGATTTAAATTTTAAGGCTAAGGTTTTGGGTTAATGAAACAAATGGGATTGAGTTTGAGTCAGTGAAATAAGTGGACTTCATGGTTAATTCAAATTAATTAAATAAAATAACAAACCTATTTTATTTATAATTTTCTATGATCATCAACAATTGTCATGATAATTGGGCTTCTATTAGGCTTGATTATAGCTTAGGGCCATGGGCAAAAATGGGGTACAACAAGCTCCATATGATGTGGATGGCAGATAGTGAAGCTGTATCGTAAATGTCGAGGAGGAAATGGAAGGTAAATGACAGAAAAAGAATTGTATAGTAGAGCCAAATTACAAACCCAAATATGCATTAAGTTACTGATCAAAACATATTTGTTCACTCAAAAAACCTTGCACTTGAAACATTGGAGTTGCACTTGTGCAAGGATCATTAAGCAAGTGAAGACAAAAGGAATAGGATAAGATGCAAAATAGAAACTACGGAAACTCACCCAAGGAGAAGTCGACAAGATTAGCAGCTGCAGCTGCAGCCACACCACTACAGGATCCACCTGGTATTCTTGCAGGCACTGTAGGATGGGTAGGCATGACATAATGCTTATTTTCTCCACTGATACTGCAGGTAAAACACACCAAACAAAAAAATAATCAATAGATGCAAGTGGCATGGTAATTGAACTAATCTATATGTTAGCCTAGCGTGCGAAACCGAAAGGTAATGGAATAATACTGTTAGGGCAGTTGGGCAACATACCATGCCATAGACAATATCAAAAATTTAGAAAGTCTATCATGATCCCTAAATCAAGCCGAACCCCCCTCCTTAGGATGTAAAAACATCTGAATCAGTTCATAACTATAAGCCAGTTCATCCAATACAATTTTCCCAATACAAGTGGCGCCACTTTCAACAAGAGCTGAAACCGCAGGACATGTCCCAGAAGCTACATCGTGTGTTCTTGCCCAGTTTGGATGACCAAAAGCAGTCATGTATCCTTCAATGTCAAATCTGAGAGCACGATAGAAGATTTTTATAGTTAGTTGACAATTATTATCCCAATAATTTGTTTTGAGAACTTAACAATGTCATTAGCGCTGGAAAAACTTCGAAAGTAAAGTCATCTCCGAATCGCAACCAGAGCAGGACCAAAACAAAAATCAACGAAATTTTTAAAGACTTTTAAGAGAGGAGTTCGGAGAAGTAGAACGATGCAAGTACAGCATTCTTCACGTTCTCCCTCTCTCACCCGAACCTCCCTCTACTCAGCACAACCATCACCCGAAATTCTTCTTGGCAGTATCTAACCTCACCCGTGCAACCCCTATACCCGAAATCATCCATCATCCCCCTTTTCCTCCCGAATCATCCCTCACCGAGCCAACCTCAGCACCCGTAGCCCTGAGACCGCCATCAACCACCCGAACTACCCTCACACATAGTCACCACCATCACAAACATCTCACCTGAAGTATCCCATCACTTGAAAATAATCCCTTACCCGAGCCTTTCACTATCCTCATCAGATCTCATAGCCCCATGATGCAGGGACCCCCAACCCAGGACGATACCCACTCATGGGCCCCTTGGCGATGGGCTGTCAACCACCTGGCCTGGCTCAGAGGCCGCAGCATGGCCAGCCAGCGAGGCCTAGGCCCAAACATCAGGGCTGCAGCCCATACACCCCAACCCAGGATCTCCACCCCGTTCCCCGAGTGGTGGGTTGTTGGTGTGAGGATTCGAACCCTCACACCCTTTGTAAGGGGCAACCCTCACAACCAGCTAAGCTGCAGCTATAGTTTCTCGATTGTTACTGTTTTTGTCAACATGTTTGCTGGATTTCTGCTTCCTCGAATCTTCTCAAATTTTAGGACTTCTTTAGCTTCGATGTACCTGGATCTAAATCTAGATCTAATCAAAATATTACAAATCAATGCGATTATACTTCAAGATTCATTTAGATCTTCTTCTAGATCAGTTAGGAACGGGTGCTCAAATGGATAGGTTGGTCGAGCTTCTCATATTTTGGTTAGTCTGTTGATTGTGTGGTGTTTTTTGTTTTCTTATTTAGCATGTATGGGTTCATCCTGAGACAGTTTTATTTGTGTACATTTGGCCCGATATTTTTATTTGATTTGTCATTCATCTATTTGGCTTTGTAAATTTCCAAGATGTTGCCAGTTGGGTTTAAGTTTGCAACTATGAAATGAAATGCTGAGTTTAAACTTTTTTAAAAAAGATCATTATTGAATTTAAAAATTGTAAGTAAATAAAGAATAACTTAAATAGATGACAAATGAGTAGCAGAAAAGAAATTTGTCATCTTTCTGACTATTCGTTCGTTAGATTGTGACCCAACTCATCATGTTGTTGTCAGGTGAAAAACTTCCATGTGCGTCAAATTCAGGCTATGTCAACTTTTAGAAGAAAAAAACTTGTCTGTCATGTTTGGGTTTAAAAAATTGTCCAAGAATATTATGATACTGGTTCAGAGCCTGTGCGTTGCGGTAGGACTATCGAATTTTGTTAACTTTCGATAGAAAACGAAGGTTAACATGTGGAAAATATATCTCAAGAATATAAGTAATATAGAAGCTCTAACGAGTTACCTCACAAGGATGGTACTTCACAGAAAGAGACTGAGTATTCTCTGGTGACTAAAAGGCACAAACAATGCTCGTCTCACACCAAATAAGTGCATGTTTAGTTATAAATTGTATATAAATTGCCTTAAATAGTTACTTAAAGGCACAACTAGTAGCTGAAAATTAGAGAACATGTGTGTAAATCATTGATCAAGTCAAGGCTATCAAACCAAACAAAAGCTCTTAGTCACTTGAGGTCTTTACCCAAGTGTTGAACAGAAAATGATAAAGAGAACAATACGAAGAACTTTTAGATGGTGGTTGCAAATTGTCTTTGTTTGCGGACGTCAAATCATGTGAAGAAATCAAAATGTAATTCGTTTGCTATAATTGTTGGGCAATGTTATTTCGTTTGATGGCTGGATTCTCCTACAAAAGGAGATTTGCTTCGAGAGCAACATAACACGAAATACATAACAAAACAAGTGAAAGAGAATGAACTTGGGAGAAAGAGAGCTTCGGGGAAATTCTCTTGTTATATTTGTGTTCAAGGTGAGCGAAAAATATTGAGTGTGATTGTAATAATATTCGAGATAGTGAATTTTTTTAATTATCTTTGACAAAAAACATGGTTTTTCTCCGTTTTTGAACATTTTCACGTAAATTCTTATGTTGTGATTGTAGGGTTATTCTGCATTTCTATTTTTCGTTTGTGTTTTGATATTTCTACAAAGGATGATCATGATATTTTTTCCAACAATTTTCACATAAATTATTTGTGCAAAATTCAAATCCATACACAAAAATTTTATCTAATTTAAAAGTGAGTTTGGGTTCTAATACAAAAAACTTGTCTAATTTAGTTGTCCACCATAACCTGGATTGAATTATTATCCTATTTGTTTGTCCAAATTTAAATTAATCATATTATGGTCAATTAAGTACGTTCAAAAACTCAAATCAATCTGAACATGCAAATTATGTCGTAAATACTAACGAACCAAAGACAACCTATGTACTTTACCCTATAAGTTATGTAGTTATCTGTTGGTTGTTAGGTATTTATCCAGCCATAGTACAAACAGCTACATACTCTCTCTCTTTACACATGTACATGCCTCATTGGCTCTCAGTTACTATCCATTAGAGCAAATGCAATGGTTGAATTTTGAGGGGGAATGGATAATGTGCGAGAATGTGTATTTTTGTTGATATAACTGTATTGAGAGATGTGTTTGATGATGTGACTTGATTTTTTGTAAAAAATATGGGACCCATTATAAATTTTGTTATAATTTTGCCTGAGAAATGATAAGAGAATGAAATAGTAGATGGTTTGATAATGGTTTTACATTAAGAGATGTGTTTTGCTAATGTGACAATATTGACAAATACGTTTTAGTGATTGTCGCAACCAAGATTACGACGAGGGCGGAAAACAAAAATCGTTGAGTCGCCACCAATTGATTATAGTGCATTTGAACACTTAGGAACAAAGCACGGTCTACGAACCAGAAAAATGGATAAAGGGGTGTTTATGAGTGTGGGGAATGTGTTAAACATCCCACAACTCCCTAATCGATTACCTAATTGATTTTTATGTTTTTTTATAAAAAATGTTTTACATGTCCCAATTTGTTTTAATGAATTTTTCATATGCTCGAAAAATCATTATTATCAAATGAGTGAAAAAATTCCATTAATTTTGAATCGAATACAAAACCAAATTTATTTAAAAGATTCTTTAATGAAAAAAACTTTTAGGAAAAAACTGAATACTAAAGTTCTTTTCCTAATTGACTTTAACTAAGGTATCTAAATAAATGAATTTCGTCATTTGTTCGTTTTGTTTGAAATAAAATCCATACCCTTAAATGGAACATTGCGGATGGTCAATACTTTGAAACTATCAAACCCCTATTTAAAAGATATAAATTTCACTTTAAAAAAAATTATATAATTATAGGCATATTTGTGAGAAAGTAAATTTTATAAATTTATGCCAAATATATATTTGATTATTTCTTAACAACCATATTAATTTATCTATCACCCTAACATACAATGAAGTGAAAATAAAACCTAAAAAAAAACTCAAATTATTTAACCAAGCCCAAATACACAATTCACAAACCCAAATAATTAAATCCAAAGCACAATATACAAATACGTCTAAATTATATACAACACCCGAATGTTGGCCTAGCAACCCAATTAAAACCCAAATATCCTTGTCCATCATCCTGACCCATCAATTAAACCAACCAACCTAACCCATTTTGGCCCATCAAATCCTGCTAGCCCACATAAAATTTAAAACAAACATCTTACGTGAGTATTGACTAAAGCCTAACCCAAACTGTTATTCATGTATACTTGACCCGATACTTTACAAACCATGATCATGCCCAATAGCTAAACTAATACAGCATCTTTTCCTTCTCCAATGACACGAGTGATTCCAACAGCAAACTAAGGTGTTTTATCAACTTCCACAGGAGTAACAGAAAAACAAAAACAGTAACACAAGTTCATCTTTTCAAATCAAACAAACCAACTGTATCTAAACATCAACAAATACCCCTGAAAAGCAATTTCCAACTCAAACAAAAAAGAAGTTATCTTTCCCAAATTGAACCCAAAAAATATATGATGAGAAAAAAAAGTGGCAGGAAGATTTGGTGGCTTGGGATCAACAGTGAGGATGCTTTCGGGTGATGTTGTTGAAGATGGGGATCAGGCAGGAGTTTGAGGTGAGGGACTGCGGTGAGGATGAGACCTGTGACGATGGGGTGATTTCGAAGAGAGAGAGATAATGAGGTATTGTGGTGGCTCGGGCAAGGTTGAGGGAAAGAGGAGAAAATGGTGTTATTGGGTAAAGAGAATTGGTGGTAGCTGCGTGTACTGCTCCTAAGAAATAGTTGTGGGTGAGGAAATTAGTGAGCAAGGTAGCGTGAGAGAGTTAGTCCCCAAAAGAAAAGGAGTAGTGCTAAATAGCCCAAGTTTTGTAACCCAACAATTAATCCAAGTCTACATGTCATGCTTTGTAAGCAAATGACATGAAAAATTAAAATTTTAAAAAATAAAATATCTCATTTGAAAAACTCACAGCACATATTTTTATTTTTATTTTCTTAAACAAAATTTTAAAACATTTTATCTCTTAAAATACATATTAGATTTCAAAAAAAATTACATATCCATAATCAGCAAGTAAAGATCTATCCAACAAGATCTATCATCGATAGGTTTTAATCACTCATTCTTAATTACATTGTTTTTAATTACATTGTTTTTAATTACATTGTTTTTTTTGTACTAATATGTTGATTACGTAGTTTCTAGTGTTTATTTATAGGTACCGATATGAGCTCGTATATCGAATTTTCATACTGTAACCTAAACAATAAATGTTAAACCCTAAGAGGAACGGATTCGCTAAACCCTAACGGGATCGTGTATCGGATTTTCATGCTGTAATCCAAACAATAAGTGTTATAAACCCCAAGGGGAACGGATTCGCTAAACCCTAACGAGATCGTGTATCGGATTTTCATGCTGTAATCCAAACAATAAGTGTTATAAACCCCAAGGGGAACGGATTCGCTAAACCCTAACGGGCTCGTGTATCGAATTTCAATTTTGTAACCTAAAAGACTCATATTCACTAAACCTCGACGAATTCACTACAAAATCATAAATGTCTCAAGTGCTAAACCTTAGGGTCCTAACTATTATACTCTGACGGGTTCATATACTCAACGTAATTTCAATAAAAAGGCAAAAAAATAATGAATATATATTATACTATCATAATATAATAAAATTTCAGCTCGAATAAACACTTTAAACATAATATATATGAATTACATTATTTTTAAAAATAATGTAATTGAAAAAACGCGATAAAAACTATCGACAATGGGTCTTATTAGAAAGAGTTTTACACGCTGAGTTCGAATATGTAATTTTTTTTGAAATCTAACATGTATTTTGAGAGATAAAACGTTTTAAAGTTTCGTTTATAAAAAAGATAAATAAAAATAGATTTTTAAAAAAGTCCAACATGGCACACCAACATGGAGGGCCATGTAGACTTGGGTTGATTTGGGCTAATAAAAGTTGGGTTCTAAAACATTTTTGAAAGAAAAGTCCCCTCCATTGGTCTCACTCACCCCTCCACTTATATTATTTTTTCCAAATTTTTTCCTTTTCGAATTCATAAAGAAATCATTATTTTCTTCAATATAATTACTTAATTTCTCTGCATAAAAATCAAGGAATATTTTCCTTTCCTTTCTTTTCCTTCTTCAATTATTTTTCATTTTTCCCCTTGATTTGTTTTCCTTCTTGTTTATTCCAATTATTTCTTTCCTTTTTATCTTTCAATACTTGATTTTCTTCAATCTTCATTTCCTAAATTCACTCCATCCTTTTTGTTTCCAAAACAAAAGTAAAAAATTAAAACTAATTTCCCTCTTGATTTTTCCTAGAATATTCTCCTAATTAGGCTTCTCATTGGGGCTTGATTGATAATTTGGGTTGAGAAAATGGATTTTGAGCTCTCTTATTTATTTTTGAATTGGGCCGGACAAAATTCGGTTACTACAGTGATGTTTATGTATTGAAATATGTGTTATGTGATTTGATTATATTGAAAATTGTATTTTTGTAAAATAGAAGTGATGTCCATTTTTTTTGAATTTAATGGCTCAGCAAACAAGCCTTATTGTAGTTGCTCTTACCACAATGGATCCTTAGAGTCTCATATGCATAGTTTAGGTTGTATAACATTCTCTTGAAGAAAATAGAAAATAGCAAACTCAAAATCTATAAATACCATATATTTTTGGACGAGGACCCAAATTTTTGTCACCACTATGATATTCGTAAGGACTCAATATTAGGGTACAAATACCACACAAGTCAAACGCCAACAATGTTAACTACTACAGAAGGAAAGCCCTGGCCTGAACTATGATATCAATGAAAACCACAAAATTGACAGATCTTAGCTTGATAGTTTGTCATTCATATTCCACTATTAGACATAACTAGTGGTATGTCCGTGCTTCACGCGGTTAATTTTTTGAAATATATAATTTTTTTTGTTTTTTTAATTTGTATCATAAATTTGTTCACTAAACTATATCTTATACCAGGACTTTAAATTTGCAGTTGTGCGTAACTTATAAACATTATGTTTATGGAGTTTGTTGATTGTGATTTTGACTTATATTTTTTATAAAGTTAATTTCCTTCCAGGTTATACACTTTATATAAACATATAAATCAATATTTACACGTAAGCACGAAGTTAATTACCTTGTATATATCTTAATTTAGTTATATTTGTAATTTTATAAAGTATTTTTTTAAATGATATTAAATTTTGGACCTTTAATTTTTATTTTTATTTTGTTGTGATATATAAGACTTGATTTAAAATTAAATTAAGAGTGATTTGCTTGATTGTTTGTTTGAATTTTGAGCTTAACAAACATGATAACCTTTGCATCATCATCTCTTTTGCATCATCACCTCAAGAAACAAAAAAAAATAAAAGATGAACCTGTAAATCTCAACTACCACATATATTATCCAATATATGTTAACTTTCTGTAAATTCTTGCAACACCATAAAAATCGATTTAATTACCAGAGATGTGTCTGGTAAACCACCAGATTCTATAGGCTTAACTCTTGTTGAAAACCATTCTAACTTATTCAAACCAATATTAAGTCCTGGTATAATTAATTTGTGAGGACAACATCCCCACTCCACAACCTGTACCTCAATGGACAAATCATTCAATTTCACATTCAACAGAGAAATTGACAACGGTTTATGTAGTTGATTACCTCAGGATCATCCCTAAAACATATGAGAATGAGAAATATGCAGTCTGGTTCCACATGAAAGCACTTGACTGGACTGGTTCCGCTTCTTATTGTGTAAATGTAAAATACAGATGTGGACATGAAAGACTTGCACAGCAGTAAATATGCCAATAGTGACCCGTCCATCATATTTATGAGTTAAACGTATAAATTGAAGAAGAAACTCAATCCCTGCAATGCTTTTAAAAAAAAATAAAGGAGAATAGATAGTGTCAAGAATCTAACAGTCGGATTAGAAGATAATTTGAGAAATAATTCAAGAAAGAAATTGCATACCTTCATTTCGAGGACTTCATATACTTTACAGGGGAACCTTTTCTCTCAGAGAACTGAAAAGGCAAACTTGACTACCAATTTCATTTTGATGTTCTCTTCCTTCATTTTCAATTTTTTTTTTATTTTTTTATGGAGTTTTAGCAACTCATTAACAGAACACCTGCAATTAAAAAAAAAATGGTGGCATCAGGATGATACCATTAACAATAAACAAAATACCTAATTCAACACCCAGCTCAAAACCCAATCTGCAAATGAAATGGAAACTCCAAATAAAATAAAAGTAGACATGCAAATTTGAGAACCCAAATTGAGGCCCGAATCGTCAAAATCAATGTGTCTTTACTTTCTGAAGTACAAATCTATTCCATCACTTTAGGATTGTGCATCGGGTGTGGCAACTCTCTCAAGAACACCTGCAAACCAAAAACAACCAAAAACATTATGAAAATACAAAACGTAAACCCAATTTGTTAGCCCGCAAGGAGTACAATAGAACCAATACGATCAGACCAACTAAATTACTAAACCATTGAAAAATCATAAAAGGCAAAACTACATCTATGGAGTAAAATCAGAAGAAAATCAATAGGGAAAAACCATAAAAGAGCACTAAATCTTTGTAGGTTGCAGTGTGAAGTGAAACATACAAAATACCCTTGTAGATTGACAACCTGGGACTCGTATCTGATTTCACGCAACAAAAACCAATCCTCTTGTCCAGTTTCTCAGTCTGAATGGAGATAAAATCACACATTAAAATATGATAATTATTTAATAAGGGCGTGAAACCCTTTGTTTAAAGAGGGGAAAAGCAAGAAGTGCTATGGAATCAATACAACCAAAAATCATTAAAAAGGCAAAACCCCATCTATGGAGTAAAATCAAAAGAGGAGCATGTAACCAATAGTATAAAACCATATTAAACAACTAAAAATCTTTGTAGTTTGCAGCCTGAAACAATACAAAATACCCTTTTAGATCGAGTATTTGGAACTCATTGTTGGAATCAAAACCACATAATCTTTGAAGGTCGTGCCCATGGATGGCCCCGACTCGTTTGGGTGGGCAACACTTCTGCCACAGACACTTAAATATCATGATCAGAATAACAACCTGTAACAGGTCGTCCGGCACAACGAACTCAGCCAGAGGAACAAAGAAATAATTCAAGAAAGAAATTGCATACCTTCATTTCGAGGACTTCATATACTTTACAGGAGTACCTTTTCTCTCAGAAGAACTGAAAAGGCAAACTTGGCTACCAAGTTCATTTTGATTTTCTACTCCTTCATTTTCAATTTTATTTTGTTTATTTTATGGAGATTTAGTAACTCAATAATAGAATACCTGCAATTAAAAAAAATAATGGTGGCATCAGGACGGTACCATTAACAATAAACAAAACACCTAATTGAACACCCAGCTCAAAACCCAATCTGCAAATGAAATGGAAACTCCAAATAGTGGTGAACTTGGGCTTCGCCCCGGAGCGTGAAATAATTGGACTAATGAGGTTACTGTACGATCAAAGAAACCAAACATTGCTTTACCTTTCTATCATTGGATACAGGGTCTAAAATATAGGCTTAGACAAATTATGGGGTAGGGTTACACTGAGTTTCCTTTCAGTCACTGGATCATGGATTCTGATCCACTCTCCTTATCTTTGTCCTTGTATTACTATTACATAAACAAAGAAGATAGTAATTTCCAGATGTTATTTTGAAGATAATGGCATAATTAGCAAAAGATAGTTCATATGAAGAAAGCCTCCTGCCCGTTAATGAACCAAATTCTCCACAATCCACATAGAAGAGAATAATCAGTTTTCTTTCTTTTTTACCACCATTCACTAAAACCATTGTTATCAGTAAATATGGAGCTCCCGAAGCCTACAACCATATATATATATTCATCAGGGTAGTAACAAATATTCAAAGAACCTATGTAAGGCAACTAAGTCGAGAAAGTTTAAATTAAAAAGAGACCTACACTGGAAAATTACCCATAAATCATGTACAATGAAGATATAGCAAATGCAGAGACAAAGTACCATGATTTATCTGTATCTACTATTACATCTTATAATTACTCTTCTACTACCGTTTGAAGCTTATAAAAACTCAGTAGTTGGCATCAGAAGATAAACCTCGTAAACAAAGAATTGCTCAAGCTCAAAGAAATCATCATCAAAGGCTATTAAATTCCATACCTCAGTGGCGTCGCAAAATTCAGGGCACCGACTTTCACCACACATCCCTCTAGAAGGCAAATAACCAACACAGCATTGTGGGCTCACTCACAAAGATCATATTTCCTTTGATCTCTGTCCATTGTACCAAAAAAAGCGAGACACTAACACTATGAAGGGGAAGGTAACGAATTATAAACGGAATCGAATTTGCCAAACAATGGTTTGCCTTTCTGTTACTCTGCTTAATAATATAGACTTAAACAAATTATAGGGTAGAGTTACACCCAGCTACCATGGTATACCGGGCTAATGGAAACTGATTCACCTCCTAAACAGGAAAAAACCATATGAGAACAATGAATTTCTGTAGGTTGCAAAGTGAAACATTACAAAATACCCTTGTAGATCGACAGCCTGGAACTCATATCTGATTTCTCTCTACAAAAACCAATCTTCTCTTCCAGTTTATCATTCTGGATGGAGAGGAAATCACACATTAAGATATGAACTCAGGCAGCGGAACAAATACCTTATGCCTGCCTTGAATACTTAGAGGAAACATTCAAAAACGGAGGAGAGAGTAAGTCGAAGTAAAGGGCTGGTAGCTGAAGCGTGATCCTCGTATTTCTGTGATTTAAGATAAAAAAAAAAAATCAAACGGTCATAGTAAAATAAAAAGCCAGGTGACGTACAGGCATGTCACCATAACGATGGCGTGGAACGCTGAGCAGTCGTTTAGAAGTTTTTGGTGATTCCGTATTAATATAAGGTATAGATTCTTAATGCCTACATTGAAACAAAAAAAAAAAAATATATATATATATATATATATAACTCTCATGAATTGTTCCAAGGTCTCAAATGTAAAACAACATAACGGCACCAAACTGCCTAATAATTTACTGATTAACCCTGCTACAGTGCAGATTGTTGCACTATGAAACATTCTCAACACAGCAAAGGACGTCTTTTGATCTTATGGTTGATTCTTCAAGAATCAAAATTGAATGCTAACGATCAAGAAAATTGGCCGAATCCCGTTAAACCTTTTCATATAAGTTTATTGAGAAATAGGAATCCATCTTATCAAATGATTTCCTGTTTCTAGTATCAAATGACTCAATCATCCACTTTTGGTATCTCAAGGAACAAGAACTGATGATCTTATTGCAGAAATGATAGTATCCCGAAAAGTTGCCAAGTTGGTAGCGACGATGAACTTAACCATTTAAAATACAGAATTGGGCCTCCATGCCAGTTACCCTAATGTCAAACCAAATCCGAATTTGTAGTCTTTCTTCCTATGATCTAACCGCAAAATGTAAAATAATATATTATTGAATAACGAGTAAATGAAGGTCATGCTACAAACTAAATCTTGATGAATTTGACGACTGCTATTTCTATGAGCAGATGGAGGACAAAGAATCAAACTAAGAGACAGTGCAACATCTAATTAACTAAAGCGAAAACAGACTTCCGATAAGTTTAGAGAGATTCAATGTTTTGTGAGAAGCGGTCTTTAGATCTTAAGCAACTCCCCTTCTCATAACCAGCATAGTTTCCTTTAATTTGTGAAGAATCACAGCTAAATAGCATGATATGGAAACCCTCCAGGCAGCTTAAAAGTTTTAATCTCAAAGTATAGTATCATACCCTCACATGGTGCTTAAAGAAGAACACAGAAAGCTCTAAAATCATGCTCCCGTAGTTTATAACCAAATTTTGTCTTAGCTGCTGAAGGTTTACAATAATCATGCAAGGGCAAACGGAAGTACAATACTGAAGAAAAGAAAATGCATCAAATGGGGAACAAGTTAACTCTTACCTCTGCAGAAAGAATAAAAGTAAGATCCATATTCAAATGCTTTTTGAGTTAAGCAGCTATGAATCCATTAGAATCAATCCTCCCTCTAAGGCGACTCTGAAACAACAGTGAGAAGTTGTCAACCAGATAGCTTCTTCCTACTTCTCATCAATTACATTCTAGAAGCACAAGGTCAGTAAATACAGGTGGTCTCATTTGAGGTGGAATTTCCCAGTGAGCCAAAATATGGCCAGCTGTCGCCAAGCATGCTATTTAATGAGAAACAGATAGGCAACATTATCATTGATGCCAGGTCAAATGAACCATTCGCTTCACGTCAAAACAAAATAAATTCATATGATGTCACGAGAATAAGGATTCGCAAAGATTAAAAAATGAATAAACTCATACAAATTGGTAATCCATGTAGCATATATGGCATCTCTAAGTCAGCAGTGTTATTTCCTCAAAATTTATTATATTTGGCTGTGAAGCCAACAGTAACCAAGTTAGTAAATAAGATGAGTGTTCAAAAAATAAGTAGCATATAGAATGCAACCAGCCACACCCATCGATAGCATGACCCCATTAATCCTCAGTACACCAGCGCTCAGCAGCTCATTCTTGGCAGCCTCCAACAGTGGGGAATGCCCATATTTATCTACCAAGCATACACAAATCAGCATTACACAAATCAAAACACCAACAAACTGCATTTAATTACCTAATATTACCTTTGCCATTAATATCCCACAAAAATTGCATCACTATTAGACACACCAACAATGATGTTCCATCAAATCAAATTGCCACCAAAAAATATATACACATAATTATAATCACATTCCAAAATTAATATAATACATAGTATCCCAACAATAGTGAGAGACCTACCAATACTGATCTTCCATTATAATGAGTTGTATAATGATAAGCTACATTCTTTATCAACGCTTCTAATTCAGAAAATGTTGTTGTATTCATCCTAAAAATGACTTTGTTGCTAGCTTTTCTTTACGATGTTTGATCAAAGCAATTCTCTCGAGCTCCTCCATGAAGAAAGGAAAATTTTTGTCATTTGCAATGAACATGAATGCTCAAAATGAGTTTTAATGGTATTTTTAGAAGTGTTAATAGTCTGTTTTTCATTGTTTGCGATATCTTTCACATAAATTTACATTTTGTTTCATTCTAATACTTCTTAACAAGTTACAGCAATAAGTTCTGACTATACTTATGAAGTTCCAATCGGATATCTTTCATGGTGTAAGATTTTCTAGTTGTTTAAATTTTGTGAGTTTTTAATCACTTGAGGAGGGATGTTCACATAAATTACTTCTTTACTAGACTAACAAAAGTAATTTTGATGGAACTTTTATGGGTACACACGACAACTTGTTGGTTTTACTACTACCTCGGTGTCACCCGATCAAGAGTCCAACACTTGGATTTGGAACCTTATTTTGGTGGAACTGCAAAAATTTCAAGGAATTTGGGTTTTTGAAGCTCTATATAATGTCCTTGTATTTTTTCATTGTAACCACGGTTCGTAGACGCCTCTTCCTTGCACTTCATACGTAGCGTTACCATTTATAATTATCACTTTCAATCTCCTAGTTGCTTCTTTTTCAATCCCCTATTTAATTGGTGTAGATAGTCTTGATTATGTGCAAAATGATTCAGATATAAAGAGAAACTATGCATCATTTTTAGTTGTGCTAGTAGTTGTAGAGCATGAAAAATCTTCGTTCCAAATGATTGGATGTTATAACCATATAGATCTTGCACAAGTCGGGCTAAGAGACATTTGAAAAAGTTATATGCCTAATATTTAATTTTGATGCATCTTTTGCGCTTTGATAAACAAGTCGTGTGATATTTATGAAATTACGAGTTACGACTAATGTCTAATGAGTGTGATCATGTTTTTAGGTTATGGAGATATATATGTGATCAATTTGAAAGAAATGATATTCATAATTAGTTATTTCATTTCAGACGTGATTGTTAGCGCTTACCAATTAGGAAACTTAACCATATTAATAGCAAACGAGTCTAAGACATCTGAGATAACGAATGTCATTATTGATCTAACAAATTATATGAAAGTAAATGAACTTAGTAGTCAGATCTGCACTTGTATTAAGGAACAATTACAATTGCAATACGCAAGAAGCTACAATGAGACTGCTATGTTTAAGGATATCTCGGTTTCCATTCGTTCACAAGTAAATTATAAATAAAGATTAAATGAAATTTAAAGTTCTCACCAGTTAAAAATAATAATATTCCCAACAAAAAGTGCACAAACTACATTTTTGCTAAAACTCTAACTATGTTCTTATTTTATGATTATGCGCTATCATAAGATTTATGAAGAAACAAATCAAGTATCATATTAAGAAGTCATACATGATAGCGCATAATCACAAAAAAGACCAAAACTAGGGTTTTAACAAAAATATAGTCTATGCACTTGAATATTATTATTTTTAACTGAAAAAAAAAATTATAAATTTTATTTAATCTTTATCTTTAATTTACCTGTGAATGAATGGAAACAAAATATCCTTCAACATAGTAGCCTCATTGTAGTTTCTTACGTATTGTAATTGTAACGGTTCTTTAATACAAGTGCAGATCTCCCTACTAAGTTCATTTCTTTTCATATAATTAATGTCATTCGTCATCTTAGATGTCTTGGACTTGTTTGCTAGTCAAGTTTCATGACTGGTAAAAGCAAACAATCATGCTCGAAAATAAAAAAAAACTAATTATGAATCTCATTTCTCTCAAATTGATCACATGTATATCTCCATAACCTAAAAAACATGAGCGCATTTATTAATCATCAATTGTAACTCGTAATTTCAAAAATACCATAAGACTCGTGTATCAAAGTGCAAAAGATACATCAAAATCAAATATCTTAAACATACAATTCTTTGAAGTATTTTGCTTAGCCTGACTTGTTCAAGACTCGTATGGTTATAACATCGAATCATTTTGAAATTTAAAACGAAAATTTTCCATTTCATACTTAGCAACTACTAACAGAGCTAAAAATGATGCACAATTTCTCGTTTTATATCAATCATCTAAAGTAACTATTGCAAATGATAACGTTACCTATTAAGTTCAAGGAAAGGGCACTTGCCAACCATGGTTACAGTTACAATGAAAAAATACAATAACGTAATATAGAACTTCAAAAACTCAAATTCTTTGAAATTTTTATAGTCCCACCAAGATTCAAGCTCCCAATCCATGTGTTGGACTCTTTGACTAGTTGGCACCGAGGTAGGCAAGAAGTAAAGCTAACAAGCTGTCGTGTGTACCCATAAAAGTTTCACTAAAATTACTTTTGTTAGCCTACTAAAAAGTAATTCATATGAACATCCTTCTCTAAGTGCTTAAAAAACTCATGTACTTTAAACAACCAAAAAATCCTACACGATGAAAGCTATCCGATTGGAGTTCAAAAACCTGGTAAGAACATATTGCTATAACTGGTCAGGAAGTGTTCGAATGAAACAAAATATAAATTTATGTCAAATAGCGCAAACAATGAATATAAATGAGATTAAAAGGGTTTGCCTAATATATTAATATTGACACTTAAATACCATAAAAACTATTTTGAGCATCCATACCTGTTGCAAAGTACAAATTTTTGTTTTTTCCATGGAGACACGAGGATTGCGGAATATGAAAACTCAACAACTAGTTATAGTTGTTATAGTAGTAACAGCACTACAATAGTAATCAGTTGGTTGAACTCCGTCAACGCAATTGGTGGCACTATCCTTGCATAGTATAGCCTCTATAAAAAAATCAAAGACCTCGTGCAACTGCTCGTCTTTGCATGTTCGGTTGCCCTAAAATAAAGATAAAGAAAAAAAATCCCAAAAGTTTTTTGTAGATATACAGATGACAAAAGCAAACATGTGGCCAAGTGGTGCAATCTAGAGGTAATAGATCAATTCCTGAAAATAACGTCTCTGCATAATATGTGGAGATAAAGTTTGCATAGATATTATATATCTCCGTCCCCACAGTGGGAGCCTTGTGCACAGCAGTTTATCTTTTTTAGAAGTATAGAGTACATTATCAAAGTTAAACTGAATAATAATGCAAGTATAGTTCGAATCCTGGCAAATCAATACAATAACGAAATAACAAAAAAAAAAGTTTTATTAGTCTTATAGTAAAGATAATGAAACATGGACAATATTATTGTGTGGGATTTGTTTTTACCTTCTATTCACTACTTAGGATTTCAAACCAGTCAAACGTTTGGATACTCCAAAAAACAATATTATTCATCCCAAAAAGAAAATGGCATAGGATCCTTACTTTTGCACCGAGCAAAAGCAAGCACAAAATCGAGAGGTTGATTCTTATCACATTCAGAACTAACACTCCAGGCATCCAATGTTTCCATGTAATTGATTCCAAGAGGAGCTGAAAGAACATTAGGCATTCTTACAAGAATGACATTATCAAAGTCCATATTCTTCAAGCTAAACTCCTAGTTCAAAGTCGCCAGTTCTTAATAATTCACCATATTAATTTTTTTCCCCCATTCAATGATGGCAGGCATTCAATATCTCAAATGTTTCTCCCTATATCTAGACTTTTATACAAGAGTCAAAACCAATTAAATATTTGATGCAAAAAGAAACAGGAAGCAAGACACAAATTAGAAAGAGCATATCCAGTATCCACCATAAGCATAGGGTGCTATCCAAGATTTTCAGACTTAAAATCAAGTTCCTTCACTGTTGGAATTTCACTCGTGCAATAATGGGATTGCAAACAAGCTAATTTACAATACAAAATTATACTGAGTCAGTTCATCCTGTCAAGAAACCTACTGACATGCCTTCTAAACGAGGTAAGATTAATCTATGTTGCTAGTGATGCACTGGGAAATCAATTCTAATGTAACAATTGCAAGTCCAAGGAAACCTAAGAAGTTTACATTATAAAAAGCATAGAACAGTAATCAAACACTGGCAAGTGGTAGATAATCTAGCAAACTCTCAACTAAGAACACTTCACAAGAAATGATAACCTACCTTTTCTTTAGCAATCACATAAGACTAGTTCGATGCCCGCGCGATGCTTCGGGCTTGTTATTTTAACTTTCAGGTTGAGAAAGTGAAGATCATGATGGTGTTTTTCTTGCAGCAAATACAATTAAATTAAAGTTACTAATTCATTAAAATAAAAGGGCGTTGAAGACAGCAAAAAAAAAAGTCACTACAATCATTATGAAGTAGTGTATGCTTACAATCCAAGGCTTGGGGTTTATCCTCGTGTTGTTGTGATTGAGAGGGGTCATTAACAGGTATCGTGGAGAAACGGGTCCACTTATTTTCAAAATACTGCTCCAAAACAAATAAAACTCTGACCAAAGCCTAGAAAGAAGACGAAATAAGAGACCTAAATTGTAAAACTCCAACTTTCTAACAAATATACACAGCTTTCTCAAACTTACCAAATTGAGGAAAGGAGAAGAACCTTGGATTGAGTCAGCTTGTTTTAAATGTTGTTTTCCCCTCTTGACTGAGCATTATTTTCAACATCAAGCTCAAAAGGATTGGGCTTTTGCCACTTGCTCTTGCTGAGGTGTACCAAACTATAAGATAGTCATTGTTCTTATAAACTCCTGTAAGAACCAATCACAAAATTTTAGCAGTATATCTCAATAATTCAAGAAAATAGAATTCTTGAGCACTAAAAAATAAACTCAGCCAAAGAAGATAAGAAAACACAAATTCTGCAATTTTGTTTCTCTAATGACCCAGAGAATACAAAAAGGGAACTTAGGTTGCACACATGTTAAAATGAAACAAAAGAAACATAATCATTATAAAAAAAAGGGGAAAAAATCATTTGAAGTTATAAAATGGAAGGTAAAGAAAAACTCCAGCACATATAAATTGGCACATTCAAGAACCCAAAGAAGACAATTGTTCAGATGATCTATCAAGAGAAAGATTATTAGGTTAGTAACGTAGCTTTATAAAATAAAAAAGTGATCATCAATGGGGATAAAGTGATAAATAATTGATTGGCAAAAGTGAACAACAGTATTAAAAAGAGCAAGTAGACAGGCTTGAGAAGGAATTGCAAACAAAGGGAGGAAGACAATGAACAATAGCGTCAAACCTGAGAGAAATTGCAAATCTTACCCGCCAAGGTCAAGGCGGCAGTAACAACGAACAAAGGAGAAAATGGAATTAAAAACAAAGGGAGGAAGATGATAAACAATAGCGTCAAACCTGAGAGAATTAGAGAAATTGCCAATCTTACCTGCAAAGATGAAGGCGACAGTAACAACGAACGATGGAGAAATTCCTTCATCACCTACGAATGTAAAAAATTAAAGTCGTAAGCAACTTCAAGATTTAGGCATGGAAGAAATACAAGAACATTGAAACAAAACCAAAAAGGAGGTGACGAACATGACTGAAAACTGATACAGATCTACGTCAAGCAAAGAGAACGCTAAGCAGGTAGAATCACTGGTGGTAAATTTGAAGAGAGCAAATAGAGGATTATTTTCATTGTATTTGCCATTTCACAAATTAACAGCTCCATAAAAGTATTTTTTAGGGATAAGGGCTGCAAGAGCCCCTGTACTTTCATATTAGGGTTGATTAAGCCCCTCTACAATTTTTTGACCTAAACAAGCCCTTGTACTATGGATTTAGGTATAAGTTAGCCCCTCATACAATATTCTGTCAAGAATACCGTCAAGCTGCCGTTAAATTGTTGAAGTTATATACGTTGTAGATCAACCAAAACTTCGTATTTGATAAAATGGGTCATTTAAGCACTTGTACCTGTCAAAAATGGTTCAATAATGCCCTCATATCACATTTAGAAAAATCAAAAGCATTATTGTTGGTTTGCATTTGAACCTTCTTCAGCTACCTTATCCCAACCTCCATCTCCGATGACTTCATCTAACCTTCATCTTCCCCAGAAAAATATGCTAGCTAGTTTGCATACCAACCAACACTAGATAAATTGATTCAAGCCAAATAGATATAAGCATGGATTGGAGGCAGAATTATGCAATAAAATCGGAGTCACCGAAGGCCAGAGGCGGAGGGATATCACTGGTGTGTAGAAAGGAGAGAGGAGGCTGAGGGAATTTAGGATTAGCCACAAATTTGTAATTTAAAGTTTTTTTTTAATTATTGCTTGTCATGTCATAATATCACATTTCATTTATATTTTTGAAAATAAAAACCATGTCATATGTTATTTGTCACATAAGTTGTTTTTAACTGTTATTTGACAGAAGGGCTAACGGATACCGCTTTCCAAAGTTGAGGGGCTTATTTACTCCAAAAAAAAGTACGAAGACTTAATCGACCCTTTTTGCAAAGTAGAGGGGATTTTCCGGCCATTATCCCTATTTTTTCCCCTATCATTGAACACTGCAAATGAGTACAGAAATGTGAATTAACTTTCGATGGTTTCTAATAAAACATGAAAGTATGAAAACATAAGTATATTTACAAAGGAAAGGCCGGAAAATGCAAATTGATAATATGAAGAACATGAAACAACACATCCTTTTATCATTCATGGTAGATTAAGTAAAATAACTCAGTTTATCATATCAATTACAAAGAAACGATGATAAATCAATAAATCTCTACACCTTCTCTTAATTATTTTATCTTAAACTATAGTTCTATGTTTTAGCACCTCCCAACCAACATGCTTTATTCAACAAGAGAAATTTGACACAGATGAATCATACCATGTTGTCCATTCTTGAGCACCATGTAATACCATCTCCCTCAGTACAATGTTTCATTTGTAGAGATCTGAGGGGGAAGAAGTCATTGAGATGAGTAAACTATTACAATGACAGAAGCCAAGATGTTTAAAAAATTTAAACTCATTATTCTTAAGTTGATGCATAGGGCAACAAAGTTACCATATTTGCCTGGAACAACAACACCAAGGAGACCTACAAATTACATTTGACAGATGAGGATACCTAAACGATATGATCGTGAATGCAGCAGAAATGAATGGCAATAAGCCCTAACTAATTTATCAGCACTTTACTAACCACAGGGTTTGATATATAAGTACTGGAGAGTCAAATGTGATTGGATTTCAATCCTCGTCTTAATTAAAAAAAATAAAAAATTCACTCCTTTTATATGATTTTGAACAAAAAAAAAGAACAATATTGTGTCTAGACTTTATGATTTAGAAGTAAATACTAACCTGAAAACATTTGTAAGATTGCAGGTACAACACAAGCATGTGGTGTGACATAACGATGCAGAACCCAATGAAGATAAAAAAAAAAAACAACTGATAGACTGATAAAAGGACGATTGAATACTGACACAAAGTTGTAAGCTTGGGAAATTAATCAAGCAATTAACAGTGGAGACATGCCAAAAGGATATTTTAACATGGAAAATACCTTTGATAAGGTAAAACGCATTGCATCCCAGACAATTTTCAGCGGTAGAAAACAAACACAGCCAAACTGTCTGGGATAAAGCCAAGAATTAGAGCAAATAGTTCAAAAGACATGAATATAAATACTAAAAACATGAAAAGGTGCAAGAGAAAAAAACAAAGACCATCCTGCGTAAACCAAACAAATAGATAAGGGGAAAAATTGATACAACTAAATCAGTCTTAATCTAACTTTTGGATAGTGTTTTGTATCCTTGAAAACGGCCTGAGGACTATTTAATGCATACATAAAATGAATCAAAAAAAATAAAATCATGAAATTTAACACTGTGATGATGATAGTCTAAAGTTGATAAGCAAAACTTGAGAAGCCCGATTCAGGCTTATTTAATATATGCTGAAGGAGTATTGTAAGGTATTGTCAAGGGGACATACAACATGGTACTTTGCTCTTAATCCCAGATGTGGCCAAAAGAGAAAAATATCCACCTCATTGATCACCACAAACTGTGAAAAGGGAACGATAAATCAATTGACAAAACACTATCCAACTCGCTTATTAAAGGTGTCAATTTTAAATAGTCATGTAATGGATTTACCTTCATACTTGGGTGGCTAGACAAAAGGTTTAATAGTTGAAAATCAGCTTTAGACGCACTCCTATTTTAAGGATCTCCCAGCTAAATGAGAGAATATGACAACAGGAGTAAATATAAACTTCAAAAGCTATAGCAACTTCAAATATACAGATCACAGAATAAAAGAATTTGGCATTCAAAAATGGAGATAATACCATACGAAAATCCCAACTTACTTTGTTAACTAATGCAGAGAGCAAGATACGCTCTTGCACTGGTTTGCTTTTCAACAATCCTTACATAGTCTGAAGCAAAATTAGCAATAGGAGATTTTAGATCAACATAAATCAACGTAAAATTATCTTCAGAGTTAACTAAGATGACAATACATACTGAAACCAGAAACTAATAAATTCACTTACCCTTGCTTTGTTTCTCAGGTCCAAACCCGATCCACCGACCCTGCCCTGAAATTAAAGAATTCAACAATAGAACCACACACTTCATCACTATCAGGAATCAAAACTTTTAAAAGGAAAAGTCAATCTGGTAAGGCAGACACAAAAGCTCAAATGAACAAAACATAATTACAATGAAGGGAAATCACCATATGTAAAGCAAATATTGAGGAGAACTGAACCATTCTCATGCAATCAAGCAGTATTGCACAAGAGGCAAACAACTCATGGTGAACCAACACATACAGTATTCGAAGAAATTCACATTGGGCTAAGAAACACAGAAAATCCAATTTTTAAACCCAACAATATAAATATACTATCAGAAATTCACACAGAATGGCATATCATCAAAACAAACACAGAAATCCACCAGATGGGGCAAGACAAAAATACATTATACTTTTCCATCAAAAGCAATTTACACCAAGAATTCAAAACAGCAACCCCAGAAAAGCAAAGTCCTCAGTAATTTAAAAAGGATCGGGTAAGAAATTGTAAACTGAAAAGTGACCATTTGAGGCTTTGTTTTGGGACAGGTTTGAGAAGTTGAAATTTTCCGGAAATAGGATCGGGCCTCTGATGCTTTAACAGTGGTGACTACCGGAATTAGGTTTAGCCGTTCACTCTTAATCAAAACTAGACTCCCAGAAAAATCCCCTTACTCTAATCAAGAGATACCAGAAAAATTCCCCAGATTTTTCCATCCATTTTCCGGTCACTCCTCCCCCAATCAAGACTCACGGCCAGCCTCTACACCTCGATCCAGTCTCTCGTACTTAATCACTCAACCACTGATTTTGTAGTTCCTTCCCCGACTTCCTTTCTCTCTCTCTTCCCCTTTTTCCGGCGCCTTTTCTCTCTCTTTCCGGAACCAGCGACGACGGCGCCTCTCCTTCTTTCTCTGCGTTTCTTTTCTTCTTTTCCTAGGGTTAGACAAGTTATGGGGCCGGGCTTCTTCTTAAGTTCGGTAGTGGGGGTTCCGGTTGGGTGTGTTCTTTTAGGGCTTAGGTGATTTTATGGGATGGGCTTTCCATTCTCATGGGTTAAGAAGCTTGAGCCGGGCTTTGACTGTTGGGCCGGTTTTGATTTATTTTGTTCTAATGATTTTTTGTTTTGGATCAATTCTTTAGAGTTTAAATGACTTCTATTATTGGGGCTTAAAGGTTTGGACAAAAATTAGGATACACAACTCTCAACGTACAAATAGAAACAACATAATGTCATCATCAACAACACAAACATGCATTAAGAGATGCATCAGTTAATTTACTTGGACGACAAACAAAATTACAATACATTAACAAGGGTACCGAACCATGCACAAGCTACGGGAAAATTTTCCATTAGGAAAAAGAAATACCAAAGCCTTCTGAAGTTGCTAGTACTTCATGAATCTGTGCTAAGATGGCAGGCTCGATAATAGGCTTTTCCCTATTAATCCACTCCCCGTGATGAATCTAGTGACGGTGGCCAACGATTTTGGTGTCAAGGGATAGAGCTTGAACAGGGGAGTCAATCGGTACCACTTTCGGACGGAGTGGAGAAGGAACTGCCGCGCATCGACACACAGAAGGGCACGGCCGCCGCACGTTCTACAACGAAATTTGCCTCGCTCCGACATCGACTCAGGTGGTTGGGGTACCAATCAGCTCATTGGACCACCAGCTACAAAACCATGGCCTCGGTGGGTTCCACCGAGTAGGAGATCCGGCCAGGTCAATCAACCCGATTGACCTTGACCTGTTTGGATGGATTTGGGGGTTTAACCAGATGATTAATTTTACCTAGGCTAATTAATTGAGTAAGATAGTTATAAATAAAATCTTAATGGGGATGAATATTGTGATGAATTTCAGGGAAAATTTTTGATCAATAGTTGTTGGAATTACGGGAGTGCACTAAGGTAAGTAATACTTACACCTGTGTCACGAAATACTGTGTTGTGAATAGAGTTGTGTGATTAAATATTGTGATGAAGTGTTGTTATGTGATGTTCGACTGTGAGGTGATGGAAATGTGATTGTATGTTACTATATGTCAAATTATTGTTTTATGTGTTGTTTATATGTATTTGGTATTGGTTTATATGTCATACATAGCATGCATACATATGAAATGGCAAAATAATGAATGAGACGGGAAAAAGGTTTTTATAGATCATATATAACTGCTACAGAGGGGGTATATTGGAAATGTTGAAGGCTGAGGTTATTATTGAAAGGGTATCCTTGTGGTACAAAATGAGGAAAAATCCCGACCGATTGCTCTGTAGCGGTATATCATGATCTCGGGCCCACTTACTGAAAATATGTTTTAATAACAGAATTGTTGGAATTATTATGAGTGTCATAATGCATGATTCATTTAGCATAACTGCATGAGTATTACTTGCTGGGTTTTGGCTCGTTATATTCTGTGATGCAGGTAGTGAATTATGAAGAATATGCAGAATTGCTAGTTGATGGGGCTGCAGCGGATCCTTGAAAATGGTGCTCATGTGGAGAGGGGACGTAAACTGTTTAATGAATAACTGAGTAGTGAATTAAGTATGTTATTGAATGATGTTTTCTTAGTTCTGCTTAAAATCAATTGAACATAATCATATGAACTGTATGCGAGTTTTGAGGGTTGTTAGTTGGTATTTTCTTAAAGTGTTTGGAGAATTTAATGGTTGACAAAATGATTAAGGTTATTTATGACATTTAAATAGATTTATTGATGTTGTTATTAATGAGTAGCGTTACAAAAATATATGTATGAATTCTTAGCTGTGGCAGAGAGGGTTGAGAGGTAGCACTCTGTCTATGAACCCATAGATATGGGAAAATTATTGGATGGGGTGTTACACTTGTCATTATCATATTTATTATATTTTTGTATTTAACTTTCAGAATTCATATTAATTTCATTTTAATCCTGTTTTCGACAATTCTTGCGCCCATAATTTTTAATTCCACTATAGAATTTATGAAAAATATTTCAATCAAACTTAGGTCACACATGACATCACCTATCTTACCACATATACCACCACAGGTTATCCGAAGATACGGGGTGTTACACTTAGAGACAATTTTGGCACTTATGGCTGGGTTAGTAGGGAGGTGTTCACCAGTAAGAGTGATGTGAGAAGACAACATATAATTAAAGATCAAAGAACCAAAAAGCAAGCCATGAGGAATGGCTTTTGCAAACTTTGCTTGTAAATTCCTCTTAAATATGGTGGTGGGCTAGACAAATAGTTTTCCCCACAAGAATAGCATGCAACAACCTTAGTCTATCATAATTTAGCCCTCATATATGCCTATGGGGTAGGATATTGCTGCAAATAAAGAAGTTCAAGGCTCTATATTCTGGCTTCAATGTGTGCTATGTAATTCACCAAAATGAATTTCATTGGGACCATCATTCCAAAGTAGATGAGTAATGTTAATCACCTTCTCCGTCTTATCAGAATTCTCAATCAAAGGAACATTCAAGAGTTTGGCAATTAGCCTAGGAGTAATTATAAACTCCTAACTCTAAATAGTAGTTTGAAAGGCATATACATCTATAACCTTGGGTTGATACATATTGGAATATAATTTCCTAACTAGGTCTTCAGAGAGAACCCTAGAAATCTCACAATAAGAATCCCACTTTCTCGTTCTAAACACATTAGGTATTTTAGATGATTCAAAATTAGAAAGTATCAACCAACGTTCGGGGATAAAATTCTTACTAGAGAAGTAGTCATCGTACTCCTTATTAGCTTTGGAGTTAAAGAAACTGTTTGAATCAGAGTATGTTGATAGAGTATAAGCTCTCGTAAAACATAAAAGCTGAGAGTGTCTGAGAGTATGGGGATAGAGTATAAGCTAGCTTATACTCTGAAACAAACGGAGACTGATTCTCTGGAGGAGGAGTAGGTGAGCGTGGATGAGAAGGAGAATGATGCTCAACAGCGTCAGATTCAGAGGAGAGAGGAGGATGAGACCTCAATGCGAGGTCATTTGTTGAATGAGCCAAAAGAATACAAAAGATTTTAAATGAAGGCATGTGCGCAACAAATTAATGCTAGCATGCGCCAACAATAAATGATGGCAGGCGCCGCACTTTTCAACAGTCTCCCACTTGGAGACTGGCATCACTTGCATCCTTAGGAACTTTAAATAAACTGTCAATACTCCATCATATGTCTTGTTCAATCTAGAAGATCAATTAAGGTTGAGCACAACTTTAGTTTCTTTATTGTTATTGTCTTTGTCAACATGCTTGTTGGATTTTTGCTTCCTCGAATCTTCTCAAGTTTTAGGGCTTCTTTAATTTGGATGTATCTGGATCTAAATATAGATCTAATAAAAATATTACAAATCAAGGCGATTCTACTTCAAGATATATTTAGATCTTCTTATAGATACGTTAGAAGGGGTGCTAAAATTAACAGAATGGTCGAGCTTCTCATATTTTTGTTTGTCTGCTGATTTTGTGGTGTTTTTTATTTTTTTTATTTAGCCCATTTGGGTTCATTCTTAGATGGTGTTATTCGGGTACATCTTGATGTGGCCTAATATTTGTTCTTCGATTTGTAATTCCTTTGCTTGGCTTTGTAAATTTTTAGGATGTTGCTGGCCGAGATGTTGGGTTTAAGTTTGCTAATATGGAATGAAATGCTGAGTTTAAACCTTTGAGAAAATTATCATTATTGAATTTAAAAATTATAAATAAATAAAGAAGAGCTTAAGGATGTTGCCGGCCGAGATGTTGGGTTTAAGTTTGCTAATATGGAATGAAATGCTGATTATAAACCTTTGAGGAAATTATCATTATTGAATTTAAAAATTATAAATAAATAAAGAAGAGCTTAAGGCTATGCTTGGAATGAGTGTTGGGAGTGGTTGGGTTGGGAGGGGTTGGGACGGGTTGGGAGGAGTTGGGAAGGGTTGGGTTGGGACGGGTTGGGAAGGGTTTATGGAAGGAAACCTTGCTTGGTAGATAAATGTGTTGGGAAGGGTTCATTAAAAAATTTATGTATAAACTTCCCATAATGCCCATATCATTAAATTCTCTTTTTCCATGTTCCATATATAAAAAAATTAGACATAATCGATAATTTTTTTTAAATCTCTCCACTTTTTTTTATCAATATAATTTTTTTTTACTTGGTTATTGTCCGAAATTCCAGTTTCAATTGGATTTGGACAATTATAACTTCTATGAAGTAAAAATTACTGTAATACAAACTAGGAAAATACTATTGATATTCTTCCATGCTCTCTGCTGGAAACTAACATCTATAAAATCCACAAACCCAACAAAATAACAAACATATAATAGTCAAGTCATCCACAAATCCAACAAAATAAGAAACGCAGACCAATTAAACACATTCACAAACTACAAAATCAATACCCATTAAAATAAACAATATGCCATCATTAATTAATGACTACAACTGCAGAAAAAAAGAAGAAGACAAAGACAACTAACCTGTAAAGAGGAACTGAGAGAGGGAGTCGGTGATGGAAAAAGCTAGAAACCAAAAAGGAAAAGGTGTGATTAGTACAAGAGAAGGCGACAGCTAGAGAGGGGGAGACGAATGGAGAGAAATACCAATTATGGGCGCTGCATCTAGAGAAGAATCACCATCGTCTCCTTATTCTTGCTCTGGTTTTTTGACAGATAAGAAGACGAGAGGGTGAGAGGCGAGATTAGGTTTTGATCAGTTTGATAGTTGGATATTTTTGTAAATTCAAATTTGTTATGAGGCTATATTTGTAATTTTATATTTAATACAGTTCTTAACACCTCCGAACCCTTCATTTTGAGAGGTTCGGAGGGGTTCGCGAACCCTTTCCAACCCCTCCGAACCCCTTGAGGTGTTCGTGTCAAGCAAGGGTTGGGAGGGGTTTGATTTTTAACGAACCCCTCCCAACCCAAAAAATTCAACCCCTCCCAACCCCTCTCTCAAGTATAGCCTAAATATATGAGAAAGGAGAATGAGAGAAACTTTAGGATGATAAGTTACACGTTAGGTTTTGACCCAACTCATCCTGTTGTCATGTGAGAAATTTTTGCGAAACTTTTGCGTACTCCAAATTCAAGCCTACATCACTTATCGAAAAAGGAAAAAAAAAACACTTGTCTGCTATGTTTTCAGTTTAAAAAATTGCCTCCTCACCTTCGAGCCGCAAGAATATTAGAATATGGTTAAAAATTTAAGCGGATGAATTTTTTAAATATCTTCTCGACTTAATTTTGACTAATCCAAAGTACTTTGTCTAGTAAAAAAGTACTTTGTTGTAGTAAAGGGTGAGTTTGCGACTGACCAAAAGTTTAGGGGTCTCGAGAATGTATAATTTTGTTCTCAGTGGAATTGTATCATATAGGGAGAGAGGCCACCACCTTTCACAAGAAAGGGAAGAGAAGAAAAGAGAAAAATTACGCATGCGCCCACCGTGGGGCTCGAACCCACGACCACAAGGTTAAGAGCCTTGCGCTCTACCAACTGAGCTAGACGGGCTTCCGATATGCATCTGACAACAGCTATAATAAAAACATATTTTCAAGTAAGAGCACTAGAGAGAATATGTCAGCTGAAGGTACGCGTAATTGTTCTTCTGTTTGATTGTATTTTTTTTATCTGTTTGTTACGATTTTGTTATCTTTTCTAGATCTGTTTGTAACAATTTTATGCTCTCTCTCAGTGAAATTTAGGTTTTTATTTTCTTGTTGTGTTGCTATCATCTTTATTAGTCCCGGATTTGGCGATTGCGAATTTTGAAGCAATCAATTTGTGATCTGAGTGTATTTTATACATACGTTTTAGTTATTCTTACAGTGATTTTGTTAAACATCTGTGAGCTTTATGGTTTGGGGTTAGTTCTTGGAGGAACATATGCAAATGGTTATTTTCTGCTGTTTTGGTGGACCATGCAGTTGGTTGATGACTGTTTATGTGGATTCCAGGGTGTTCACTATGCCAGTGAATTCTTTTGTTGGAGTTGGTCATTGCAAGTTAATCTTCTATTCTTGTGAACAAATTCATCTTGAAAGTACTTTTGCCAATTTTGTTAATCAAACAGCAATTGAAAACGTACTTTTTCCTTGTTCTTCTCTTTCAACGAATAATCCTCGGAATTGCATATTTTAGTTTCAATAAATTACTGGGTTCGTTTGATTTTGTACTTGTTGGTATCAACCAATCGGATGTTTTTGGTTGGTGATGACTGTGTGACTTGTTGATGTCTATGTGGATCAGTTGATGGTGTTTCTTTTTGGGATGAGAATTGAGATGCTCCTTCATTGTGTAGTAGCATACTTATACTATAGAAGTGTATTCTTCTTACCAGCAAAGTGCCTGGTGTGAGCAATGGGTTTTAGCCTTTTCGGAAATATAGAGTTTTTTGTTGTAATATTTACAGAACTTGAACTTTAGATTTGCAAGTGCTACTTTTACTTAGTCTTTGCAGAAGAAGTTGATTTTATTTGATTCTGAAATTATACCGTGTCTGTAAATACTTGGAATTTCTCTTGCGTTTCTTTTCTCTAAAGGATCTTTCATAGAATGATGTCTCTCATTTATTGAGTGAGATTCTCTATTCTTGCAATTTCTCGGAGAAAATAAGAAATCTTATGCTTGGTCAACTGTAACAAGTTATTGGAGATTGAGTAATATTTTTTTTGTACAGTTTGAATGTTCTTACACATTGTTTGGAATTTGTCCATGTCACTTGTGGATTTGCAAGCTTGCTTTTTCTTATTTTTCTTATTTCTTGGCTAACTAACAGATGCAGATCTTTGTGAAAAGTGAAAACCCTCACTGGCAAGACAATCACTCTTGAGGTAGAAAACTCAGATACCATAGACAATGTCAGAAGGAGTCGACCCTTCACCTGGTACTCCGTCTTCGTGGTGGTATGCAAATCTTTGTCAAGACTCTTACTGGAAAGACCATCACCCTTGAGATCGAGAGTTCGGATACCATTGACAATGTCAAGGCAAACATCCAGGACAAGGAGGGAATCCCACCGGACCAGCAGAGATTGATTTTTGCAGGCAAACAGCTTGAAGATGGAAGGACTTTGGCTGATTATAATATTCAGAAGGAATCTACTCTACACTTTGTGCTGAGGCTGCGCGGTGGGATGAAGATTTTTGGGGAGACCTTGACTGGGAAAACCATCACATTGGAGGTGGAGAGTTCAGACACGATTGATAATGTAAAAACCAAGATCCAGGACAAAGAGGGGATTCCGCAGGACCAGCAGAGATTGATTTTTGCCGGAAAGCAACTGTAAGATGTGGATACTGTATAGATCAAACTCTTAGTATTGATTTATTCATCGAGTAATGTTATGGACCCTAAATATGATTCACTTTACATCCAATATGATCCATTTAAACATTATTCTTAACCAATTATTATTTTTGCCATTACTGCGTGTGAGAAGTGTAGCAAGAACACCAGAGTTTAGCAGTATAGTAAACCTTGCCAATGGCAGAATTATAGCACGCTCAAAGCAACACAATAATGAACATAGAAATGTTAAAAATAGACGCTAAAGCCCCTTCATAGAGAGCTAAAAAAACAATCTATATGAAACAAATATGAATAGATACAATTTTCACCTCACAAGTGGAATCCCAGATGGAACACCTAGGGCATATTCCTCGTACTCTGATCCAAAGAACTGCCTTAAGAAATACTCTTCAAATGGTATTCGTTGTGAGAAAAATCGCCAAACAACGATTGTGAATCCAATTGTTGATATGGGATTACACAGCATTATCTGAGTGCCTACTGACCAAATGAAGAAACCAGAATAACCTGGATGACGGCAAAATCTATAGACTCCATGCCTGATGAGTTGGTGATGCTCCTCATGATGAATCTTGATAAGATGTGTAAAGGCCCGACCAGCAGTTATGATGGCCAATTTACGGATCACTTCCCCAACTAAAACCAATGCGAGGCCTAAGTTGCTAATCCACCAATATTCCTTTAAGCCGGGGTATAAAACTATTTCAATAGCGTACTCCAGCAATGAAATGAGCATCGCCAGAAGATAGTTTTTGCTGATCAGAAGTGAGCTAAGCCTGACATTTGATCTCCCATGAAACTTAAGAGCTAAAAGGTATTCAGAACCATGAAAGAAGACAATAGCAAAGAACATCTGAGATAACTGTCTGCATGCTGTGTAAGTGAATACCTCTGTCATATTTTTCAGGTGAAGTAAGTCGAGTCCTGTCACCGATGTAACTTTAATGATATCAAGAAGGGTTCAATATCTCATCACAACTACGACGAACAGACTATAGATATAGTTCACTTAGACCTGAATAGAATGCAGAGGTAACAAAATTGGATACTCCAGCTTCAGTTATGATATCATCCACAATATGATTCAAGAAGGACATCTCCTGTAGAGAGAGTGGGGCTAGAATTTAGAGACTTGTGCATTAAATACCATCAACAGAACATTAATTAAAAGCAAGAAATCAAGATAAATGGAAAAAAAAATCTGAGTACTCCACTTGAAAACGTGTTCTCAAGCTAAGAAAGTTCTAAAAAACAATGCGAGCAAACTAATTTCCGGTCACTTCTTCTAAATCAAAGGAAAACAACAAAACTAAGAGAATAGAAGTATTTGCAGAGTGAAATCATTGGGAAGGAAGAGTAAAAAAATAAAATAAAGCAAGAGCAAACATGAACAAAAATTCAGTCAATACAAAATATGCTTGTGAACTTCTGATGACTAATGTACAGTGTTGTCAAGTGCGCAAAGGGAACAAAATTCAAAGACACGAAGCTCAAAATTCATAATTATGTAATAAATTCAACAATAACAACAATACATACATACAGATTCAAGCTATTAAGTAATCATCATACAAAAATCCAAAGCAAATACAACGATAACATAATATATATCCATCAAGATATAAATCCACAATAGCAAAACAACCACAAGCAAGCTACTTTCATCTTATACCTGAATCTGGATTGAATTCGCTTGGTGCTGCAATGAATTTATTTATTAATTTAAAAGCTAGTAAAAAATCAACAAGGAAAATTACTTACATGGTGAATGGCTAATACTATTGCTTCCACAAATCCAGCTGCTCCGAGGAGATGACCAATGGCCCCCTAAATTTAATTTGAATTGTGATGACCACGTTATATCACCAAAAAACCTGAATAATCGGTGTTTCTTTAGGCATCACAAACAGTATAGCAAATAGACACTTGATATTATAGTATGATGATCATTGATCTCTCAAAAATAAAACTACGAAAGTATCAGTAAATTGGCGACCACAGCGCGAGGCGACAGTGTTCTTTTAAGCAGGATGCTCGTTCGACCGACAATCAGCTTATAAATCACCACCGCGAGAAGAGACGGAGCACACGAAGAAGCTCGTTCGATCGACGAAGCAAATGAAGAGGCAAAAAAGCAAGACGTGAGGAGCGAGCGACAGAGCAAAAGAACAAAAGAAGCTCGAGAGGCGACGGAGAAAAACAGCGAAGCTCGTGTCTAGGGCTCCACAAGCCGACAAGCGAGTAGACCTGGGTTCTCTTAATTTCGTAACTTGTCACGTTGGGCTTCTCAAAGCCCAGCAACAATCGTAGAGACTCTTCCCAAAAGACCCAGCCCGATATAAAGGCGATGGTTCATCATGAGCACAGAGTTAAAACTTCTTATTCATGTAATCATTCATGTTTGATTACATATGTGTTTACGAAATAGTTATATGTCCGAATTCAAATTTATTTGGATTTTCGAATATATTTAATTGATCATATTTAGATTGATTTTAAATTCAGGCAAATAAATCGAGCAACAATCCAATCTGAGCAATACTTTGAACAACTAAATCGGACATATTATTGTATTTGGACTTTGAACTATAACATGATTTTAAACCAGACAAAATATTTTGCATTTGGACCAAATTTAGTCAAATCACTCATGTCCAACCTTGATTTAATCCGAGTCAAACAAATCAATCATATGAATCAGACATAATTTTGTCACTTCTAACACCAGTCCTCTAACAAAAATGTCATTTGTTGTTAAGCTTACAATTTATAAATTCTAAATTTTAAACACTAAATCATAATTCTTCCTAAATCATGAACACTAAATTCTAATATGCCATTCTTCAAGGAAGAAAAAAAAACCAAGAATTAACAGCTAAAAGAATAAAGAATTATAGTTCCCAACCCGTTAAGTCTAGCATGCTTTCCCTATAAAAAATACAGGATTAGCATGCTTTTATTGTCTAAAATGCCTGTCTAGTATCCAAAGAAGAGAAGATTCATAAGAAAAGGAAAAATAAGATGCTAAAAAAACCAGCGTTAACAGTTACAAACTGTGACCTGAAATTATACGACAATTAGGGTCCTAACTATCTGAAGCAAAATTGCACCCTAAACCAGTTTGCCCTTCTGCAAACTCCGAAAAGAGCTGCAGCATGGGATGTATGGAAGCCGACGTCTTCCACTCGTCTCATTTTGGACATCCCGAAAAGTTGAAGAATCAAAGAATGTGGTACAACAGAAATACAAAATCAAACTCAAGGTAAGAGCATCAAAACTGAATACTCGATGTAACTGTGTCATTTCTAGGCCATTCAGTAAGGCAGTAACCCAGTAAAGTGTCCTGATAACTGGAGTCAGGGATTTAAGCTTTAAATGCAGTTTAAGCGATCGGAATGGTAGGTTCGCCTAAGTTGACAAAGGACTCTGCTCGAATCATGCGCGCTGTTGCTGAATTCCATGACACAAGGTGGTCCATAAACACATTCACGTATTTGCCTCTGTCATTCTGTTCAAAACGTCCAAAGATAACTGGGGCAAAGAAAAAAAATCTCATGGGGTATAAGAAAATAAGGAGCAACTGTTGCGTACCTGGTAATCCAGATAATAAGCATGCTGCAAGATAGAATGCAAACAGATTATAAACAATGTTATGAAAGAAATTAAGACTTAATACCAATCTCCCTAACACACAGAGGGGGAGGGAGAGAGACAGAGAGATACCTCCCACATATCCAAACTGAGGATGGGCTGCAGAAGAAGGGAGGAAGGAGGATCAATAGAATTATCAAAGATATAAATAATTAAAAGGGAGGTTATGGTGGCATACTATGTCATCCCAAACAAGAGGATTAACAGCATTTGATGTTTTAGTAACCTCAAGCCGTCTCTCTTCTCTCTTCACTAAAACAATGAAACAATAATAAAAGTAAGCAAAGGTCTTCATAAAAGAAAAGCAACATATCACTAAATGATTCCTACTATCACCACGCACAAATGCTTGGCAAAATGAAAACAATTCCTTCGACATTCTATAATCTTGGAAATTTTAGATATTTACAACTTTTAAAAATGGTAGCCATTAGTGTGAGGTTTATACCTTGAATAACAACATATGAAAAGATACATGGACCAAAACTAAAAGTAATAAAAGTCTGAGAACGCAACTCAAGTTTCAGAACAAAAGTACATGAGCAGCATGTATCCTTGCAATGGTGCACAGTAACTTGATGTAAAATACATACCATATTCACCTAAAAGACAGGAAAAAAAAGGAGAGGAGACGTGTGCACACTTGAAAACTAACAGTCCTTGCTATGTTAAGAGCACAGGGAAATATTTTAAACCAGCGTATTGAATTATCAGCATTATCATACAATATAAGGAATTCCAAGAACATTGTCAAAGGACCAACTTTGAGAAGTAATATCAATAGGTGAAATATGAAGGATACCTTGATGCATCCAAATGACAAATCGGTGAGGATAGGATAACGAGTGATAAGGGTGGTCATCAATTTTGTCAGAGTAATACAGAGAACACCAAACTAAAGTTATCCACTTATAATTTATAAATAGTACCTATACATTATATGTAAAAACATAAATTTTCTTTTGTTCTTTAGTAGGGAAAAAAAATTCAAAATCCTGAAGACCCAATTTGAAGTTAAAAGCTGTTTATAATTATTTTCCAAAAATATCCTCCAAATTAAATTATTTCTAAAAAGAAATCAACTAAGGACTTACATACAAGCCAGACCCAGCCAGAGCCAAACACCGTAAGGGCTGTTCCAATAAACTTTTCTCTAAAATTTGCAAAGGAACCAAAATCTTTCTCAATCTGCTGGAGAACACCGAGTCTGGGCATGTCTCCTCCTCCTGGTTGCATGGATTCCCAAAAAAAGTCATGATTCCAGACCTGCAACAATGGTTGAGTCTCGGCAATGCATCAAAAACTTACACCTCACTTCATAGCAATGTCACAAGAAAATCCAAGTTCTAACTCTAAATAATGATGAAAACAAAAGTAATCCAACAATTTGATGTTGGCGATATTAGAGAATAAGACAAACGCAAACCTCCCCTGTACATATAAGGAGGAGAAAATAAGAAATTGAAGTCCACAACTTATCTTACAAATATATCAGTAGGACTTTGCTTCAGTGACTGATTGATTTTGCAGCATACCAATACATAGTTAAGGGTCACAGGCTTTACAACGACTGGGTTTCATGTTCCAATGAAAACTTATACATGGACATCAAAGACCATGAGATAGCTTTGCCACCCAACTAACAGAAACATCGTGGTTGATGCAATGTGCATAATCTTGATATTCATACTGAGATCACAAAGATGTCATTACATGAACTTCATCCCCAAATCTATTTGAAACGAGATTCGCAAAATGTTGAGGTCAGTGCTAATAACTTTTGGAGGGAAAGGAAGGTCATTTCTATGAGGTAAATAGGAGCAAAAAGAAAGAAAAACAGCGATCACCAAGAGTTACCCTTTTGTTTGTGAGTGGAGCTCAAGGGGAAAAGGAAAAGAATGCACTGATCCCTTCGAAATCCAGATCGCAGTTATTTATGGCCCAGTCACTGGGACTGGACTGGAATAAAAACTTATTAGTGATTGACAGTTTTATTATTTAATGAGTTATCCTGTGGTAATCAATTTTACAGTAGTGTTACACTTCGGACACAATAGAAGAAAAGGAAACTTGAAATAAAAAATAATGAATATCTGCCTCTATTGTCTATGGCTACTGGAACGCTCTTAACTCTTTTTTTCTTTACCTTCCCCAATTATCCATAAAAAGGAATAGCAATTATATTCGGTCCCTTTTTTCTTTTCACTCCTGTCTTCTACACAGAAAATTATGAGGGGGAAAATGGAGGAAAAGATACCCAAAGCTAGTAACAAGGGGCATACTAAAAGGGAAAGGCCACGCTACTTCTCTTGTCAAGATACTTCAACTTTCAGTAAATATCCAAGAGATAATTGTTCGTCAAGCACAACACAGAGGTTTTAAAGAAGCGACTTCCAGCAACACAGCCTTCTTTGTCATTAACGGGAACACTGTTTAGGACCAACATAGTATCCACTTGAACTTAAAGTTCTTCAATTAAGGAAGGAAACTCCATTTTCTACAAAAGCAGCAACCTTTGAAGTTCACCGGTGGTGTGATAATACTAGAAAAAATGATAATAACTATATAAGATTAATAAGAGACTATTACTTTGACCTTCATATCATATTTCTAAACGGTAACCTATTTGGTGATCAGCTGGCACATAATGGATTCCCAAGAATTCTTCCAAGAGAAAAATATTGGCCAGAGCTGTGAATCACATAAACCTCCAGCCATGATAAGCAACTAAATTAATTGTTGAAGATGTACAAAGAAAAGTTTTAACTAAGAAATCTTCGGTTGATAACATCTGTTAAACAAAAATCATATTCTAAGTTCTAAGGTCAAACATACCTGGGCAGCATTGTTGAATTCAGGCATCGGGTTTCCATAGTTGTATGTTACTCTGACAAGCTCATCCAAAGTGTGGCCATATAGTATGTCATTGTTGTCGAGCTGCTTATTCAAACCTTCCAAATAACCACGATGGTGTTTTCCCCAATGCATCTCCAGCGTCCTTTGACTCATATACGGTTCTAAAGCATCCTAAAAAAGACCCAGATATAAATAAGCAACATTCAAGTATAAATTGATTTCATATTTTGAAGTGCAGAACTACGAAACAACATCTAATACTGGATTTACAGAAAAATTGTAAATTTACAAGCGTTATCGATGCGACACGAATAGCAAATTCACTTACAAGCTTGTATGGAGGTCTCTTCAAACCGTAGGAAGCAATAACTCTTGAAGCTCTCCGGGACCTATGAAATCTCCACTGCTTACTCTGTGGATATAAATCATATCCAGAAACAACAATGCATTTCATCGTAAATAACATAACAAAAAGCACTAGTAATCCGATATTGCTTGCGGCAGGACGAGACTAACCAGACAGGGAAGTACAGGATTCTTTAGTCGTTGAGGCAAATCCGATTGCAGAAGATGTGCACTTGGAAGGGAAAGATTGCCACATAGAGAACCCATCTGTGTCTCTCTCTCTCTCTGGATAAAGAGAAGAAATAGGAGCGAAGCTTTCGGCTTGCCAAGAACTTGCTTCTCTCTATTCGTATTGAGCCTTGAGCTTTGAACCAGAAAACCCAGAATTTTTTGTTTTGTTAAAGCGTTATACAGGTTTTATCCGGGTTAATGCAACTTATGGTCATCGAAAGATTGTCAGTGTTTCAACTCGGTCACCGTAAGTTCGGATGGGTCTATTAAGTCACTGTAGTTTGCTTTATGTATCAAATTGAACACTCGGGCAGATTTGGGCCCAAACGGGCAGTCAACCATGTTTGACTGTTAAGATTCTGTTTATTTGTGCAAACATGGCTTGACTACGTTGACGGTTGTAGCCAGGAAATACTCTCTCATTACGACCTCCTTAATACCCTTGAGAAAAGCAAAAGGCATGACAAATGCAAAGCAGAGGCATCTCTTTCGTCCTCTCATTATGAATATTTCACATGGACGAGTACGTTTTCTCCCTCTCTCTTTCGTGATTTCTTGCTATTTCTCTAATGGGATTTGATTGAGTTCCTTTATTTAAAAATAATTTCCAAAATTTGCAGATCCGAACGGTAGCCGAAAGAGTACTACGACCAACAGAGTGTGAACTCAACGTCCTCTAGATCTTCCTCCTCCACAGCAAGTGTCCACGTTACCGCGCTTGATGGCCTGGTTAACGTGAACTCCCTTTTCACGATCGCCGTCTTTGTGGGTCTTTCTTTGACCACGCTAGGACAACACAGCCTCTAGAACCGGACCGCCTGTGATGCCGGAATTGACGTGGTTAAAAAGCTCCTTGTTTTCGAGGTTGTCTCCTTCAGCTTCTTCCTCTTTTCTTCTCTTGTCGCGCAGGGAATCAAGCTTGCAATCAACTTGCTTAACAGTAAAGATGTTGATGAGGCAACTGGGATCTGCTGTGGGTTCGGTGATGCGGTGCCTGTTCTTGATGCTTTCAATGGTGTGCCACGTTCGCACAAATAAACAGAAGCCTAATGGTCAAACATGGGTTGACTGCCCGTTTGGGCCTAAATCTGCCCGAGTGTCTAATTTGATACATAAAGCAAACTATGATGACTTAATGGACCCATCCGAATTTACGGTGACTGAGTTGAAACATTGACAATCTTTCGATGATCATAAGTTGTATTAACCCGGTTTTATCCTGTCAGGAGTTAATATTATTTTATGGGTCAACTTGTATTCTGTCAGACGCATGTATTCAGACTTTATTTTGTACACTAATTTATATTTTATCATATATTTTCATTATTTTATAGGCCAATTTATATTATGTCTAACGCATATATTTAGACTTTATTTTATACAATAACTTATACTTTATCATATATTTTCTATCAAATACACGCGATGATCCAAATTTAGGGTGGGATTGAAAATGTTAGTATCCCTAAAAATTATTATACCTAATAGAATTAATGTTCATAAATTTGAATTTTAAAACTTGAATTTGCCCTCAAATTTTGTGGTGTATGTGTTGTCCATATGATTATGTATGTTATGGATACTCTATTGTAGGGATATTTAGTACAATCATAAGTGGATAGGGGTGGCCTTGTCCGGAGATGTGATCCACATTAAATCAAGTTTAAAACTTTATATATAAATTAAATTTTCAAAATTCGGATCAAAACATAAAATTTTATCCGATTTAAAATTGGATCCAGGTCCAAATACAAAAATATTGTTCAATTTTAGTGATCGGGACTCTAGATCTAAATATGAATTGAATTATTGTCTGATTTATTTATTTGAATTTAAATCAATTCGAGAATTAATTAAATATGTTAAAATTTTAAATTAATTCAAATCTCAATATAGGGGTAAATATACTTTTGGTAACCGAAAGATGGGGCATTTTCCAATTTGATAACCCAAAGATCAAACGTTACATCTGGTTTGTCCGATTTATTTATTCAAATTTAAATCAATTCGAGAATTAATTAAATATGTTAAAATTTTAAATTAATTCAAATCCCAATATAGGTAAGTATACTTTTGATAACTGAAAGATTGAGCATTTTCTAATTTGATAACCCAAAGATCAAACATTACATCTGGTTAACTAGAAATTTCAATTTGTTTATATTGGGTAACTTGGATAATTTTCCAATAGTTTGGGCAGTCAACGTGCCTACATGGCATGTTGACCGTTAACTCTCCGTTTTGCTTCGGTGACATGGCATAACGCTGTGATTAATGAACGCGCATAGGAAACATGTCACTTGATTTTGGCAGGAAAAACACAAAATATCTAAAGTTACCACATTTTTCATTTAACACAAAATTGTGAAAAACCTTCCATCTTCCTTCTTCTTCGGTTGCCCAGAACATGGTTTCGCCGTCTTCTTCTCAGTCGTTGTGGCCGTTATCGAGTTCTTCTCCACTGATCATCTCCATTTATGAAGCCTCTTGCAATCTATGGACTTGTTCGCCTTTTGATGAGTTTATTCGAAGGTATGTACACAATCTATCTTGTGGTTTCTTGCATCGTGTCATACTGGGTATACATGGTTGATATAGGTTAGGGTTTACAGTTTTGGTTGATTTATTATGATTTTTGGTTCATTTCTTGATTACATTTTGCTTGAGTCAGGGTTTATTTTTTTTAGAAGGCATTCAAATTGCTTCATTGTGAGTTCTTCAATAATCTATGTTCTTTTATATGGGAGTTTCATACTATTGGTGTGATGATGATGGTTGGTGAGGAATCGTGTTAGGGTTTTCATTATGACTAAAGCAATTGATTTGGAGGTTTTCCTATGGGGCAATAGTTCTCTTTAATTTTGAACTTTTGTATAATTCCAGGTTTGTTGAAATGAGTGCTACACCTATGATTTCAATGAGTAGGCCTGCACCAAGGATGGCAAGGATGAGGCTAGACTACAGCGAGGTGAAAAGAAGGAAAACTCCAGTTAGTACTATGATTGGCGTTGGTAGCGATGATGATGTTGAAGTACCACCTCCAATTTCTTAACCAATTGCATATGAGGTTGTGAATGAAGCTGTGAGTAAGCCAATTGCATCGTGGATAGTGAATCCAACTGAAACACTACTTGAAGATAATGATAATGAGATCCTAGATGCATACATGGATAGCATTGAACAAAATGAAGCTGCAAATGTTTAAGGCAATTGAAGCCACCACTAAAGTATATGGTGAGGAATTTGCTGGAGATGGTAATGATGAAGTTGATGATGGTTATGGAGATTCCAGTGATGGAACTGATGACATTGATTATGATGGCAGTGAGGAAGATGGAGGGCGCATTGATGTTGATGGTATTAATGAAGATGACACTGATGAGGATGCACCAGATGATCAAGTATTCAAAATGGTATATGAGTTAGATAATAAAGGCCTACTATTGTATGAAGAAGATAGTGATGAGGAAGTCCAAAAACAAGCTGCTGGGAATCCTAAATATGATATTAAGGTGTTAGCTAATTATTTTATTTTCCAACTTGGGATGAAGTTTAATACTCTACAAGACTTCAAGATGGCTCTTAGAAGTTATGCAGTTCACGGTGGCAATTTAATTTGTGTTGAATGAGAGATGAGAGGTTCAGGTGTCAAGCCAAATGTGATATAGGGTGTTCTTGGAATATATGGTGCTCCAAAATCAAAGGAGATACTATATTTTGAATTAAAACATATGTGTAATCGAAGCTTAACAAACAAACAAGCTAACACTGCTTGGCTTTCACTCAAATTGGTGGATACGAGGTGATCCAAAAGTAAGTGTTGATAAGTTGGTAGATTATGTGAAGAAGACATTTTCAGTGGCAATCTCACAGATACATGTTTATATAGCAAAGAGGAAGGTTTTGGTGATAATAGAGGGCAAGCATAAGGAGCAATATGGCAAACTACGATGTTACATGATTGAGACAATGAGAACAAACATAGGCAGCACATGCACTATTATGGTTGACAGAGATAGGCTTGAAGACCCTGCAGTGTTCAATAGAGTCTACATGTGTCTCGCTCCACTAAGAGATGACTTTCTTGCAAGGTGTAGACCCTTGATTGGACTTGATGGCTGCTTATTAAAAACAACATATGGGCGGTCAAATGCTCACTGTTGTTGCACAAGATGGTTGCAATGGTGTATCTCCTATTACATGGGTTGTTGTAGAGATGAAAAACGGTGACTCTTGGGACTGGTTTTCTAAGGAAGGTGTTATATGACCTATCAACCATTTACACGGGGAATCAATTTGAGGATGCCAGACATGCTTCCAACCATTCAAGGTGCATTTTCCAGTTCTAGGTGTACCTCCATGCTCACTGCAACCCAACAATCTGTCAACAAAGGAAAAAAGAAAGCATGGGTAGTTACAAATTGTTTTGGGCGGCTTTCTTTTGTTTTGATGAATATGTTATGTGGTTTGGACTACTTTTTAGTGGTTTGGACAATATGTTTATATTGTATGGTCTCCTTTTTATTTGTTTGGACTGTTTTTTGTTCTTTGGACAGTCTGTAATACCTGTATCTTGGGCATGCAACTGCTCCATGATTATGGTTTAAGGTATGCAATGGCTAATATTATACACTTAGTAAGCTATTAGTGACTGTATTGGTACAAGATCTTTTTCAAAGTATTTTGAATCTAACGGAAATTACACGTGTTCGGCTGTTAAATTTGACAACTATTTTTATTTTTAAAAAATATAATCTTGTCATGTCAGCATTCTGTCAGGCCACATATGATATATAAAAGGATGGAGAGTTAACGGTCAACGTGTCATGTAGGCACGTTAAGTGCCCAAAGTGTTGAAAAATTGCCAGAATTACCCTATAATAACAAACTAAATTTTTTGATTATACAGATGTAACGTTTGATCTTTTGATTTTTAAATTGAAAAATGACCCATTTTTCGATTACCAAAATCCAAAAGCGTATTTACGCATCCGAACATATAAACCGACTATATTCTCAATTTGTTGACACCCACCAATAATGGTGGTCCTGGTGGATGTCGTGGTCCCGAGTCGGGTCGGGTCGGGGTGTCCCGTGTCCTTGTCTCCAGAGCGAGCAAGCCTAGCCAAGCCAGGCCCTCCACAATCCACATACAAAGGCGAGTGTGAAGGGTTTTATTTCGGCATCCGACCTCCACCTCTCTCTCCGCTAAAACCTCTCCCGACCTTCAACACGCATTTTTATTTTCGGAAAAAAAGGGCACGAGAAGAAAAATCTTTGAAGTTCCTTTGTGTTTCGCGAGACTTGTCAGGATAAATAAAAACGATCGGGAGAATTTCGAGTTTCTTTTATTTTGATTCTTGAAGTTATGGCGACAAGAGCTTCGAGGAGATTATTTGGAGATCTTCTGCACAGAAGGTTAAGTTCAAGCCGTTATGGAGGCTATAGGCATTGCTCTTCTGTTCCAGAATCCACTCCCAAAATACCTCACTTTTCCAAACGAGTAAGCTTCTCTCTCAATCGTTCATCCATGGATGCATCTATCAACCAAAACAACGACTAGAGCAATATATTTATCTTTGTTTCTGAAGGAACGGCGGAAAAGTGAAAATATGTGTATAGAAGAGTGCATATTGATACAGTTCCCATAATCTTCCGTAATAATTTCAGCACAAAATTTGTGCGTGAAAATTTTTGATTCTGAGATTCAGTCTGTGCTTTTTTTAAACTCTAGGGTAGGTTGTTGACCGGAGCAACCTTAGGGTTGGTTATAGCTGGAGGAGCTTACGTTAGTACAGTGGATGAAGCAACTTTCTGGTATTTCATTTAACTCTTTGAGTTATACATTTGTTTAGTTCATGCTAAATTTTTTTTGCAGTATAGCGTACTCATTTGCATAAAGACTGTACTACAATGCCTAATCGCAGCTAAAACAATTCATGTTTGGCTGGCTATTTCATATAAACTATTAATTGCCTCGCTACTTTAACTATATTGCAATCCTGTATGAAAAACTTATTCTATATAAACTATTAATTGCAGTGGCTGGCTATTCTCAGCAACGAAGCTAGTAAATCCATTTTTTGCCCTTCTAGATGCTGAGGTTGCTCACAGACTTGCTGTATCTGCTGCTGCTCGTGGCTGGGTTCCAAGGGAAAAGAGGCCCGATGCATCAATATTAGGACTGGAAGTTTGGGGAAGGAAGTTCTCCAACCCTTTAGGCCTTGCTGCTGGCTTTGATAAAAATGCCGAGGCTGTTGAAGGCTTACTTGGCTTAGGTTTTGGCTTTGTAGAGGTTGGCTCTGTTACTCCTGTTCCACAAGAAGGTAACCCAAAGCCACGAATCTTCAGATTGCGCCAGGAATGGTGAGAATGGCTATCAACCTGCATTTTAGACATTTTTTGCATAATCAGAATGCTGTTGCAGTATGTATAAAAATGAGGGTGAATCTGCTTGCTATTTGGAAGTTAAATTTTTTTGTTGTGCTTGTGAAAAAAATTATGATAGCTGGTGTATTCACTTCAGTAATGCATGATAAAGCGATGTTATTGCTTTCTATGGCCAGGGCAATTATCAATCGTTGTGGCTTTAATAGTGAAGGCATTGTGGCAGTCGCAAAGAGACTAGGCGCCCAGCATGGCAAGAGGAAGTTAGACGAAACTTCTAGTTCTTCATCATCCTCTAGTGAGGACACTAAACATGGAGGCAAAGCTGGCCCTGGCATTCTTGGGGTCAATCTTGGAAAGAATAAAACAAGTGAAGATGCTGCTGCAGATTACGTGCAAGGAGTTCATACATTATCTCAGTATGCTGATTACTTGGTAGACTTTTTTCTGCTCCTTTATGAATTTTCTCTGCTGTCATATTTCTGCTTTTGGAATGTTTATACCAGGGTAGCCTTATTGGGACTCTGTATTTAGCATTGTGCACCGAGGTATTGCATACTCCATGGTTTACAGAGATATACATATATTGATATTCCGTGTCAAGTTAGATTGATTTAGTGCCCTGGTGAATATAATTCTCCTGGGGTAATTCAACTCTATCATTAGTTTTTTTCATGATTATTTAATATCCCCTTGTTTGACATTTTCATTTATTCAATGGAATGGAATTCCCGTTTCTTGCCAATAATATATATAATGTGCTCAGTGGCACATCAGTACTAAGTACTAACTATTAAATGCATCCAGAAGACGATGCATCTGGACGGTTCTTTTTGCTTTTCATGTGAATTTGTTTGTAAGCTTTCTTTAAATGCATTCTGATGTTCATGTGCGCTGAATCTTAATATCCTGGTAATAAAGTAGAGAAGTGGGGTGGTATTCCAGGAGATCTCATGGCCTCCAAAATTATAGTCATGTATTGTTTTCTTTTTTTGTTAAATGGATTGCGGTTTAAGTCATATTTTGTTGTTGAAGTTTGCCTGCTGGGTCTTGTTTTCCTTGGGTGCTAGGGACAGGGTCTTTAGCTTAAGTTAAAGATTGAAGAATAGGAAAATCATTTTAAGAATAGGTTATTCATGTATTATATTTTCTCTACCATTCTGATTCTTCCTGCTTGTTTGAAATAGATTGGTTCATGTCACTGTGCTTGTACTTATTATCGTTTCCTGATATCCTTGATTTCTAGAAAATTTCCTAATACTGCTCATGTGTTGTGCATAGCATCCCTCTCATCCAGTGCAGGTGTTTGATTGTTAGAATTGCATACCAGTTACCACTGAATTTTAAGGCAATAATTGGTTGAATGCCTTTTGGCTAGCATGATTTATGATGGAATTTCTTCTTTGTATCGCTTGATACTGGCATTATTTAAAATGTCATTTTCCATCATGCCTTCATTTTTCTTCCTCTGAAAATATAATACTATTCCAGGACCTAGTCAGAATTTTGGTTTGAATGCTATTACTTCAAAGTTCAAATTCCATATGCGGCAACTAGGTCTCAATGTGTTTCTACTTTTTAGGTTATTAATGTTTCATCACCCAATACTCCTGGACTACGTATGCTTCAGGGAAGAAAACAGTTAAAGGACCTTGTTAAGAAGGTATGGAGATTTAGGCATGAATGTGATTTCCTTTTTGTTTTACTTTTTTGATAGCCTGATGCAACATTGGGTTAATTGTATATATCTTATTTTCTCTATTCAAGGTTCAAGCTGCTCGTGATGAAATGCAATGGGGTGAGGAGGGTCCACCCCCACTACTTGTAAAAATTGCACCTGATTTATCTAAGGAAGACCTTGAAGACATTGCAGCGGTATGTAAAGGCACTTGTAGCATAATTACTTTTCTCAACTTCTATTTGCAGCATTATTATGGTTTTTTCCCGTTTGAATATAGGTGGCTCTTGCACTTCGCCTGGATGGATTGGTATGCTTTCTCTTCATCCCAGACTCAGATAATTTATAGCTTTTAACTCAAAAAATTATAATTTGATGGTCTTGGAATCTTTGTGCATTTGTCTCTATATGTCAGTTTTTTTTTCGTACATATGGTGCTGAATATTATTCTGTTAGTTAATCAGCATCACATGATAACTTTTTTGAAGATGCAATGTAGCTTATATACATCCTTGATCTTAGCCATCTGTAGGACACGTGATTATTAGATGCAGAAATTTCGTACAAAAAAGATTGTTTATTATTTTATGTAGATGCAGAAATGTTTATGCCATATTACATTGCTGTGAACTGTGAAGGCTTTCTCCCTGTCTCCTTCCTCAATTGATTGTTTTGGATTTGGGTTGCAGATGAGTTGCAACATATGAGCTGCATGTGATCCGTGGATTTTGCCATTATAGTTTTATTGTGTGAAACTCTTATTAGCCTACATATTGATAAGTATAATTCATGACGTACTGTTTACTCTTAAATTAGTTCTGGCTTCTTAGAAATAAACTGAATGGTTAATTGTTCTGCTTATGCATCCTATATCATATCCTCTAGGCAAAATTAAGCTGCTGCATGTATTAAGATCTGTCTTCTGTCTTCAAAACTGAAGGGAAATGTATGTTTTTTTTTCCTTCTTCTTGCGGAAAGTAAGAAACTTACGAGGCAGGGAAGGCGTTGTTCTACAAAGTAGGAGTTGAAGCGAGGATTAAGGTTATTCTGAAAATAAACTAAAAGGGAGCACCCCGAGAATTTTTGAGCCTTGGTTAGTTTACTTCAACCAACTGTCAAGGGACTCAAATAGGTGGCATTCTCTTAGTCAACCAAATGTAAATCACTTTTTGGCTAGACCATACAACTTCCCGAGCCTCTAGTATGGCACAATTGAGCGCCTATATCTCCAGATTGAGTTAGACATTTAGTTCTGATTTTTCATTGTGGTATGATTTTTTTTCCTTTCAAGTTTTTTAAATTTTAATATCAAGAATATATTGATTTCTTAAGTTTTGATTCATTACATAATGCTCTAGTGTTTGATGTTTTTAATTATTATTTTATTTTTCACTATGTGTTGTAGATGAATTATTACCTCATTTTTCCAGTGGTCTTTAATTTAAGCGATGACTTTTCTCGTCTAGATCATATCAAATACAAGTGTTCAAAGACCAGATCCAGTTAATAATAACCCAGTTGCTGCAGAATCTGGTGGCTTAAGCGGGAAACCCCTCTTTAGCCTGTCCACGAACATCTTAAAGCATATGTATATTTTGACAAGGGTATGGTGCTGTTCTTACGTTTAATTTAATTTTTCATGCATGAACCTGCCTTATGGTCAAAGTAATAATATTGAAGTGTTTGTTTTTTTTTGTTTTTTTTTTTTTTTGCTAAAGCTTTTCACTCTTGCCTGATATTTTTTTATTTGCCCCAAATCCAAGTTTGCTGGGCCTCCCAGCAAGTGACTCTAAAAGTGCAATATATCTGAGTTGGGCCCCTGTAAGTTTTGTGTATCAAGTTACTGATGATTTTTTTTTTAAAAAAAATTTGTAGAATTTTCATCCACACATTAGGTATACTAACTAGACGCTGGACATATGGTGAGTTCCAACAAATAATAAGTCTGGATTCTTTTTTTCACTTGAATGGAAGATGCAACTCCCAAAAGCTACTTAGCATGATTTCATGGTTCTTTTTTGAAGTCTTGGATACCTTTTGTTTAGTGTGTGTTCAAGAGCTTTTTTCGTTTTTGTTTTCCCATCTTGGTATTTAATGCGTATATATGCCACATTTGAGAGCATAACTTCAGTTTTACTTGTATCAGGGCAAGATTCCTTTAATCGGTTGTGGGGGCATCAGCAGGTAAATTCAAGTGGAATGCCATTTCGTCACTATCTTCATTAGCATATTAGGGTCATGCAACTAACTGCTGTTTGGAACTTCCCTTCTATCTTGGACCTTTATTCAGTGGCGAGGATGCATACAAAAAAGTACGAGCTGGAGCAACTCTTATTCAACTTTATACAGCATTTGCCTATGGTGGACCTGCCCTGATCCCTCAAATAAAGGTATTGAACTCTTATCTCTTGTTTCTTAGCTTTTGAAATGGGAGAAGTTTAATGATGGTGCTGGTGACATGAGTTACATTTTGGAAAGGGGGGTGTGCATATTACATTATCTCTGGAACATCTGCAGAATGCAGACAGAAACTAATGAAGAGGGTAGGGAAGATAGAATATGTCATATGTGACCATTCCCAAAAAAAATTAAATTGCCATGAGATTTCATAGCCAGACATTGGAATAAAATAACATAAAGCAAGCATGAACATGAAAACATCGATCTGGTACGTGATTAGTTATTCTTTCTTATTTTACCCTTTCAAATGAGCTATTGATTGCTTCTTTAATCTCGAAGTTTTCAACTCAATGGAAGTATAACCTGAAACTGGTTGGTTTTGTGAATTGTTTTATAATAACAATCAGCACATTTTTACTTTATGTCAAAGGATGCTTTTTGTACAATGCAAGAGAGTTTTCAAATATTCTTTTGCAGGCTGAACTTGCGGAGTGCTTAGAAAAAGATGGCTTCAAGTCCATTCTGGAAGCAGTTGGTGCTGATTGCAGATGATTTATGCATCTGCTTCCCATAGAAGATACCGCACTCAGTATAAGAGCTCACAAAGATGGTCTTCAAGAACAAATAAGAATAGTGGACGATATCTCAGAGCTTTATACTCTTTTTGTTAGAAATATTTATAGCTTTACTTGATTACTACAGTTTTGTCCTAACATCACTGCCTCTTTTCTTCTCCTTTAAAGTGGAGCGGAAATTTGTTGATTTGTAACATGTGAAAACATTTTTTGAACTAAGTTAACTAAATCAAGCAATTTCAGTTGTTATTATTGGATTGTACAGAAGATTGTGATTTAGGGTAAAAAAACTTGCAATGTTCTTGCTGATCATATTGAGATGGGTATCAATGTGCAGAATCAAATTTGTTCCTTTATTAGTTTTTGTTATTTTTTTGTTTCCACTTTTTAACGCAAGGCAGTTTGGGGACACGAGAAAGCTTTCAGGGTTTTCTCTCGAGCCTCCTGCAGCCACGAGATGAAATTTTGATTCAACTTATCCTCTTGTTTATATAAAATCTGAAACCATTACTCTATGGATAAAATCTTTGCCATAGGGTTTTTCTGCATTTTAAATATTCTATGTTTTGCTTTAATGGACCCGTCTTATGTGGAACCGCATAACTATCATGCTCCTTACAGTCACGTCATCATGAGCAAGAGTACCGATTTTTAATGACCTGTTTAGAGCATTTCCTACGGGTAAGTGGCCTAATTGTCATTTTGCATTCTAAAATCATTCATAGCCTTTTTTTTGGTTGGTAAACAAGAATTCTCGAGCTTAGTGTGCTCTTCAGACAGTTGGATCAGTTTTAAATTTAGAAAAATCGTCCTGTGCGCACAGCAAACTCTTAAGTTAATATGAGCTGAAGACATTGAAGACATTAAGCAGATGGTCTCAAATAAATTACTTACATTTGAGTGCTCCAATCTTAAATGCACACATTAAAGTAGGGGTGTGCAAATTGGACTGAAAACACAATAACCATAAAACGGACCAGACGGTCCGGTTTGGATTGATTAGTTGACTGAAATTTGATCAACGGTTTCAATAATTGAACCGGATTGTGTATATTGATTCATTTTGTGGTTTGACACTAGCTAGAAATAAATATATAAATTAAATAAATATATATTTACCTATTACACATAAATATACTTTATTTATAATTCATTACACATCACACATTATTTATAAGTCATTATCCATATAAATATATCTTATTTTATAATTCATTACTCTTTACATTTTATTTTATAATTCAATATCTATCACACCTTATTCTATAATTCATTATCTTTCCACCTTATTTTACATTTCATTACCCATCACAAATTATTTTATAATTTATTATCCATATAAATATATTTTCTTTAATAATTCATTACCCATTACACCTTATTTTATAATTATATGCCCATTGCACATTATTTTATAATTATTAATACTATAAAATTATCTAATTGATTTCAAAATCGCAACCGAACCGGACCGTTAAAACCAATTAACCGCATTAACGGTTAATCGAAAATATGGTTTGGTTTCAGTTTCAACTTTTACAAAAACGTCACTTCTGATTTTGGTTTTAGTTTGAGGTCCACAGTCGGACTGTGCACACAGCACAACCCCTACATGGAAGTGTCTAACCAAAATAATTTATCGACTGAGTAACTTTCCCTAAATGTAGCTCTAACACGGTAACAAAATGGGTAATAATAATAAAAAATGGTTATCCCTTAGAAATTGTTAGATGCAAAATGATAGTTAAGAAATATTATTTCAAATTTTGAATTGAGTTAATTTAAATATATTTGAGAAATAATTACTCATTTGGTTACTTGGATTAGAATATGTGATTATATTGAAAAATCAAATGATTATTAGAATATGTGATTATATTGAAAAATCAAATGATTATTAAAATATTTTGACAATAATCAATCCAATGGATGTTTTGATTATTTAATTTTGTTAACGTTTTTCTTAGGAGAAGAGGAAAGAGAGATTTTTTTTTCCTTTAAACTTTCCACAGTCCACACACATGTGCTGACGTGGCAGAGATGGTCAGTGTGACTCTGTGTGAGCCTTTTCCTAGTGGAATAATTTCTTTTTCTTATTAATGGTAGTTGGAATGCTTGCTTTTAATGCGTCTCAGAGTTCTTTGATTATTGATTTCTTTGTGTTAAAGAAGACCCTTCGCTCTTTCGGTAAATCGATCCTCTCCAGTCTTGACTTTTTTTTTTTTTTGCAGATTTGATCATTGTTTGTGTTTGTCACTGATGAAGTTCATATAATTTTAGTTGGATTGCATGTGATCATCACCATGATGTATTGTTTGGTTGTTGAGAAAATGTGTGAAAAGAGATGAAATGCTTCCGTGTCGATTTCTTCATTATCAGAGATATACAGGGACTAAATAATCTTAGTCACCTGAACCGGACCTTGATTGCACGCCTTATTGGTTGGCAAAATCATATAAATATAGTAACTAGACCCTGGTAATCAGAAATCCCTAAGTCACTGTTACTCTCTGGCCTTCTTTCTCTGCATACAAACACACTTTTGAATTTCGCGTGGTTTTGGATGTTTCAGTTCCTTGTAAATATGGTTTATGGTGCGTGATCCTACTATTGAGTGCTATACATTTCAAATTGCTGTCATGGTATTTTGTTTGGTTGCAAAGAATATGCGGGAAAAGGAAATGGGGATTCAGATTTAGTGTATTGGAGTCTTCTTCGCCTGAAACTGATGAAACATGAAGCCCTTTCTCAGCTTACCTTAATTCAGCTGTATTGCTTAGTGCAGTAGAGAGGCAAAGAACTTACCAATAAAATAAAAGTAGAGAGGCAAAGAAACAAAGCTACATGAACTATAATAGCCATAATTTCTTTATCCTTTACTGAACAAACACAAGTTGAGAGTTTAAATGTTTCTTTCGTTGCAGGATGATAGAATGTCTTTGTTCCTTGAATTTTTTCGGTTCATTTTTTGCTGTGGTGAAGAAACTTCTGATGTTTGGAATGATGAGACTTCCTACAGAAGCCCTTCGCAGGAATGTTTACTACGCAGACCTGATCCCACCACAATGTATTACACCAATTTGGGAGTTAATAGCTCTTCTGGAGAAGGCAAAAGTTCTGTGTCTTCTTTGTATGAAGTTGTAGTGGATACAGGGAGAAGTGAATCTTATTTCTCTAAGTCACTTAAAACGACCAAAGAAGCAGTGCCTCAGAAATCGAACTTAAGGGGCTCCTCCTCTATTCTACCTGACTCATTATCTAAATCATTCGCATCTTATTCTAATTTGTCTAATTTATCACCTAAAGTCCCACTTGGTTCTTCTAGACCGTCTATGCCAACCACTACATTTCAAAAAAATTCTTCCAAATCATCTGCCCCTGCTTCTAACCCCCCTCCACATTCTAAGGTAACTCTTTCAAAAATTTCCTCAAACTCAACGGGCAAGGGAGAAAAATTAAATTATAGATGGGTTCCAAAGGGTGAGTCGCCTTTCTATGCAATACCAGAGGACATTGAAGCATTGACCACAATGTATTACCCCAATTTGGGAGTTAATAGCTCTTCTGGAGAAGGCAAAAGTTATGTGTCTTCTTTGTATGAAGTTGTAGTGGATACAGGGAGAAGTGAATCTGACAAAGAAGTAGTGCCTCAGAAATCGAACTTAAGGGGCTCCTCCTCTATTCTACCTGACTCATTATCTAAACCATTCGCATCTTATTCTAATTTGTCTAATTTATCACCTAAAGTTCCAATTGGTTCTTCTAGACCGTCTATGCCAACCACTACATTTCAAAAAATTTCTTCCAAATCATCTGCCCCTTCTTCTAACCCCCTTCCACATTCTAAGGTAACTCTTTCAAAAATTTCCTCAAATTCAATGGGCAAGGGAGAAAAATTAAATTATAGATGGGTTCCAAAGGGTGAGTCACCTTTCTATGCAATACCAGAGGACATTGAAGCATTGATGAGGAAAGACCTTGTGCCAGTAATTCTAAAGAAGGCATTAACTCCAACAACTTACAAGGATTACTTTGCTGCTTTATTATATGCTGAGGACTTCCATACTAAGGTACGGATTCATTTGTTCGGTAGCTTGATAGTATATTTCTTTCTCTGTAGGTTGTGAACTAGGATTCCCAGCATCTGTGTTTGACGGCCTTTTAAGTATGGTATTATTGACAAACTAAGAATGAGGCATAAATTAGACTAGACAGTCATTGTGCTTTAATAGCTCAATTACCAGTGGAGGGAAGTAGTTAAAAAAATAGGAATACCATGGAAAAAAAATGTTTTTGAATTGTAGGAAACGGATAGAAACATTCAAAAAGACAAAAACATCTGGATTCAGATCATTAGGTGCGGGAGTTGATTGAACCGTGCCTGATGATTGGTTGTTCAATTTGACGTATGAAATAGACCATAATGTGATTTCTTTGATCTTTGAATTACTCTTATGCAGCCTGTTTGTTATCAACATCACCTTCCCTTGGATTAATGATCTGGAAAATTAGCTAAATAAGTGGACTTTTTTGCACCATTGCATGATTACCTCTTCCTTGGTATGTTATCCAGTGGAGAATCTAATTCTTCTTGCCCAGAGTCTATGCTATTGCTCATAAAAGTTTACTCCTACCAATTTCATTTTCCAATTTGGACTTCAGGCAAAGTACTTTTAAAGGAGTTGTTAAGTTTTAATCTGTTGCATTTTTCGAGTTGAGGTTTGCTATTTTCAAGTTACTTCCGTATATAGAAGTTGTGACATATGGATTCTTCTGAACTTTTAAAAAACTATAGATATATGGTTTTTCATTGCCGTGTGAAAAAGTTAGATGTCATTTTTGATTCAGAAATGGAGCAATTTCAAGTTAGTGAATGTGACCCTGGAGCTGCAAGAGGCAGTTATTCATAAGATGTCAGACCGGAACAGTTACATTGATGACAATTATAAGAAGGAAGAAAAGATTCTTGTAGCATTCGAGATTGACTCAGTTCGTGAGAATCGGCCATTTCTCATATCAAGGGACTTTGTCTTTGCACGTCCTTCTGGCAAGGGAGTTTTACCATTTCAGGTTAGCCTCCACTGGTTCCATCATCCATTAAGAAACTTGAGGCTCAGTTATTAACTGACTTGATTTCCAATTCCACCTATGGTTTTAAAAAGGTTTTAAGTTTTAACTATTATAATCGCAAGGTTTCTTTCATATATTGGTATTTTGTAATGCTTCAGGAAAATGATGTCTACTTGTCGCATATTTTCTTAGATTCACAACTTCGACTTTTAGATAGACCATCCTGAGGTCTGGAAACTTGATTAGTGAATATCAGTCCGCAGGGGTCTGAACTAGAAGACTTCTTCAATCTGCATTATTAGGTTTTCATCTTGCCAAATTCAAATGCTCTTTTTTCATTTTCTTTTATGTTTGATTTTAGCAGCCTTGCTTGTTTTCCGTATCCCACTAAATTCCATATTGTGATTGTTTCCTCTTCCTGCTCTTGTGCTATTGGCCTGGAAAGATGGATGTTCTCACTTCTTTTATAGTTCTCTCTTGACCTTGTTTTCCTACGATTTCCATAATTGCACAAGCTCTCTTCTGCTCTTTCCAAAAAAATTGTGCTAGTAAAGCTTTTTGATCCTCTTGGCACAATTCTGGGTTGCCGATTCCTCTCTTAGATCCTAAGTTTTTTTACCCCTGCTTGGTTTTATCAGTACAACGTCATTCTCCACAGTTGAAAATCCGTAGAATTTCTTTGGATGTATTTTTGTCATCCCAACTCCAAATCCAGATATTCATAGGGGTCAAAGACTCTTGCACTAGATTCCACAAATGTATTATGAACGGCTTTCATATCTCTAACATGCATGTCTTATCACGTACCAGAGAGGAAAAAAAGCTTTTACTTCATAAACTGCTTCGTTTCACATGCCATGGAAGAAAACCCTAAACTGTATTGCAACTTGACTTGCAGCTACATGAGATGAGTGGTGTATGCTTATCGGTTTATATGGTTTATGGATGGTTTTGGTAACGGCTCTCTCATGTTCTTATTTATTTGACAAACTAATTATTTTAAATGCAACCAGGGTTTTGTCTATCAAGTGCGGAAGAGCACTCGTGTATTAGTTGAATTTGGAGAAGATTTTCTCTCTCAGCATCATTCTACTCGCAAATATGATGTTAGCTTCTCGTTCAACAGAGTTTGCTTAAAAAGGGCTCATCAAGCAGTTGCAGATGCATCGGACATTTTATTCCAGAACTTCCTTTTCCCTGATCACATTTCTAGAAAAAGCATTGCTTTGTCACCTCCTCCTTTGCACAATGTAATGGATCCAGATGTAAGATCTGTAGCCTGTCAGATGTCAAGTTTTCGGGCTGCTCCACCATACCTTGTAGAGGGTCCTCTTTGTGTGCCTAAAGGCAGAAGAGATAAATCTGACTCAAATCAACTGTCAAAAACCGGATTGGCTGTTCAAGAAGCAGTAGTCCAAATTTATCGAAGCTCGCCTGCATGTCGGATTCTTATATGTGCTCCTACAAATGGAACTTGTGACGCGCTCGAGGCGAATTTGATGATGTATATTCCGGAGTCAGATATGTTCCGAGCCAATGCTGCATTTCGAGGGATAGATGAGGAACCAAATGAGATTCTCCTCTCACGTCAGAATGGAGAGGAACACGGTGGTTTTTCTCTTCCTCCTCTTGATGAACTGCGGGAATTTAGGATGATCGTTTCAACCTTTATGAGTAGCTTTCGTCTGCATAACGAAGGCATTGTTGCTGGTCATTTTAGTCACCTGTTTCTGGTGGATGCATCATCAGCCACTGAGCCAGAGCTAATGGTGGCTTTGGCTAATTTCGCAAACCAAAAGACAGCTGTGGTAGTCACCGGTGCACCAGGAGACCGCACAAAATGGGTTCGGTCCGATATTGCCAAGCGACATGGATTGACAAAGTCCTACTTTGAAAGACTCTGTGAGAGGTACCCCTACAAAAATTTGGATCCTGGGTTCATCGGGGTGATTTAGGAACAGTTGGGACGCTAGGGAAGCCAAAATAATTTGATAGAATTTGTAAAAACGTGTCCATTCCAACCCCAACGTTGTTAAGGATAATATGTTGTTATAATGATGTTCTTATATCTTGGTTTATTTAAATCTGGATTATGATCTAGTGAATAAGAAACAATGTTGCAAACATCAATTCAGAAAAATTAGAGGACGTGACAAAAGCCTCCCTGGGGGAATATATATAACTGAATCAACCTTAGAAATACAAGCACCCTTGCCAACTTTCGCTATAGAACACAAGCCAAATACTAACATCTAAATTCTGCACCAACTTCTATGATCTAGGTCGGGAAAATTGCATTCCCTCGCACTCATGGCAGAAAAGATAGAATAAGAAACCGAACTAGGAAGGCAGCTAATATCACCTGCAAAAAGGCATCCGATGAGATTCAAAAGAGATCCGGGAAATCCTATGTTGTCGGGGCTAACTGATTCAATTTGGTCCGCAAGATTGCCTCAGCTTCATCAGCAACGTCCTTCTTTTTTGAAGCAAGCTGCATTTTGAATTTGGCAATTCTGTTGTTAAGAGAATACGGAGGCAGATGGACCATAAATGCAAAAAACTATATAAATTATTAGTATATTAATACGTACACAAGCTTCAGCAAATCAGCTCCGAAATAATCACCCCAAAGTGAGGAAATGCATCATAGATCCCTCGATTAATGTCAGAATGATTTACTTTATAACAAAGTAGTCCACAAGGCAAGGCAGCAGACACAAACATGTATCCTACTCGCAATTTGGAGTTGGGATACAAATTTATCTTGAAAAAGTCTCAGTTGATCCAGGCTCATCTTCTCCATCTCCGATTGTGCCGATACCTGACTAATTCCTCCTCTCGACGGCGATGCCATGAGAGCTTGGGGAGCTTTTCGAAGTATAGGCTCCGTTTTGGTTAAGGTTTACTTTTAAGATAGTTTATAAATTTTAAAAAATAAATTAGTTTTATAAGTGGTGAAATAAATTGTCAATTTGATAAAATTTAAAGTAAAAATTTATTATTTTCAGCCTAAATGATTAAATAAAAATTACATGATAATACGAAAATTGGATAAATTATTATACTATTTTAGTTTATAAATAAATTTTTAATTTTTAGCAAATTTTATTTACTTTTATTAAAAGAGTAAGGTGAAGGTGAATCGGGAACTACCCCAATCACCCGTCAATTGTAGGAAAAAAGCGAACATAAACTATCAAAGAGAGAGAATTGGATTAGTTTAAAGGTGTGATTTTTGCAGAGAGATATTTCGATGAAAGAAATTGAGAAGAGAAAGAGGTGCGCGAAATTAGGGAAATAAGATTCATGCATCTACCCAATCGTCCATAGGGTGAAGGAGCATCAAAAGTAATCGATGGCTAATATTAAGACATTAGAGTATCATATGCGCGTGAGTACATAAACAGGCTTGAGACTCGCCGCCAAAAGAGCGCACTTTATAGGTAGTTATAGATAATAAAATTTAGTTTTATTTTAAAGAAATAAATTACATGAAATTAATATTTTAAAATTTTATAATATTATACATAATATTACTTAATAAAATGAAAAGAAAAAAAAAATCCTAAAATAAACTTCAACTCATAATTTATTTATTTTTGAGCTTATAAACTATCATTTTGGTGTTTGGTAAGGCGTTTCTTATGCCCTAGAGTTAAAAAAAAATCATTTTAATTACTACTCCATCCTCCTCCTGTTTTACTTTTTACCTAGCAATGGTTAATCAAATTTTTTACTTACCTTGCTCGTATTATATATCACCTTGAAGGGTAGGCAAATGGGTACAATAATGAAAGCAAGACTAAAAAGAAGAATAGAAGCAAAACTAGCCATAGAACCTTAGATACAAAAGAAGACTTTTGAATTAGCATTTGAGATTTAACATTTTAAATAGCATATATGTTGCTTTAAATACTGATATATATAAGTTTTAAATGCTAGCAAGTGTTTGATTTTATTTTATGCTGATAGCATTATACTGCTTTTAAATGCTGTGACAAATTATATACAAGAGTATTATTAAAACAATCGATGAAAGAGGTGAGAGATTATTAAATGAGTTGGATAATTTTATAATTTTCAGAAAGTGTTGCCGAAATGCTTTTGAAAGTTGTTGTTTGGATATGAGTAATATCTTAAGTAGCATGTAACATTTCAGGTATCCAAATGAGGCTTTAACCAAAATCCGCCCCGATAAGAACCTTTAAAAATGAAGTTCAACTATTCTTGTACCTTTGTTCCTTCTCCATAATTGAAATCAAAACTGGATTCACCTCTTCTATCCAGGTTTGGAATAAAAGACAAGACAAACCTCTCTTGACAAGTAGATGCGCTGCCTCATTCAGTTCACAACAGACATGGGAAACAATCCCCAAGAAAAACCCAGTAACTGGAGTTTTATTTCATGCACAATATATATAGCCCAATCCGATAGATATTCCCGAGAAGAGACTTCTCTTACATAATTGATAATAGTAGAGAGTCTCCTTCCAAACAAACCTGCAGCAGGCTAGCAGCAAATTAGAGGGCCGAAAGAGCAGAGGAAGCTTCGGCCATGAGAGAATAAAGCATGCATTATAACAACTGAAGGATTGCATTTGCCTCGTCCCTTGGAAATAATTCAGAAATGAGTTGAGAATTCAACCACCCCATACTTTGATCAATCAGAGCTTGAACTGTGGAATATCTAGACAATCCCCTTTCATGGGTAGCTTCAAAATACGAAAAATCTTCGAAACCTATTTTCCTCCCAATTTCTGATATTGCACCCAAGTCCACCGGTGAGCTTAAGTGGGAGTAGTAACGTGTCTGTCGGCGTGTCTTGGTGCTCGAATTCGAGTCACGCCAGCAAACAAGCCTTTGATGCTCAGCGCCGGTGGATCGTCCTTTGGTGGGCAACGTGAAAACTCCATTCTACTTGATGTTGGACTGCATAACTCCCATCTTACATCCTACCCCTTAACCTAGGACACAGTCGGGATAGGATGAGTTCTTGAATCCCGTCCCAATCCAAGAATTTGAGAGAGTATCCGGCTTAAAAACTCTTGCCGCTAGAGAACGTGTAGGACTCTAAATTAGTCTCCAACCCCGCAACAACACAGCATTGAAGGCTCTAAAATCTCAAAATTCAAGGTCTTCTACTGATGCATTTTTTGTATTTAAATATTTCGAAGAAAATCCAAAAGAATAAATATGTGCGGGCCTCTAACTCTTAACAGACAATATCATATCATAGATAGATTTTATAACAACCGTTCATCAATCACATGATACCCAGTTAAAAGTAACATGATTTTTTTTAAAAAAAATTGAAAATTTAAATTTAATTCCTTACATTAATGCTTAGAAATCTTTAGTAAGTGGGAGAACTTGTACAAACATATTTATTGCCCCACCTGTGGGCATATAAAATGGGCCACGTAACTCTCAAATTCTGTTGTCAGCTTCATTTTAGGGTAAGAATGAAAGAACCAAGTCATCTATCTGAGATGCCCCCTTAGTCAGGTTCATTGGAGTTTTTAATATTTGTAGACTGCTAATTTTGGATTCTCTCACTGGAAGGCCCACTCCCCAAGACTGAAGTGTAAAAGCATCAACCTCTTTGCAATTTCTTGGTTAAGGCTAAAAGCTGTGTGGCCCGCAATTAGGTTTGAGATTATCCGACATCATTAGAGATCACTCACTTTCTACATTGCAAATTATCAGTTGGGATCCACCAATTATTGGATCCTTTTACACCTGATCTTTACAGAATCTAGAGGGCGGCCACTGTTTCTATCTAATTAGTGCACAAAACAAATTGAAAACAAAGCAAGGCAAGGCAGACTGACTGACTGGCATTATCAGTCAATATATAAGTTCATATTTACATTTGAGTTTCATACACAAACAGGATAATTCAATGAGCAAGAAAATAGGATTCCAGAGAAACAAATGGGTTTCTTATTCACACCCATAAACACATTATTCTCACACATAAATCTGATAAGAAATGGCTAAGAATACTAAAAAGAATTTTCTTCCAGAACAGAGGTATTACAGAGAGGTACCATAAGTCTTTCATCTCTCGCACACCACATCTCTTTTTTGAGATCACCCGCAGTAAAATTGGAAGAGATGGAGCCAAGACAATTGGTGAATGGTGACTGCCACAGAAAATCATACATTTTAAACACCAGGTAACCTTCCATAGTAATCCAAGTTGCAGCCAAGAAAATGAAAGATGAGAAATGCTAGTAGATGAAAGATGGAATGGGATGGGATGAGATGCTAGCCTTGGCGAAGAAGATCAATCATTGAGCCTTAGGACACTAACGAGTAGGGCTCTAAAGAAAACCGACAAAATCGAACAGATTGGTCGGTTTTTTAAGGGAAAAAAAATACAAATTTTTTACTAAAACCGACTAAACGGTTTGATAAGAATATATCGAAAAATCGACCTCACACCCTTACTACCGAGTAACAATGGAGGAACATAACACGAGAGATAGAGATGATCCCTAAAATAATCCCTGCCCACCATCGAGAAATTGGACGAATTCACACAGTGAAATGTTCCAATGCAATGACTACCGATGCACACTAAATTATGACTAGAGAAAACAAATTCTGCAACAAAACAAAGGGAAGTATTTTCACTTCAACGTCAGAATTCATTCATCGTTTCCTTGAAGCAACAAGACTTGCACACTCACAGTCAAGTTTCAGACTGCGACTTGTGGAATTAGCACCATTTGCTATTCCCACAGTACAAACAAGGCAATCACGGAATTCAAACAAAAACCCAAATTCCACAGTACCACAATTTCCAATCTCCAAACCTAGTTCTTTGCTCCAAGTCTCCTCCAACAAAACCTAAACAATTTGAACTCCAAAATGCTAATTAATCTTCCATTGATCACTAGGAAACCCTAATTGAATGCATTATTCATAATTAAGCTCTCAAATCCTAAACTTCTAACCCTAAAATCCACTAAAATTCTTTCCCATCTTCACACAAAAAAGAAAGAAAGAAACATACACACAACCATACTTATATATATACCAACCAACACAACGACCACCAGTTCTCCGTACCAAATATCAACGTTGATCATCCTCTCTCCGACTCGAACCACCCGGTCCACCAGACAGCGAAGCCAATAAATTGAGATGTCCCGGAATGTAATTTCCCACCCTCGCTGCCGATGCCTCCCCCATGGCTGCCGCAGCCGCCGCCTGCTGTTGCTGCATAAATAAGGTCTGATGTTGAGAAATCGCTGAGGCCGACTGCACCATCATCTCCGGCGGTGCAGCAGCAAAGCCCCAAAAGTCCGCCCGCGGCTGCAACGCCCAAAAACCCCCTGGGGGCAAAGCAGTCGTGTGTCCCGCTAACGAACCAGCAGTGGGCCCCACCGCCATACCACCACCATCATCCTTTCCGTTATCATCGTCGGTCCTAACTCGCTTGCCGAGTATAAACGGTGGACCAAGCAAGGGCTTGTGATCGAGAGAAGAAAGATTGGACAGAGTGGAGGAGGCCGAATTTCCCCCTCGAACAGAGACGGAAACGGTGGAGAAACTAGCCGGAGTAATACCAGTGCCAGTGGCCGCGATGATTGAGGGCTCAGCCTGGCGGAGCAGCCACTCGATGGTCTGACCATCGGACTTGTGACCTAGCTCGCGTGTGAGCTGAAACACGCGGGCCGCACAAATAATCGGCATCCTTATCCTCCGTCCACGGCCGTCTACCTTACTGTGCCGATCCTTAGACGGCGGTTTCTTCACTGCTAGTACGCCGTTCCCCTGCTGCTGCTGCGGGTCAATTAAGGCGCCATTTGAAACTCCGTAAGTGACTCCCTCCGTATTTGACATGATCAAAGAGACTGAGGAATCGTAAGCAGAATAAGTAGAGAGAGAAAGTGTGGGGATATTGTATTGTGTTCGTGTGTTTGGATGAGTTTTTAGAAAGAGAAAGTGAGGGGTTTTGGGGGGGAAGAGGGAACAGAGAACTAATCATTGAGAGGCAGGAGCTGGTGGAGACAGCCGGAAGGGCACATGGGTGGTGGGGCCCAGGTACTCTCTCCCCACAGCTCAGCCCCACCCCGTCTGCCTCTCTCTATTTTTCCCCACTCGCGGGGTTCCACGCTCGTTCAATTTCTACTGAGGAATTTAAGTGGGTGTTGTCAGAGCAGGGGCCCACAAATTTCCGTACTCCTTGACTTGAAGCTCCAGCTACGTGCGGTAACTTTATTATCCATTCATCACTGGCCACGTCACAGTGTTTATCCACATTTTCGCCGAGGCTGTTTGCTATACTTTTGGTAATTGAAAGGGTATGAAATATTTTTCAATTTGATAATTCAAAATGTGAGTAATCTAGAATTTTATTTTTTTCTTATTTTATAACTCGGACGGTTCAAAATTTTAGACAGTCAATGTTGATATGCTAATGTTCCTTTTTTTTTTGTCTACATGGCATAAACTCTATGATTAACATTTATATATTGGAAACGTGTCACGGCCAAGGTTTTCAGAACCGGACCGGTCATCGAACCGGAAAATTTTTTGGTTCATGGTTCAATGGTTCAACCGGGGTCCAACCGGGTTCGAACCGGTTTCAATATATTTAATTATTTAATTAAAATAATACTCATAATAATGTAGAAATATATATACATTTGACAAAATAATATATATTTTTACATTGTATACATTATAATATGTGTTTAAACTTTTAAAAATACTATATATTCAATAAATGTATAATGTTAGTCATAAAAAGGCTTATGGCTTAGTGGTTGTAGGCATGTCTTAGCACTTAGAGGTCACTAGTTCGAATCCCATCAAAAACAAGTTTCAAATTTTTTTTTAATTAATGTAAACGAACCGGTTCACAGGGTGAACCGGCCGATTCTGACCGGTTCAACCTGTGAACCGGCCGGTTCGATGAAAAAAGGCCGGTTCAAAATATCACCGGTTCTCATGTGCCGGACCGGACCGGAGAGATGCCCGGAACCGGTCGAACCGGTTCGACCAGCCGGTCCGGTTTTAATAACCTTGGTCACGGCATTTTGCACGGGATTTTTTAAGAAAATGCATAAAATATCTAAACCTATTAACTTTTTTCATTTAACACAGCATATCAAAAACCTTTCATCTCCTTTTTCTCCGATTGCTCGTAACGTCTTTTCCTCTTCTCCTTCTTTGTTGTCATGGCAGTTGTCAGGATCTTCTCCACTGATCATCTCCATTTATCAACCCCTTTGCAATCTCCAGACTTCTTCGAGTTTTCACAAGTTTATTTGAAGGAATGAACATGAGCTGTGTTGTGGTACTCAAATTTCTTGCATGGTATTGTGTTGGGTCTACATGCTTAATATAGTTTAGGGTTTACCATTTAGGTTGATTGGTTATGATTTTTGGTCTATTTTCTAAGTGCGTTTTGTTCAAGTTAGTTTTAATTTTTGAGAAATGGTTGGAACTACTTCATTGTGAGTTCTCGAGTAATCTATGTTATTTAATAAGGGAGTTTCAAACTATCAGTGTGGGTGTTGGTTGGTGATGGTTCCCGTTAGGGTTTTCTCTCTATGATTAATGTAATTGATTTGGGGGGTTTTCTTTGCTGGTATTAGTTAGCTAAAATTGGGATTTTTTGTTATTCTAGGTTTGTTGAAATGAGGCCTGCACCTAGGATGGCAACAGGAGAGGCTAGACTACAACGAGGTCAAGAGAAGAAAAGCTCTTGTCAGTACTGTAATTGACATTGCCAGTGATGAGAATGTTGAGGTACCTCCTTCAGTTATTTAACCAATTGCATCCGAGGCTGCCAATGAACCTTTGAGTTAGCCAATTGCATCCCAGAAAGTGAACCCAACTGATACACTACTTGAAGATGATGATGTCCTAGATGCGTACATGGCTAGCATCAAACAAAATGAAGTTGCAAATGCTAAGGTAGTTGAAGCTACTACTAAATTAACTTGTGTCCATTAGTGTGATGAAGTTGTTGGAGATGGATTTGATAAGGCTGGTGGAGATGGCGATGCTGAAAACGATAAGGCCGGTAGATATGGCAGTGCTGAATATGATGAGAATGATGAATATTCAAGTGATGGAGGAGTGGTAATGATTATGAAATTGATAGGGATGATGCAATGAGAGGAAGATGTAGATTATGATATTGGCAATGATGAGGATACACTAGATGATCCAAACTTCAAAATGGTTTATAAGTTAGACAATGAAGATATATTGTTGTATGAAGATGATAATGATGAGGAAGTCTGGGAGAAATCTGTTGGGAATCTAAAATATGATCCTAAGGTCTCATTTGAGGAATTCATTTTTCAACTTGGGATGGAGTTCACTACTCTACAAGACTTCAAGATGGTTGTTAGGAGTCATGTTGTTCAAGCTGGTTTTCAAATTCAATTTGTAATAAATGAGAGGTTCAAGTGTTAAGCCAAATGTGATCTAGGGTGTTCTTAGAATATCTTATGCTCCAAAATCAAAGGTGAGACTACATTCTAGGTTAAAACATATATGAGAACACATAGGTGTAATCGTAGCTTATCAAACAAGCAAGCTAACAGTGCCTGGCTTTCTTAAATTTGTACAAGATAAGAGGTGATTTAACAGTAAATGCTGCTAAGTTGGTAGATTATGTGAATGAGACATTCTGAGTCGCAGTCTCAAGGAAACATGTTTACATTCACCCGTCCCCGAAAATGAATATTTGTAACAGTAAATGATGGCTTTGGAGATAATTGAGGGCAAGCATAAAGAGCAAACTATGATGTTACATAGCTGAGGTGCTGAAAACAAACAAATGCAACATATGTAATATTATGGTTAACATAGATAGGCCTGAAGACCCTAGAGATGGTTTTTTTGCAGGGTGTATATTTTAGACCCTTGATTAGCCTTGATGGGTGCTTCTTGAAGACAACATATGGTGGTCAAATGCCTATTGTTGTTACGTAGGAATAGGATGGCTACAATGGTATATTTCCTATTGCATAGGCTGTTGTAGAGAGAAAAAATGTTGAACTCTTGGTACTAGTTTCTAAGAAAGTTGTTGCTTGATATTGGAGGGTTTCAAAGTAGGAGCTGGTTCTTCATATTAGACAGGCAAAAGGGTTTTTCTTTTTATATCAGCAATGAAAGGGCTCTCCATGGAGTTTCAACAATGAATAGACCATGGGTTTTGGGTAAGGCACATCTATGCAAACTTTAGTAAACAATGGCCAGGAGCACACTACATGAATATGGTATATGGCTGTGCAAAGGCTATAACACTTTAGGAGTTTGAGTCTCTAATGCAAAAGGTAAAGGAGTTGGATGAAGGTGCACAAAAATACTTGAATGAGATTCAACAATGTTTGTGGACTAGGGCTGCATTTTTAACATTCTCGAAGAATGAATCAATAGTGAACAACATGTTAGAGAATTTCAATTTGAAGATTCTGCTTGTGAGGGACAAACCCATTATCACAATGCTAGAGGAGTTAAGAATGGACTTAATGAATAAGCATGTTCAAAGAAAAATTCAAATGAAGAGGGAGTTGAGAATGTTGGTCCTGAAGTTCATGACAGATTAAATATGAAGTTTGAGAAAAGTAAATCTTAGACAGTAAACTGGATTAGAGATCATGGACATTTTGTTTCCCATGTATGATTTCCATAAACTGTCATTTATGTTGGTTGCAATAAACTGTCTCTTATTATGCAAACTTACATGCTAGGTAACCAAGAGACCACATCAGTATATGGTGAATGTGGACGAGGTAACTTGCACCTATAGGGCTTGAGATCTTTCGGGATTCCATGCACCAATGCAGTTGTTGCCATTGGTTAGCTGTACAAGGATTCAACAAATTATGTGCACTATGTATATACAAGAGAGGCTTACTTGAGGGTGTACCAGCATAACATCCAGACTACCAATGGTGAAAACCTATGGCTGCTTACAGATAGGGATATGAATATTTCTCCACCAATGAAGATAGTTATTGGTAGGCCAACAAAACAAAGTAGAAGGGAGTATGATGAGCGAGCATCCATAAACATTTTTTGAAGAAGGTACCCATCATAAAGTGTAGAAATTCTGAAGGGAAAGGATACAACAAACGGGGATATAAAAATCCTCCAAAGAGTCAGATACTTTACTTATTTATGTAGTAATGTTGAAACTGTTGAAAATTTATGTACTTCTGAACTATGTAATTTTTAGCAACCAACTGTTGAGCATAGAGAGACATCCTCTGTCGGTGGAAGAGGGGGTAGACTCGGTCTAGGGAAGCTACCAGTGAAGAAACCTAATGGCAATTATGGTGGAGGTGGTGTCCCTTTACCTTCAAATGCACCTCATGTACCCTTGGAGGTTACTTATCAACCATTTATATAGGGAAGCAATATGAGGATACCAAATATGCTTCCAACAATTCAAGGTGCATCTTCCAGTTCTAGGTACACTTCCATGCTCACTCAACCCATCAATCTGTCAACAAAGGAAAAAAGAAAGCATGAGTAGTTATGGAATGTTTTGGATTGTTTTATGTTGTTTTGGACAATCTGGTTATGTATTACATTATCTTCTACTTATATTTTGAGCTTTAATGACTGTATTTTGAGCTGCAATTGTTGTTGCTTCTAGATTTAAGGTTTGTAATGACTAATGTGATACATTTAGTAGTCTATCAGTGGTTGTGTTGGTACAACATCTTTTTCAATATATTTGAACATGATAGTTGCTGCACGTGTCTAGCTGTTCCATTTGACACAGATTTTTTTTCAAAAAATATTATCATCCATGTCAGCAATGTGTTAGGCCACATAGAATACGCTAGCAGTTGGAGTAAATGATCAACGTGACATGTCTGTAAGGATGAATTAAGCACAATCAATCATTCAATCAGTCAGGCAATAAAGAAATCAAGCAAGAGACACAAGATTTTAACGTGGTTTGGCCAATGATGTCTACGTCCATGGCGGCTGCAGTATTTTTATTTTCTCTCAATCAAATTCTAGGGTTACAAGGAATAAGGGTTATATATATATCTCCTCTCTTTTTTTGGATATAAAAAATACCAACCAGCCCAATACATAAAACTCATGTATAAGCCCAATATAACCCAAACTAATAGTATCCATATTTAACAATCTCCCACTTGGATACTATCAAGAAACTGTAAGAACAGTTACATCAGTAACACCATTACTGACACCAACACACAGCAGCCTTAATCTTTATCTTCAAGCTAGAAGACCAACTAAAGCCTTGCATAGCTTCAGCTTACCAACAGTCACACTCTTCGTCAAAGCATCTGCTGGATTTTCATTCCCACTAACTTTCTCAAGCTTCAACAAACCTTCCTTGAGAACTTGGCGGATATAATGATATCTTCTCCGAATGTGTTTGGTATTAGAATGAAAGGCAGGATTCTTGGCAAGGAATATACCACTCTGACTGTCACTGTAGAGAACACCCTTACCCCTTCATTTTCCCAACTCTTCCATCAGTTCTTGCAACCACTCTATCTCCTTCGCAGCTTCTGTTATAGCAACATACTCTGCTTCAGTAGAAGATAAAGCAACAACCTTCTGTAACTTTGAACTCCAAGAAATAGCAGTACCTCCTAAGGTAAAAACATAGCCTGTAGTGCTTTTACAACTGTCAAAGTCACCAGCCAAATCAGCATCTACAAACCCTTCCAACTTCAATTCACCTGAAGTAAAAGTCAACCCATAATCTACAGTTCCACACAAGTATCTCATAATCCACTTCACAGCCTCCCAGTGCTTTCTTCCTGGATTACTCATATACCTGCTAACCACTCCCACTGCATGAGCAATATCTGGTCGAGTGCAGATCATAGCATACATAAGGGAACCAATAGCAGAAGCATAAGGAACTTTACTCATTTGCTCCCACTCTTCATCACATCTAGGTGATTGATCCTTACACAATTTTAGATGACTCCCCAAAGGTGTAGCAACTGACTTTGCTTTGTCCATATTAAACCTGCTCAAAACTTTCATCACATACTCAGATTGAGAAAGTTTTAAAGTACCTTTGGTTCTGTCTCTTATAATTCTCATTCCAAGAATTTTCTTAGCATTCCCCAAATCCTTCATTTCAAATTGGCTTGATAGCTGCTGTTTCAGATTATTAATCTCCTTGATGCTTGATCCTGCAATCAACATGTCATCGACATGTAACAGCAAAATAATATATGAGTTTTCAAACCGTTTAAAATAGCAGCAATGATCTTGCTCACTCCTGGTGTAACCTGAACTAATCATGAAGTTATCAAACTTCAGATTCCACTGTCTTGGAGCCTGCTTCAAACCATACAAGCTCTTCTTCAATTTACACACAAGTTTTTCTTTTCCTTGTACTAAGAACCCTTCTGGCTGATGCATATAAATCACTTCCTCCAATTCACCATGAAGAAAAGCTGTCTTTACATCTAACTGCTCAAGATGTAAATTCTCATTAGCCACCATTCCTAGTACCATCCTGATTGTAGGCATCTTTACTACAGGAGAGAAAATTTCAGAATAGTCGATGCCATATCTTTGTTCAAAACCTTTCACAACCAGTCTAGCCTTGTACCATTTACTGCCATCATGTTCTGTTTTGACCCGGTACACCCATTTGTTGTGCAAAACCTTCTTTTTTGCTGGTAGTTTCACTAACTCCCACGTCTGATTCTTCATCAAAGAATTCATTTCTTCTTTCATGGCCAGCTCCCACTTTTTCACATTCACATCCTGTTTAGCTTCTACAAAGCTTTCTGGCTCACCATTATCAGTCAACAAGATATAATGCAAAGAAGGAGAATAACGTTCAGGAGCTCTTACTGTTCTAGTGGACCTCCGTAGAGAAACTAGAGGAGTGATCGGTTCATCATCACCATCATGTGGAATGATAGGAATGCCTACTTCTTGCTCAACCGATGTAGACTCAGGAATACCGATATGAATCGTTTCAGTCTTCTTTACTTCTTTCACATTATCATCAGACTTGTCTTTATACATCACGCTCTCATGAAAAATCACATTTCGACTTCTGACAATCTTTCGATTATGATCATCCCAAAACCTATAGCCAAACTGTTCATCTCCATAACCAATGAAGAAACACTTCCTTGATTTTGCATCAAGCTTGCTGCGATCATCAAAATCAACATGTACATAAGAAACACAACCAAACACTCTAAGGTGTGAAAGTTTTACCTCTTTACCACTCCAAACTTCTTCAGGCAGCTTATTCTCAAGTGGAACTGACGGACTTCGATTAATGAGATAAGCTGCGGTGTTAACTGCATCAGCCCAAAACATCTTAGGCAACCCTGAATGAATTCTCATACTTCTAGCACGTTCATTGATAGTTCTGTTCATACGTTCTGCAACACCATTCTGCTGCGATGTTCCTGGGATAGTTCTCTCCATCCTAATCCCATGTATAACACAATACTCCTTAAAACCACTATCAACATATTCTCCGCCATTATCAGATCTCAAACACTTCAATTTCAAACCAGTTTCAGTCTCAACAAGAGCTTTCCACTTCTTGAATATACCAAATAAATCAGATTTATTTTTCATAAAATAAACCCACAATTTTCTACTGCAATCATCAATAAAAGTGACATAATACTTGGAGCCACCGAGAGAAGTAACTGGAGAAGGCCCCCATACATCAGTATGTACCAAGTCAAGCTTATTCTTCCTCAGTGTTCTTCCACCTGTCAAAAAACTGAGTTTCTTCTGCTTCCCCATAATACAACTCTCACACATATCAAGATGAATTTTCTGAACTCCAGGAAGTTTTCCCTTTGTCACAAGTTCTTTCATACCCTTTAGACTCATGTGACCAAGTCTCTCATGCCATAGAGTTGAGTCACTAATTCCCTCTGCAACAGCAATTGCACCAGTGCAATTAGTATTCATATAAAGAGTGCCAATTTTCATACCTCGAGCAACTACCATTGCTCCCTTAGTCACTGTCCATGCACCAGCACCAAATCTAACAGAATAGCCACTGTCATCCAACTGACCAACTGAAATCAAATTTTTCTTCAACTGCGGAATATGTCTGACCTTCTGCAGAACCCAAACTGAACCAGTCGAACACTTGATTCTAACATCTCCCATACCTACAATCTTCAAGTCTTCACCATCAGCTAAGTACACCTTCCCAAAATCACCAGTCACATAGTTCTGCATGATCTCTCGGTGTGCCATAGTATGGAAGGAAGCCCCTGAATCCAAAACCCAAGAATCCGAATGTGATTCAACAGATAACAACAAAGCATCATGTGTATCATCGGTAACTGCATTAACATCATCCTTCTTGTTGTCTTCCTTCTTTAAAGACCAACAATTTTTCTTAATGTGACCTTGCTTGCCACAATGCCAACAACCATCATTCTTGCCAGAACGAGATTTACTTCTTCCTCTCCCTGACCTGGATTTACTGCGACTAGAGTTCTTATCTGACTATCTACCTCTGTCTGACTGTCTGCCTCTGTCATTAACATTCAAGGCTGAACCAGAATTTGAGGATTCTCGAACATCCTTTCTTCTAGATTCTTCACTCAAAATCTGATCTCTTAGGCCATCCACACCAGTCTCTGCAAATCAGGATACTGCGCTCAAATAGAGTTTTGTTTTTGTCGTTTTGTGCAATTTACTTCCACAGCAGCTACTGCACAGTGAACGACAAACTGGTGCGTTGCTACAGTTCGTCTCTAGGAGTCGCGCAACACTGTAGACACGCGACTTTCTTTTTAATATTAAAAAATGATATTTTCTACTCTCTCTCTCCGAGCGGTGCAACAGACTTTTGCAAAGATCGTAGTGTATTCCTCTTCGATCGCGCCGATTCCGCCTCTGCCATCATCATCCAGGTATGTTTCTGGGTTCGATTAATGAATTTTTAGGTTTCTCTTTACTGGATTTATGGATTCTAGTAGATCGGGTAGGTTTCGTTAAAATGGGTTTCGTTATTTTCTTGGTTGAGATTGATTGCCCAAGTTGTTGAAATTCTAGTTTGACTATGTTGATTTGGTGATCCGTTATTTTCTTGGTTGAGATTGATTGCCCAAGCTGTTGAAATTCTGGTTTGACTATGTTGATTTGATTGCAAAATTGGTCTCCAAACTGTGATTGAACTTCCGAATTAGTAGCTTGGTGCAATCTGGTTATTTACTTGTATGTGAGTATGAAAGAAAATAGTTCAGGTTTTCTAATTCTGGTTCTATGTGACTCCATATATGAAGGATCTAAATGTTGTTCAATGATTATTAACAGGTAAGAGCACTGCTTTTGTAGACCAAGAAATCTTCAATCTTTACTCTGTTTTGTGATAAACAATTGAGAATATATTTGTGATTCCTTGAATTAATACTCTTGGTATTGTTAAAGCTATCCTCTATGCAGGGCTAAAGAGTTTGAAAGAAATTAATAGTGTATAATGTTATATTGATTGAGGCTAATATAAGAAGAAGAAAGAAAGACAATTTTGGTTCAGATAGAAGTTGGGTTTTAACAATTTATGGAAGTTTACGTATTCCTTCAAAAGGAAGCTTCAATTTTTTGGCTAGTGTCAACAGCTCCAATTACTTTTCCTTGCATAATTCTCCAAAGTTGTATAGATTGTAGCATACAAAGAAGCTCATCTCAAACCAAATATACCACTAAATATATCTAGTGCAAATTACATATTAATTCCTATACTGCAATGCTTGTACTGCTGTTTGTCTTAAGTTTTAACATACATTTTTTTTGTCTCTGAATATTTTTGCTCTGCCAATGAAGACTACTATTTTCCTAACTACATACTACTACTTGAAGTTGCTTAGAGTACATGCTTAGAGTAGATAGTTACTGATACATATGTGTCCTTATTAACTTGGAGTGCATGGTTGTGATGTAATTTTTTCGTGAATCTCTTTAGGTATGGATAGTCACATTATTGAAGAGTTTGATCCATTCCCAGAGGATTCTACACAGTACAACACACAAGATCAGGATGTGCAATTGGTGAGCTCTCGTGAGGAAGTAACATCTCCCAAGAAGACTCGGGCAACCTCTCAGAGACCAAACAATCGCGGAGGAAACTTCTCTATCGATGAAGACAAGACATTGGTTTTCGCTTGGTTGAACACGAGTATGGATGCTATTCAAGGGACAGACCAAAAGGCAAAGACGTTTTGGTCAAGAATTACTAAACTTTACAATGAATCAAAAGGGCCTACTCACAACAATCGAACCGAAAGATCGTTGAATAGCCGATGGTCATCCATCCAACTGGCGGTGAATAAGTTTTGTGGCTACTTATCTCAAATTGAGGAATCTCGGCCATCCGGTACAAATGAGATTGACAAGGTAAATTGAACGAGATTGTTAGCTTTGTGTATAACTGATTTTTTAATAAAATATATTACGTACATCTCGGTTATCATTGTTCTAATTTTTGACAGATTCAAATGGCGAAAGAGATGTTTCAAGAGATTACAAAGGCACATTTTCAATTTGATCATTGCTGGAACATGTTGAGGCATCAACCGAAGTGGAACTTGCATATGACTGGCTCTTCCTCAAAAAGAAAGCAAACTGGTGCTTCAAATTATTCTTCTGCAAATGCTATTAACTTGGAAGATGATGAGTTCTCGGGTTCGATTTCTGTTGAAAGACCAATTGGGCGCAATGCTGAAAAAGAGGCTAGGAAAAAAGGCAAGGTCGATCACAGTGGACTTGTTGAAGTTGTCGGCCAACTAACACTAGAACAAAAGAAAGCACATGAAGATAGGATGGCACTTGCTGAATCTGAGAGAGTTAGAGTTGAAAAAGAATGGAATGAGCATTTGGCTATGGAAGCTAATAAACTAGAGGTTGAGAAAGTGAAAGCCGAAGCAGAGAGGCATTTGGCAGTTGCCAAGTTGGAGAAGGTTGAGCAGCTCAGGATGGAGAGGGAGTTCCAAATCATGATGACAGATGTGAAGTCTCTAACTGATGTGCAACGCCAGTACATTGAGGGTTTGCAAGCTCAGATCCTAGAGAGGCGTGGACGTTGAAAACTCATTTATTTGGTTATTGTCGTATTATTGTTTTTGAATTATATTATGGTATTGACAATGTTTGAGACTACTGCACAATCAAATTTGGATAATATTGCATAATCAAATCATGGTATTAATACTAATATATTTGGATAATCAAATTACATATTCCCAATACAATTGCATAATTGTAAACACTACAACCACGCATACATAATAAAAGTAAACACTACAACCACGCTTGCATAATAAAAGTACACACTACAACCACGCATACATAATAAAAGTAAACACTACAACCACACATACATAATAAAAGTACACACTACAACCACACATACATAATATCATTCGTCACTGTGAAGATTCCACAAATGATCAATAATATCGAGTTGCAATTGAGTATGAACTTCTCTATCCCTAATCCGATGGTGACTTCGAATGAACTCCAAAACATCTCCCGTATTGTTTGATGTTTCTACGAGAGACGGACTTTCACTTATTTGTTCATATTCAAGAATATCAACCTGTCGATATGAATCTCTCTCATCTTCAACTATCATATTATGTAATATGATACAAGCGGTCATGATGTCAGAGAGTGTATCAGTTTGAAGAAACCGAGCCGGTGCACGAACAATTGCAAATCGGGCTTGTAGGACTCCGAAAGCACGTTCAACATCTTTCCTTGCAGATTCTTGGCACTTGGCGAAGTGTCTAAGTTTGCGGTTTTGAGGTGCTGGAACTGTTTTGACAAATGTAGCCCAAGAAGGATAGATGCCATCAGCTAAGTAATATCCCATTGTATAGTTACGACCATTGACAGAATAATGCACTGAAGGAGCACGACCCATTGCAAGCTCTTGGAAAACAGTAGATCGTTCCAAGACGTTGATATCATTGTGAGATCCTGGCATTCCAAAGAATGCATGCCAGATCCAAAGGTCGTAGGATGCAACAGCTTCCAAAATTGTAGTTGGTTCATGTACATGTCCGGAATACATACCTTTTCAGGCGCTAGGACAATTCTTCCACTTCCAATGCATACAATCAATGCTTCCCAACATGCCCGGAAAGCCACGGGCTTCACCAATTGCAAGTAACCTGGCCAGATCTTCGGAAGTTGGTGATCGTAAGTACTCTTCACCAAACAAAGTGATTACACACTTGACAAATTTTTTTAGACTTTCAAGTGCCGTAGTCTCCCCAATTCTGATATATTCATCCATAAAATCAGCTGAAACACCGTATGCAAGCATCCGAAGTGCAGCTGTCATCTTTTGAATACATGATAATCCCAATTTTCCAGCAGCATTTCTTCTTTGCTGAAAATATGGTGAACTTCCTTCTATCGCAGTTTGGATACGATTGAAGAGAGTACGACTCATACGAAATCTCCTTCGAAATAGCTCTGGACCGTATACGGGATTATCTGAAAAATAATCGTTGAAAAACCGATCATGGCCCATCAAAGTACTACGATCGATATATGATCGTCTTTCTCCGAAACGACGATTGGAGGATGATCCTTGGTACTCCGTAGCTAACCGTACCGCCAATGTTTGCACAACAACATCATCTTCACGTGGATCAGCTGTGATCTTTTGCTTTCTTCGCCTTGCAAAGAAATCCATTGATATTATTGATATATAAATGATAGTTTGGAGATGTATAAAACATTAGAACTTGATTGCTTTATATAGAAAATTTTCACAATAATAATCTCCATACAAACTCAACAAACAATTCTGAACCACATATTCCAATAACCACAAAATAACCACATATTCCAACAACTACATCCACAACCACATATTCCAACAACTACATCCACAACCACAAAATAACCACATATTCCAACAACTCATTTAGAACCACATGTCCCAACAACCTCAAATTATCCACACATTCAATAATCACATTTTCAACCACAAAATCTAACAACTCCATTTATAGCGACACAAATTAGTTATCAAATAAATTATTTATTAATGTCAACTACCAAACAAAAAAAATTATTAATATTTATATCATGTTATGATTATTAAAATGGTTAGGTTTGATCTTGTTTTCAATAGTAAAATAAATTGAGTTTAATTAAATAAAAGGTTATTGTATAAATGAATATTTAAATGATTTAGAGTATTGATTTGGAGTAACTGATGTGTACTGTTACTGTTTCAAAAACTGTAAATTGATAAAATTGTGTATTTTTGCTGGAGTTTAGAGAATCTGTTAAGAGATGCTGTTGTGGATGGTCTTACAGCACCGTAGGTAAGTTTCTGTTTGCCAGTAGAATTACTCACAGCTGTTCTCATAATCTCCCAACTATTTGGCAAAGATGCCAAGACAATCAATGCCCGCACTTCATCTTCAAAATCAATTTCAACCGACTCCAATTGATTTACAATATCATTGAACTCATTCAAGTGCTTTGCGACAGGAGTATCTTCTTGCATCTTAAAATTGAACAACTTTTTCATCAAGTGAACTTTGTGATTCGCAGTTGGCGTCTCATACATCTCTGACAATGTATCCATGAGCTCCTTCGTAGTTGCCGCCTTAGCAACAATGTGAGCAACACTCCGTGTTAGAGTCAATCGAATAACTCCTAACACTTGTCTGTCTAAAAGCTTCCACTCATCATCGAGCATCTTTTCTGGTTGCTTACCAAGAAGAGGCAAGTGCAACTTCTTCCCATACAAGAAATCTTCAATTTGCATACGCCAATATGCGAAGTCAGTACCATCAAATTTCTCAAACCCAACAACTTTTGCTTCATCGGTAGCCATAGCTCCCACTCAAATTAGATCTCAATTAGCTTCGTCCAATTACACAAGTTTTTTTTGGTTCGAATAGCCAAACAATTTCATCTCAATTGTTTGCCCGCAGCTTTGATTCAAACACCACCCAACTCTTGATCTCTCTCGCTATCGAACCTGGCTCCGATACCAATTGTAAGGATGAATTAAGCACAATCAATCATTCAATCAGTCAGGCAATAAAGAAATCAAGCAAGAGACACAAGATTTTAACGTGGTTCGGCCAATGATGTGTACGTCCACGGCGGCTGCAGTATTCTTATTTTCTCTCAATCAAATTCTAGGGTTACAAGGAATAAGGGTTATATATATATCCCCTCTTTTTTTTTGGATATAAAAAATATCAACCAGCCCAATACATAAAACTCATGTATAAGTCCAATATAACCCAAACTAATAGTATCCATATTTAACAATGTCAGTATGTTAACTGTCCAAAATTTAAAAAAATTGACCGAGTTACCAAATAGGCAGAAAAACGAAACCTTACGTTACTCACATGCGTTGTTTTATCTTGGAGTTATCAAATTGAAAATATTCCATCCTGCTCAAGCTCAAGCCCCAGCCCCAACCCCCCTCCCCCTCCTCTTTTTTTTTAAAAAAAAAGTTTTATGAATATTTTTATTTCAACTTTAATCGAATATTCGTACGAAAAGTCCCCTTAAAAATTAAAACTAAACTCATTTCATAGATTTAGTGCTAGAATCCTAATTCCAAGTCTAGATTCCTAAGTCAATTTCGTATAAATTTTACATGTGTATACACACGCATATTTCTCCTAACTAGTCCTTTAAATGTACTTAATATAGATATTTATTTTGTTTAATTATTATCTAGATATCTATTTATTCCCGATCTCCTTTCGATCAATAATCTTGAAATATATTTTTTCTAGAGCACTGTAACTCTGTCAGACTTTGCTACCCTTCTATAAATTCTTAACTCTATTTGTAACAAAGCTCCCCTTAGATTATTTTTTCGAGAGCACTTATCACTTGATGAGCTTTGGATTTGTCTAATAAGTAATTGAGAATGGAAACTACTTGGATTATGGTATATGAAATTGTTGTAATGGACTAGGGCTAGTATTTTAACCGAGAACGACCTCGTATTAGCTCATCCTTTCGATATTCATATGACTCTAAATTCGAACCGTCAGATTCATGCAAGTATAAAATTTTAACTTGATAACGTGATAAATTGAATCAATAATATTACTTTTTTAATGAAAACTAAATTCAAAATCTTTCCAATACATACACTTTCATCAATTGGCTATCAAAATATAGGACCTCAATTGGTCAAATTTGGAGTACTAAATTTTAAAAAAAATCTAGAAAAATAATAAATTTATAGTGTCCATCGTAACGATCCCAAAGTTATTATTTTTTTTTGTTTCAAACAAAAATCAAAATCATATAGATCTAAAATTAGTTATTTAGATTTTAGATCTGACAGTTTAAATTTGTCACATATTTTTTACAATAATTTTAATTTTTATTTCAAATAAAAAATTTATCATTAAAATTGTTACAAAATACATTACAAATTTACCATTTTTTTTTTGTGCTTCAAATTGGGGCAAGACACTCGAAGGTTCGAGTGATTTAAGCCACTGTACCACCCCGGATCTCAAAATATAGGTAATAAAAAAAATTATCCAAACACGTCACATCTTTTAGAGTAAAACATACTTCTATCCACATGCAGGGAAAATTGAAATTAACTACCTTGAAGAAGTACGTCTAAAGGTTTTCATTTCACAGTCAGCAGGCGTCAATGTCACCAGCAAAGCCTTGCTTAGCTGGCGAAGTTCGTGAAATAAAAAAAGACAATAAAGCACGAAGACGTGTTCTCGGCGCGTAGAACCAACGTGTCTTTGGCTTTAATGAATCAGTCAGTAAGTGAGTTGAGTCAGCTCTTTATTTACGTGATTTGCCACCGAAACATTTCAAAGCGTTCGACTTCGTCACTTGAAACGTTGGATTGCGATGATGCCGGTGAATCCAACGGATAGTATTTCTCATTGCGTGTTATGATCGGGGGCCCCGTATCCAGAAATTGTTTCGTGAATGTCAAATGCCGAAACTACCACTGGCTAATCGACTTATTGAAAATTTGAAAGGTCATTGAGAAGGTCAAATTTGTCTTTGCATGAGAAAGGTTCAAATATATATATTTAATTTTTCTTCAGGTGTAAATATATATATAGTTGAGTAAGAAGAATATTGGGGTTGTGTTCATAGACCAATTCTGTCGGTCCCTTTCGAGAATTTAATTGAAATATTATTTTTTAATTGACTATTCTTTATGAAGAATACAATTTGTATATTTTTTTAATGATTAATTACTTCTTCCGGAGGGGTTGGGATGGGTAGAGAATAGGTGGTGGGGAAATCATTTATGTACATATCTATAAATAAATGATTTCATCTATGTATGTTTGCATCCATGATTGTATTTCATACAGTTCTGCTCATATACGGGCGTCCGTAAGTTTCACTTTAAGAACTCTAAATATTGATTGAACGAGTTTCGAACTACTATAATAATGACATTTTTTAAAAATATCATTGTCTCGAGGATTTGAGAGCTTTAGGCGGCCCCTGTCATTGCGCCCAAGTACGAATATGTTTGTGGATAATATTAATAGACAGTTTGCCAAGAATCTAATGTGATTCTTCTTCTAATAATATGAATAATCGAAATTTAATTAATCAAAACATGATCTAGGACGATTAGTAGTACATGTTTATGTTATATTATTATACAGATTCTTGCACTTTTGTTTTGCCACATCACACAAGAAAGTGCAACATTGTCCGCAGCCATTTTGCTAATTTAAGCCATTTTTAAGGGTCAAGATTAGGGACCCCATTACCTCATAAGTCCATCAGCACACCGTTTTAGCAACAAATTAAAATTCCCATGTCCCATTCACATGGGCTCTCTATGTGGGCCTCTAAAGTAGTTAAGGTGGGTGGGGGGTCAATATTATACTAATTAACTAATCTGAGTTAGCATACAAATTTCTCCAATACTTGTCGTTCTAGATCATGTCATGTTGATTGATTAATTTCGGTTAATAACTTGTCAGAATGGACTATATAGATCGAGATTGAATGGGTCTACAAAGAATCAATTGGGTGATAATGTACTGACGAATCTCCCCAAAATCAAATAGTATATAATCAGGAGGTTTTAATTTCGATTCTCACTAAGAGTAATATTATTGTGGTCACGAGTTGAATTCTTACCCAATTTTTCTTGTCATCATATGGAAAACTTCTATTCTCGCGGACCTGATCATGAAGCGATGTTCAAAGGCAAATTTATATGATATTGTCATCGACTATATAAAATGGGCCCAAATAGGCCTATGTTACAGAGTTTTTTCTAATATACTCCACATGATAAAAACAAAAAGAAAGAGCCATGGGAAAAAAAATTGGCAAAGAAGGACGTATATATCATGATAATCACAACATGCATCATGTTTTGATTAATTAAATTAAATTTTGATCATTAATATTATTTAATTAATTTTTATTATACATTTTGTTTGTACTTTGTACTAACCCACCACTATATATAGGTTGTCATAATTTAACCAAATAAGGACAGATAGGGTTGCCGCGGGATTCGGGGTGTGTGTGATAATATAATTACGTCCAATTATTTAAATAGGGGATCATAGAACATTCTTTTTTAATATCATTATAATACTTGGCCTTGATAATATTATTATTATTATTATTATGGTGACACAAGTTTACATCATTATATGGCATCACCAATGATCCTAGCTAACAATTTTTTGATTCAGGGAAATTGGGGATGAAATGATTCGAACTTGCTCCCTATTGAAAGAGTCAATCCTTATATGCATAATGATTATCACTCAATCGTAGGCTCACTTGTTATCCTAGCTAACAATTGATTGCGAACTAAACATGTAATTATATAGGAATAAACACTTAGCCGTTAGACAATTGCTTTGCTAGAATTTTGACAATTTTAAATTAAAAAGAAAATGACATGGACCAACAGGATCGTGACAAGTCAACCCATTTCTTCGTAACCCAATAGTTATAAATCTCATTCTCCTTCAACCCCTCCAAGTATCAGGCGTAGCCCCTCTCCTTAACCTCACCAGAAGACTGATAGTTTTGTACAAAACGATGATGGGTCGGTACATAAGTTAGATTGACTTGATTTAGGCACTCAAATTGGATCTTCGATGCTGACACATATACTGCTCTTGACAACCAAAGCGGGTCCAAGAGACAGAGTGACATGGACACATGATAAGCGTGTGATTGGTAGAGAGTATATTTGATAGAATATAAACTAGTGTGCAGAGATAAATAAACTTAATAAGACAATAAGACAATTACGTTTATACATATGAACAATGTTATCGTATTGTGTATGAACAAGTCCTACCACAATGAATGGTTTCGAATCTTCACTGCATTGATATAATTAGAGTCAAAATAGCTCAAGTTGGTGCTTATTCTTTGGTCATGTAGGGGTTTCTCCGCTTGATTTTTTGTTGATGCTTCAAAAAGAGTTTTAGGATTTGAAAAAGGGAAAAACTTCTCTTAATATTTCAATTTTTTTATCATAAATATGTATTCACGAGCCGGGTCAATATTGAAACGATAACAACACACAAACTTTTCGTCTGTTCATATTCATTTTGGTTTTTCCACGAATACAACGGGTTTTCACCCTCCACGTCACCCAAGTAGTTTATCTCGTAAGTTTATCCGGCACACTATATAGAAACAAATAGCTTGAAAAAGAAAAGAAACATATTGCTATATTTTTGTCGAAGATGCGAGAGTTGCAATCTAAATTTCATGAAATCTATACTTTTTTAAATCACAACTATTCATATAACGACAATCAATTAACTTATGTATAAGTTGATACAAATAGTATTAATATTTGAATATATCTAAAATTATGTTTAACAGAGTATAAACTACACGAACCCTCCCTCGAATACACATAAATGTTGTGATATAAAATAAGTATACATTTCATGCAATAGGATTGCCGCCCTATCCCATTTTCATCAAATTAATGAAAATTGAGGAGTGAAGCCAAGTGTGAAAACGATTTTGCGAGTGGTCAATGCATGCAAGTTGATGACGATGACTAAAGTGGGAGATAATTTAGAGCCACATATTTTGGACACGTCAAGAACAGCTGGAGCCCGTAACACCTGTTTTTGGAGTTATTGATGATAAGGACTACATATATGCACTAAAAAAGAGCATCCAATCTTTAACGAAACAAACAGATCTCGACGACGCCATCCCCCCAAGATTTTCCTAATCCATCCGCCAATGGCCACTTGACACGTCACTTTTTAAAAATTATTGTGATGCCCTGGATAATCATTTGGTCCGACTGGAGAAAATGTACTACTACTAGGTTTACCTCCACCAATGTTTCACACTATGTTCAATTATTGGCTTATTAAGTCACTGTTTGTTTATCACGTATACGTTTATGTTTGGTAGAGAATATGTGTGATATAATATAAGTTATCGTAAAATGTAAAAGCTAAGAATGTCTGAGAGTATATCCGATACAGTATAAATTAGCTTATACTCTGTATCAAACATGAAAACAGCACTAAGAGGCAGAGTGAAAAGCAAGCTTCTTCCTCTCATTTTCCGTTTAGACACTCACTACCCTTATTTATTGGTAAATTGATAACTTTTACGATATGAATAAATTAACACTTTCAAACATCTGCTCAACTTAAAATAATTTAATTTGATAGCTTATACACAACTTTAATTTAACAGTTTATACATGATCTCCACTAAACAAAGTCTAAATTGCATATTTTTTTTTTCCTGAAAAATTATTCCTTGAATGTAAATATGAACTTAAACTCAAACCGGGTCGGGTGATGACTTAAACATTTCTTCTTTTGAGCTCATAAGAAAAACATCATATTACCTGGCATAGACCATTCACATTAGCTAGTTGGGAACATTAACACTGCCTCATGCTGAAGGGCCCAGGCAGCACAGTGCGGTTTGGCTGATGGGCTGAATCCGAAATCCAAGAAAATTTGATAGGCCATATGTAATGGCCCAATGGGTCTCGGAAGATAAGGAATTTGAATCCCAATAAGCATGTTCTTATCAACTTTTTCCACATTGCATATGAAGTTGAGATGGAACCAAAATAAAGACGAACAAGAAATTCACAGTGATGACTAGGAATGGAAAAAAACTCAATCCGTGCACTATTCGATCCACTAGTCTAATTACTTCTTACACACGTGTATAAACAAGTAAATAACTTAACCACTTGTCTAATTATTTGTTTTGTTGGGCTGTTGATGTCTAAGAAATAATATGATATTATCATATAGTTCGTCTGAACATTGCACTCCTTTCTATTTGTATCTATTTGTATTATTTAATATCTTTCGCTATTAATAAGTATCTTAGACTTATCAAAAAAATATTGATTCTATCTTTTAATATATTTTCTATGCATGATTCATATTTTGGGTTAGGGTATGAGTGTTTGGAAACGATTATTCAACCAATTATGAAAGAAATTGAAAAAAATTAAATGATAAATGAGTACCCAGTGATAAATGGTTATGAAATGGTTCCGGTTTTATAAATTTAAATGATTTTTTAAACTGTTTTGATATATGGTACGTTAAATGATAACGTTTTGGTATTTTATTTATTGGGAGTGCACCCGACACGTTTTCATTCCTCCATCTTTGAGAATGTCCAAGATATACTTCCTTTGTGACATGCAAATGCCTTGTTTGGAGCGAGATACTTCAATGCCCAAGAAGAACTTAAGATCCCCAAGGTCTTTGATCTGGAATCGTGTATGAGGAAATGCAAGAGAGCTTTCATGGCATCCGAATCATTTTCTGTAAGCAATAGATCATCAATGTAAATTAAGAGGGCAGCGAAGGACTTTCCTTTTCAAGTAGGTCCAGTCAATTCTGGGTCGACGGTTGTGAGAGTAGACGACGATAAGAGCTTAAGGATTCGTTTGGAGGAGGGATAAGATTTTCGTATAATATAAAATTATCATTCAATAATGTTATCGAGTATTTGAATTTGAATATTTTTTAGAAATTTAGAATTATTTAACTTTATACGAAAAATACTCTTATACGATGCATATCATATGATATTAAAACACCTACCATTCATTTTTATTTTATACAGAACATTTAAGATAAGAGTTAACATATTAAATGCAAAAAATATAAATCTTGATACTTTTATTTTGTCTCACAACAAACTAGACATAAGAAATATACCATCCAAATATCAGTTTTTTCTAAACAATAGATATGATTAAATTATATTTAAACTTATTAAAAAAATTGAATAAAGAAAAAAGGGTGAGACTCATGTCGGAGTTCTTCGAGATTACCTACAATCTAATTGCCAATCATTAATATTCGGGGAGTTGTCGGAGTATTTTTTTTTCTTTTCTTTATGGATCTTGATTCTCGGGTCGCTCCGCTCTCTTCCTGTTGTTCTGCTTTCCTACCATTACTTCACCTGTGGTTCTGCACAGTAAAAATTAACAGGCCTTCGGCCTCAATATGTTTATTGACTGGGTTGGGCTAGAATGTAAAATTCTTTAGAAAAATTAGAAGCATATAATTTTCTAATTTTTAAATATTTCTAAAATTAACAGATTTTATATTTAGGAAAAATATGAGAAGAAAATTTGTTCCGTAGAAATAAACTCATTTAGGAGCTTCTTAATTATCTAATTTTGAAAGTCGTTGGCTTGGCAAAATAGGGAATAACGGAAATGAGATGTTTTTAAAGTTGCGATTTTAATTGATTATGAGATTTGCGGTTTTGAATATTTTTTAGTAGAGGTTTTTAAAAATAATCTATTTCAATGTTTGAGAAAGTATTAAAGTATTGATTTTGAAGGATTTTTTTTTCTTCCAAAAGACATGAAATATTAAAATCGATGGGGTGTTTTATAAATTGTTGAGAATTATATTAGACTAATTATTTAAAAATCCTATTGGCATTGTTTATCGGTCTCCAAGGATCTCCTAATATATTTAGTTACGTGTAATTGTTTAGGTCCATGTGCGCTGAACTACAAAACAGTCTATCCATATAACAGTACAAAAATGGTCTACCTCTCTACTATTAGATTAAATGTTCTAATCTACACCATTAAAAAAAATTGTATAAATATCTATCTTAACCCAATTAATAAAAAATTATTATCATGACTATTAAATTTTTTATTAATAATAAGATAAATTGTTATACTTATTTTTGTCATATATTTCATAATATTTTTTTTAAAAAAATTAAAATTATTTATAAATATTGACTAAGTAAAAGATTGTACATGCCATTAAAATGAACGGTAAAAGTCTTTTGGTGGTACTGTCCGCAAGTAAAAACCGGTCCACGTAGCCTAAAATCTATTCGTCTCTATTGACTTCGAATCTTCGACTGACATACGCTAACCCCGATGTCATTCACGTTCCCCAGCGGCGGAGGAGGCAAGCCCTTCTTCTGCTACCAATGCAACCGCACCGTCACCGTTACGGTCTCGCCAGCGGACGATCCCTTCTGTCCTCTTTGCAACGGAGGCTTCCTGGAGGAATACGAAAACCCTGTCCCTATCCCCACAACCAATTCAAACCCGGCACTGCACCCGAATCCTTTTTCCGACCCCTTTTCCGGCTCATCGGATCCCTTTGCCTCCTTCCTCCCCCTCCTGTTTCCTTCCTCTCCCAGCGATCTCCAAAATCCTACTTTCTTTGGAACCGCATCCAGGTCCCGATCCGGCTCCATTGACCATGCGGAGTTCGACCCTTTCGCTTTTCTCCAGAACCATCTACAGCACCTGAGGTCAGGCGGGGCTCAAATTCAGTTCGTGATCGAGAACCACCCATCGGATTCAGGGGTTCGACTGCCATCCAACATCGGGGATTATTTCGTCGGGCCCGGTCTTGAACAGCTGATTCAACAACTTGCAGAAAACGATCCGAATCGATATGGGACTCCGCCTGCGTCTAAATCGGCTATTGATAAGCTGCCGACTGTCAAGGTCACGGATCAATTCTTGAATACCGAGATGAACCAGTGTGCAGTTTGCATGGATGAGTTCGACCTAGGTGCTGAGGCGAAGCAGATGCCATGCAAGCATTTGTACCACAAGGATTGTATTTTGCCGTGGCTCGAGTTGCATAATTCGTGCCCTGTCTGTAGGCACGAGTTACCCACTGATGATCCGGACTATGAGAGGAGGAGGGTCGGTGGCTACGAAGGGAGCTCTGAAAGTGATGCTCCTGGTGGGGATGCGCAAAGTGGAAATCAAGCAGCTGAGAGGAGGTTTAGGATATCTTTGCCATGGCCGTTTGGGGGACATGGGTCAACTAGTGACGGTGGGGCAGGGAGCTAGATTAGAAGATATTGATGGAAGATGTAAGTACCTTTCCTTCTATTAGTTTTTATGTGTTGCTTAGCAGTGAATGTATGGATATTGTTTTGCCAAATTAAACTAATCGGTGCGCATTAGCTTGCCCTTAAGGAATCTTATACTGGCTGTAATGTTCTTAGAAAGCATAAACTGGATGCGCGTAGAGAGATAATATGTCTTAAGTTTTGGATTTTGCATACTTGTTCTATGTGGCTTGAATTTGCATTTGTTCAGTTTTGTGTTTGTTTGTCCTCCTTTTCCTGAGCTGACTAAGTATCTTGGTTAAAATTAAAGTCTGCAATGTAGTTGGTCCAATCACGGCCAAGTGTTTTTTGTGTAGCATAAGCATAGTGGAGCATACGCTGCTTCTTTGCTTAAGGAGTTTTAATCAATTGAACTGTTTCTTAGTTTGAAATGCCTCCGTGGACCTGCAGTACAATTGGTTTATATATTCAAAGATAAATCGAATTCTTTGTATTTTAATGTAGAAGAATATTTCAATTTCTGTTCCTGCTCCTTTCGATGCCAGGGAATATTTCAAATTCGGTACTTGTTTTTTGGTTTTCACTCCAATTCCTTGTTCAAGTTAATTTAGGTGGCAACTTTTAAATTATTTTTATTGCATGAACTCTTTCCCTTTAGCCTTATTCCCGTGGGCAATAGAAAAGGCCCATGACCTATCTCACTTGTAATATCGATGGTACAGTATCGCCATTCAAGGATCAAGTGTCACTAGTCACTCATGTAGGCTTAATTGTGTTCCCGTACAATGTTGATGAACTTGAGAATGAGTTTGGGTTAGAAAGAATATAAGTTCTTCAGCAGTTAAGAAAGTAAGAGTAGAGGCACTCTCAGAGGAATTTTTTTTCAGTAAACAACCAAACGCCCAATGTATCTGATTATAGCTTGTTTGCTGCTATTTTGCCTTACGGCAACTGAAAACGTAGAAAACTGGTCTCTGCATTTGGTGAAGAGCCCTTCTAGCATTCAACAGTCCCAAAAAGAGAAGAGAAGCAAATATGGCTGTTTTAAAGTGTTTACTTTTTAGAAGGTTCAACCGTGTCCGTGGTTCTTTATGTTAGTATATTTGCAATAAATATACTTTATTTGTGTATTGAAATACCCATTAACATGTTTAATGATAAGCAAACTATAGGCTCATTATTTGAAATACGTGTTAATCGGTGGTGAAAGGAATCACATCAAACACTCAGTAGATGAAAATTTGAAATAGCATAATTGTATTTAGTACTGGATCATCTAGTTAGGACCTATTTTAAAACATGAATATCTTTGAATCTAATATTTTTATTATTTTATAACATGAACTGCATGTGAAATCCCAAACTATAGTGTGAGAATGGAGCAAAGATGCTGGTTGCTTGTGGCAATTGTATATTTTTAACTGATATGAATTCTAATAAAGAAGATGCTGCAAACTCAGTATTTTGGTTTGTTATTTCTATACACTCCCTGAGTCCATAATAATACATACCTTACACGATGGTTATACATCACACACCCAGCACCTCCTAAGCAACCTTTTGGCGAAATTGAGTTCCAAGCTCCCAAGTCTACTGAATCTACCCTTCCCCAGTCCTCGCCAACTGAAACCAACCGTTCCCAATCTCTCCCAATACCTTTGCCAGGCGTTGATTTAATGTTTCAGGAAACAGTCAAATGTTAATGTCTGGGTCCACCTTCTACGTGTATTAAATTCTGTAAACAAATTTTATATGGTCTTCATAGTCCGCTATTAGGAAAAGCAAAATTCATTTAGGCTTGAAGTTGATACCGTAATGCAATACTTCTTGGGTTGGATACTATTTTATATGTTGGAAAGGTGCATGATTTCTTTTGACTCTGAATTTTTGATACCTTCCCTATGTTTTATTTGCCTTCGTGAAAATTTTATTAATAAGAATTAGCGAATTAGCGTAATGTTTATAATCGGAAGCTTGTCCTTTTATAGGATTGCTCGTGCCTACAGGTATATTCTTTTCTCCCATGAATATGCATTGATTGCTTGTTTGAATTTGGCGGTGAAAAGTCCTTATATTAACAACCGCTGGTAGCCTTCAAATATATTATTCTTTCTATGAACTCCTAGTCCCTCTAATTTGACTATTGTGTTTTGCAGTTTGATCTGTTTGGGCGATTCATGAAAGAGGACTATAATCATGAACACAAAATTCATTTTTAGATTCTGTAAACATGGTAGTTGAATTATATATACAAATTGATTGTTTTACTAGTTATAAGGATTGCGATGTTTCTTGTGAAATTAAGCTAAAGCGACCAGATTGGTAAATTATTGAACTCAGATGAACGGTATTAAGGCGGTGGAAGTAGCTCGCCGCATGTTTCTTTTTGATGGATTGATTGAGCTTCAATAAAGCATAATCTTCATTTGAATGATGATCTTATTGTGTTGCAAATTGTCTTTGGTGGTTATTCTGCATTTTATAAATTTTCAATCTGTCACACATTTAGCAATTTGGTTATTCTGTTTTATCTCATTCCTCTTTTATTAGCATCTTTCAGGATGATTTGCATTGAACCCAATGCAATCTCTCTCTCTCTCTCCCTCCCTCTCCCCTTCTTCCTCCAAGCTGTTTTTTTTGTTGGCTCTCTCTCTCTCTCTCTCTCTCTCTCTCTCTTCCTTCAAGCTGTTTTTTTTGTTGGTTCTAAAATATGCATTTTATTTTACCCATGTATGTGCATAAATTCAATAGTTATTTTACATGTTATATAAAGATGTGGCAAAATGTTGGTCATAATTTGAGAGTTCATAGGGTCGTTATTGTATTTTTAGGATTCTGTGTTGAGCCACTTATCTTCATTGAATCAATATTCTTGTGTGGTGTAGTTTTGGAGCGACTCAAATCCTAAATGTGAATTAGGAAGTAAAATTAAATAGAAAAATAAAAAAATTGACATAATTAATTGATAATCGATTATTGATTCGATGAAAAATATGTCTAATAATTGATTGAAACCGACCACAAACACTATTGTGGAACATGGAAAGAGAGTTTATTGATTTTTAATCGATTAATGATTCGATAAAAAATATGTCTAATAATCTATTAAAGCTAACCAAAAACACCCCTATGGAGCATGAAAAGAGAGTTCGTTAATTGACAATGAATTAATGATTCGATAAAAAAATATGTCTAATCGATCTAAACCAATCACAAAAACTATTGTGGAGTGTGGAGTATAATTAATAAGGGGTTGGTTCAAGTGGCGCATGTTTGTTTCCATTAAACAAGATCTCAAGTTCGAGTTTTTGAATGAAAAAGATATATTATTGGGAGAACTTTATATCCTTGAGGTGATCCTCCAAATTCAATACAGATTTAATCGTAGTGAAATTAATTACAGACATTGGATGGTTTAGACTATAAAAAAACTCGTGTGGAGCATGAAACGAGAGTTGGTTGGTGTTGTTAACGAAGTGGGCTTTGTAAAGACTACTAGAAGGGTTCGAATGGCTTTTGTGGCCCATGTAAAATTCATTACTGTAAAGCCCATGTAATCTCCCAAAATCCAATACATATAAAAACACGTGCGAAACCACGTGAGCTCATACGTGGCCGCATAATGGCCAACTCCTTCCCCTCGTCTAAGATTCTTCCTCATCACTTCACTTCTCTCCAATCCAACTGCTCCAAATCTCACAATCTCTATCTCCCAAGCTCGTACCCATGGACACGGTTCTCTCTAGTTCAGCAGCTTTCTTGAGCCCTACACTTCGTCCTGTTCATGCAGTTACACACTCCAATAGACTGCACACCATTCCCGCCGTTTCCTCATCACCGTTGTCGACGAAGCTCCTCTTCACTTCTCATTCTCAAAGAAACCCTAAGGCGCGTTCTCGAGGTTCCTGTACAGTTCATAAATCCGCGATAACGTGTGGGATTACGGAGATTACCCAAAGCCAGTTCTCCAGAACCGTCTTGGAGTCTGAACGCCCGGTTCTAGTTGAGTTCGTGGCCAAATGGTGTGGGCCTTGCCGGTTAATGGCTTCTGCTATTGAATCGGTCGCTCAGGTTCACTCAGTCTATTAGTATATGCGTGTGCAATTTGCCTGATTATAAGTTTCCGTGTGAATTTATTTATGGACATCTTTTGGGAGCACGTTGGTTTTTTGAATTGTGGCATCCTGACTCGACTAGATTTACTTTAGTAAGTTATTTTGCCCGCCCGATCAATTTTACTTTGTGAATTATGGCATAAATTCAGGCAATTTGTGAATTGTGGCACAGTTGAGTCAATCATATTCTAGGGAAGTTAATCAATTGGGATTTTGGAAGGAGAAGTTAATCTTGGGTTTAGCTCCAGCTGTGTTAAATGATAGCTTCTCATGAGATAAACTCGACATCTGTAGTTCAACTGTTTCTCTATCAGTTCCGAAATATTACAATTGTAGGGTTTTAGTTGGTCGGTTCACTTCACCTACAACTAGATCAGATAAAAGATCAAGGTAGTCTCGGACAGATATTTACTCAAGGCGAAGTTTGAATGAATTACAGAATTAGTCAAAGGTCAAACGTGAAAGGTCTTCAATTCTTCATCACGTACGCTATATTTACTAAGATTTATTGCCTGAAATTACGAGATTATAGCAGAGGCTAATGTGCTTTTTCAGTGTTGCCATAACTTATCATTCAATACAGAATGATTATTATGAGCTTCTAAATCAGCGATTCAGCATAGATGCTGTTGGTGATGTCATATTTTGAAAACCTTTAGCAGTTTGAGGGTTTTTTTCTTGTTTTATGTGACTGGTGATCACTGAAATATGTTACAGATAGAAAAACTTGAAGAAGGTCATTTTGTGTATTCTGACTGTTGGAGAATTTTGATCCGCATACATCGTAGTGGAGGCTGCATGTTGTTTTACATGCGCTCTCCTCTACTTGAGAGCATTTTCAAGGGCAAGTGCTTCTTTTACATTCTACTGTTTAAGGTATTTTAGAGTTGGAAGACTAAAAAGTGGAAGAAGAGAGAGAAATTCGTTCGCAATATTGTTGCTTGTTGGTTTACTAAAAAAATTATATTAATTATGTAGATTTTGTTCTGGAAATCTATTTCTAAGAGAGGAATACCACCAAGAAAGATGTAATGTTTACGTTCTTAGTTTGCTCATATTTTCTAGTCCTTCCGGAGCAGTAGTTAATTATTTGCCCTGAGCCTGTGGTGTGCATCTCAAATTATGAATCTCATTATGGCATAATTATGGTAATCTTCATCTCTACTTTATTATGCATGTCATACTAAATGTAGAGTAGCAGATATTCTTGCATATTGTTTCGAGCCGATTTAATTTGAATCTTTGTTAGTGTTATGTTTGCTTGTCCGGTTACATTTTAATGTATCAAGTAGCCATTTCATTGAATTAACGAGTTTTGGCTGACTTGTTACTTTGTTAGTGTTCTCAATAATTGTCTTGCCATTGACTTGTTTATTCTTTATCAAAACTCATTATCTTTTCTGAAATGAAGTTTGCTTTTGGAATTTTAGGAATATGGCGACAGATTAACAGTTGTTAAGATTGATCATGATGCAAATCCACAACTAATTGAGGAATACAAAGTCTATGGATTGCCAACCTTGATTCTTTTCAAGAATGGACAAGAAGTTCCAGAAAGCAGGAGGGAAGGTGCAATAACCAAGGTGAAGCTTAAAGAGTACCTTGATGACCTCCTGGGATCAATATCAGTGGCTTAGTCTTCTTCTGTATCTGTACTCAGGAAACAGGGTTTTTTCCTTCCAAATTCTGACCTTTGTGTTAAAAATGTGAGAGATGGACAGAGTTACAAATTTCGCTGTATAGCTATCCACTCTGTATATGTCATTCAACTCTGATTTTGAGCTATCAAAAAAATTGATGGTAAATTTGTCAAATATTTTTAATGTAATTATGGGCATTTGATGGTAAATTTGCCAACTGCTGTGGATGTTTTTACATAGCAGCTTAAAAAATTTAGCATGTTAAAAATCATGATAAATTTACTTATTACACATTTGCAACTATGGACTCACAAACAGAGAACATATGCCATTTGCAGAGCCAAGTTTCTTCTCTGCTTCTTTCAAGCATCAGTGGGTTTCCTGTTATTGTTGCCGCCAATGACAGCCTCGTCTGGGATGTACCTGCTCCAGAACCAATGTGCCTTCCACACTGCATTCATCTCTTCAATGGGTACGTTCTTTGTCTCGGGCATGAAGAATGCGACGAAGATGGTCATTATAACGACAAAGACAGCAAAGAAAAAGAAGAGACCGAATTTCATGTGGCAAAGCATGGCCAGGAAGACTTGAGCAATGATGAAGGTGAAGAGCATGTTCACTGATACGTTGATGGCTTGACCTGCTGATCGGATTTCCAGAGGACAAATTTCACTAGGTACCAACCAACCCAAAGGTCCCCAGGACCACGCGAATGCTGCTACGTAAACGCAGATCAAGAAAAGGATGAAATTGGCATCAAACTTTGACAGATCTCCATCACCATTGACACCAAATTTCAGTGCTATCATGATTCCCACTAAGATCTGCGGTTGGGTTTTATCAAGCGTGAGTAAAAAATTTGTGGAGCAATGAAATGGTAGAGGAAAATTGTAAAGACTTATGATGATGATGATGATGATCTAAAGTACCTGGCTGACAAGCATTTGGCCGCCACCTTCAAGGAACAAAGCCCTGCGCCCGAACCTGTCAGCACAGAAGATGGAAACAAAAGTGGCAAGCACATTAACACCACCAGTTATAACTGCGGACATAAGTGAAGCATCGTCGCCAAATCCTAAAGTCTTAAAAAGGACTGGGGCATAGAACATGATGACATTAATTCCAGTGAGCTGTTGGAAAAATGGAATAAGGATGCAAATGACTAGTTGAGGTCTGTATTGTGGTTGCAAGATGTTTCTCCATGGATGTTCTACTCTTTTTGCAGCTTCAGTTGCATCAAGAAGGTCTTGAAACTCCTCTTCCACATTGTCAGTGCCACGGATCTTCTGAAGCATTTTCTTTGCCTTCTCAGCATTGCCTCTCTCAAGAATGGAATTCGGTGTGTCTGGCAGGCAGATAGACCCAATGGCCATAATCACTGCAGGGACGGCAGCAAGACCTAGAGAAATCCTCCAACCATTTCCGCTTTCGATTTTGGCTGTTCCATAGTTGATAAGACCTGCTGCTAGGATGCCAATTGTGATGGCCATTTGGAAACACATGTTGAGACCTCCACGAATCTTGGCTGGTGCCATCTCAGAGAGATAGACCGGGACGGCCTACAGAAAATAAGCAGAAGCAGGTTAAAATTAAGCAATGCCAATCTCAACACAAATTGTGAGAGGAAAATAGTTACCTGATTGGCAAATCCAACACCAACACCAAGCAACAAACGGCCAATAATTAGCATCTCAATGTTGGTGGCAAATCCATTCAGAAGAGCACCACAGAGAAAGACAAGGCCTCCGAACAACATGGAGATTTTACGGCCAAAGGTTCTGGTTACCACAGAAGCAAAGAAGGAAGCCACCAGTGCCGCAAGGTACAGGGAAGAGGTAAACATTGTAAGCATCTGGCTGTCAAATTTGCAGTATTCAGTTTCATGACGGGTTTTATCATTCATCTTGTCCCACACCGAAGGAAAGAACTTGGTCAAGAATTGTGGCATCGATGTCACGCCTCCTGCAAAAATATACATTAGAGTATTAGATCATATAACCCAAGTGAAGCCATTATGAATCCAGAGAAAAATGAAAAATTGTGATGATAAGTGAACCTGAGACACCAATGTCATAACCGAAGATAAGACCTCCGGTGGCAGCGACAAGACAAGTGATCACCACAAAGAGGGTGACTTTGCCTTCATAGACCCTTCCCCCACCGTGAGCTACAAATGCACCTCCTGCCATCTTTATATTTCAGGTAACCAGCAACGCCTTTTGGCCGTTTTTACTTAAATATGATACAAAAGATTTTCGAAGGAGCTTAATTGTTAACGCCTTTCTTTTCCAGGTGAATAAGAGGGATCTCTCAAAGCGATTTGAGTTGCTAAATCCTTCATATGCACCAGTGGGAAAACAAAGGCTCTCCTTCTACAATCTCTTGTTTACCTTTCAGCCCAGGTACCTTCTATATCCAAATGAGCTCGCCATTATTTATAAGAGTTCAGGTTGAGTGGTTATGCTATGAAAAAGATGGATCCTACATAACTCTGTCCAAAAATAGGCTTCTATCTCATCCTATCCACTGGTTTTTCTTGAAATGCCTTTTTTTTTGTTGGTCAAAACGTGTTCTATTACCGATTTTTGTGGAAAGTTTTTGCTGGTAATTTGGATTAGATGCTTTTTATGTGATAGGGAATAATGTGTATATGGAATTATGGATATAGCCAGGCAGATTGCCATGTTGTTTCCTACACCATGCGCATAGTCAGCATATAGCTTGGATGAACTTGTGATTGCAGGTGCAGGTGAGATGCTCCATCCAATTCCAGTTCCACCATCCATTTTTGAAGTTCCATATAGAGTAAATTAGATTTGCAGAAGTGAATAAGATGAGAAGCAAACCTGCGATACCAATATCATAACCGAATATAAATCCTGCGGTGGCTGCAACAACACATATGACCACCATGAAAGAAAGAAAGAAAGAAATTGGTATTTTATGGGTGCTTCAAGTAACGCTACACAAGCGCCGTTAAAAAGTAGTGTCGTTAATCTCTTCACGGCACTTTATAAGAAATGTCGTGAATTTAAAAAATATTGACACTTTAAGAAACGGCGTAAATAATAAAAAAAGTATCAATATTCAACGAGGGAGTTGGTTTCCATGGATGAACGAGGCGTGTTGTTTATTTAATTCAGTTATGGCGCTTGTAAATCGTCGTAAATAAATGTATTGTTAACGAAGCTTCTAAAGCGCTGTAATAAATTAATTATTAACAACGCTTTTGAAGTGTTTGTAAATATGTTCATCAGCAACGCTGTTTAATGGTGTCGTAATTATAAATTAATTATGCCTTAATTCAGAGAGGAATAAGCCTCAATGACATTTCCGCTTAGATGCTGAAAAATCTAATGATAGACATAATCTCTAATATTAATCAAAAAAAATTCTGTATTAATTCATTGACTTGTAATAATTAGTTTTAAGCTTTAGGAATTAGCTAGGATAATCAATAAATTGTTCATCCATGCATACTTTTAATATTTTGTTTGTTTTAATTCTATCAGATTATTTTTGTTGGTTTGTAAAATTCAAAAGAGTTGGATTACTAGTCTTCTTCTTGAAGTTAAAAATCCTTTTTTGTGTACCGCGTGGAGCAATAATGATGTACATATAATGTGTATATATATATATATAGTCAATGATAACGCGTGTCATTAAGATACAAGATACAGATTTATCATCCTATGTTATGTGAGATGAATACTGTTTCACCTAATTTCCGAAATTAATATATATATATATATATATATATATATATATATATATATATTCTTATACAACTTTTAATTTCAGACTGTATTTTTTTATACTTATCGGAGCACACGTTATCCATGTATATAGTCTGCAAAGAGCATGTGAAGAATCAAAGAGTAAATGATATGACTTTGACTGGTAACCACCAAACCTTATTCACTCATCTGTGCGATTGCATTTGCATGTGTGGATTTAATTAATTTGGATTAGAAACTACAGAGCAAGAGCCAAGAGTTAATTAATTAATTATAGGTATGTGATGATGGGAAGGTATAAAACAAAACTATTTGGGACCAATGGACATGACCCTTTTATATCTATCTTCACTCGGTACAATTCATCTACATATACTGCACTGTTAAATTGTCGGTCTTGAATTGGCCAACAAAATTATATATATATAAAATTACAAATATAATTAATTAACCTTAAATTTTATTTCCTCGTGGAATTATTTAAGCATATATATATATATATATGTGTGTGTGTGTGTGTGTGTGTGTGTGTACATATGTATATAGAGAGAGAAATGCATGTCTGAAACAAATGGGATCAGAATTCTTAATTAAGGTTCTAAATTAGAGGGGTTTAACTGTATTTTATTCTAATTTGCATAAGACATAAATGGATGGAAATAGAATATAACATGCTATTAAGTTAAATCAAATCAAATTAATTACTTGTTCTTAATTTTGGGTTCACACATATATATATATATATATATATATATATATCCATAAGGAATAGTTCCATATGCATGATTTTTTTTTTGTTAAACATAAGTAGTAGTGTCAAAGAAGCTCTTAATTATACAAAGACATTTTACACATGTAAGAACATATGTAGAATTAGTTGTTAATTTATACACACATATATATATATATGCGCTAATTAATCAAACACACACATATATCTATGAGATGTATACTTGGAGTGCATGTGGAAACCCATGACCCCAACTTACCTTTTAATTTAGCATATGATAACATATGTAACCTTAGAATATATATATTTTAAATTCAAGCATGACAGTTGTTGTGGTGAATCCTTATCTACGTCAGGGCACATGTTTACACATTATTATTATCCTTTAATTTATACAAATAATTAATTTATAGTTTATATTTGAGATTAATGAAATACTTGACTTACAATTGTTTTTTTCTTCCTATAATGACTAAAACAATATTGCATTAAATTGAAGTTATTTCTCCCAGAGAGATTGTTACATTTTGTCTTTTCCCATTATAGGTCTTGGGTTAGGGTTTTGTTCCTTCTTATAGTAACCCTAGTCAAGCCTAACCAGAGTTAAATCTTTCCGAAATTGGTACACATTGAGGTTGCTTCGCAGAATATCTCAGAGTGGTTAACAGTCACTGTAACCTTTTTGTCCAATTGCTCGCATACCCATGACAAAAAAAGGAAAACTTGTTACAGTAAATTACAATTATGCCACCATTTTAATTTCTTTTGTATAGTTGAGAGACCATGCATGCATTAGTTGCATAGATATATATGTATGTATGAGTTTATACGTATAAATGTATGTATATACGTATATCTGTGTATGGAAAGGCATGTATGTTTTGCATAAATAGGGACATAGGGTCTTCCATATCTGCATACATTGCAAAAACAAAGAAAGAAAGTCTTTCTCTCTTCCTTCCGTCTCTTGCTTTAATTTACAAGACATACCAAGAGAACAGCAGTAAGTAGAGTTAAATGGGTTTTTTTAAGCTTAGTTTTCCATTTGTTTCATTACTTTTGTGTCTACTAGTCCCTTTTTCAGTGTCACCATATTTTTTCTACTAATTTGGTTTTTTTTCTTCTCCAATCACACTTGTGACCTAAAACTTTGTGCCCTGAAATGGGTTTTGTTAAATAATTATATATATGTTTTTCTAGTAATTGTTCCTTCCATCATATGTGGAACTTGCTTAATTGGGTTTTCTGTTATTGATTTTAGGGTTTGATTTTACTATGGGGAGAGGGAAGATAGAGATCAAGAGGCTTGAGAACCAGACCAGGAGGCAAGTGACATTTTCAAAGAGAAGAGCAGGTCTTTTGAAGAAAACGCATGAGCTTTCTGTTCTCTGTGATGCCCAAATTGGACTCATCGTCTTCTCTGGAACTGGGAAGTTGTGCCAGTACTCCAGTGACTCTTCAAGGTGGTCTCTCCTTTTCTTTTCTTTTTCTTTTTTTTATTCCATTAATCTTCTGTTTCAAATAGTTGTCTGCTTGATTATCATGTAATTTTGTGTGTGATTTATTATTTAGTGAATAATTTATCTGAATTCATGATCAGATTTAGACTCACTGAAATCTCTGCTGACCAACTTGAGTAATGCCATGATTCACTTTCCATCACATGCATATCTGACAAACTAGGGTTTCTCATGATCAGTCAAACTGCAGTCTCTCTTCTTAATTAATTATTCAAAAAAAGTTTTGATTTTTTTCTCTCCTGTTTTTTTCCCAATATATGCGCTGCAAATCTCAGCCCAAAATCTAGTTTTACTTGTATCTATCATTTTTAAACTCACTCTAATTGTATGGATTAATAGTATTTATACTGATCGATGGGATATATATAATAGAATTTGTGATTTGCAATAAGGTTTCACGATATCAATTACACAATTTTAGAGAGAATCTTGCTTCTTTATCTCAATTACACTGTGTTAAATTTATTAATTACCTGAATTTATAGGATGGAGGATATCATAGAAAGGTACCAGCAGGTTACCGGAAATCGAATCCCACAGCATGACGATAGGGTGAGTTAAGTACATATTAGCATCGAATTATCACGAGCCTATTAATTATATATATGTATATTCTATTATAATTAAATAATTTCTGCAGGAACGGATCCAGCATGAACTGAGAGTGCTTAGGAAAGAAACTAAGGCTCTTCAACTGAGTATGCAATGTTACACCGGTGAAGACATGGCTTCTCTTCCCTTTGATCAATTGGAAGAACTTGAAAGACAACTTGAATCCTCCGTTAACAAAGTCCGCAATCGCAAGGTACATATATATATATATTTATTTATATATTAATTCACTCAATTTGTACCTCATATGTCTTAATTAATATAATAATCTCTCAACTAGCTACTGATCATGCTGTTTGGTATATATGCAGAAGGAGCTATTGCAACAGCAGCTGGACAATCTTCGCAGGTCGGAGCGAATGCTGGAAGAGGACAACAGCAACATGCACTGCTGGGTGAGTAAATTTGTTTCTAGCTATTAACCTAAACTAACAATGATATATACATAAATATATATATATATATATATATATATATAATTGGATTGATGTAAAGAGTGTGTGTATATATATGGATACTTCCTAATTAGATCCAGGAGAATCGGGCTGCGTTGGAGTATCAGCAGGCGATGGTGGCAGAAGCGAAGCCGGTGGAGCATTATCAACAGCAGGCCATGCTTGAACATTTATCCCAGCTGTATGGAGAACAGCCAAGCAGTGTGCTTCAACTTGCAGCCAATATTGATCAGTTTCATCCTTACCATGATCTCCAGCTTGCTCAACCTAACCTTCAACATTCCAATCTCTAGAGTATTATATATAATCTTGGTATTGTTGTTAAAGTTACCTCAATTAAATTCATTGTTTTTTGTTGTTTTTATACTTTTTTTAACTCTCAATCTCCCAAAAATTAAATGCCCAGTTGAACATCTTCTGACAAGCTCTGCTGGTTTCTGTATTCTGCAGGGCAGTTGATTCTCTAAGAAGAGTTTGCTCCTGAGGACAAAGATATATATTATTATTTCTTCATTTGAATATATTGAACGCTGTCGAGAAGTTATGTAGTAAATCATTGCAGTGTGAGTTTATGATTTATATATGTATGTGTTCTTCAATCCTCATGAATGGTCTGGTTAGAGATTGTTACTTCCCAGCTATCTGACTGGAAGCTTATATAGAGAATGGTTTAGAGAGAAAAGATTGCTGTGAACACATGAACATACATAATCCTGTTATTCTAGCTTTAGAGAAAAGGAAAGAGACTAGAAGATAAAAGAGAGATTAAAGTCTTCAATTCAGACATCTCCAATATCATACAAGAAATATTCTTGACTTTCGCTCCAGAGTGTCGATTTTTCTCTGAATAAGGGTGCAATTTATCGGGTGCTGTGAATCTATAAAGAGCGCCAGACATCTCCAGAAAACTAAACCCAGGAGTCTTCTTCACTCCTTTTCGCTCCATGGCTTCTCCATGGCTTCATTGGCTCTAGGACCTGAGCTTCACATTTTCTAAAAAATGGCCAATGCCTCTCCGTACTTCCCATTCTGAACATACCCATCAATCAAAGAACTCCACGATACATCATCTTTTTCAGGCATTACCACAAACAGTTCTCGAGCCTCGGAAAGATTGCAACACTTAGCATACCCATCCAGCATGGAGTTCCACGAAACTGAGTTCTTCGTCGTCGTGATTCCATCAAACACCTTGCGTGCATACAGATAATTCTGTATAAACCTGTCACACTCAAACCCAGTTTTCACAATGTGGCCATGAACGGACACACCAAGTTCTCACCTCAATAGGCGTGCCTTTGCAGGAAATGGTCTGGCGAGAATCCAAATCTTAACATTTCGACAAAAAATAGATGTCTAACGATTATGGTTCTTGCTGCTTCAATAGCTTCTAAGTTCTAATGACTGCGTTCGGCTGAAGACTGATGGGTTTGAAAGTTGTAACAAAACCCAGTAACCATAATCGGCATTACCTGAATCAGAGAGTACAGAGAGTTGAGATACTTGAAATGCGACTGGGTCATCTGGGGAGACGCCAGAAGTGATTGCAAGAGCATCATTTGTTTCAACTCGGAGATTGACTTGCATCTCAAGAATTGAAAATAAAGTCCGATTTAGAACATAATTTCCGGACAATAGTGTGCATTGTTCAACATCTAAAGGTAGTACTAGTCGTGTATAATCAAACGCATTTTTCCAGCCTAAATATTTCGGAGATGGCTCATAAAACAAATACAACAAAATCAAAATTTAATGTGCTATGTTCTTTGATGACCGTTATATTATAAACTCTTCAAAATATATTACCTTGAAAACGAGAACCTGGGTATGCTGATAAACAGAAATATGGTATTTTCGACAAGGAAAACGAGCAAAAGAAGAGCTGTAAGAATAGCACTTACAGTTTCACCATACTAATAAGCGGTAATAAAAGATTACACTTGCAAGCGACACAGTCCATTAACAGACCGACCGACTTCTTCAAACACCATGGTACACTTTGGAAGATTCTGATGAAAAGAAACAGAATCCGACTACCATGGCTATAATAATTCCCATGTACTGAAATGCCTTAAATGAATTAAACACGGACTAATTTTGATGCATTGATGATACATTGAAATAAGAAAGGATAGAGATGATCAAATATCTGGTGTTCCTTCAGCAGGAAAACAACCAGTATGAAACTCTAATGCCCCAAGTCATGATGCATGGCCACACTTACTGAGAGATGGCTATAGCTGCTACTAGCTATGCCCGGAAGTGGAGACCTCAGCACTACAGACAGGACAAACCTGCATTCACAAAGCAAAGTACTACACATTTAAAATGCATTGCAAGATAGGAGATGATCCAAACCTGTACTGGTTTACAAAGAACGACGGAGAAAAAATTTGAATATATGCTGGAAAGAAATTTTAGTGCACATTTCTTTTGGTTGTCCAACAGGACGAGAGGATATAGTAGTACAAGGCAAGTTAAAAAGTATCAAGGAGAAAAATAATAAACCCAGGCTAAAAGAGAACAATAGGATATCAACACATTGAGAAGAGCATTGCTTTAACATAATCTTACTCAAACAAAGAGGACGGTACCTTGTTTATCTTTAACCAATTATTAATGCATTCAGAATGATAGGAATGTTTGCAAGAAAGCACTGTCAAGGTCTCACCATCTTCATAGTCTAACCGGCATATAACACACCTGAAGCATAACATAAAATGTTTAAATTTCATGAGCTCACTTTTGGAGTTTCAAACATTATGATAGAAGTGCATACGAATCATTGTTTTCATTCTGACTACTTCCTGCTTCGTAGTTCACTGAAGGCAAAGATGCAATAGTATCAGCTGAAAGCCCTCTGCTTTCACTTCCAACCACTTCACCCAGTGCAAGCAACTCCTGCAATAATCAGATCAGACTCCTGAAGAAATAAAAGTTCTGCTTAAAGCACCGTGATCCTAAAGTTCTGGTTACCTCATATGAGAGTTCATCTGGATCAACTTCTTCCCAATTATCCTGGAAATCATGATCATATGCGACACAAAACATAAAGAAACCTCAAGATTAGGGGCCAAATAATAGTAATTGTGTTGGGAATTAAAAATATTTTTCTCAATAAACACCACAGCCTTAAGTGTGGTCAGTGCTTCAGGTATTGAGTAAGAGAAACAAACATTGACTACAAAGTACGAACCATGCAATCCCTGGTAGACTATAGTGGGGTGGCGGCTCTTAATAGAATATATTAATAATTTATAGTCACACTGGGAACAGCTTCAAAAGAGTAAACTGATGAAGAACTTTTCATGGGTTTTAAAGAGGAGCGAAATAGGGGAAACCCAATTTGATATAAAACAGCCTCAAAAAACTAAAAAACAGTTCCAACTGAGAATACACAGATGGAAGTCTCTCTTTTTTAACAGCAAAAATTGTATTAAAACATCGAGGGGCTGCAACCAAGGAAACTACAAATCATAATACATCTAAGAGAAACCAAAAAAGTCATTATAATGAAGTTTGATATAAAATTCCAGATTAACATCCATGAAAAACTTTGTTACAGGGGCCGCTATAAGTTTGTACTTTGTAATTGTTACAAAAATTTAGAACATACAAGGCACTTCCATACAGAAGAAGAGGTTGACCAAAAATCATCACTCATAGAAACAGAGAGAAGGGGGAAGAGGGGGCTAGTGCAGGGAGTTAATAACCCTAGTTCAGTTAACCAGTACCTGAGAGTTGCCACCATGATCCTCAGGGTCTTCAACTTCTCCTGCCGGCAAAAAAACTCAAAAATATTGGGCCTTGCAATGACTAGAGAACCACACAGAAAACATATAATTATACGCATAGATATTTACCACACTCACCATCATTTATCCCAACAAGTGCCAGCAATCTAGTGGCCATTTCTCTCTCTTCGGCCTCCTGAAGGGCTCTAGCATAAGCCTCATCACTTGAATGGACAGTTGGGTCAAACTCAATGCTGGGGTTGTTATCCTGTCCATCAGAATGAGCATGCACATCAAAAGCATCTGCATTATCATCTGCATCAGTGTCATCATACTCATCCTCTTCCACATCAGTATCAGTATCGGGATCACCAAAATCCTCCTCATCATCATGCAAATAACTTCCTTCCCAACTTTCATAATCGCTACCATCGTTGTTCATCCTTAACATCATGTATGCCCTTTCCTAATATAAATCATTCAGTGTCAATCAAAGAACAAAAAATATAACAATTTAAAAGCCACTTAAAAAACATCAAATACCAATAAAGACAAGGCATCAAGATGAGAACAACTTTTTTTCGTTGGGTTCATAAATTTGACATCTATACACATGCACACCACTTAACCTAGACACATAACAACAATGGACTAATGCAAAGATTAAAAGCGTCAATCATAAGTGAGCTGGTAGAGATTCTCTATGGATATATATAACTTCTGGAGTTATTCCTAATGAGTCTCAAACTCTCGATTTCTATTTTAATGGTTTTCAAGGTTCATGGTCGTTTGTCCAAATTACCGGGTAAATTTTTTTATGGAATATGGGCACTTAAAAAATTCTAGGATTTTCTGGAGTATTGCTGTGTACCAACCATGGACTTGATTATGAGTATCATGTTATTTTACAGGGTCAAACTAGTTCAAAGTTGGTCTTCTTAGTCTCCACCCAGGACTTACAAGCTAAATATTTCTCTCCTTGGGGGTCAAGAACACATAGGATCAGGATTACTAGGAAATCTAAATATGCATGAACCTAAAGTATTATGACAATGAACAACATTGAAGATACATTTGGCTTGAAGGTATTATTCCCAGTCTTGCCTTGATGGCTGGTAGACTTTTAAGCACAAGCATAGTAAGCAATGGGATATGATTATCTGGACTCATAAAACACAAAAAGGAAAATAATACCAATACTCCCTAACAGGGTTCCCATTCCCATCAAAACATATGCAAACCAAATGTACCCAAAAAACATAAAGAATGCTTGAGATTGTGCACTGCAATTAACCTTTTAGTGTAGTGCCTAGAAATGTTTCTAAGTCTCTAATTATTCAACACATTGTTTTAAAATTCGGTCTGAGGCACTGCCTTGAGATGCGCCCCAGCCGAGGCAGTAGTGAGGCAGTAGCCCATCATTTTTGGCAAAAGCCCAAGAAAACAGCCAAAAATCGTAACCCATGTAAGATAACCTAATCCTGTCGTGCGCCGCAGCTGTTCCATTTGCCATTTCGCGACTGTGCGCAGCAAGGCTGGTCTTGAACTCTTGAGTGATGACTAGGGTGATATGGTTTCATACTTTCATTATGATGATATGTATGATTTATGTGTGTTGATTTCATGTTCTGTTTCAATATTATGGATGATATGGATGATTTTATGTGTGTTGATTTCATGTTCTGTTTCAACGTTATGGATGATTTATGTGTGTTGATTTCATGTTCTTCTTCAATGTTATGGATGATTTTATATGTTAAGGTTTATTTTTTTTGAGTTTGCACTGAGGCAACCGCCTCAATGGCCTTGAGGCTCCCACCTCGCCTTAACGAAACTTGACCGCCGCACACCGCCTCCCGCTTTTTAAAACATTGATTCAACAAATTGTCAACAGGTCAATATTTGGTTTCCAATCTTTCAAATCCTAAAGTTCTTGCTTTCAGATGGTGAAACTATAGACCCACTAATTTTAACCTTAATAGCCTCCAATCTACAAATCCCTAACTATATAAATATGGTGACGACACCAAGGAGTAAGGTGCATCTCAACTAATCTTCTCAATCCAAGTCAATAATTCAATCCAGTGCTTCAACTTCTACATTTCAAAAACTAATGACATTTACTTTGGAATTTGAGCATTTTGCAAGGTAGTCTCTTAGGATGACTAAAATTAACCACCCATCTAACCTTTAGTTGAGTTTAGAATGAATCTTGGTCAATCTGAGTTTTGGATTACGATTAGAGTATCCTAAAAAGCTTGATAATTATGAGACAATTTGGAGTCTGCAACTTGCTAGCAATCAAGTATCGAAATGTGAGGACTGGGTAGAGAACATTAACCCATAAGATGAAAGATACCCTTATCAGGAGGAAGCAAAACAGGATAGTGCACAAATTTCATAGAGACCATAAAAACCACAGTAATCTATTTTCACACATGGAAATCGAAACAATCAATCAACTATAAATTAAAAGCAATTAATATTCTAAACTATTTTAGAAGTCTATAGATTCTCAAAACTTTGCATACATCTATGAATGCGATATATCAAGACATAAAAACAAATATAGAGCAAAAGAAAAAGGGAAACCTGTTCTTGTAGAGTGCGAGCGAGAGCAAGGTCCGCTTCTTCTTGAGTCAGGTTAGTGAATGGGGTTCTTTCGGAGGACTGTCGTGGCAGCGCCTCATTCGATGCAATCTCTTCTTGTTCGTTCAGATTAGGGTTCTCTCCTTGTTCTTGCTCTCCGTTATTCGTCTTTCCATCACCATCACCTACTTTCGCGTTCCCCTCCATGGATTGTTGATTAGCTTTCGAATCGAACCGAATTATTTTCAGCACGGAACAAGAAATCTTGCTTAAATTCAAGAACAGATCGATTAGGTTTCGATCGATGACCACATATGATTCACAAAACTCAGAGAGTAGAAAGATCTCCTAGTCTTGATCGGAGATAACGTACAGATACAAACAAAGAGAAAAAAATCACAAAAAGAAGAGGCTCCAGCCTTTCAGACGACAGAAGGTCAAGGCACCGATTGTATATGGTGAATTTGGGTTTTAAGTGCTTGCCTCGAAAAATATCTGACTAATGAAATCGTGCCATGTCACTGTTTTAGGAAACGTTATTTTAACGGTAGTGTACACGTGCATGGTGTGTGCTGAACTGAGTAGGATTCGAATATCCTATTTTAATTTAAAATTCTTTTATGCCCACTTTATTTTTTTATTTTTATTTCAAATCTTGATTCCTGCTGTGTCAAGTGAAAAACTTCGCACTTTTAACAATTTAATTCTAGTGTTCTATCTGTTATTAGGATATATATTACAAGTCATGTAATATTTTTATTGATAATATATATAAATAAAAATATTTATTCCTTTTCAATGAATCTATATAAAGAACTCGAAATAATTCATAGTGAACACGTATTTTTAAGATAGCAAAAATCGAAACTCAGGAGGGACAACTCTTCCACCCGAGTTAGTGTTCGATGAAGGAGGTCAAACGGCAGAAGTCTCTTGTGTCTGAGCTCTTGTTCCTATTAGCAGTTCTTGGTGTAAATCAGAGAACAATTCATTAATCGAGTTGTACTAAAATCAAACCAGAAGAGGAACTCGTTTGTTACCGAGATCAAACCAACGAGGTCTCAAAAGGTACAATATCTATATAGATGGATAGTTAATAGATCTAGAAAATTAAAATCGGATATGCCTATGTGCTCTATCAATTGACGCATCCTTTATGATCATTTCGCTGCATACCCTTCACTACTCAAGCGTTGCTCTGGGTCTATGTGTTTCATTTCATATATGATATAATATACAGTTTTTATCATTGTATATATTTCATATGCTAGCATCCAACCCGAGCCCTGCCTCAGGGCCTTGAGATAAATAGTTTATATTTGACATGTGAAGAAGACCCCTTCATGAGAGTAAAAAAACACTCTGTCACAAAATAAATTTGACAGTTGCTAGTGCAACATTATTCAATAGATGCAACAAATTGCATATCTCACTGGTACAATGACCAAACTTTTACTAATATGTAAATATTGTTTTCCAAAAATTATTCAGTTATAAACAGAAATAAATAATATTATAAATACAAACTATCATCATTCTAAACCTAAAAAAACACCATTCTAAATCAATTAAACATTATTCTAAACCAAAATTAAAATTTATTATAAATCACGAGCATATTTCTTTTGGAAATAACAATCAGTACTATATCAAACAAAATATTTTATTAACTAAAATATTTAACGGTTTATCAATCTAAATAAACTTTTTTTCTAAACCATAACATAGTATAGAACGCTTATATAGTTCTCAACGTATTGCCTTACTGTTTTTTTTTTAAAATTCGGCAAATTCGTAACTAAACTACATGGACATATCAAGTTTTAAACCCAACACAATGAAAATTTACTTAAAAAGAAAATCATGCAGCACAATTAATCTTGAAAACAAATAAAAATGTGACCCATGATATCATGCAATAGAATAAATCTTAAAAATTATCATGTATTATAACACTCTAAGAACTTACCGAAACTTCAGATCTCGATTTAGAGAAATGTCAATCTCTTTTGGAGAAGAGGATCGAAGCTTTCTATGACGCTGGAAACAATAGAAGATCACGTAGGAGGTGTGAAGCAACCGGCTTGAAAAAATGAAGTCGCCACCAATTGATTTTTAAGGTGCAATTGGACACCTAATATGGTCTACGAAAAAGAAATGGGTAAGGGGGTCTATTGAGCATGGGGAAGGTGTTAGGCACCCCACAACTCCCGAAAAACGATTGCCTTGAAAATGTTCTCTTACTTGGCTCGAATTTTGTTTTGAAAGAAATTTGTATGTCCCAATTGCTTTAATGAATTTCTATAGATGCTAGAAAGTCCATGTTTCAATTGAGTGGGTTTGGCCCCATTAATATTGTGGCAATTTGATGCTTGGATGAAAAATTCACTTGAAGTGGTTTTTGATAATTTTAAAAGGGTGCACGGGATCACTACAACCATTCTCGGCTTGGCTGAAAAACATTTTGAAGATTGATGAAAAATCCACTTGAAGTGGTTTTGATAATTTAAAAGGTGCACGGGATCACTACAGCCATTCCCGGCTTGGCTGAAAAATACTTTGGGAGATTGATGAAAAATCCACTTGAAGTGGTTTTGATAATTTAAAAAGTGCACGGGATCACTACAGCCATTCCCGGCTTGGCTGAAAAATACTTTGGAGATTGATGAAAAGTCCACTTGAAGTGGTTTTGATAATTTAAAAGAGGTGCACGGGATCACTACAGCCATTCCCGGCTTGGCTGAAAAATACTTTAGAAAATGATAAAAAAAATCCACTTGAAGTGGTTTTGATAATTTGAAAGGTGCACGGGATCACTACAGCCATTCCCGGCTTGGCTGAAAACATTTTTGGAGAATGATGAAAAATCCACTTGAAGTGGTTTTGATAATTTTGAAAAGGTTGTGAATTTTTGGGAATTCGATTGATGCATCAAATCGGTCCACAGACACTGACTATATCAATTTAAGCCATACTCACAATCATATTCTTTATGAGAAAAGAAAGAATACATTTAAGGCTCATTAGATGGGTCAAATATCTTTAAACCCTCTCTTGAGTCCTTAAATAGATTCTCCTAATCCCTAAAAATAAGTTTGCTTTTTGGTTCCACGAAAATCAAGTGTTCTGAATAAATGCCGACAGAAACCCCAATATCTTGAAGGTTCTTTTGATATTTAAACAGAATACGAGTTTCTCATATTAGTTTTGGTGTCATTATTTAAGGTGAGACGGCTTAGATTTAATCATTATCGGGTTGCGTCTTTTTCATGGCTTGTCAATGAAATAAGATTCTAAGTATGCAATCTAAATATTCACAATTTGCACAAAGCTTAAACACGTATACTAAGCATTCATATTTCAACAAATTCATATGCTTCTAACACCCTAAATATACATGTATGCATTTCACTATTTACATCCATTATTTACATGGTACATGACCTTGGGCTTTTGACCCAATATGTGAGGAACAAAATAAAAGCTCCCCCTAAAGTTCCATAATTTTTACAAGCCAACCCAATGCCCAAAGTCTAAATAATTTTGAAAGCCCAATATCTACTCTCCTAGTCTTCTCAACCCAAAACCCTTTTGTCTAGCAAACTTGGCCGATTAAACAAATTAAACTAGCCCACATGTATTGGCCCAATATATTACAAAGTTATGAGCTAAAGGGCCCAAACCAAACACCCCCTCACTTGGCCCAATATCTTCTTCTTCCTTCCTCATTGCTTCTATTCAAACTACAGAGTACGTGGCCTCCATTTTTGCAATATCTGTAGCTTGATTGTTCTCTTAAAATGAGACGTGTATGTATAGTATGATGGGACTAGGATGCATATGTGTAAACACAAACAAAACGTATGTATATATATACATTCTTAACAACATATATGTGGTGTATACTATGCATATTTTCAGTATATATTATACACGATATATAGGTATACATGCACGTAACAACAATATAAGTACAAACCGTATATATGTATCTATGTATATATTTGAACAAAACATACATGTAATTGGTGTATCTATACATAACAACATCCCATGCAAGTAGTATACATACAATATTCATACATATATATATATATATATACACACATACACTGTACCTTTTCCAAAATGAATGACGGAAGCTTGGTGTGCCTGATGAAGAGTGAGAGAGGAGGAGCCGGGTAAAGAGTGAGAAAGTGATGGTGGTTCGCTATTGGTCCGGTGACGGTGGCACTGTTGGTGAGGGATGTGCCGCGGGCAGCAGGAGGATGCTAGTGGTTCAGGTGATATGAGAGGGTGGTGCGGCTGACTTGGCGAGAGTAGGTACCGGTTAGAGGCTGTCGGTCTATTCCTCTCTCTTTTTCTCTGGATTTTTCTCTCTGTCTCTCTTTTTTTTCCTCTTCCTTTGAGATTCGGTCCCCCTTTTCTTTTTTGGTCACTCCTCCCACTCTCGTTTTTTGCTCCCCCTTTTCAAGCTCTGGGTCTCTTCCTTTGTAGCACCCTCAGTCGGGCCCCTCACTCTGCCCATTCCCCTCATCAAGTCTCAACCACTCTTACCCATTCCTCTGCCATTTCTTCTTCAATGCTCTGTCCTCTCTTTAACTCACGGCATCCCCTTATCTCAACAGGCTACCTCCCATGTCAGCCGCCCATCATACCCTTCAATGTGCAATTTTGGAACCTTCTTTGGGATGGGCCACAATCATGAATTGGCAATTAAGTATTTGGGCTTGGTTTGCATAATTGGGCTTGGTTTGGGTTCACGTAATTATTTGAGCCAAATAGGGATATAAGCATATGGGTTTGGGTTGAGCCATTTACATTTTTTTTGAATTTTGAATTTTGTATATTTTTTGTATATTTTGTTTTTCTGTTTTGTATTTTTTATTTTTATATATATTTTTTATTCTAGAGAGGAAATCCGGACAAAAATGGGGTATAACAAGGTGAAGAAAAGAAGAGTGAAGTGAAGTAATGTTTGGAGAATAAGAAGATTGAGGAAAAAAATGGGAGAGAAGAAGAGATGAAAGCAATGTTGTTGAAGCCGGACCGGACCGGCCGGTCGAACCGGTCAAACCGTGAACCGGTGACTTGTCCGGTCCGGAAGAGGCATTTAAACCGGTGAATTCCGGTTTAGGTCTAAAAATCCTCTAAAAATAGAAAAACGGGAAAAAGAAGGGATTTTGCTTCTGCGATTTTGCGATTTTGCTTCTGCCGCCGGCTGTCATCTGCGACTCTGCTATTTTGCGTCTCTGGTTCTGCGATTTTGATTCGTCCGCGACTCTGCTACTCTGCGTCTGGAGCCTGGAGTTGCGTCTAGAGCTTGGAGTCTCTGGTTCTGCGATTTTGATGCGTCTGTGACTCTGCTACTCTGCGTCTGGAGCTTGGAACTGCGTCTGGAGCTTGGAGCTGCGTCTGGAGCTTGGCGCTGGTGGCGGAATTAGTAGAATGAAGAAACACTTAGCTGGAAGGAAAGGAGAAATAGCTCCATGCAAAAAGGTGTCTTATGAAGTTAGGTATCAAATGGAGCAATTACTGAAGGAGGCTGCTGAGCCAGCTATGAAAGAGTGCAGTTTTCTTGAATCTGAACCAGATTTAGAAGACATAGAAGAATATCAGGCATCTGCCAATGTAAGGAGAAAAGAGCAGTCTGTTCAGGAGAAAACTGGAAAGCGAAAGGCATCTGGGAATTTGTCATCCTACTTTCCTCCAAGAACCAAACCTGGATCACAACCAGGTATTAAAAGCGTTATAGCAGGTAAAGAAGCCTTACATAGAGTGGATATGACTGTTGCTAGGTTCTTTTTTGATTGCTGCATTCCTTTTAATGTCATCAACTCTCCTTATTTTCAACAAATGGCGGATGCAATTGCTTCTATTGGTCCTGGTTACAAAGTACCTTCTTATCATGCATTGCGTACTAATTTATTGGGATCTTTGAAGAAAGAAGTTCAATTATTAATTGATACATTTCGTAATTTTTGGGAAGAAAAAGGTTGTACTATTATGGCAGATGGTTGGCAAGATCAAGCAAATAGGCAACTAATCAATTTTTTAGTGTGCTGTAAGCGAGGGTTGACATTTGTGAGATCTGTGGATGCTTCTGATGTTGTCAAAGATGCATCGAATCTTTGTGCCTTATTTTGTGAGCTAGTTGAGTGGGTGGGACCTAATAGTGTTATTCACTTGGTCACTGATAATGCTGCAAATTATAAGGCTGCTGGAGCTAAGCTAAATGAGAAGTACCCGTCTATTTCTTGGTCTCCTTGTGCTGCTCATTGTTTGAACTTGATACTAGGTGACATAGGTAAAATGAAGTTTGTTTCTAGCCTGGCAGATTAAGCAAGTACAGTGACTAAATTCATAGATAATCATGGTTATTTGCTTGCTTTGCTACGAAAACAAGAGGGATGGACAGAAATTTTACGTCCAGGGTCGACTCGATTGGCAACAACTTTCATTGCCTTGTATAGTCTTGTTGAGCATAAACATGATTTACAGGCATTGGTGACTAGTAGAACATTCAAAGATTCTAGATACTCAAAAGATAAGAAAGCTTATCTTGTGTGTTCGATTGTTCTTGATAATAAGTTCTGGAATGATTGTTGTGTGATTGTTGGAATTGTGTCTCCACTTTTACGATTGTTACGCATGATGGATGCGGACGAAAGGCCTTCGATTGGATATGTCTATGATGGGATGTATAGGGCAAAAAAAGCAATCAAGAAAGTATTCAAAAATAAGAAGAACTCATACAAGCCCTATACCAAGATTATTAAGGAGAGATGGGATTCACAACTTAGGCAACATATCCATGCGGCAGCTTATCTTTTGAATCCTTTTTTTTTTTTGACAAGACAAATTATTCTGCAAAAACGGAGTTGATGGATGGTTTTCTTGAGATGGTAGAGAAAAAAATCACTTGCAATGAGAGTCAAAAGAAATGTATGGAAGAAGTAGGAATTTATCAGGATAAACTTGGGAGTTTTAGTCGGCAACTTGCCATGGATTCAATAAAAACCATGCAACCTGGTAAATTCTAAATTCTATTACCTTTGAAGTTTAAACTTATTCTTATGTGTTTGTTTTATTAAAAATTGTTTTTTTCCTATATAGATGAATGGTGAAGAGTTTTTGGACATAGTGCTCCAAATATTCAAAAATTGGCCATGAGAATCTTGAGCCAAACTTCTTCTTCTTCGGGATGTGAGAGAAATTGGAATGTGTTTGAACGAATTCACACAAAGAAGAGGAATAGGTTGGAGCATGCTAGATTGAATGATCTTGTGTTTGTCCATTACAATCTGCGTTTGAAGGAAAGGTAATCATTTATAATTTATCTCTTTTGGTTAATGTTATAACTTATAAGCCTATAATGTTTTAACTTTTAATCTTATTTTGTTCATTTTTATAGGCTTAGTCTTAAAAAAAAATCTTTTGATCCAATTGACCATGAAAGCATAGATGATGTTGACTTTTGGATTATGGAAGAGGAAAGTAATCAAACTTTCCTTGACATTGATGAATTAGAGGGTATGCTTTACAATGAGGAATATCTTCCAAATCCAAAAAATGTCTCTAATGAAGGTGATTCTTCTTTGTTGCAATTATGTGTTTGTATTTTGATTTTGCTTTTCCTAAAATTAAGTCATTAACACTATATGGTTTTGTGTTATTCAAAGGTGGGTCTAATGTTGCAAGTGAAGTGGATGATTTTATTGCAAATGAGTTGGATTTAATTGATGATGATAGTGAGGAAGAAGATGATGACGGAGGTCATTTAGTGGCTAGAAGAATGAGGCAAGAGATGAATGCCGAAGTACATGACGTATCTTAGTTGAATTATGTTATGGAATGAATGTTAATTATGTTTTGAACTTGTAATTTGATGTTTTCATGTTTTAATTTGTGTACTTAAAGTAAACTTGAGATAATTTATATTTTTCTTTATTCATGAAGTGTTAAAACAGTTCTATGTTGCTTAAAACAGGTTTAAAATTACTTAAAATATCTCAAAACATATTTAGACATGTTAAAAATGTGAAATCTCTATTTTACCCTTGCCGTCGGTTGAACCGTGAACCGGTCATCACACCGGTTTGATGATCGGCACGGTATTTAAAACATTGGATGAAAGAGAGAAGAATATGCGAGAGACCTGTACGTTGTTTCTCGGAGAAGTTCCACTTTTTTTAATTTATTAAAATATTTTGGAAAATTGTGCAAGGACATTCTCATATTTTTTTTAGATAAAAGAGTTTAGATTTTTAAAAATCTGAAACGAGAGTTGGATTGTTAAATTATTTTTTTAAAAATGGTCAAATCACAAAAGGGATGTTTGGTATGTCAGACATACTCTTAGACACTCTCAATTTTTATGTTTTACGATAACTGATGTTTGGATGAGAGTATACGCTAGCGTATACTCTGTCACCCATACTCTCAGACACTCTCAACTTTTACGTTTTACGAGAGAGTATACTCTATCACCCATACTCTCATCCAAACACATGCTTATACTCTATCACTCATACTCCCTACCAAACATAAGCAAAATTCCCCATTGTCACTTTTGGTGAAAGGTTTATTTCCACTCGTCAAGCTTTGATTGGAAAACCCCACAAAGAAAATTCAATAGACTTTTGCTTATTGAAACGTAAAAATAAAGCATCAATCCTACATCCTCAGGACCTCAGAACCTAAACTTAAGTCAATCTATGAAGAAATCCAAGTTTCCTTCCTCTAATTTCTTTTGTTAGACAGGATAAACAAATGAGATCCCAAAAGCTACCAGTCGTAGACTTCACACCTGGTGCACTAAATCAAGGCAGTCCGGAGTGGGATTCACTGAAAGTTCAAGTAAAGGAAGCACTGAAAGAGTATGGTTGCTTTGAGGCTTTGTACGGCGGACTTCCACCGGAGCTCCGAGATGCCCATTTTGGTGCCGTGGAAGAGCTTTTCGACCTCCCTACCGATGTGAAAACGCTAAATGTTAAAGAAAAAGCCTTACATGGCTATGGTGGTAGCGATCCCACCGTGCACGAAACCATGGCGGTTGACCGTCCCAACGTCTTGCAAGAAGTCGAAAACTCCACAAATTTGTGGCCTTAGGGGAATCCTAAGTTCAGGTTTCTTTCTTTCTTTCTTCTTTCCATGAATTCATGATTTGTTCGCAAGCTAAAGGTACTGAATTTTCTCATATTTGGCAGCAAAACTCTACACTCTGTCGCTAGACAGCTAGCAGAGTTAGATGGTGTCATTAGAAGGATGATATTGGAAAGCTTGGGTATTGGGAAATACTATGAGGAACATATCAACTCGACCGACTATCTACTTAGGATGAATACATATTTAGTTATTTACCATCTCGAAACGGCGATGAGTCTCATCTTGGGATATTTCCCACACTGATATTACATTGATCTCCATATTGGTTGTAAATGAAGTGGGTGGTCTAGAGATACAAACTAAACAAGGAGACTGGATCAGTGTCAAACTATCTTCGGGTTCTGTTATTTTCATGGTTGGGGATGTTCTCTATGTAAGTTATCTGACTATACCTCTCTCCCACACAAATATTTTTCGTAGAGGCAATGCATCGAACACCTTATCTACAAAGCTTGTGCCACTTATGAGCTAGCACTAACAGTTCCACCGGCATAATGGATTCTTACTGTTGTTCCATGGATGTGAATTTGTGTGAATCTTACGCAGGCATGGGCAAATAGGCATCTGCACAATGCGATACATGGTGTAATTATAAGAGGAAATATAACAAGGTATTCAACAGGGTTGTTTTCGATCTCAAGAGTAGGCTGTGTGTTTAAGGTTCCAGCAGAGCTGGTTGACGAAGAACACTTCTTAACTCAACAGTAGAAACTTGGTTCCACTGCACCTCAAGTTTCCAACATTAAAGCTTATTGTGGCATCTAATCCAACTACCGATCATGAAACCTCTGTATTTTCTTTATCAAATAGTCGTTTAATATGAGTAATAAAGCGGTGGAAACTACATTTGATAAGTTTTCTTGTCATTTATCTTTTGTAATCTCAAAAAGATCTGATTGTTGTCACTTTCATGCATGTCTGCCTTAAATTATGTGGAAGATGTCATTTGTTTATCCTGTAAATTTAGAGGTTTGGTGGTAAGTTATCAGGATAGCGTGCTTACAAATCTAACACCAAACCTATCTACACTTTAGAATATAAAATCAAGATCAAACAACTAGAACGATAATAAATATGATTGATTAGAACTAGTAGAATTAAACCTAATTCAACCTCTATATTAGCCCAAGCCAATTGAAGCATGAGTATTTTAACAAGTCGTAATCTAAACAAAGACCTTCATTAGTGTTCAAGTCTAGCTTAAGCAGTTTAAGAGCAAGAATACTCAAATGAATTGAAGATAATACAAGAAAACTCTCAAGGGACTCTGCCATCAATGCTATTATCCAAAAAATACCTAATTATCAAACATATGGTTATATTTATACTATGTTAATGATGACCTAGTAATAGCATCTTATCACTAACTAACACGTGTACGACTCTAGTTTGTCTTTCGCTTACCTTTTTATCATTGACGTTCTGACTCTTGACTAGTCAAAGATACTCAGACTCGCTAGGAAAAGACTGCTCTAACTCTTGGCTAATCAAAGATTGTTTTGAACTATCTTTGCCCGTGAGTCGGAAATACTGTTTGAAGTTTAGAGGTAATAGAAAATAAATAAAATGGAGAACTTCAGTTTTGTTTTCACAGAAGAAGACCAACCAAATTAAAGAAATTGCTCCTTTTCTCCTCCAAACTTGGGAATGGACTGAATTACATGTAACATGATTCATGAAACACACCTAGGACATTCAAAGCCTTCAAACAGATTCTCATTTTTGAAATTAAAAACTGCCACCAATATTTTTTTAGAGCTCATTGATTATTGCCCAGAATGACAGCAACCCTCTTAATAACAGTCACCTTCTTAATGTAATAAAAGCATAAACACACATATTAAGGAAACTGGACTGTTTCCAGTTTCCAAAACTAGAAATTTATATCTGATAAAATTTTAAGAATGTCATAACTATCCTAAAATCAAGGAATTGAGATTAACCAATTACCTTAAAGAAGTGAAACACACCTCCCGCACAATCAAATAGATTTGAAAAAAAGGAAAGAGAAGTAAACTAACCAAGTTGGTGGATCTTAGACTTGAGATGGTCAAGTTCAGTATTTTTTGACACAATTTCATCCACAGTAATTCCTCTCATCGCATCTAAAGCAGCACTGCAATATTGGAAGAAGAAAAAAAACTCAAATTAAAAGTAGCTAAACAAAACCACCAAAATCATTGAAGAAAACTTCAGTTCTCCATTTGACAAAAACCCACTTACTCGTTGAACATGTTTCTCCATTTTGACTGTTGGACAGAATTCCCATCTTCCTTTAGAAGTGAAAATCAAGCAAAACCGGGGAAAAAAGCTCATTAACCAAAATTACATTCTCTACAAACATGAGGTTCCTTGCAGAAATGAAAATCAAAGGTGTAAAGCGAAATTGCAAATCCCTAACAATCATTACACCCCAAACACAGATATTTTAAATTACACATGAATGTAGATATAAAACGTGAGGATCTTATTCACCCTAATTAACTGGCTAATACGCTGGCTAATACGTACATGCTCTTCTTTTTCTTGGCTGCATTTGTGCTACTAATGAGTATATTCATATATAGCCTCTTGCCCGAGATGAAAATGGTTCCCATTGAAGAGATGAATGGTGTACGGAAATCACATTGGTTCTGGGGCAAGTACATTCCAGATGATGTTCCAGGTACAAGCCACAGCGTCCAGCTTCCTCCAGGCAAGCAGGTTTGAATAAGCAGATAGCAAGTTCTGAATAAAAGGCAACCGCCAACATTTAGATTGCGAAAGTTCATAAAGAGCACAAGACATGAAGAGCAAAATAAAGGATATGTATAGCACTTGAACCATGTTTGGTGATTTATATATATAAGGAAATGTATTCCAAGATGACAATTTTAATTTATGGGACTACTTTCATCCCCATTACTCTGTGATTTCTATCTTTTCTTTGTACCTTAAGAATGAGGCACTTGCTTTTTCCCTCTTCAAATCTCTGTTCCCAACACACCAACAAAAACTCTGAGTCTTTAACATAATAAACCCACTACTATCAATTATGGCTTTCACTACAAAAATTCATATTTTCTGATAGTTGAGTTGCTTGGCTCTAATTACAGAACACTAAACATTAACGCTTTGCTTGGAAGAGGTATTGGGACCCTTGATGCAAACAACTCAAAATGTTTGGAAGTATTCACAAACCCCTCTCAAGACCTATCTTCCTAACCCCTCATTTTGGAGAGTTATGAGATATTCACTCACATATATACTCTCAACACCTCTCAACCCTTATAAATACCAAGCAAAAATTCATTTTAATCCCTCCCAACTCAACCTTCCCCAAACTAACACCTCCCCAAGCACAACCTAAGCACTTGCATAACCATGATTACAAATTTTCCAACAACATATCATCATGGCCAAGCAATACAAATGGAGATACTTCAGGATTCAACTGCATAAGCAAGGAAGATAAAAGGGACAACAATACAGCCTTAAACCTGCAATCGAAAGACAAAAAAAAAAAAATTCTTCACTGCCTTGAGTATGTTGTGTTGTGCCTGCAAGAATGAGCATCCCCAGTCAAATCATCCTGTTATGCAATTACACTGGCAGTTTCGATTTGGGACAATACCAATGGATTTATCCAACCATTGAACAAAATCCAGAACTCCCAAGAACAATAAAACGAAACACTACTTGAAACAAATCTCTCCAACCAATTGAAAGATTCAATTCCCTGATCTGAACTCAGATTTCATTTAATAATACTACAAAAAGGCAACCGAATGTTAAACCATCATTCATTAGAGCTTCCAAGATATACATTAGGCTAAACAAGTACCAGAGAGTAGATCTGCAACATAAGATTGCTAACTTGCTACACATTCAAGATCAGACAACAATCTAATCCACTAGGCTCTCTCACCCCTAATTCTACGAGCAAGCTGAATATCTTTAGGCATAATTGTCACACGCTTGGCATGAATAGCGCAGAGATTAGTATCTTCAAAGAGACCAACCAAGTAAGCCTCGGCTGCCTCTTGCAGTGCTGCGACGGCGCTACTCTGGAATCGGAGATCCGTCTTGAAATCCTGTGCGATCTCTCTCACCAGCCTCTGGAAGGGGAGTTTTCTGATCAACAGCTCAGTGCTCTTCTGGTACTTTCTGATCTCTCTCAGTGCCACCGTTCCAGGCCTGAACCTGTGTGGTTTCTTCACTCCTCCAGTCGCCGGTGCAGACTTCCTCGCCGCCTTGGTTGCCAGCTGCTTCCTTGGGGCCTTGCCGCCGGTCGATTTCCTCGCCGTTTGCTTAGTACGAGCCATTCTTGATGAGAATTAGGGTTAACTTCTCTAGAATTCGAGAGATTAATTGGAATTTGATTTCACTGATGTGGAGTTGCGTCTGTGCGGGTTGCTTATAAGGAAGACGACGTGTCCGACGCGGGCAATTTGAATTTTTTTGCCTAAAACCCAAATCTGATGCTAGTTAATTCGGACGGTAGATTACTCCGCTTATCGACGGTTGAAAGTCTTTGAAAGTCCTATCCGTGTGCTCATTGAATGACCAATAGGAATGATTTACGCGTAGAGATTCAAAGAATTTGAACCGTAGATTTTTAGGCCTATCAACGGTTTAAAACCTATATCCGCATGATCACTTAAATAGCCAATTAGATTCCTTGGCCACCTGACACATCAGCCAGAGTTTCAAAACGCCTAAAGAAATTATCTAGACCGCTAACTTGGTCAAATAATAGACGACTTGATATCAATTACACAATTCAAGCGGAGGGCAATCCTCTTAAGCTATAAAAGTTAATACATCTACAAACGACATCGTATTAATGACAGATTTATTTATATTTTATGTAGTTGTGATTGTCTTGTGGATCATAGGAGTGTCGAGGATCGGTTTTGATCAAATTTTTTTACATATTTTAGTCAAATTAGTTTGTTGATTATCGATCTGTTATATCAATTTTTCGATCAATTTTGACAGATTTTTTTTGACAGCCTAGTGCATCAAGTTATGTTTGTGCAAAACACAAAGAGGTGCTGAGCTTCATTGTATATTTGTACTGGTGGCATGTTTGCGTTTCGTGCAGTTATTTTTTTTAGGTGCAATTTTTTTCTGTATGTATGGTAATTTTTTCTCCTAAATTATATCTTTCATCAAGATTTTAAATATAATTTTATTGTGTTGCGTAATTTATACACGTTATTTTTATGGAATTTTTTTATCTTGAATTTTTTATATTTTTTATAAAGATAATTTCATTTTAGGTTATACATTTTATATAAGTATCTTCGTCAATATGTACACGTAAGTAAGATATTAATTACATTATATGTATCTTAAAGTTATTGGTATTTGGTATTTGTAATGTTGTTAAAGTGTTTTTTAAATGATGTTGAATCATGGCTCTTTAATTTTAATATTTTGTTGTGATATATCAGGTTTGGTTTAAAATTAAATTATGAGTGGTCTGCTTAACTGTTTGATTCAACTTTGAGTTACATAAGTATGGTGATTGAATGACTCAATTGAGGCATGAATTGTCATGAATTTTGATTATTCTAGATAATTATTACCTCAATAGTATTTATCTCTCTATCACATTGAATTGCAAATTTTCTCTTGAATTTTACATGGATCATTGTGGAGCATTTCTCTATCACATTTGATTACAAATTCTCTCTTTTGAATCATACGATCATTTTTCATAATTATCTATACATGAAATTGAGCAAACATGAAGCTTTTTCGTTTTTACCTCAATAAAGTATGTACCGGATGGTTTACCCCAGTAACTTTCAAAGAGATCAAAACTATCGTAAAAAATATAATGAATAGCGTTTGACAACATGATAAGGTCAAGAGTTTTTTTTTCTCTTTTCAATATAATGATATTAATTGATGGTATATATAATATATATATATATATATATATATAAAGATTTTTGAAAAAAAGTATCATATTATTAAGAAGAAAGTGATATATATATAATTTAATTGAAAATAAAATAAATATATAATTCATAATTACAATTTCTCTTTCTTATATATTACGTGTCTCATTTTGAAACATTCATAAAGCCCCATTTTACATATATAACATTGAATTGATATATTGATCCAAAAAGTTGCTGCAGCCATAACAAATTGGGCTTTCTCTTAATGGGCTGGACTTTTTTTCTCATGGGCTGCACGTCTCGCTTAGATTGACAAGAAATTGCAGTGTCACAGTCACTGAACTAGATAATGCAAACACGGTTGGCGAAGAGCTACCCATCAATTCTAGAGTGAAGAAGTTGTTTTGAACTTTACAACAAAAGCAAAACTTAAGATCTTCCCCAACAGAGCTTGCTAAATCATTGAGCCTCTCTCTCTCCCTCCCCTTCACTTTTATCTTTCGTGCAGAAGAAAATGGCCACTGCATGCCTCCCCTTACACAAACTTACTAGTAGTTTGATCATAAACAATAACAGTTTCTCATCAAGAAGGACTAGTTATTGTCCTATGACATGCAGGGCTTCTTCTTCAAGAACATCTTCTTCTTGTTCAATAACAGAATTCGATCTATACGATCTTCTTGGCATCGATAGCTCCTCCAATCAGTCTCAGATCAAGTTAGCTTATCGGACGTTGCAGAAGAAGTGTCACCCGGATATTGCAGGGCAGCCTGGACATGACATGGCAATTGTACTCAATGAAGCTTATTCAGTTCTATCAAATCCGTCTTCAAGATTGGCTTATGATAAGGTGACAGTTTTGTTTGTGATAATACAGTAGTTTTCATTTTGAGAATTTTAAGAAAAAAGGGACCTAATTGTGCAGGAACAAGCAAAGATTGCTGAACTCAGAGGCTACACAGGCAGACCTATGTACTCAGCATGGCATGGCTCTGAGAGCGAAAACCGAGCTGTTTTCGTTGATGAGATTAAATGTGTTGGATGCTTAAAATGTGCACTATTTGCAGAGAAAACGTTTGCTATCGAATCAGCTTATGGACGAGCTCGTGTTGTAGCCCAATGGGCTGATCCTGAACACAAAATCCAGGAGGCCATTGAAACATGCCCTGTCAACTGCATATCGTAATCTTCTTGTTGCCTTAATATTTTGTCTGTTGTTCTTGTAGACAACTCTACATACATTAAGATATATAAGTAGAGAACTTATACTTGATTCCTGATCGATTTGAATTACAAGTCAAGATCGTTGTTATAAGAACAATGATTCCAATTCACAGCGTAAACTCACTTTATCAATCCCTCATCGCAAGCTTTCTCATGCACACATAAGCTGACATTGATTGTGCTTTAGTAGGAGGTCACCATATAATGGTTATTTCTCAAGTAACTACCTAGTGGTTACATGAGAAAGTTATTCATTTCCAACAGTTCTTCTGATATAGATATTGAATCAATTTCTCAGGGTTGTGGAGAGATCCGACCTACCAGCGCTGGAATTCCTCATGTCCAAGCAACCGAGGGGCAATGTCAGAGTTGGCGCAGGCAATACCGGTGGGGTTCGTGTGTCGAACATATTTGCTGATGTCAAGAAATTTCAGAACAGATATGTTGATGCCATGAATAAAGGTGCAAAAGAAAGCTCCAAGGTATATAACTTATACTGGTCTTGAAATTGCATATAACATTGATCTGCCTAAAGAAAAATATTCATCCCCAGGAAATAGATTCGCAGCGAGAAGCGTGGATTTCGTCGATTCAAGCCATAAGATCCATCTCAAATTGGTTATATTGGCAATCACACAGTGCAGGATCAACATCATCAGAATACCTCATACACATTGCACAGAAAACAAGCGAACCCGACATGGACAAGATTCGTGCTGCTGCTGCTGCAATGAAAGAGGCAAGAAACAATGCAAGACCTATATACCAGAAGCCATCAAATTTTATACATGATGATGAATACTGGGCTCCTACAGTTCATGCTCTTCCGGCCTCAACACAGTACAACTCTGGCTTTACAGAAGCTGTAAAACCTTCATATGCTAAGCATAGGAGGGACACAGATGATGGAAATCACACAATGCAGGAAACCAAACAGAGAAATTCCATCTTTGACAGAGTAGTTCCAGTAGGGGCAGCAACATTAGCGATGATTATGATACGATTGCAAGGAGAGAGACCAGTTGCCGAATTGAGTGAACATATAGGCGGCTCTATGGCATTAGAGATTGTCAACAGTCCATGGTTGCAAGTCATTTTAACTGGGATTACTTGGTATTTCATTGGGGTGGCAGTGGTAGAATTTGTAGGTGGCACTCGTAGCAAGTAATAGAACATGCAAATGCAGTTTAACTTATCCCCAGAAGAAGGAATAGGGAACTTCTCTAAATTTGTTCATACAATTTGTCTATGAATCCCAAATAAGATTATTTTTGCTGGAAAGTTTCATTGTTTTCTTCCTGGAAATCTTATGTAATGAATTGTGGAATTTATGGACACTTTTTATGAAAGGCAGTTTGATTATTGATGTTGTCGAGTTTGCATCTTCAACACCTTTTTGAGTTTTTTGAGGTAAAAGGGAAAAAAAATGTGTACTTTGCAATGAGCATAGATGGTCAAAATGATATCTTTACTTACTTTTACAAGTGTAAAGGCAAATCTTTTTTTATCATAAAAGCACTTATGTATTAAGAGGATCTAAATCCATCATGGATCACAAGGTGAGAAAGATCTGGAGGATAATCCTCGAGAAGAAAAGAATCCTGCTCGAGGCCTAGCACTAATTTCGTCAGTCCATGCGCCACAGAATTGGCATTGGAGCAAAGATTGGATGGAGTCTATAATTACATCATATGGTAAGAAGTTGTTCGTCGCCGGACGAATTTAATTGATGACAATTAGGGAGTCCGATTCAACAACAATATTTGCAAGACCACTGTCAAGAGCAAACTACACATAAATTTATATTTTAATCTAATTTATATTTGCTTTTGTTAGTTGTATCATTCACATAAATTGAGATTCTTGATCCTTTTGCACGAATCCACATTTTTTTTTACTCTCGCTATTGGGTTTTGTTGGGTGCACAAACTCATAGTGGAAAACGACGTCGGTTTATCTAGGGTTGCTTACCTCCGCATGCAAATTTCGTCTTTCTATGTCACATGTCATGTTGACTAGGCATCATCGATTTTTCTCATCCATAAATGTACTTTCAATTGAATAAAAATTTTGTTCCGTTTGGAGATACATTTCATGAAATAACCTAGCCTCGCACTCCTCGACCCCCTGTGATGAGAGATGATATCAATCTCATTTGGAAGAAAAATGTTAGTTATTTAAAATAGGTTTCTTAACAGAGATTATTTCGAAGCTTATCGAAAAGGAAGAAAAAAAAAACACGAAATTATTCTGAATCAGTATCGTTTCTTTGGGCTACAGAGGGCCCAAAATCAGTTTCGTTGGGTCAAAGTGGCAACAAAAATGGGCTTATGTCTTAATTGATTAAGATGGCCCAATTCTTCTATTCAGTATCCCATCCCACGGTTTGCTAACCCTAAAACGAAACATCAGATAAACTCCAAACGCCCATCGTCGTTGCAAGTCTCCGTTCCTGGCGCAACAGAGCTCTCAACCATGGTAGTTCCTTCTTTTTTCTCGAGACACTCAATCTTGCATAGTAATCTTTGTAATCAAGTATAACGTGCTGTTGGCGTTTAGTTTGTTTTTTTACTTCGAACCCGATTTCTGACTATTTGTTTACCCAGTGAAGTTCATTGATTTCTATAGAATCAAATCTTTTCCTTGGCAATTCGGAATTCGGAGTGGTTCTCTTTTATTTTAGCTCTTTAATTTAGTTTTTATACCATGATTTGCTTTGCAAATGACTGATGTTCGATCGGCGTATGTATTTATGCTTTTGATAGGGTATATAATCAGTTTGATACATTCAACCGTGAAAGTTGGGAACTGTGTGGATTTATTTTATATCTGCGAAAGAATGCAAATGACTATTAGTTTATAGCTTTACTGTGTAGAGCAATTTTTTTGCTTTCTCGTCAGCTGGTGTATGAATGAAAGTTTAATTTCAATGGATGGATTGTGCAATTACGTCGCAGATGGTTGACTAATGATAATTTGAATAGGCTAGTTTACTGGTATGATATCGCATCATGCACATTGTTAGGAGGTAATTACTTTTATGGCCTCCTGAAACTCAACTAGGGTTTTGCCGTTTTGTGTTTTTGGATTTCTTTTGAGTTTTAATAGGGTGTAAAATATTATTTTCATCATGGCTTGAAATGAAATTTCTTACATGCAGGAGCCATTGGTGTATTATATTGGTTAGAATTTGACTGGATGTAATTATGGCTTGGTACATTAAGTTAGCTGATAGAGAGATGAATTGGTAATTAAGAATGTTACAGGAACTAAAAAGTAAAAAGTGGCACAATTTCTTACTAGAGATTGTAACATGAATTTGATGAGAAAAATGCTAGATGTTTAGTAGTTAGTTTTCTTTCAAGCTTTCTGAGAACCAAACTCATGAAATGAGATAAATTTCTTCTTTTGAGATACGTGGAGTGATGCCTGATATTTTGCTAGCTTTGTGAGGAATTAATATAATTTTCGTTCACTAAACATAATGCATTTTTGCCCTGCTCTGCTCTGCTCTCATAGTCCTAACTTTTAATCTGCTTCTCATATGGCACTCTGACCAGTAAAATCAAAAGAAATATTCTTGCTGGAAGCTTTGTTTGTGTGCTTCTGGTATATTTGTCTAAAATCATATTTTGGCTTTGTTTTTTTGCACTTTTTTGTTTCACATCAAGTGTATTGTTGCTTGTGTTTGCAGGTGAACGTTCCAAAGACCAAGAAGACCTACTGCAAGAGCAAGGAGTGCAGGAAACACACCCTCCATAAGGTCACACAGTATAAGAAGGGGAAGGATAGTCTTGCAGCTCAAGGTAAGCGCCGTTATGATCGCAAACAATCAGGGTATGGAGGGCAGACCAAACCAGTCTTTCACAAGAAGGTAAAAGCTCTGGTCCTCTTTCCTATTCCTTGCAGATTTCTGCTCTGTATATGGCCTTTCTTTTGTCTGTTTTAATTTCTTTCCCGGAGTATACAAAACATCATTGGCAGTGAATGCTCTTCTTTAAATAGGCTAAAACAACTAAGAAGATTGTGCTGAGGTTGCAATGCCAGGGTTGCAAGCATGTTTCCCAGCACCCAATCAAGGTTAGGCCTTTGGAACATTACACTGTGGGGGTTATCTTATTTGCTACCATGCATTGATTGATTATTTCTCTTCTATTTTGGCAGAGGTGCAAGCACTTTGAGATTGGTGGGGACAAGAAAGGAAAAGGGACTTCTCTTTTCTAAGTGAATCTGTCTTGTTTGTCTTTATTTTGTTTTCTCTCGCATTTTCTTCATGTTAAAAACTCAAATGCCATTTTTGGTTTGCAAATGCAAGTGGATTGATTTATTAGTAGTATATCTAGTTGTAATGTTTCTGACTTTCTGTTATTTGACATTGCTGATCTTATATGAGGCACTCTTTATGGAATTAGTATTCGTTTGCCCTGGTTCTTGGGTAGTACTTTTGATTTTTTGTTCTTGTTTACTTATTTAAGATGTTGAGATGGTTAAGGTATGTTGAATTTGGATTTGTTTTGTTGGAAGAAGAAAAATATATCATTTTTGTTTGTGCCAGTGCTGACCCATTTGACTATTGTTGCTCTAAAATTCCTGTCACTATTAACTATGGCTTTTGGTGCTCTTGGGGACGGGTAGTTATCTAATTATTGATTGGCGCATGTACAGAAGATGGTTCGGATGTTCCTTTTTCAACTTTTTTTTTCTTCTTTTTTTTCATGACAAACCGCACAATTACATGACATTGGTGGAGTTTGTATCTAAAACAATAAAAGGAACAAATGCATAGGAAAGGTTGGTTGATACAATTCGAGTTTCATTTAGGTTTTTATACTTTTTGTTACAATATTAGATTCAAAATTATAGGTAGTTATCGTTTTTTTTTTTAGAATTTTTTAAAAATATTATATTAAAAACATAAGGAAAAAGATAAAAATGAACATCCTCAGTCCAAATATGTTGAATTATGCTCGAGGGTGTAGGCTAAAATAATTATAGATTTTAGTGATTCAATTGAATTTGAATTTTCAGTAATCAAGTTGGGATAAAATGTTATTTTCGATCATTTGATAGAGAATCTATGTCACGACTCAGTCATTGAAAATTGCAAAAGAGTGAACATTACGTTTCAATGTTTTATCATGTAATGACTTTGTTTAATCAATCAATGATCCTTTTATAATATCAGACTTTGAGTGACTCAATTATAACATGATCGATTCATCCGTGAGTGACAAAAAAATAACATTTATTCCATCAAGTTGAAATATGGTGGGATTATCCGCACCCGAACGATTACCAATTCTATCTAAAAAATACGAAAAATCACTACCTCATAACACCCCACCTGGTCCAACCCCCTCAAGCACCAAAACCTATTAACTGGGTTTTTTTTTGCGTCTATTTTTTTGCATTGAATTTCTGTTTTTGAGCTTCCCGGAGGGTTTATGGTAATTGTCTTTGAATTCATTTTTAGTTTAATTTTGTGTTTGAAGTTCAGTTCTTTACAATATTTGCGAGAAATATGGCTTGCGTGAAACTGGGATCCAAGAGTGATGCAAGGCTCAGGATGTTAGAATTGAAGCTCAAGACAAGGTCGCAATGAACAAATTGTGTGCGAGGCTCTGGATGTTGTCGTTGTTGGTTATGTGAGCTTAGGCTCAGAATTTTGACGGGCCATGAACTGGATCAGAGGCGATGAACTTGTTGACATCGGGACCCCAAAGTTGGTTGGGCTGCCATAAGTTTCCGATTTAAAAAACTAAAAATGAGAGTTTAGTTTTCTTTTATTTTTATTTGCGATTTTTTTAACAATGGGTGAAACCGTTAATTGTTGAGGTGTAAGTAGCTCTACCTATTGAAATATATCAAATTTATAGTAACCTCAAATTGTATTAACTCTTTTTCATAATAATTAAAAACTATTATTAATAACAAGAAATGAATTAATCAATTAGCTGCGGTCTTATAATACGAATCATAAGTAGCTCAATAAAAAAAATTGAGTACTTGAATCATATATAATCTCGATTTCAAGTTCGAGCCCCGACCTTTTCCCTTATTTAAAAAAAAACTCCTGTCTTATAATTAAAAATTGAAGATTAACTAGCGAGCCAATTAAAAATTCAGGCAAATAAAGAGAAAATCATACGTGTAGTTAAAATCTTTAACCTGGAGTTGAGTCTCCTTTCTCAACAACGTCTACTAATTCTGAACTGAACCCCTAACCCCATCTCGCCCTTTTTCATTTCCTTAGTTCTCTCTCTCGGTGCAATGATGATGAGGGGCCTCATCTCCGGCGCCACCGGCAGATTCTCTGCTGCCCAGAACCTGCTGAGGCCGTCTATGGTCGGTGCTGTTCGCCAGTACAGCCTAATACCTATGGTGATAGAGCACTCCTCTCGAGGGGAGAGGGCGTACGATATATTCTCCAGACTTCTCAAAGAGAGGATCGTTTGCATCAATGGACCAATCAACGACGACACGGCACACGTGGTGGTGGCTCAGCTTCTGTTTCTCGAGTCTGAAAACCCTTCCAAGCCCATCCACATGTACCTCAACTCCCCCGGCGGCCATGTCACTGCTGGTATTTCAAATCCATTATCTTCCTTTTCTCGCTTTACTTTTGTGGGACAAATTAGTGAATGAGACTGATCGTGTAATTTTAGGGTTTCGAGGGCATCTTTTGTAAGGATTAAACCAATTAGGTACAATCTCAATTCAATCTGAGCACAGTTGTGCATGGTGAAGACAGTTCTTAATTCAGTCTAGGCAATAATCTTCGAAGACATGGTTTTCATTGGTAAATATTAATAGACATCTAATGGGTGATTGGGTGAACAAGAGGATGAAATGATTAGAAATGAGAGATTTTTTAAGGGACTGGAAATGAGTGTTTTTAAAAACTCTTGTTTACATATTAAGAACATTAGAAATCCCCAAAACCAATGTAGTGCTAATTTGACCATAATTGAGGTGTTTTTGAAACACTCCAAATTGGGGTGTTTTTAAAACACTTCAAAACCGGTCATAAATGCTACTTTAAAAACAACCCAAAAGCGCTACTCTCATGTTTGCCGGACAAAGCCTTAAGGTGTTCGCACTATGTGGGATTTATAGGTCTCCTGTGGGTTGTTGCCAAATCAGTGGATTGGAGCCTGTGTTTTCTGCGAAAAACCTAGCAATAACAAGATTTATCATTTAAGGATTAATGAGTGTTTAACATTTTGTATTTGGTTTTCTTCAAATCCCTGTCTAGATGTTGACCACTTATTGGATGTTATGGACCTTTTTTTTTTCTTTCTAGATATCCTTTTGCTCTGTATTCGAGTTGATTTCTCATAGTCACTCGGTTGGCTGCATGTCGGTGCTTGTTTAAAGAAGTTGTTTTTTTTTGTCTCAAAGGAAATGTTCTGGTTTAAGATGGTGTCTTAAATGCAATCTGGTGCTTGGGAGGATTGTGCTGGCAATAGCAAGTTGGCTCAGATAAGAAGACGAGTGTTTTATGTCGATACTAGTGAATAATCTTGGTTCCTTTTCTCAAATTTTCACATACAATGCTTGCAACATTTATAAAGATTTTAATAGTTTCATTCTTTCATTATCCTGGAAAAGTGAAACAATTGAAAAAACAATCTTTGTTCTGGATTGACATGATCGCATGTGTTGATTTGCCCTCAACTACCACCATAGCTCCCTGTGATTCCAATATTAGTGTGTTAATGGAAATTTATTGAGACGTGTGTTTATTTTAAAATTAGTGTTTTGGGATTCAAGGGTGGCTTATGGTAGGGACTTGTGTCTGATTTTTAATTGTGGCTGCTAAAAGTTTGATGATTTCCAAACATACATTGGAAAGGATCTGATTGTTACAAGCTGATGGTGGTTTTCTTCTCGTCTTTGTGCAGGTCTTGCTATTTATGATACAATGCAGTACATTCGATCCCCAATCAATACCATTTGTTTGGGTCAAGCTGCATCTATGGCTTCCCTCCTTCTGGCTGCTGGTGCGAAGGGCGAGCGTCGTGCCCTTCCAAATGCTACAATAATGATTCATCAGCCTTCAGGTGGGTATAGTGGGCAGGCAAAGGATATGACAATTCACACAAAGCAGATAGTTCGAGTTTGGGACTCGCTGAATGCATTGTATTCAAAGCACACGAGGCAGGCAATTGAGATTATACAGAAGAACATGGATAGAGATTATTTTATGACCCCTGATGAAGCAAAGGAATTTGGGATAATTGATGAGGTGATGGATCAAAGACCCATGGCCTTGGTTACTGATGCTGTCAGCAATGAAGGCAAATAGAAAGGTGCGGATTAGTGCTAGTGGGATGTTAGTGACAAAGCATTTTTAGTAAAATTCAACCTGTTCTTGATTTGGTCTAATTTATGAAATGCTATTGCATTTTTTTTGTCTTTAAAATATGTTAGGTTTGATGTTTTCATTTGTGTTGTTTTCTTAGTTTTCTTTTTCCAGCTTACAATTTGGGTTGTCATCGAGTGATTGAGAGATTTCTTATATTGAAAGCGTCAACATTAAATCATATTTATCATATATAAGAAGTAATGGCATTTAAAATGTGGAAAATTCGTTATATACTTGATTAAATATTGTGGAGAAATGATTTTGAGGTTTTGAAGCCAATATATAGTGAAGGGTAAAAATATTCATTTGCCCTCCAACGATACTTATAAAACTATGCAGTCCGAGAAAATCAGAGAAAGTAAAGTGAAGAAGATTGTAGAGAAACTTGGAAAGAAACGACTTCTTGAATCATTCTCATTAATTGATGAACAAATACAATAACCAGTATTTATAGTAGTCTAATTAATTCTGTGTTAACAGAATTTCTATAAATAGCAAGCTAACAAACTATTAGACGTGTACATGGATATACAATACCAGTAAAGAGAAAGCATGCATATTCGTGAAACTCCCCTCAAGATGAAAATATGTCTAACATATTCATCTTGCCAACAAGTGTAGAAAAAGGCTGAACTCCCAGAGGTTTAGTAAAGACATCTGCAATTTGGTTAGCAGATGAAATATGCATTGTTTTGATAACTCTTTCTTGAATCTTGTCGCGCACAACATGGCAATCAATCTCTATATGCTTAGTTCGCTCATGAAAGACTGGATTTTCAGCAATGTATATAGCAGCTTTGCTGTCACAAAATAACAAAGCTGGTTTAGAATGTTCAATCCTTAAATCCTTCAACAAATATCGTAGCCAAACCAACTCACAAGTGGCTGCAGCAAGTGCACGATATTCTGCTTCTGCAGAAGAACGAGACACAGTGGTTTGCTTCTTTGATTTCCATGAGATCAAAGAATCACCAATAAAAGTGCAATGGCCAGTAATGGATCGCCTGGTGTCAAGACATGCTCCCCAATCTGAATCTGAAAACCCTTTAAGTTGCAAACAACTTTTAGATGAAAAGAAAAGCCCTTTGCCTGGTTGTAGTTTCAAGTACCTGAGAACTCTATAGGCAGCTTGTAAATGAATTTCAATTGGGTTGGACAAGAACTGACTTAATTGCTGGACAGCATAGGAGATGTCAGGACGTGTGGTAATGAGGTATAAAAGTCTTCCAACTAATCTTCGATACTGAGAAATATCTTTGAGTTTAACATCTGAAGACTGTGCTTGACACAATTTTAAAGTGCTGTCCATAGGAAAAGAAACTGGTTTACAGCCTTGATAACCAGAATCCTTTAATATATCAAGAGCATACTTCCTTTGACAAAGAGTAATTCCAGATTTAGATCTGGCGACCTCCAATCCAAGAAAGTATTTGAGAACTCCAAGATCCTTGATCTTAAATTTGTTATGTAACATGGTCTTCACAGTCTGAATTTTAGTAAGATCTGTACTGCCAAGGATGATATCGTCCACATAAACCAAAAGAACCAATAATGCTGAAGATTTTGTTCTTTGAAAGGTGAACAGAGAATAATCCGATTTAGACTGTTGAAAACCAAAAGAGAACAAGAATGTAGACAACTTAGAGAACCATTGTCGAGAAGCCTGTTTCAGGCCATACAATGCCTTGTTCAATTTACAAACTGGACGAGCAAACTCCCCCTTAACGGGCAAACCAGAAGGTAAAACCATATAAACTTCCTCAGTTAAATCCCCATGCAAAAATGCATTATTCACGTCAAGTTGATGAAGATGCCAGTTTTGAATGGATGCTAAAGCAAGAACTAATCGCACAGTAGTCTTCTTGGCCACCGGTGAAAAAGTGTCTATGTAATCAATTCCAAATGCCTGGGTGTAGCCTTTGGCTACCAATCTGGCCTTGAAGCGTTCTACTGAACCATCAGAGAGATACTTGACTCTATATACCCATTTACAACCAATTGGACGTTTGCCTGGAGGTAAAGAGGTAATAGTCCAAGTATGATTGGTGGCTAGTGCTTGTAGCTCAGCATTCATGGCCTGACACCAAGCTGGATGCTGAGAAGCCTCAGAATAAGTAGTTGGCTCAGAATATGAATCAACTTGCAGTGCATAAGTCTTATGTGTAGATGAGAGTTTATGATATGTAAGAAAAGAAGACATTGGATAAAAAGATGTATGAGCTGGCAGAGATGCAGCAGAAAAAGTGGTGTGAAAATCTTGAAGATATGATGGTTTTTGTGTTTGTCTAGTGGATTTTTGAATAGGAACAATAGGTGATGGAGTTATGATGGGAGGAGAAGCAGAAGGTAATACATGAGAAGTATCTGAAGGTGTATGAACTAAGGAAGATGGGATTGGTGTAGAATTGATGGGATGGAAGGGTGGTGAGATGATAGGTTGGGAATGATAAACGGATTGTAATGATGAAAAAGGAGTGACAAAAGAAAGAGGTGACATAATGGAAGAAAAATAAAGTGGAATCAGTGTAAGGAAAAAGTTGTTCATGGAAAACAACATCTCTGGAAAGAAAAACAGATTTAGTGAAAAGATTATAGAGTTTATAACCTTTAACACCGGATGGATAACCAAGAAAAATGCATGGATGTGCTCTAGAGTCAAATTTGGTTCTATTTCTACTAAGAGTAGAAGCATAACAAAGGCAACCAAAGACTCTCAAATGAGAATAAGATGGTTGTTTATTAAACAATTTTTGAAATGGGGTTTTGTTAGACAATAGAGGAGTTGGAGTTCTGTTAATCAAATAGGTGGCAATCAAAATACAATCACCCCATAATTGAAGAGGCAAACCAGCTTGAAATTTGAGTGCTCGAGCAACATTCAATAAATGTTGATGCTTACGTTCAACTTTACTGTTTTGTTGTGGAGTCTCAACACATGATTTTTGATGAATGACACCATTATCAGCATAAAAATTGCACCTAAAAAACGTTCCTTGGGAGAAACGTTCCTCAAGATCCAACCATAAACTTCGAGCAGAGGTATGATATTCAACACTACCAGCGATATCTTTGGAGATTGAATTGACGATCCAGGATTGTACCATACTATTTGTGGCAATCCAGAATTCATAAAGTGAATCACTAGCAGAAGGTTGCATGATAGATCCATTTACAAAACCTAATTTTCTTTTGGCTTGTAAAGATCGAATGACAGACCTTCTCCAGAAATTGTAATTGTCAGAAGTAAGAAGTTGAGATGAAAGTACTTGATTTGGATGATCTCCATGTTGAAGATGAAAAAGACTTGCAGGATCTTGTGAAGGCAGCAACGAAGAAGTTGATGCAGAAGGAATTTGTGCGCCAGTGAACAAGGATGTAGTTTCCATCCCTCTGATACCATATAAAACTATGCAGACCGAGAAAATCAGAGAAAGTAAAATGAAGAAGATTGTAGAGAAACTTGGAAAGAAACGACTTCTTGAATCATTCTCATTAATTGATGAACAAATACAATAACCAGTATTTATAGTAGTCTAACTAATTCTGTGTTAACAGAATTTCTATAAATAGCAAGCTAACAAACTAGCTAACAAACTAACAAACTATTAGACGTGTACATGGCTATACAATACCAGTAAAGAGAAAGCATGCATATTCGTGAAAATACTTATGGTTTCATTTTCGTTTTTAAATTATTCTCTCTTAAAGTTGTCCTTAACTATTGAGAGGTACACCATTTATCCGAGTGAGTTTGATGTTGGAAAAAATCGATGTGGCACCCAGTTGGCACGTCGGAGGAATCCTAAATGACAAACTATGAAAAAGGTGAACAATATGTCCATAAACAATCAAAACGTAACACTTTCAGTACTTTAACTAAAATAAAATTTGAACAAATTGTCCAACCAAATTCAAAACCTAAATTGAAGAGCATGAATCTAGGGTTGGAGGATCCAAATCTAATCCAAAAAATCACCAAATTGAATCCAATAGTCATCGTCTCTTCGAACATCCAACAAAATTCAATAAAGAAAAGACTTTCAAGATCCAGTATATACTACTTGACAAGGGCAGTCATTGCTTTGTATATGAGGTTGTTCTTCGTGGCTGTCAAGTCGAGGTCTTGTTTAGATTTCCAATATCTCGACCTGAGGAGGAAGAGATTTGATGAAAAATGATGCAGAAGAAGAAAGAGAGAAGTAGGAATTTGGGTTTTATGTTTTGTCTATTTAAGTTTCATATATATATATATATATACACGGAAAGGCTCTAGAGCGGGATCCCGCACTTATGTTTTTGTGCAGGATCCAGCTCCCTGGCCGTTCGATTAAATGGACTGCCAGATCTTGCTTTTTTTATAAAAAAATATTTTAGCTCGTTTGACACCCTCTCTTTGCTCAAACAAGATGCCCTTTCTCTCTTTGCTCAAACACAATTTACCATCTCAATCACAATCTTCAACAACAAGACCCATCCCTTTCTCTCTCAGCTTGTGACCCATCTCTTTTTCTCTCAGCAACAAGCACACTAGATATATCTTCTCCATCTCTCGCTTTTCCCTTTTGCCCAACCCCAGATCGATTGAATAAAAATCTCAATTCCGACCAAATAAAAAGTAGTTTACAGATGGTGAATGGGCTTATTTTGTGCACATTTTCATGTGTAATGGAATGTTGTAACTGTAAAGAACAAATATATTGGAAGTAATGATGGGAGGAGGATCATCCCATTTAGAGAAAAAGAAAGCCTTATTGTCTATCTCTGTCATGTTGGATCTGAGAGTTATTTGGTTTCTTATGCTGAATGAAATCCAAGGTGGGTTAAGGGCCTAAGGTAGATCAGAATCTAAGGAGAGTAAGAGGTCTGACTCGGGTAAACCCATTTGGGTATCGAGATTAGAACGGACTCTAATTGTAACAATTCGATACACCAAAAAAAAACCTTTAACCAAGTCGAGCTATTGACTGCAACGACTATGACGATAGGGGAAGGTGGGAATAACACTAACCTCACTGCTTATGAAAATTGTCAATCATGGTTTTCCAAGTGCAGTGGGGGAAGAACTATAAAGACTAGAGAAAGAACAATTTAGCTCGAATATTTCAATTCTTAAAAGAAAAATAAATATGGCAGCCAATTAAATCGGATGGCCCGTAGAGGGATCCCACACAGATTGATAAAAGCGGGATCCTGCTCTAAAGCCTATCCGTGTGTGTGTGTATATATATATATAAATGCTTATGTGACACCTTGTCCCAAATAATAACATTTGGAAAAATTAGGCACTCCTAGCAAAGATTCAAAAGGATGGGAAGATGGGAAGGGGCATCTTGGCGTGGAGAAAATCAAGCTCAACACAGTGGGAATTCAGGGAGGGAAAATGGCTAGGGTGTCATTTCCCACACGCCTAGGCATGAAGAAAATCACGCCCAAGATAGCGTGTTTACTAGGAAAAATAAAGGGCTTGGGTGCCTAGGAGGCAAGTCACAAATTCCTAACCCTTTAAGATGTGAAATAGAGAGAAATTGGAGGAAATTTCTGGAAATCAATTTTAGAGATAGAGAGAAGTAGTGAGTGAAGAGGATATTTCTTGAGAATTTAAAGCTTGGATTGAAGATTGGAGAACCTCGTACAAGATTAGAGAAGGATTCTTCAAGATTGATGTCAGTTTTCCATGGATCTAGAAAATTAGGGTTTTGTCTGGATTTGTAGAAATCCTTCTTGAGATGGATTTTATGTTTTAATAAGTTGATTTAGGACTTGTTTATGGTTATATTTGTAGGTTTGATTGTTGATTTGAGGTTCAAGTTCAATTTGGTTAAGATTCAAGAGTTTGGTGACTTTCTAGAGAGAATGTGAGAATTATTGATTCTCTTGAGTTATTTTACATTAATATGTCTAATCAGAGATATGATGGTTATGAAATGAGTTTTGGTTTATTGGATGATTATGATTGAAGAAGGGTTGAGACCCTAGCTTTGAATTGTTGAGATTTATAGCCTTGTTTGGATAACGAGATAGGGAAATTCTTACCCAAATATTTCATGATCTTCATTAATTAATGCCTACAAAGTCATTCTAATCTTCATTGGTCATGAAATTTGTGTTCTTGGCTTAATTGTTCTCAAGGAAGAACAAACCTTTGTATGTTGAATTATGTCGATATTGTGATGTAATTGCATACCCGGTTGACATGTTCGATCATTTATCGAGCATGAATTACTCTTAATACATGCACCATGTAGAAGTATATATATGTAAGTTGGTTGTATATATATTATTTCATTTTCATGTGGTCGTGGATTAGAGATGCATTGGGAATGCGAGTATGGGCTCGTAGTTCCTTAGGTTAATTAAGTGTCACATGAGAGGATGGTAGATGTAGTCCCAGCTCGACTGGTGCCAAGTGACTTTCTTGTGAGGCAATACATGGATATTTCGATAGGCCGGTTGTGAACCAAGCCTAGGATTTGTGTGGGGTGATTGCAACCACATATTGGGTCCTTTATTTCTAGGTTGGCTTTAAAGTGAGTGTGCTCACCATATGTTATGTGTTTGGTGCCAGTCGACTTTCATTATATCGTTATCGCACCACTAAATACGTAAGCACAAAGTCTTGTGATAATATAACAATATATAATATATTAACAATAAAATTACTTTAAAAAAATTCATACAAAATTACTTCAAAAGAGTGTAAATATATTTTAAATTTTTTAAAAGAGAAAACTATCATATCTTTCTAAAAATTTAAAATGGACAAACCCGCATTAAAGAATTCATTGATAGAAGTGATTGACCATGTAGGCCAACTTTTCCTCAACCAAAATGAATGATCGTGCCAGCCTCCAAATTAGTCTAACATTGTGTAGTACACACTAATGATGTCTTATCTACAGGTGTAGAGTGAAAAAAATTAAATTTAGACAAATAATGTAACGAGAATAATATGTCTTACCTCAGTAATGAAAACTATAGCAGCTCAAAAAAATAGAAATGTGCATATTTGAACAAAATTATCATTGGGACAACATAGTTGAAAAGTTTTGAACGTTTGTTACTAAAATGTAACATGACCTATAAATAATATATTAGCCAATTTCTTTTAAAAAACAGGATATGGAACAGGCCACGATCACTAGCATCACTCGTGATATATGTCGTTTAAAATTACAACTATTAAATCTGAAAAAGGAATAAAAGAATCATGATTATATTTTGCCCCAAGTGTGGGTTCAAGGTTCAAAGAAGTCCAGTAGACCACTATTAATTTAATTTTAAACTAAGCTCGATATATCACAAAGATAACAACATTATAAATATCACTAATTTTAAGATATATACAAGGTAAAGAATACCATATTTGCATGTAAGTATTGATGAATATATTTATATAAAATGTATAATCTAAAAACAAATTATCTCTATAAAAAAATTCAAGACCACGGCGAACAAACACCATAAATCTAATGTATATAAATTGTGCACCATTGTAAATTTATGTTTAAAGTCTTGGTGAAAGATATACGTGAATAAACAAAAATTACAATACATACAGTAAAAAAGAAAATAACGTGAAGCCCGAACATGTCACTAATTTAAATATATAACATGTCACAATTTTCACAAGGATGCTAGCTGCCTGCAAATCTGCCAAAAAAACCATGTGGAATGACACATATTACTTTTACAATATCTATCTCACTTGAGGGACCAATGGGTTCCTCGAAAAAAAATTAAGGACGATTTTAAGAGTAAAAATAATTTAATGACAATTTTATGAATAAAAATAATTTGAGAGACGAAAATAAAATTAGGAATATAATTGAGAGACTCAAATGTATGTTTTTGCCCTAAGTTGAGCCATGGAAAATATATTACCATCATATAACCGCCGACGATACTCGCTCGCGGCTGGGGCACCGCCAGTGGCGTGAATTCCCGAACTAGTCCATTTAAAATCCTAAAAAATACAAATTAGTCCCGTATCCCATACTTGCTCAGAGACCCCTTCACATCAAAAATCTACTCCTTCCTCCGTCTCCCTCGACCGCCTTAATCTATCATTCCCTGCAATTCATCAGTTTTATCTCCGCAGTTGTTAGTATCAAACCAACCCTCTGTTTCTCTTATCCAAATGCCCTAGCAATCTCCTCGCCGAAATCCTACCGTCCGGTGGTTGCCGGCTGAATCCTGGCTGGCATTCGAGGATTTTCTGCGGGGGTTTTGGATTTCTTTATTCGATTTGGTGCTGCCTGTTTGTGAGTGCACGGTGTTAAAGAGTTTTGTGTTATTCTCGTTGTGTGTCTTTGTATGATCAGCGCCTATGGCTCCGGGGCGTAAAAAAGGAGCGAACAAGGCCAAGGGCAGTAGTAAGTTAAGTTTGGGCGATCTCGTTCTCGCCAAGGTCAAGGGACACCCCTACTGGCCGGCTAAGGTGTGCGTTTCTCGTTTGTTTTGTTCCACTATAGTTTTGATTTACGTAATTGGTGGTGGGGTTTGGTGGCGAAGATGATTGTGGAGTAATTGGGTTTTCTCCAATTTTTTTCTTTCATGTAAGAGTAACGAGTGACTGTGCTAAGTTGATTGAGGCTATCTTTTCCGACTCCTGGAGCTCGCAGAATTGACTTCTGAGGAATCTGAAGTTGTTTTTCTGTTAAAGTTCCCTCTAATTGATGTGATATGTAATTTGTTTTTATTTTGGAATCGTTTTTCTTTTATGTGTTTGCGTTAGTTGATGTAGCATACTAACGGTACGGTGATCTAGGGTTTCCTTTATTTATTATAATCTCCTTGAATTTAAATAACATTTAACTAATCTTTAGCATTTTGATTGAGTTTGCTGAATCTGTACTTCAACATTCATCTACAAGTCATTGCCTTGCGGAATGGTTTGCTCTTTCTTTTAAGAATTTCTTTCTTTTAGATGGCACCAAATGATTATGATTGAAGGGGAATTTATTTGTTAAATTAGTCATATTGAAGTAGTTTAGAGGTGACTGTTGAGCTGTTTGATAGTTTTATGATATTCTAGCATTGTAAACGAAAGGTTGATTCTTGGGATTGACGAGCTTCTGGTACATTGTTGTAGAGTTTTTAAATGGTTGAAGTTTGATAAATAAATTATCATTTAAAAAATTTAGTGGTTTGTATATTAAATACATACATACATATATAAATATATCGTGTGTGTTTGTGTGTGTGTATTTATATGTGTTGCAATGGAGTAATTTTTTTACTAAGTCAATAGCTGTTCCAGTTTTATTTCTTTGCTTTCAATCCATTGATATTATTTGGTGTTTCTGTTTCTAAAACATTTTTGGGGCTATGAACTTTCAGATAAGCCGGCCTGAAGACTGGGATAAACCTTCAGACCCGAAGAAATATTTTGTTCAATTTTTTGGAACTGAAGAAATGTAAGTATTTTTTTTTTTTGAAAAATTTGTGAGCAGCAATAAATTTAATTATTTTTTCTAAGTTGATATTGTTTTTCAATTCCTTTAACTGTAAATGCTGTGCATGAAGACATGAAGTTTAGAAGCCTTACATTTGTGAAGATTCTCCATCTCCATTGAGTGCAAAACATGATTGTTTTTCTTTTTGAATGGAAAGAACCTTATTTCTTTTCAGGGAAAAAATGTTGATATTGCTGGATTTTCTTTGTGGCAAGTTCTATCGTACATTATTCTCTTTAGAGTGGTGGTTAAATAATCAGATGATCACCATACTATCAACTTAAGCTTGTGGTTAAATGGCGATTGCACATGATGGCTAGTGTTAGTTTTTGGCTAGAAATTCACCTCGCGCTTTCAAAACTTATGTAGTTGTTTGTCTCTTAGGTCAGGGTTAAGTTCATTTATGGTTAAAAACTAATGTAGTTGTTAGAGTTATCATTCTATCTTTCTATGTGCATTCATGTTCCGCTGCACGTTCTCATTTGTCCTACATTTGGTTTTCAATGACGAAAAGGAGAAATTTAATTATGATTAGCTATTCGCACTTGGGCATTATCCTCAATTTTTTTTTGAGTAAATTGATGCAGAAGACTTGAATCATTGACTCTGGTTTTGTTCAATACCATTTGGGTCTCTTCCATTTTCACTTGTTTTGGGGGAAAAACATGGCTTATAATTTCTCAAAAATAGTTTGTTTCCAGCACACATACCCATTCTCATAAAAATAAGTTTCCTATTTTTGGATTATGTTTTTTAAATTCCTTTAAAACGCCTCTTTTTCTTGAACTTGGATTAAATGTCTTTGTCCCTAACCCAACTGTAAGAAATATCTCTGCTGACAAATATTATTCTTTCTTTACCCCTCATCTGCCTTTCTCCACAAAATCCACCAGTTTGTTTTTCTGTGAATACATCCTGATTAAAGGATAATTCTTGAGGCCCCAAAATGTGATCCCCAATTAATGTAGAGTGTTGGATATCAAGTGGTCACTACATGTGCATTTATAATCAATGGTTAAAACTTAAAACGCATGCCGTATAGATTTGGGGTTAAATTGGGGGTGATGTTTTGGGTGGATGTAGGATCACTCCTAAAACAGAACAATTATTTTCCTTGAAATCTCACTTAGATTTTCTCTTTAAATTTTTTTATCAATTGTTTCCTGTTAGCTAATTGAAAATCTGTATTTTCATCTGTGTGAAGTTCCTTCCTCAAGAATAAACCCTACTATAAAATGAATCAAATATTTCTAATTTGCTTTTCCCTATATCAGTATATCCCAATTCAAATTTCTACCTGTATTGTATTGAAATTTTCAAATGCTAAAACCTAAGTTGAAAGGAAGCAATATGTCCATGATTCCATGGACCGTAAATAAACTGTTTGGAGTTTAGTACTCATTAATGTACAAATATTGTTGTGAATTATAGATTGTCATTAGTATAGATCAAACTTTATTGGGAGGTGTGGACGGTTGTTATGAGTCACACTTCTCCGTGAAAACAGTGATTTTCTTTTTTCCTTTTGGTTTGGACAGATTCATGGTTTGAACTTTGAAGACCTATAGCTCAATGGCTGTGGCCTTTTCTTATGTTTTGTGCAATTAATGTTTGTGATGATTGACTATTTGCATTGCTAAATGCTGACAGATGAACACTATGATACGTTTAAAAACAAAAGCAATAGTTTATGCTAAATGTTTTCCAGAAACAAGTAACAAAAAACAATTATCATCAGGTTTTGGTTTTTTGAACACCAAAATTGGCAATTGTGAATTTAACTAACGAATTGTAATTTCAGCGAGCATATGTTAGATTTTGTGGGGTTGTAGATTTCTCTATCATTCAGTATCAAGATTTGTTTCAAAATATTTTATGGCTTCTATTTCACTGGAGTACCGGTACATTTACTTTTGTTCACGAAACTGTTATTCTGAAAATTTGAGTCCATTTTCAGGTGTGGGTATTATGAATGTAAGGAATTTATGACATTATTAAGAAAATTTGAAGAATCTATGCTTGGAATTATGAGCATATCGCATATCTATCCTCTTTAACCATGTTGATTTTGTGAATTCCTTCCTTCATGGAAAGTTAGAAACAGAATTTTTGCATTCCATCTCTGCATCAATCACTATATCTCAATGTATCAGTTTGAATTTTGCTCAGATATTTATCTAACTTTATATTTAGGATGCTTAATGTCATGGAAAAAAATCTGGTTTATTCCTGAGAGCTGTATGAAATTACTGCACACACACATGCTCACACACGGACACACTATATAACACGCGTCGCAGTCAAAGATAAATTGTACAGTTTTTATTGATGTAATTTATTTTCAGTTTTTGTTACAAGTACTTGCTAATTGAGATTACATGCCCTGTATGGTTCTATATATTCTCTCTTGTGTGAGGGAGATTTGCTTCCCATGCTCACTTGTGTCTCTTTGGTAGGCTTTTTAACTAAATAAGCTGTTGTTTGTCACTTTCAGTTTTTGGCTTTGAAACTGAATATGGAGTTGCATTTCGGACTATTTTCAATTGGGCTGTACTGGTGGTTTGTTTTGGTTACCCGTTACCATAACTGGCATGGGAGTTAAATTTTGGACCTTTGGTTTTGACTTTTGAGTTAATAAATGAAACAGTTTCTTAAATAATATTTCTGGTTTACTTTTATCATGGAATATTAATTTGAGTTGGCTGCTGCTTCTAATTTGGATTCTCATTCGGTTTTATTTTCGTTCACTTCACAGTGCTTTTGTTGGCCCTGCCGATATTCAAGCATTCACAAGTGAGGCAAAGACTAAATTGATTGCCCGGTGTCCAGGTAAACCCAAGTTCTTTTCCCAAGCAGTGAAGGAGATCTGTGCAGCATTTGAAGACTTGCAGAAAGAAAAACTGAGCACTTTGAGAGGGGATACTGATAGATCTGCTCCAGTTTGTGAGGCCTCGTCTATTGATAGGATAGAAGATGATAGTATAGAAGTCGACTTAAAAGATGAAACAGATCCAATGAGACATGGAGAATTAAGTGACGTTGGAACTAAGTTGGAGCACAACTATTGTCGACAAGGTGAATCTGCAAGTGAAGAAAAAAAGTTGACTGTTCCATGTCCTGGAAATGACAGTGCATCTCCGATTACATCTTCTGGAAATGACGATAATGTATCCAATGATGCACAAGCAGAGGAAGCATTGTCCGTGTCTAGCGGGGACAGTCCTTCCAAAGTGAAGGATAAGGCAACTGGTGATCCAAATGATGCTAAAAGTATTCAGCAGCCCGATAATGGGCGACAGGCAGTGGCAAATGGTCACAAGTCAAAGAAGTTGGTAGGTTTTTCTAAAAGGGGAACTGAGGGCGGACGAAAACGTAGTAGCTCGAGGGAAACTTCATTGAAAGCTAAGAGTTCTGGTGTTCGTACCAATCTCCTGGATTCAGATGAGCTGTTGAAAGATGGAAGAAGCTGCAAAATTGCATCTGTTGGGCACATGAAGGATTGTTCCCCGGATGCTGTCAAATCAAATTCTGATATCATCGGTAATAAGAAAGCAAGAGACCTGGCTAAGGCGAGAAAAAATTCCAAGGTATCAGATGAAATATCGGAAAATGTGAGTTTAAAGAATGAGTTATCGGAGAAGAAAAGGAGAGCTCAATCTGGACTTGGAAAACCAGTGCAGGGAGATAATGAAGTTGTCCGCCCAAACAAAAGGGCTAAGCGGATTGATGCTGCTGCTAAGGATTCTCATAAGAAAACCATAAAGAGAGATTCAGCAAGTTCTAAGCACGCTGCACTGCAAGAATCAGAGCTGACAAAATCTGTGTCACGAATTAAATCAGAAGATCAATACCGAAAAGGTAATGCTGGATCTGATGAATCTGGCGATGAAACCGTGCTTCCACTGACAAAGCGTCGAAGACGTGCCTTTGAGGCCATGTCTGATTCTGCCACTCTTAAATCTGAAGATCCAGTGGACAAAAGTTCTCTGGAGCAGAAGAATTCTAGTGGCAATAAAATTCTGCTTTCTCAACCTCCTAGAAGGAGGAGAGCAGTATGCATTGAGGAAGATGATGATGACAACCCCAAAACTCCAGTTCACGGGGGATTAGGTGGAAATTTTAAAGCACCTCCATCTGTTTGTGAAACTTCAAGAAGTGCTGGTGCACATTATGAGAGTTTCCTTAATGCTGAACAGAGTGCTAAGGACCCCACAGGTCTTAGGCAAATTGCTTCTATGTCACCGAACCGATTAGAAATACCTGGTACTCGTGCTTCTCTTAGTCCAGTAAAATCAGAACCTGAGCATTCATCATCCATGGAGGTCAAAACAATCTTGATTTCTCCCAAGGCAAAACCAATCTTGATTTCCCCTAAGAAGTCTCCTCACTTGTTTCCTGGAACCAAACCGAGTGTTCAACAGCATAAAACTATTAAACCTGTGGTTAAAGTTCCTCTAACTGGTGGTCAGAAAAAGGCCCCGGCTGTGTCTAGTAAGAGTTTGGGAGTGATTTCTGATACTTTGAACACTAGCCAAAATGAGGTAGCAAGTCAAAGAAACAGGCAAACTCCGTCCGGAGAAAGACCAAGAACCTTCCCAAATGCGATTTCACGGTTGAGTGAGCCTACTGTTGTAACTGAAGCCTCAGTTGGATATCATTCATCTTCTGAAATGTATGCCTGGTTATTTATCATACGATTATAGTGTTTCTTTTTTGTAGTGGTTGTTTTTTTGTTATAATCTTCATTACATGTTGCTGTTGCAGATTAGATGCCAGTCATGAAGATAAAGTTAGTTCATTGATTGACTCGAAGACTGCAGACTCTCTTACTTCTATGAAGAATCTTATAGCTGCTGCTCAGGCAAAAAGGAAACAAGCTCACTCGCAACAATTTCCTCTTGCAAATTCTTCTTCTCTTGCCTCGCAACAATTTTCTCTTAGAAATTCTTCTTTTGACACTTCCACTGATACCCAAGGACGGAGCCCCAGCCCCTCCAGACTTCAGCCTTATTTCTCTGGCACCAGCATACCGGCTGAATTACAGGCATCTCAAACTAATTTTACTTCACCATCAACTCATGACCATCAGTCAGTATCGAGAAATGAACCTGCTAATGAAGAAGTTGAAGAGAGGAGAGTTGGTTCAGGATATAGGGCTGCTGGTGGCTCACTGAGTGGTGGTACTGAGGCGGCTGTTGCCCGTGACTCTTTTGAAGGGATGATAGAAACTTTGTCAAGGACTAAAGAAAGTATTGGAAGAGCAACTCGCCATGCCATTGATTGTGCAAAGTATGGTATTGCGAATGAGGTAGAAAATCAGGAAGTAGTTTGGGTTCTTGGTTAATTGCATTAAGTTTACTTTGACTTCCTTTACTTGGTTTTGTTGTGAGTCGATTATTATCTTATTTTTCTTTGTATTTAATTGCTAGGATTTTAGGTGGCAATCTTATATAGGCATAGTTGCATGGCTCCTCAAGCCTGTCTGCTTTTCATGGCACTTGCAATATAATTATTATAGTTTGTTTATTCTCTTGGATATTATTATGGAAGAACCTCAGATGTTATTTCTTGGTTTTGGATCATGGTGGACTTTAGAAAGAATTGTCTTTTTTGGAATATTATTAGATCACCAAGTGGTGTAGAATTTATGTGACCTTAATTTATTTTCATATGGCTTCAAAGTTAAAGATCAATGTGGGTCTTTTGGAAGTGATAATTTGAAAGTGATGCATTTTGACCGAGTCGGTCTTCTAGTTCGAGTGCTTATGGCTACTCAATCAATTAATTTTTCCTGAGCCAAAAATTAGTAATCTTGAGGATAGTTATTGCAGATAGACAACCAATATGGTATACTCCCTTGTATTTGTGAAGGAAATTTAGAGAGAGAGAGAGCTAATATTGCAACTTTTCGCAGGAAAATTTATGTGATGGAGTAATGATGATTTTGACTCTTGTTTGGCTTTCATCTATATTAGTATAAGGTTTACAATTCATGTTTTTTTATGCAGGTTGTGGAACTTCTCATCAGGAAGTTGGAGAACGAGCCTAGTTTTCATCGTAAAATTGATATATTCTTTCTTGTGGACTCGATCACCCAGTGTTCCCATAAAGATAAAGGTCTCTCTTTTTCTCTCCCTCTCATATTAGGTATATGCGTATATCAGTTAATGTTTCAAAGGATGCTTTTTTATGTATATTAAGGTGATGGAATATGGTAAACTGGTATACTTCTCTGTATATAATGACTTGGGTTGCACTCTTTTGGCATTCTCACGATTGTTAATAGTTTGTTGAAAAAAATATATTTATTGAGTGCTTTTGCCTTCTTTTAATTTTATAATATTTCATGTTATGTCCTGATGTGATTTATGTACATGTTATTTCATTCAGGTATTGCTGGAGCTTCTTATGTCCCTACGGTTCAAGCAGCACTGCCCCGCCTTCTGGGTGCTGCTGCTCCTCCTGGACCTGGTGCTCGTGAAAATCGACGTCAATGTATGAAGGTATTGTTTTTACTTCAATATCTGTTCGGATCCTTGGATTTGTGTTCAGCATAATATGATTTGTCTTCTCTACCAGGTTTTACGTTTGTGGCTTGAGAGGAAAATTCTCCCTGAATCTGTACTGCGACGTTATATGGATGATATTGGGGTTTCAAAGGAAGAAACGGTTTCTGGGTATTCCCTTAGACGACCATCTCGAGCTGAGCGTGCTGTGGATGATCCCATTAGAGAAATGGAGGGCATGCTTGTTGATGAGTATGGCAGGTCAGAACCCTTTTTACCTAAATTCCATGTCTTAGAGAGAATGACTCACCATTATGTATTTCTTCTGTATTTAATTTATAGATTTGATGTTACCGTTTTTCCTTCTCAGTTCTTACTTTTTGTTGGTGAGGCACTGACCGTTTGTTTTCTTTTTGTTATCTATCAGTAATGCTACATTTCAATTGCCCGGCGGCTTTTTATGTCCTCGTGTATTTGAAGATGATGAAGATGACGAAGACGATTTTCCAAGTAAATTCCACAGGGAAGCAGGGGATAAATCACCAGATGGACCACCTTTTGGAGACTCAGAAACTTGTGCTGTTACTCCAAATGACAAGCGTCATTGCATCTTAGAGGACGTGGATGGTGAACTAGAAATGGAGGATGTTTCTGGACACACAAAGGATGATGGAGCTTTGTTTGCAAGCTGTGCTTTCGAATTGGGTTCACAGCCTATGGGCTCAGATAGGATAGTGGAGTCAGCTTCGAATAATTCCAATGAGTTGGCCCCCTCACCAGAGGGTTCGCCACCATTACCACCGGACTCTCCTCCTCTGTCCCCACCTTTGCCTCCTTCACCGCCTCCCCCACCCCCGACTCTTCCACCACCGCCACCCCCATCATCTCCATCACCCCCACCCCCACCCCCACCCGCTCTTCCATCACAGCCAGCCCCTCCAGCAGCACCTTCAGGTCCTCCACCACCACCATTAGGGTCTCCATTTTCGGTTATACCTCAGCCATTAGTGCCAACTCAGCCTGCCTTGCTGGCCCAGCCATTGTTACCCCCCTCAAGCACCGCTTCGGTCTTCACCACAGCTGGCATATCAAGCACCTGTACCTCATGAGTTTTGTACATCTGGAGTAAGTTAGGTTTTTTTTTTGGGTTTGAATTGATACTTATCACGTTTATATATTATGTACATATTTCTACATGCAGGGTAACCAAATTGCGTCAGTTTCTGGAAATAGTTCGCATGGTGTTCATGTTGATTCCATTACGAAAACTGATGTGTTCCGACAGCAGTCACCTTGCTTTGCTCCAACAGGGGTTTGCAGTTCTCGAGAACTTTCTGGATTTAATTCTTCAAGGCGAATGGATTATGGACATAATGACATGTATTTAAATGCTCAGGGTTCTCAACCAAGTCAGCAGTTTCAACCAAGTACTACATCTTTTGCGCAAAGACCTTTGCATCCAAGCATGTCACAAGTTTCATCCAACCATTTCTCTTATCCAAATCCTGCAAATCAGCAACATCCTCAGCATTGTTATCCCCCTCCATATCCTTTACCATCTCATCCTGATGGGCACAGACGATTTATCCCTACTGACGAACAGTGGAGGATGGTGCCAAGTGAATTTAGCAAAGAGAATTCACGAGGGGTGTGGATGGGTGGAAGGAGAACTCCATCTAATTCAGGCCCCTCGTATGTCCATGAAGGTGTGTTATTTTTATTTTGCCTTTTGTCTTCTAATGGGCAACCTGAAATTATGAAACTGTGCTCCACATTTACTCCTGCTCTAAGTAATATTTTTTCGTTGTTGTACCTTTGGTGAAGTTCAAGTTGATGGTTAATAAGGAGTGTAAAAGCTATTAATTTATCTTATTTGATGTGATTGTGTTTTAATTGCTTGGCAGTGGATACTTTTTATTTGAATTCTGTCATTCAGCACTTGCCATGATAGTGTGAAGCTACCCAACTGATACCACAGCTCACTGTAATATTTTTTTCGTTACTGTATTTTGGTGAGGTTTAGGTTGATGGTGATAGTTAGGGGCCAATTATCAGTTTTTCTTATTTGATGTTATCGCTTAGAATTGTCTTTTTGGTTCAATACCTTTAGTTTTATTCTTGCCATGATTAAAATTATCATTGGGGTTGTAGTTGCCTCTCCAACCTTATTTGGCATAGGATAGACGCCATGATCATATCAAAGCCTTCATCCCAATCAATGTTGGGGGTTTATTCAAACCGTTATGGAAATGAATGGAATGAATATTTTGCTAATCGTATTGAAAAAGTTATATAATTGTTTAGATTTTTCATGCTGGATGGTGGTAACTTTTGTTCATCACTTGATGTACAAAACTTTTAATTGTTGGCTTGCCTTAATTATCTTGTGGTTGGAGTTCCTGCTTTTTAGGTGAAAAGGTTGTGCAGTTTTGTTGAATAACGTTTTCTGAATAGTTGAGTTTAAGGGAAGTCCAAAATCCATAGTAATTGGAGGTGAAATATATATTACTAGTTGGTTCTAAATTTAACGTCTAGAATTCAACGAAAGGTGGCAAGTAGAGTGCTAGAGTTCCATAAGTAGGATGGATTTATGGTAAAAATGTGAAATAGGCGGTCTCTTTCTACTTGTGTGAACAAGCATATGCATGTACAAGCTGCATGTTTAATGTTGAATCACATCTTGCTATGATACCTCACATAATTTCTTATGTACCTATGATTTCGATATGATATCTATGATAATTATCTGTACCATTGGTCGATGAATTTCTCTCCTATAGTTAAAATGTCATATGTGGCAGGTTTCTTGCGACCACCCCTGGAAAGGCCATCTGCAAATAACATGAGCTTTCAGCATTCTGTTCCTGACAACTTACAAGCTGGTGCTCCAAGTCCAGGTGCACTTGCCTTGTAAAATAGTGATTTGTTTTGCTTTATCCCGACTTTATATACATTTTGTCGCTTGAGGTCAGGTTTCTATCAAGGAAGTTCTTGATGGTTATCGTTCTATAGGCCATGGTGTTTCGCAGATTTTGCCATGTGGACCAGACATGCCTGCCCTTAATTGTTGGAGACCAACATAAGAATGTTCCTGAAGTCTATTTACAATTAATGTAAGTTCTCTTTGTATCTATTGAACAATATTTAGACTACAGATTTTATGAGGTTGAGGGAAAAAGGGGTATAGGAAAGAGTGTCAAAGGGTAAAACTAAATTGTGATAGTATGAAGGTACAATGGTAATGGTCTTACCTCCATCTCTCTCTTCTCCTGATTGATTTATCAAACTTTTGTGATTTTTCCCCAGTTCTGCAGTCAATGTGAAAGGTTATGGATATGCATTATAATATCTCCTCCTTAGATGGTCCTTGTCATGGAAAAATTCTAGCAGCCACTTGAAGCAATGCTAGAGAACTTGTGGAGACTCTTGGCAGGACTCTGTATATTGTAATTTTTCCTGACAAATGTATCCGTCAAACGTTTGCTTCGAAGTATAGATCCATTTTTCTGACATGGTTAGTACATCTGTTTCTTATGTTTTGTTATTATACTAAATTAATTATATATGAAGGAAATTGTTTCAAGTGAATGGTTGACGTTAATGATCCTTATTTGATGCAGTTATTTCATCTTTGTTTTTGAAGTTATTTTGTTGAACTGATTCAATTATTGCAGTGCCTATCTACTGCCTTGCTGTATTAATTTTTATTTTTTAGCGCTTGTTGGCATGGGCCAGCTTGCTTATAAAGCATTTTTTTAAATGATGAATTTAGGTCTGGTTTGGCATTGCTTGTGCTTATCGAAAGCAGATTATAGAATTTCACAAAATTTTAAAATTGTCTTATTGTAAATGATAAAATGTCTGTCAAAACAATAAGCAAAAGCTAGCTTTTAGAAGTAAACCCAACAAGAAGAAGAAGGAGAAGTAGCCGTTCTCTTTTATAACATAAACCACTTCTCATGAGGAGTATTGAGTAACTCCAAAAAACGCAATCTTAGCTTACACATTGAAAAGGCTTTTATGCGCTGCTTTTTAAGTAGTTTCAATAAGCGCTAGCAATACCAGACTAAGCCTTAGGTTGTGCGTCTTGATAGTATTTCGTGTTCAGAAGCTGAGGACTGTGAGATGAGTTATTATGCCAGTTTTAAAGGTTTAACAATTTTTCCTTGGCATGCCTAGCACAGGGTTCTGGTTATAGTCTCTAGTTGTTCAAGTTTGATAGGTGGCTGAAAAAAAAGAAGCTGCATTGACAAGTTGGAGATGTTAACCAACAATTACAGTTTCATTTGCTGTTTTGGAGTTTTTTTGTCCAAGTTTATGTTGCAGTTTGGAGTATTGAATTACTTTGGCATGTGCTTCTGTAGTGTGAGGATGATAAATCCCATAGTATATTGAGTCCCCTCGAGAATTTTTTTAGCCATACCGAAGACATAAATGTCATCCACCTCACCCCTAGTTGTTTCTGTTTCTTTCTGATAATGGCTAAGCAGTGAACATTTTCTCTTCATTTGGGTGGGTGATATGGCATACTTGGTTTAGAATCCTATCAATCTGTTGCATGCAACTTAACAACTTAGTAGCAAGATAATTGATTTAGAATGCCACGAATGGAGAGTGCCTTCATAGAGCATCATATCATCATCATCATCTGAGCATTTTCCCAGACTTTTTGGGGTTGGCTGCTTTTATCCTGTGAGATATCAGTGACATAGGTTCTTTTTCTCCATGAGTTCCTCCATAATGTAAAGAGGTTATTTACAATTGCGAATATCTAAAACATTAAAAGGACACTTTCATCCACACCGTAAGTGCCACTAAACCAAGAACAAAAGCTGAGCAGCTGTCGATTTTCAACTACACTAAGTTGAGAGTTTCTTTTACCTCAAAAGCTCTTGTATTCCTTCCTTTCCCAGACACCGAAAGATGGCTAGGGGTATCGATCTCATGAGTCCGGTGCATCCTCTTGCTCCTTTGCATCAACTCCACGCTTTGGCTAATGGGAGGTTATCTCCATAAAGCTGGGAGCAATGTTTCCCCACTCACTCACTCACTTGTGGTGAAGGGTTAAGTATCTTACCGTTTCATTTATGGACTTACATTGTGATGTAGATGACAAAGAAGAAAACTCAATAATCGAAAGATCCAAGAATCATGGTTTCTTTGGAACCTCATCATCTTTTCTAGTTAATATTGAGTCTTTTTTTATACCTCAAGTAGATATGCCAGTTTTATTAAGTTTGTTTTTCTTAATTTTCTCTAGAATTTCAAAAATAATTAATAATAGGTTATTTTGGGTATTTGTCACTTTATTATGTTGAATAAAGACTAAACCCTTAATTGTAATTCGGCCAGTTGCCTGCTGGTTGGCATTTCATATCTCTGACCTAATATCAGGTCATGAGTTCAAATATGCCCTATCCCCAAACCTATTATAAAAAGAAGATCCTAATCTTAATTTGTTTCCTTCTAGGAGCATCATAATTGATTTTCCTTTATGGAGTTATATTAGGGAGGCTTCAGAATTATAATTACTCTATTTATATAGATGTAATCTCCCTAATATGAGGCTGACGATGAATGGATAATAGTGAGACAATTTTTCATCAAGTGATTTGCTTTTCGATTGTGCGATGCCAAGGAACTCTGGGTGTGATTCTTAGGTATCTATCTATTTTCTTCCTCTCTCTACGTCTGTAACAATTTCTGATGATATTAATCCTAATAACTAATATCCCCATTTCCCTCTAAAGGCTACTGTTCACTGCCAGGAAGAGACATGCTGCTTAAAATCCTACGCAAGAACCTTTTATCAGCTAGGAAGCACCAACTAGCCATTGCAAAAGCCTGCTTTTGAATGTTTTCCATTGTTAGAATCCTCTCCCAAGTCGTTTTCCCTAGAAAAAGATAGCAACTGTGGTAGGAACTTGTTTTCTAAATTTGCTTCCATGGGAATTTAGGTCTGTCCCTTCCAGAAGAATGCTACAGTAACATAGTAGAAAGATTTAAACTTGTGAGAGATGCCTCTCCAGTGATCTTTAGTGTTATACTTTAGTTCAATCTTATAAATGACTATATAAACACTGAAAGAGCTCCAGCTGCCAGTCTGGCCGCTCTATTGATCATGATCTGTCAAGTATTTTCACTATTAGAGATGGTCATGTTATCCCTATAGCCTATGCTTTGCTTCTTTGTTTGTAGCCAACACACATAAGGCTAGGAAGAATGTCCTTAGGGCAGTTGTGCACACCAAATGTATTTCCAAAAGTCAACTCTACCTGCAATAAAAGTAGTATGGCAAACCATTCTTCTCAACCTCTACACTATTTTTCTACTGTAATCCCTCAACATAAGGTTCACTACTATATACTCTGTATCCAAATTGATCTGCCAAATAACTTCACTATTAAAGGTGGTCATGTTATCCTTATGTTTTGCTTCTTTGTTTATAGCCAACACATGTAAGGCTAGGAATAATGTTTTTAAGGCCGTTGTGCACATTAAATGGATGCGAAATAATGAAACAGTATTGGATTATTCATTTATTCTTCACTTTTTCTTATTCAAATATGCATTTAATGGTTTCCAGTTTCAGTAGGATGATTTGCTCTTAATTTCAGATACTTATCCTCGTCATTTGTATGCTTACATCCTTGGACACGGAATTATTTTTTACTCTTGATCGATGGTTTCAAATGTTTTCTGACATGAGACTAGAATATTGTGTTTATTTTTCAGATATTTATTTAAATTCTGGGATATAGTTCTCTCAAGTTTTTATATTAATGCCTTCCTTTGGTAGTGATGACTCCGTTCTTGGTGATTCATGGATACAATGCACTTAATTGAAGTGCTCCTCTTGTTTTCAAACTATTTTTTATTTTCTTTTTCGGGAACATAGCAAGTGCTTAGAGGTTTTCTTTTACGATGTCATATTAATTTGACTCATCCTTTTGGGGAAGAATAATTACCGGTAAATATGTTATCCTTTTAAATCATTTTAAGATGCAAGTAGTTTCTTATACTGGAAATCTATTTAGATTAGGAAAAGGGAAGTAAGAGTTGTTAGGATGGGACAAGCAATGAGTAACTAGAATAAGTCTTCATCTCCTATTGAATCTTTGTAATCTCTTTTATTGGGTATTACAATGATTTTTATCATCATAGTTGAAACAGCCAAGGGAAATGATTCAGCTATATAATTTTATATATTTTGAATCTCCTAAGGACTGGCAACCAGTGCAAAATAATTTCCTATTGGCAATATTTTGAATGTATACTTAACTAAGTTACATTGTGTGATCATAATTTTGAGTTGAAGTTTATCAGGATGTCGGCATGTTGCTATCTCAGGTGCAAGTATAATTTTGTGCAAGTTATGTTAGATATGTCGGAATGAAATATGAAAAGGATGTGTGATTATAAAGTTAGCAAATATGAATGACTAAGTGGAAAAAATGTTTGGAAATAAAACTGATGATGATAATGATATATGAACTGAGTGGAGCAGCATGGTGTAGTTTGTTTGTTTCACTTGCAATGAAGTTTCCTTGTTCTCTTCCTGTACTGCAAGGCAGAAAATTTTAAATTTAATGATTTGTCTTGTGGTCTTTAACATTTGTCTGCTGTTAAGATACGGAAATTCAACTGGAAAGCTCCGTAATCCATTGGGCTGGAATCAGTAATGGGGGGTGTGGTGAAAATTTTCTATTTCCGCATTGCAAATATTCTTTTAGCACTGATAAATGATAATTTGTAGTTGGAACATGTTTGTGACTTGGATCAAAGTATTTGAGTGGATGAAGAGATGGGGAGAGTGATGCCATGCTTTACGACTTATTTACCATTTCTTTTGAGAGACTCGTGTTATAAATTAAGATGGTCGCTACTCATCATTGTTTTTTTTCTTCTTTCAGTTCGGGAAATACATATTTTACAGTTAAAGATCTTGGCAACCATTAAATGTGAAATGCTTATGTCTTTTGTGTTTCAACGTAGATGTCACCTAGGGCTAAGGTTTAGACTTTTTGATGTTGACAACAGGCTTAATATTTTACATTGTTTTTAGTACCCTAAAAATGTCTGTATTGATTGAAAACAATTCTCATGTACGAGTATCTGTGTCCCTTAAAGGTAATTCTCCCAAGTGCCTTAAGAGGATGCTTTCTGTGTTCCAGCATTGTGTTTGATTTGCCCTTGTTTCTAACTTTCTATGATGTATCATTGCACACATTCCATATTGATTTTTTACACCTTAATATTCACATTCTCGCATCACTTTACAGTTTATGGAGTTGCAGATTGCCCATGCTACTTGGTGTCATTTCCAGCTAAGAAGTGGATGTTAGCTTGCTGCATTGTCCAAAATTCTTGTCAACATTGATGCAGTTCAGATCACTTTAATCGAATTCAATCAACTCAAACCTTTGGATAGGTGACCTAGAATTGCACGGTAGTCTGACACTGAGTCATGCAAATGAAGTTCTGGAAGAAATGTGGTTAGCTTCTCTCTTTCTTTCACCCTATATCAGTTTCTGAGTACCTAGGAGTTTCAGGTTGCTGTTGATCGGCTGAACTTTTTTGTAGTTACTTGATAACTTGAATGCTGATAATTAGATTACAGGGTGAGAGCAAAGGAGTTGGCCGAATAGGGGGGAAATGAGATATTTGAGATGGGCTTAATTTGTTCGTTTTTTAATGTGATAGTTGATGCCTATATCCACTTTGCAGTGGCTCAGGTGCATGCCTAGACACTAAACAAGACATTGCAAAGCTGATTTTCTGCTTGTAGAGCTAATTCATGGGAAGCCCCTCTTTTTTACATGTATATTAATCACGTCATCTATTTTTATGAGGTAACGTGAGTCTGCCTGGCGTTAAGTCCCTTGCTATGATATCCAATAGTGGAATTGATGAGAAGTAAAGGCAACTGTTGCAGTGTGTGAATTACTTGTAGTTATACTGATGTTGATTGTGAGAGTTTTTCACTTTTTTATTCTTGAAAGATGAGATTAGTGAATGACTGTTCGACAATTATGGAGATAAAATGAATGAATATATGGAATATATTATGTAGAGGGAATCTTTTCAGAGATCGGTACCGAGAGGATCCACTGATTTAGCCACCCAAGCAGTAGAATTTAAGTTACTACGAGTTGCTTGTTCATGATTTGGATGGTTTTTAGGGTACGATTCTCCTTGGAATCATTTTGGTACAACTAAAAGGCAAAGGATGGGGGAGATGATGTCTTATTCGGTGTTACATTTGGGCAATTCCAATGCATGCTTGATTTTTTATTTTTTTTTATTTTTTTAATTTTAGTTACATGATGTTTGTGTATCTATGTGGCTGTATTTGATAAGATGCAGCTCCTGAGTAAGGATCGAAATTAGGCACCCTCCCTAAGGCACCCTTTTTCCTCTTGATGCTATTACGTATCTAATGGAGTCTTAATGATATGTTAAATAATAAGAAAGTTGTCAAAAACATCAGGTGAAATATCACAAGACAATCAAAATGTGTGAAAATTAATGTTGATGGTCAAATGGGGCATCAGATGGACTTTTTAATGGAAGAGTATAAATGAACTTCTTAATGGAAGGTATAGTAAAGTTTCTAATACATTTAGTAATGGTAAACAGTTCATGTGCACAAGGCTACTAGGTAAGAAATTTGACACCTAACTTGTGACATAGATTGTACTCGACAACTCTTATTATGTGTGTGAAATATATTTGTCATTCTATGAGAGTATAAAAAACACCAAGATCATCTTTGAAATAACCTCAAAAAAGCATTATATTATAGTCATGATAAACTCATTGGTACTGAGTTGTAAACAGAATGATAAGTTCTATCAAACAGAACAGCTAAATAAATTTCCAGATGTCAAACCCAGTGTCAAATACTCAAATCCCTGTGTAATTTGCGTATACATCCAGCAGAGACAGGCCCCAACTGCGCGTGTTCAGCAGAATGAATCAAGATGCCTAAATGAGAGTTTTCCTGTTTTGGGCATTGGTCCCATCACACCTTCGAGAGAAGAACAGGCAATGAAGTAGAACAAGTTGACAAGAAATACATTCGGAATTTTACTTTTAGCGAATGTTTCTTCAATTAGTATCAGTGAACTTTGAAAACTGAAGGGGCATCTGTCCAGCCATACATTAGGGGTGATAATCCCTGTAATTCTGAAATGAAAAGCAGCTAGAACTAATACATATGCTGATATGCTCTTTCCTAAATAAATATTGTAGTTTTCCAAAGTCTGATGGGGGGGAGAGAGAGAGAGAAGATCATGAATGTCAATTCCAGAAACAAATCGGATGTATGTGAATGCATAATAAACAGTTATGCAAGTTACATGTATATGAACTGAACTTTCCTCTTGTGCTTTGCAAAAAAAATTCCCCTTTTTCTTGGCAGACTAATATATCTCTCTATTGTACTATTTGACCTTTTTACCTTTTTCCTTCCACCACTATTTAACCTCTTAACAGCTAGCGATTGAAGGCCTGAAAAAATAAATATCAAAATCTATAGTCAAATAAATGTGATGGTAGAACCTGAACTAGTCAACTGCAGTTTTTTTCGAACTTATTGAATTTGGTCTTGGAACAGGTGCAATGGAACGGGCTTGATAATCTGATTTCAAGCTCCACTTCGACGTTGGCCAGATAGATGACGAACAGCTATTCTCCTGATCCTGCAAGCTCGGTGTGCTTGAGGACTTCCTGACTTTAGAAAATCCATTGGCTAAATGAGACTCGGCATTAGTAAATGGGATTGGGTTCAAACCACCTGATTCAGCATCAGATGTTAGAGCAGTTCGGCTGGATGCCTTCTGTCTCTGGGCTAAACCTTTTCCTTTTGTCATCGAAAACCCACCCACGTTGCCATTTTCATCCTTCAACAGCACTTCTGGTGTGCGAGAAAAACCTGCTTCAGATTTCTGACGCCTTCTGACAAATTTATCATTTGTTTTTTCAATGTCATTTTCTCTATCTTCAGTAGCAGACACATTTTCTGCAAATCCACCATTTTGATCCAGAAGGTCATTGACTAAGCTTCTCGACTTGCGATGTCGGCTTAAAGGCCTGTTAGAAGCAGGGGAAGGCGTAAGGTACAGACCATCTTCTTGAAGAAGAGGATCTCGTTTACTGTATGTTTTCATTTCACAACCTTCAAAAGTAATTTCCGGATCTGCTGGTTTAAGCCCATAATATCCTTGTAAAGTGCTCATTGCAGGGGATACTTTTCTCTGGGGAGACTTTGAATTGAAGAACTGGAATGAATCGAATGGCTTACAGTGCAAATGGCAATCCTGGGTCTTGTCAGTATTCTGTCTGCAAAAAAATATCACCATCTTTAGCCAAAAGGTGAATCATGTAAAGTATTGATACATTATATTTAAAGGCTCATGTAAAGTATTCATTCTCTTCTCTCTCTCACTTATGCAATCTAATGAGTTGCTTAAGAATTACTGCTTGTATCAAAAGAATCAAAGAATGGGTTTTAATCTTGAAAAATACCAGCATATTGAGCAGAAAATTGGGATTTTTTTTATTTTTAACAGCAGATACAAAATCTCTCGCGAGAATGTACGTAAACTTCAGGTGTTCAACAAGTTCTTTGACTGGATCAGGATGTCAAGATAATATCGACTAAAAGTACCATCCTTGAAGGTATTAAAATTCACCGGGCAACATATGAAATGCATGTGCCAGATGCAAGATGGACAGATGGTACAATTCAAAGAGGAAGGAACATATGAATTCCGGTAAAATAAATGTTTAGAACAAAAAATACACCAGGAAAATTTCAGAGTCTAGAGTCACATTCCGGAACATATACCAGAAGGCTATCAAAGCTATGGGGGATAACCACAGAATAAAAAATCATCACGTGTAAAATTCACCACCCTGTCACCCTCCTTCCATCATGATCCCAGGCATCTTCTTATTACCAAGGAAAACACCTGAAACTATTACCTTAGTGACATCAACCGAAACTATCTCCACACCCTTAAATCACCCTCAAGAGCTTGGTGCACTATAAAATTGTCATCTACCTTCCTTAGAAAATAGTCATATCATACATATAGCACCACAAGACAAAGCCCAAATTCAATTCCATTTGAGAATAGAGGCATCAAACATAATTTTATTTTCCAGCACAAAGGAGAAAAAAGATAAAAACCCCAAAAGTCATTCCGACATTCGTCATATTATCTCACTCCAAGTTTCCAACTTCTAAGTTATGACTTCCAACTTCTCTGTCATGTCATTTCTAGTATCTAGTATTTTAAGTCTCTAAAATGGCAACATTAGAAAAGCACTAACCAAGTTGTGTGCTTGTATATAGTTACCACAAAATAAAAATAGAAAGATCATAATGTATTTTCCTAACTAAACTCCCCAATTTCAAACCATAAAGTGCACCCTGGCAATGAAAAACCTTCACTCAGTAAAGAATCTTGAAACATGAATTCTTTGCAATAGTGGATTTATATTCTAACTGCAATGCAGATAGCTTTCTCTGCTGCCTGCATCCAACCACCATGCATCAAGAAAAGTTTTTCTTCCCCATCCCATGAAAAATGACCTAGCTTCACAAAAGCATTGTCAGAAAGTAAGATTCTTGTATGCCCACAAAATGCTAAACTTCAGTATGACACCACTAGGAGTTCACATAAAATTCATGTTATTAAAAAAAAACAGCACAGTTCCTTTCCTAAGCATGAGCAAAAAACCAATTTTTAAACATAAAAGCAATGAGCAAAAGTGATTTCATAATCACCCTGGAGTAGAAGAGGCATTGGACAAGCAAGGAGAAGGCGGATGTCTTCCTGGTAGCGGAATCCTAAGTGACTGGAGTGCAAACATCTGATGATCTGTAACCAGGCCATTAATCCTTTTTATGTCAGACACCTGAACATATCATACACAATTACACTACATCAACCACCTCGCAACCTGCTAGGTTAATAATATATTGCCCAAGAGTTCATAAAACAATGGTACAAGAAAAGGCATAAGCTTGAGCAGTAGCTAACAAAGTTCAATGATCTGCTCATTCAACAGGAAATACTTTTAAAATATTCCCTCAGGGAAAAAATACGGCACCCTTATTTTGCAAAATTATCTACCAATACATAAACTCACTCGGATATGCAATCATAAAACGGCAAAAACTTACATACAAAGTAACCCAATCACATAATCTTAACCAATCACTGACAACGACCTTCATGATCCGACAATGCAAAATCGATCCAAATTTATGTTTACCTCGACACCATACTTGATTGCGATTCCGACGGGCGTGTCATATTTGGAGACACGGTGTTCGATGAAACAAGCATCGCCACCGGGTGAAAACGAAGAAGCATTGTGAGGACTATGCTCTCGATATCCGACGAGACGATGATCTAAGTAATCGCCGTTACTCTCATAGCGCGCTTCTCTCTCCCGCCCCATATGCATCTCAAATCAACCATCCACAACCCCCAATCGATGAACAGATTTTGCAGATCCACAAGGTTTGGGAAATCGTGAGGATTTACGTTGCTCCCCCTTTTTCCCGGAAAGTCTGAACGATTTACAATTCCGAAACTCCAAATCTTTATTTATTATTGATTGAGTCAATTTAAATCAAATTAAACTATATATGGTTTTTTGTTACAATTGGCGCATAATGATGGCGCTGCATCGCTGGGATCAGGAATGGTCCAGTGCTTTAATTTTGGATACTAAAAGTTTTTGAAAAAATAGAAAAAATAATAAATGTGTAGTCCATGTTGTAACGATTTTAACGGTATATTTTTTATTGGAAACAAAAATTATAATCATTGTAAAAATTGTGTGACAATTTTATGCGATCGATCTAAAATCTAACATTCGATTTTAGATCATTATGATTCTGAATTTTTTTTTCGAACAAAAAAATTCTATTAATATTGTTATGATGATATAATACACATTTATCATTTTTTCCAGATTTTTTTCAAAAGAATTTAGAGCCCCAAATTGGACCACTAAACCTATCTAGTGATTTTAAGTGAGTGGACCTCCCCCCAATCCGTTTGACTGACCTACCTACTCTATCCTCCCCTCTCATCTAGATGTTAGAATTAGTGTTGAATCCGTGATTACGTCATGAGAATTAATTAATTGTATGTATATATATATATATATATATCTAAATATTTGAAGATATTGATAAAAAACTTTTAAAAATTGGGTTTTTTTTAGAATTGTTTCGTTCGAGCTACAAAATCATATATAACTAGTTATGGGGCCCGCGCGTTGCTGCGGGGTTGCGTTTTAGTTGTTTTGTCACTTTAATTGAAGTATATGACGTTGTAATGTGAAGTTTTTGTTATGTTATGGTTGTGTTTATTTGTCGTTTGAAAGTTATTCTGATTTTTTAATAATAATTGTAAGTTTTTGTGAACAACAATAGTTTTATGGAGATGAAGTTTTTGGTGGTGCTTGTTTTTTCATTGGTTTTCTGATGTATTTTGGATTAGAAGTTGTAGTTATGCATTAATTGTTTAATTTCCACTATCGGTGGTGTCCTACTTCAGGGGAAGCTCTGTCTCAATTATGACCGGAGAGCGTGACTTTGTTGAGGAATTTGATGATGCAATTATGTGAACATCATAATTTGAATATTCGAATATAGTATTACCCAGCATGCTGAGGTTAGAACTACAATGAAAACAAATAGGAGGCATTGAATTTGCTGATAAGTTATACTGGAGGACCTTAGTATTGTAGAGAGAAACAGCGAAAAGAGTATTGATTGCATTGTCAGCAGGGCCGTTGTAGTACATTGAACGCCACATTGACTTCATACAAAAGATATGTAGGCACAGATGTTGTAGGAGTTTTCTTGCTTGGTACTACAAACAAAATACAGTGCATATATCCTCCGTAATATATATCTATCTATATATATGAGTATTTTATATGAGACAGTGTCATTGGATTAGTTCCATATGCTTGTCCTGCTGGTATTGGCTTTGTATGCCGCAAAATGTGCCACTGTCTTGACACCAGCTTTATAGATGTAGTTCATCCCTGTCATGAATAATATTTGTATAATTTCCAGTGGATATAGATGATAACATTGTAAAATTAAATGTTGCTTTCATTCTTACCAAAATGCAAGAGTTGTTTGACTTGTTTTTAGTCCTGATGGCCCATGCTAGTTGATGCCATATTTTCTTCTTGGTCAGGCAGTATTTCCTCATCTTCATATCCATGTATATGCATGACCCTTTTTGCCAAGATATCTATTTCTTTTGCTAAAGCGTATATTTCATATATAGCTGTTGAAGGCAAAAAAGAAACAAACCTAAGAACAACCACATGCATCAACACATGACAACAGAGTCATAAGTGATAAAAAAAGACAGCTGATTATGCACCACATGCATCAACAGGTGTCAAATTAAAGACTTGAAGGACAATTTATGTTTGTTTTGAATTAACCCAAAAATATAAAAGAATGAAGGAGAGTTTCATGACATACAAAATTTAATAATAAACTCAAGATTGCAGAAGTTGTAGATTTAGCAAAATCAATGGGTCTTTGAAGTCCCTCCAACCATGAAAGGTTTTCTTCACACACAGTCCAGGTAGTTGAAGCTTTGTGTGCTCTTTCTTCAAAAAAATACTCAGTAACCTGGACGGAGATTGATTTGTGGACCCAGCGAAGAAACCCAAGTTCTAGCAATTGCAACCAACTATGAACAATGGATTAATTGTAGTGTTTGGTGCTTCACATATGATACCAAAGCTCCTAACCATGCAGAATTAAGCTAAAGTTTCAGCAATTGTATTAACAATTTGATTATTGAATATCCTCTTCTTTTCTCTACATTTTTAGGCTATCAAACACTTGTTAATGTGGTCTTTTACATGGAAGAACTATAGAATGGGTTTCACATATATGCATGTGTCTCAAAAACTTGCATATGTTATTTCCTGCATCTCTGTCAGCATGACAGGGGTTTCAGATGCACATTTTGATAGCTATTTCGGGAAACTATCAATGTTAAGCTATTTCAGGAAACTATTAATTTTTTTTCCTGTGTTACTTTGTTACAATAGGTTATCAAGCAATCTTTTCTTTTTTGAATGCAAAACGATATTTATTTTTCTTTAAATCAGAGGTTTTTATTACTGGGGCACTAAGTAAGAATAGGAGAAGAGTTCAAGAAAGAATATGACAGTACAAGAAACAAAACTTGAGAAACATATAATTAAATTACATTGCTTTCATTTTTCTGTTAGAAGAAATTATCATAAATTTATTTGTGGAATTCGTTATCAATGACTGAATCCATCACTTTTGTGATTTAGGGTTTTCCTGAAGAGGAAACTTTCTAAACTGCAGTGGATAGCAATCATTTTGTGTTTTCCTTGTGAGAAACCATTCCTGTGTCTGGGTGCTTAATGTTTTAATTCCTGGATGATGTTGAACTTAATTTACGAATGACCATAGTGGTCGAAAAAGATAGCTCGAAAACACAAAAGGAGTTACTTGGGATAAGAACACAGCTATCAAGCAAAAACTCTTTTCCATTATAAATAACAAAGGGATTATAACAGTCATAGAACCACTTATTGAGAAGTTGCAGATGGTGCTTAGAAAGAAGGTTTGACACAACGATGATGAAGGAAGTAACATGAGAAACAAAGTTGCGAAGCCACTCAGCTTGGAAACAAAGAATAGCACAAGAATAAAAACCATTTCATATACACTATGGCAGTAAATAATATAAACAACAAAAATTAAAATGACTCATTCAACAAATAAATTGACTACTAACCTTCGAATATTGTCAAAATCTCAGATACCAGAGAGTATGCTAATGCCAGAAATACAATAGTCAACCACTAATACTTCCAAAACTGTGTAAAATAAGACAAAAGAAAGAGATGAAAGCTATTTCGGGAAACTATCAATTTGGGGACCCACATAAATATGATGGTCAGGCTATTGGTGGGATATTTCTTGGGTGTACTGTGATTCTACAAGTTCCTAAATCACATTGTCAGCCTAGTAAACTCCATTACTATCCATGTTTTTGTATAATTCAGTTTTAGTGAGTAACAACACTTGAATGAGAGCTATGCCCCTGTATAAAAATTAATTCAGTTTAACATTTTTTTATCGTACGCAAAGACATGTAATAAATAGAAAAAACATGACAAATGGTAGAAGTGGGTATAGTACCTGATGATAATTTTTCATCAATGGCCTTCATGTCTTCAATTCTGCCAGACTTGGTATTCCAAAATACTGGCATATTAACAACTGGAAGTACTAATATCAGACCCAATATGATAGGCAGGCCCTTTTGTACCAAGATTTGATCAGAAAGGAGGTTGTGACGGCGTGAATATTTCCTCTATATATACAGATTATTTGATCCAGTCTGCAATGATTTTTGTAGCATAATTTTAATAGTGCATTGTAGAAGAGTCTTATAAATATAACAACATACATTATTTGGCAATTAATAATCTAATAAATTTATAAAACAGAACCTGTCAGATGTCTTCGAATATTTCATCGTAAACAATATTCTTGGTGTGCTTTGCATCTTCACCAGGTTCACCACGTATCAATACCCTTAGTCCTTTTGAGGTTGTCACTCGTGATACAGCAACGTATAGCTGGCCATGCGAAAATACTGGTCTTGGAAGATATAACCCCACCTGTGTCAATGTTTGTCCTTGACTCTTATTTATTGTCATTGCATAACAAAGTCTTAAAGGAAATTGTCTCCGTCTCAAAGTGAATGGCCATTCACTCTCTGTTGCTGACATTATTATTCTAGGCACACAGATTTTGTCACCAATGTGGCTGCCAGTTATAATCGTTGCCTGCACTACTCTATCTCCTAATCTGGTGACTAACAATCTGGTTCCATTACACAGCCCCTTTGACTGATTGATGTTTCGTAGGAGCATGACTGGTGTGTTCACTTTAATATGTAACTCGTGGTTTGGGATGCCAGTAAATGTCAAGGAGTTTAGAAATTCTGTTGGATACAAGAGATCATCATCGCCTGATGCACCAGCTACTTTATAAATGGAATCAAAGCTATGATAGGTCTTCATTTCTGAGGGTATCTGTAAAATCCCGTAAAAAAATTACGTATTTAAAAAAAACCAAAATACTAATAATAATGTTAATATTAATAACTAAATTAAAATGAAAGTATATGTTGTATATGTTGTGGGGCACCATACATGAATTATATATATATAAGGTAAGGATAAGTACAAAAAAAAAAAAAAAAATATGAAAAAGATACAAAAGTGAAGCCTTAGCTTCACTTTCACGCCATTCTCATTTCTTCCCCTTTCTTCCCATTTCTCTACCTTTGTTTCACAAACAACTAGATCAACCTCTCCAACAATACTTCTTCCATCCTTCCAAGTCAAAAATCATCATTCAATTTGTTCATCTTCAAAGTTTTTCAAGGTAAAAATTAGAAAAAAATCTCAACTTATTTTCTTGGATTTCTTCTTTTATGTAACCCAACTTTTCTCTTATTTTTGTTGAAGATTCTTGGCACCATAACACCAACCAAGCTTGATTCAAAGATCTTTACCTAATTGCCATCACTATTAGGTAAGGGGTTTTAACAAATTTCAAGTATTTCAACACTTTACAAAAAAAAAATCTAGGTTTTTTTTAGGGAATTTAGGAATTCCGAAAATTAAGATTAATTCTTTGTTTTTAGCAATTTAGTTAGGCTTATATTGTGTTGAATTGTTGGGTTTAGGTGGGAATTTAGAAAATCCAAAGGGGGATTTGCTCTTGAAGTAGAAATTGGAAAGAAAAAAAAAGGAAGATTTTCCTAGGCTAAAAATTGTTAAGTGAATGTTAGGTTAGTTTGAAAAAAATATGTATTGAGGTTTTGATATCTATTTTCTGTATTAGAATGCTAGACTTTCATTTTGGAGAATTGAGGGAAGGTAGAATATAGAATTTTTGAGATTTGAATATTAGAAGTTTGAACTTGAGGAAATTGAATTGCGGTTATTTTTACTAAATAGGTTAGAGCATTTACTTGGAAAAGACTCGGTTCGGTGGTATAGATTGTGCGTTGTCGACAAGAGGTAGGGATTTCTCCTTCTTCGGTTAAATTCTTCTCGTTCCTTTAAAGCCTTAAAAGTTGTTTCCTCGAAATCTTCTATATCGTATTAATTGTTATAAACTCATTTGGACTACTCTTGATTGTTCCAAGGGAGCCAAACCTGTTACATGATTCGTTGTATGACCTTTTCCTGAATTGTTTTCTTAAATTTGTATATATGCATTTACCCCTAAACGTGTTGAGTTCGATTGACACGTATTTGACTCTTCATGTGATGTGCTTATGTGGTATAGCATTTAAATGGTTTTTAATGTGCATTTAGTGGCATGATGGGTCACCGGGTGAGGAGCTCGGGTGTTTCCATGTTAGGAGTGATGATTCGGGGTTGAGAATTTTGTTATGGTATGAATGTAGAAAATAGAAACGTACGACGGATTTACACCTTCTTCATGGATTTATCGTGCAAACCGATATACGGTGCCGGTGAATATGAAGTAGGGTACGGGTGTGGGAGCGATCCACAACCCTTCGGAGTCATGGGATGAGTGTTTGGAGGTTCGGATGGGTGTACGGAGACATTTTTTCTACATAGCATTTTTGATGCATTCATTCCGTTCTTCACATTCCGCCTTGTTTGATACTCTTATTTGATATCCCTACTGAGCATTCGGCTCACCCTATTTATTCTTTCCCTTTCAGGTGAGCCATCCACTAGTACGGATCCTCCAGATCAGCAGAACGGGGCGTGACTGTGGTGGCCCGACTTAGTAGAGTCATCTTGGGGTGCATTTAGGTGTTTGTTTCCTATTATTTATGTTATGGTTTTTTTTTTGTTATTTTGAGTAGTTGGATTCTTGTGTTGTTGTGGCTATTTTGGAAGGGCCAGGAGAGGACTCCGTGTGATCGGGACTCCTGTGCCGTATATATGTATGTAAGTGTTGTGGAACCCCTGAGGGGCTGTCATTGTGGAGGATGTATGTAGTTGCTGGATTGGATATAGAAGTGCATTTTCTTTGTATTTTGTGCAGGGTGGCATTCCTCAATTTACGGGGAGATGTTGCCGAATTTTTATTTTAAGTTTATGTCAGCTTGTGACGGGTCTAGTGTGAATACTTGTCATTTTGTCGTTTAGGTCACGCTCCTCGGATCGGGGCGTGACAGTATCAGTGACAAACATGTTTATTAATAATGTCAACGGTGTCGTTCGTTGCTGTTATCACTGCTCGTTCCTTCAAATATTCCTGGTCAGCGTATAATGATGGTAAATCGCTGTAGATTTCTGAAGTGATGTCTTCGATGTCTCCTTTATCTGGTTTTACCAACAACCTATCTGGTATTTGTATCCATGAAGGGTATTCCTCATCATCATGTAGTTTCACAGATTCTATGTTTCCTTCACCAATGTCTAAGAGCCATCTTGCAAACTGAGACATTTCAGCAAGTTCTACACTGTTCAAACCAGCTGGTGATAACCTCATATTCTCTGTTAGATAGAAGACACTACATTGCTGCCATAAGTGAGATTTTGTAATGCATGCTCTGACTGTGTCTTGTCTTGTTCCTTTAACTACCACTGGTAAAATTTGTCTAAAGTCGCCTCCCAAGAGCACTGTTTTCCCTCCAAATGGTGTATTTATGATTGAACCATCCTCCAACATAAGAATGTCAGATAAAGATCTATCCAACGCTTCAAAAGAATGACGGTGAGCCATTGGTGCTTCATCCCATACAATCAAACTTGCCTTTGCCATTAGTTCAGCTATGTGAGTACCTTTTTTAATATGGCAAGTTGATTCCTCGTGAATATCTATTGGGATTTTGAATCTTGAGTGTGCGGTTCTCCCACCTGGCAGTAAAAGCGAGGCAATACCTGAAGAAGCCACAGCAAGCACAATTTTTCCTTCTGAACGCAAGCGGTTTATGATGGCCTTGTAAACATAGGTTTTCCCTGTTCCACCATGTCCATATAGGAAATACAATCCACCCTTTGCTTTGTGCACAGCGTCTAACACAGCATTGTAAATTTTGTTTTGGCTTTCATTCATGTTCTTTGAATAATCATTGTTCTGCTCTTCAAGAGCACGCAAATTGTGTGCCATTTCTTCATGCAAAATAGTGTTCCCAAAATCATGTTCCCTACCTCCTGTTGGTTCTGGCAGCCCATGTTCAGCTAGTGATGATCCACTCCTCCTTAGTAATTTGTCAATCTGAAGGAGTACTCTGTTCTTTAATTCTTGATTAGAAATATGGAGCTCTGATATACCTGGTGAATGTGGACAACATTCTTTAATTTAGAAAATGGATATATGTGATGCATATAAGTGTTGTTACTTTCTGATCTGATGCATGTGATTTCATTCATAATGTAATTATATTACTACAATGCTGTACATGAATTTCAAATGTAGTAGTTGATATATATGCATTTGTCAAAGAAGTTAAATGTAGCTCTGTAATGAAATTAAATGAAAATGGTATACCAATTAAAGCATGCAAGAATGTTAAAAATGCAATTCACAATAAACACTGAAAACCCACATAAGTATGTCTAATATACCTAGTGAATGTTTGAGGTGGTGGACGATGTCGTCTTGAAAGTATTTAAAGCTTGATTCGAAAAGTTTTCTAGCATCGACAACCTCACAGGATAACAACAATGTAACATACAATTCTCGTATCTGAGCAGCTGTTGCCCATCCAGCAGCTTCATCCATCGCCTCATTCCACTCTTTGTCATTTCCGATTAAACCCATTGCATCACAAGCCTCTTTAAAAGTTTCATGCACAACATTGTTAACTGTTCTAACTTCTTTGAAATTCCTGGGACCTTTGACATGCGAAAGAAGTACTCTTAGATAATAGACTTCCCCTGCTGATGGATGAATATATGATATACGACCAATACATTCCCCTCGCTGTCTCCTAAACCAGAATTTGTTTGGACCATCCCACCTCCATTTTGAAGGGAATTCTGCATAAGTCAATTCCCTAGCATCGTTAAAAGTATGGTTTGCGAACATCCATTCGGTTAACATTGTTTTTTCTACACCGGGTCTGCTCAAAACTTCATTAACAGCTGCATCTCCACTAAAAACTATGTTGTTCATTAGAGGCAAGTGTATGGATAAGCTTTGCACTGTAGGGTATTTGTAGTGTATATGAAACTCAAAAATTCTCCATGCTGACTCATATGGGCTGACATATCGGACATCAACATACATTTTTATTTCATCTACTACTCTCGGTTGAGAAGTTCCTGCATCAGTTTCTTTTGGTGGGTGTTCTTGTAACAATGCTCTTGTCCTATCAGGCCCCTTGTTGACATACTTAAATAAGTATTTAATCGATCTAGACTTATTGCACCACTCCACATTGATGTGGGCATTGTATCTAAGAAGTAACCCTTTATTGTATGGCACAACAAACCTATTATCGAGTTCCACACCAGATTTAAGAACATAGATGTCATTATTACGCCTTCGATATACGGAAAATCCATCTTCACCGATCAGTGTCTCAGATTGGTATTTCTTAGGAAAATGTTTCATGCATTTGCCATTTTTCATGCATGGAGCTTTAGGGTTTGCTGTACCGCAAGGTCCATGTAGCATAAATTTGGAGACTATGTTGTGAACACAGGTTCTGTTGATTGGTTTGGTATCTCAGCATTGATGATTCTGTCAATATCACACGGTGTAGGAAATTTATCATTCTCGTGTAACCATACAATGATGTGTACGTGTGGAAGGCCTCTTTTCTGAAATTCAACTGTGTATATAGCTCCAACTACCCTCCCGAAATAATTACCTTGTTTGATATCAGTGATGAATTCAGTAAGTTTCATATGGAACATTCTAGAAATGATGTCAGGTCTATCCTCTGCATTCTGCCCAGGTAATAGTGACAATGCTCTCCGAATCTCTATCCATTGGATATTGCATGTGAAGGTGATGAACAAATCAGGGTTTCCTCGTGAGCGACATATTGCCATTGCGTCGTGGTAGTTCTGTATCATATAGCGGGGGCTGCCAGTGAAGCTTGATGGCAAGATGACGCGTTGTCCCACTGAGTTTGTTGCAACATCTCCCCTGAGGAATGCGTCTTGGACTCCGCTGTAAATTTCTGAACGATAATGTTCTTGCTGGTGTTGGAAACGTATATAGCGCAATCGCTCATCTTCTATCGATGTAAAAGCATCCACTATATATTGTTGATATAACCTACCACCTCTAATCAACAATCCTCCACCAGTAGGCCTTTGTTGTAGCATGTAGCAATAATATTCCCGCCTTGTAACGTGTCCTCTTTTCAGATCAGCACCCAATCTAGAACCACGGTAATTAATATTAAGTCTATAACCATCTTCACCATAAGGAAAGAGTATTGGGTATTGCATTGCCATGAACGCAGGATGAAGATCGCTGATTCGTTTCAAACCTCGTGTCTGGTGATCTACTATGATGTCTCGTCCATCTCCTGTAATTCCAATATCTCCCACCACCAGTGCAACCATTTCAGGTACAGATGGTGCATTGTATTGAACTCCATCTGTAGAACGTTTTGCAATTAAAAACAAAGTAACATGGCGTGTTTCCCCTGATGCAAATCTATCACGTGCCATCCTAAACACTTTTACCAGTGTATTGACACTATCGAACATTTGAATTAATTGAGAGACAATATATTCATCCACCTGGTCATTTCTAGAAGTACCTGTGAGAGCTGATATTCTGTTTGAAGTTTCATTTTCTGGCTCGTAAATGTATAGTTGAGCGAATTGTGGTTTATCACCATCCATTGGAAGAAGAGAACCAATTAAATGATGATTTTGCCCATTCAGCCTAAACACATATGGTCCTCTACTTCTGTTTATCTGTCGATCTATCTTCCCTCCGATTGAAGTAAATGCAAACATAGCATTGTAGAGCCTTATATTCTCGCGAAATAACCTACTATCAGCACCTCTCTTGAAAGAAATTAGATTATCCAATAGTTCTGGTGGGTCTGCAAAAGGGGGTAAACCAACACGCCCTTGTCTGCAACACAAAGAGTAAATTGGGGCACGAATGCTAGATGATTTAAGTCTTTCTCCGAACCAGAAATATGCACCACAGAATTGACAATAGTTATTGAGATCTCCAAAATCAAGTTCAAGATTATTCGCATTAGGATTTAGCTGGATCCTAGATGATGGAGCGCATTCTTATACAGCGGGCTGATAGATTGGAGAATTATTATGCAATACTGGATTTCCTGATGATGAAGCGCCTGTATTTGATGACGGCAAATGACGCAAAACACATTGTTGAGATGAGCGTTTCCGGTCAATAATAATCTGCCTTCGTACTATCCTATTAATCCTAGTTGCTTCATGTTTTTCCATCCTGGGACCACAACAACTCTAGTTTGACATAATAGGAAAGAAGCAACTCTCTCATAAAAATCCAAGGGAAAAGTATATGATTCAAAAAAACATCGGCAGCAGGATAAACAGCACATTTTCAATGGAGTACATTTATAAGGGGAAATTATATTTCTTTTTGCAGACACAGCTATACTGGTTAATGTCAACAACTTTTAGGACACATTCATAGAGATAGTAAACTTACATTTATAGGACTGAAGCTGTGATTTAAATAGGAAATAGGCACTATCAAACCGAGGCTGATACTTTAATCCTACAAAATAAATGTAGACAGTCTTTGATCAAAGAGTAGTAGTAATGAGATAATAATGGAAATAGAAAGGCTTTTAAGCATACAATGAGATAATAATTATAAACATCATGGCAATAAATGTGACAATTTATTTTTTTAAAATTGAATTCATATTTAGTTGAAAGAATAGGATCTTTAAATCAAACCTTTGCTGCTGAGGTCTAAATCCCTGGCTGGAAATTAGACTGTACAGGAAGCACTCCACACAGATTGGAACAGAGAGTGAGAATAAAATCTGCAATGCAATGATTTTACAAAGAAATTGATTAGCTGTAAAACACTTAAATGGATCAAATTGCAAATATAAATGACAGCAAGCGAACAATACAGGAATCGAGCATAATTGATAGTCAGCTTTTCCAATGAGAACTCACTCTTCAATCATTCCATTTGTTACAATTTAAAAGTAATAAGGTAGAGCAATTGGCGGTTAAAACATGATTCGAGCATAATTAACAGTCAACTTTTCCAATGAGAACTCACTCTTTGATCATTCCTTCCATGCGATTGATGAATGAAGAACCGATGAGGAAAGATTATTGCAGTTGCAATGTTACCTGGGCCCTGGAGGAGAAAGAAATTGTTTTATTGAAAATCCTCCGTAGACAAAATTTCTAAATAACAAAATTCCTATGCTTCTCCCTAATAAGCATTGACAGAACCAAAAAAAACCTCAATATTTAGTACACAGGTTGTACGCAAATAGAGCTAAAAAGAGAGAAAACAACCCAATTCATTATGGCCCTGATTTAAAAAGCAATAGAGTAGCAGCATGACAAAGAGGTGAAGATCAAGTTATGAGAGCTTAATCTGGATCAATGCTTACACTGGCCAACTAAAAAGCGAAGACAAATACTATTATGGAGAGTGATTATTTGTAATAATTAATTTGAATAAGAGTATGGCTTTTTCCATTTGGGAGAAAGTGTGGACAACCCAACCTATTATGGCCTTGATTTAAAAAGTGAAGACAAATAACCAATAGAATAGCAGCATGACAGAGAGGTGGAGATCAAGTTATGAGAGCTTAATCTCAACCAATAAATCTTTTCAAAAAAAAAAAAACTCAACCAATAAATACACCGCCTAACTAAGTACGGAGGATAAAGATGAGACGAAAAACCACTATAGCCAAATCAGGTGAAGGAAGAACCAAATCAAGATCATAGCTTTTATCAACAACCTAATAATAATATTCATAGAAGGAAAAATGCGAACCTTATCACCAGTCACAATAAACGACGAGACCCATATAAGGAGGACCGGGAATTAGCAGATCATAGGAGCTGTAGGAGAGAACAGCGAGGAGAAGGGCGCTTAAACCAGACAATAGATAGAAGAAGCAGAAGTCGTTTTGTGGTAGACCAATCACAAGCAACAACAGATATGCGAGGTTGTATTCGGAGCTTAGTTAGAAAGTGTCGTCTCGCGGGAGGATGGTGGCAGGAGGGCTTGGCGTAGGGGGTGGACAGATGGGCAGGTGGGACGTTGAGTTTTGGGTGGGACGGCGTCGTTTTGCGGGGCTGGGCGGGTAAACCAGCCGCACCACTGTTGATGAATAGTATATACTCGCGCGGAGAGTTCGATGAATCGTGCTCGCGCGGAGAGTTCGATGAATCGTGCTGCTTTATAATTAAGTCTCGATAATTAAGTCTCGATAATATATCCTTAAATTTTACCTTTCAATCACTCGAATTTATAATTTGTATATAAATTATAGAGAATGCATGTAAAACAAAAAAAATATATATGAGAATATCTTAGAAACATACACCTTCAATTGTTTCAAAAATAATTTTTTTGGTATGGATCACATTGAAGCAACTAAAAAGTAAAGAAAGAAACATTGAAAATTGAAAAGAGTCAAGAGAAACTTCAGTCAGCCAAACCATCTGTCGCCAGAGTTTAGTAGTGTTCCATTGCCAAAGTCAAAGATCTTATATGCTTCAGATTCACGGATTCATCGCACGCTTTTTCTCTTTCTCATAATTTTTCATGGTTCAGAATCATGATTCGCGACCAACTCTCTTACTATTTTATTACTCTCTATATATAGGATGTGAATATGATATTCTATTGTTTTTGCAATTAAATTGAGGGGAAGACCCCAATAATTTATAACTAATGAAAAGGCAGATTCATGAACCCATCATGAATCAAATGCATGAAATAACTTTACATTCATTCATTACTCACTATAGAAATTTCATGTGGCGATGTTAAAATGATCCACGTGTCAAGGTGGTGTTCAACCAAAACTTTATTTCAAGAATTATATGTAGTATAGATATAGATAGGTATATTTTTTTGCAATTAAAGCGAGGAGAAGACAGCAATAATTTATACCTAATGAAAATATAGATTCATAAACCCACCATGAATCAGATACATGAACTAATCCTATATTCATTTATTACTCTCTATAGAAATTACACTTGATAATATTAGAGTGATCCACGTATCAAGATTGTGTTCAACCAAAACCTTAGTTCAGGAATTATATATAATAATATATAATATAGATAGATATCATTTCAATTTTGAAGATGGTGCTCAAGTGCGGACGTCTATAGTTTATTACCTACGAACATTGTATGGACGCCCACCTCTAAAAGGTCACTTCCCCATTATATGGGCCCCACAATTTGCCACAATTATCCTTGTTTATATTTATTTCCATTAATAATTATACTTTTCCTTTTCATATGGATAAAGATCCCCAATAAAAGGGATTAACATGTAGGTTTAGCACCTCAATCGGTTCACAGCGAAAATCAAGGATTCAAGACAATTAGATAAAGAAACACTAAATTAGGTTGCCCCCCCAACCCTAGTTTATCTACACATGATTTTTATTTATTTGTCAACTAGTAATAGCCCCTTAAACAAAATTATTGAATCCGTCACTGTCGATCATCATTGGGACATGGAAGCTGCAATCCAAACTTAATGAAATTCGTAACAATTTTGAATCACAACTATGAAATTCGTATCTATTTTGAATCACAACTATTCATGTGAAGACAGTCAATGAACTTGTATACTTATTTTAGCTCATATAGATGATTGAAATTTAAATCAAGTACAAATTTCATGTAAAAAATGATTGCAGCCCCTCCCATCCCCTCCACTCCACTCTTGAGTTGCAGACTGGCCTCATAGGCTCATAGTCTTCCAAATTCCAATTGATAAAAGTTAATTCCAAGTTTTTTTAGGAGTTAAAAAGTATACATATGTTTGGGCTAGACTTGGACAAGCAAATAGGCCCGAGTCACCTGGCCCAACTCAATACCGTGGGCTCAAATAATTTTATCAAGCCCGGCCCGATATTAGGTCAACTCTATCATTTAAGCATTGTCAAACTACACAACACCTTATTAATTAGGCTACTAGTCCTCAAAGCACAAAACCAAATCTTTATACTTTGAATTATATATTTCTTCGACGCTTGTTTTCCTCTTCTATACTTTGTTACATAAAACAAACAGGTAGGCATTATATATAATAGTCTCTGGTGGGTCACCTATTGTGGGGTGCACAAAGAAGTCCAACAGCGCCACGTGTCATGCCAATGCAGAACCAAATTTGTACATACCTCAACACATCGTGGGAAGCTCTACTAGAACGTGAATCCTACCACCATGTTTTGGTCTTGTATACAACCAACCAATCATTTCACTTGTTCTTGTTCAAATTCCTTGTATATATATATATATATATGTATGTATATCTGTGTGTTCTTGTCTGTGTAGAATCAATCAAAACAAAAATCCAAGCAGTTCTTGAAGAGCCATCAAGAGTAACTAAGATGAACAAGTTGAGTTTACACAACCTCCTCTTTGCAATCGGCTTGCTAAGCCTGAAAGCAACAGCAGAGCTTGCCTTCAACTATGGAGATGCACTAGACAAGACTTTCATGTTTTACGAGGCTCAAAGGTCTGGCAAGCTACCGCCAAACCAGAGGATCAAATGGCGTGGCGATTCTGGACTCAAAGACGGCTTCCTTCAAGGGGTAAATATAAGAAAAGAAATGTTGTGTTACTGTCCAGTTTTTGGATTTTTGAAACATGTTTTAACATATGGTGTTATATGGTGCAGGTGGATTTAGTGGGAGGATATTATGATGCAGGAGATCATGTTAAGTTCGGGCTGCCGATGGCATTTACTGTGACAATGTTGGCATGGGGAGCTATTGAGTACGGGAAAGAAATAACCAGTTTAGACCAAATGGGTCATATGCTTTGGACCATTAGATGGGGCACTGATTACTTCATCAAAGCACATCCTAGTCCTAATGTTCTATGGGCACAGGTGCATATATATATACATATAATATGTGATGTAAATAGATTGAAATATGATGATGTAAGTGAAGAAATGGAAATTTTACAGGTTGGGGATGGAGATTCAGATCATTACTGCTGGGAGCGAGCGGAGGACATGACAACACCAAGGAATGCATACAAGCTGGATCAGTATCATCCCGGTTCAGACCTCGCCGGTGAAACTGCAGCTGCATTAGCTGCATCTTCCATTGCCTTCAAGCCCTACAACTCTTCTTATTCTAATCTCCTCTTGGTTCATGCAAAACAGGTGAAAATGCCTATAAATAGACGTTTTTTGTGTGTGAAACAGCTCAAACTTTTATTGACGGATGATCTTTGATCGTTGCAGCTTTTCTCATTTGCTGATAGATTCCGAGGTCTCTACGATGACTGCATCACAAATGCCAAGCAATACTATTCTTCATCCGGTTATTCGGTTAGTTCTACTGATCAGTTTTCTTTAAACCGTTATGTTCATGCAGGTTATTTCAGTTGCACTGTTTCTTAAAAATGTCTTTTATTGGTGAAGGATGAGTTGTTATGGTCGGCTGCTTGGCTATACCGAGCAACTGGTGATGAGTATTACTTAAAGTATGTTGTGGATAATGCTGTTTATATGGGTGGAACTGGATGGGCTGTCAAGGAATTCTCCTGGGATAACAAATATGCTGGTCTCCAGATCCTTCTTTCAAAGGTAACCCAGAGTTGCGATTATTTTCTCAATTCAGTACAGAAACCATCTTTCCCTGAAAATCCAATGCTGCTTTCAGGTGTCGATGGAGCAAAATGCCGGTGCATATGCGTCGACATTGAAGCAATATCAGGCCAAAGCTGATTACTTTGCCTGTGCTTGCCTACAAAAGAATGACGGCTACAATGTCCAGAAAACTCCTGGTCAGCAATCACAATCTCCCTACTAACTCATGGAACATTGCAATTTCTTCGATAACTTTCCGCTCTCATTCTGTATTGACATACGTTTGATTGTGTTATCTTCAAACCAGGGGGGTTAGTGTATGTGAGAGAATGGAACAACATGCAGTATGCCACCACCTCTGCATTTCTTCTTTCTGTCTACTCTGACTATCTCTCTGTTGCCAATACCAAGCTCACTTGTCCAGAGGGCATAGTTCAACCTCAAGAGCTTCTCAATTTCGCAAAATCCCAGGTACTCAATAGTTAGAATTCATTCACCTCTGCTTCATTTCCTGAGAATTGTGCTAAATGTGTTAGTTCTGCAGGCTGACTACATTCTAGGTCAAAACCCTAAGTCCTTTAGTTATTTGGTTGGATATGGCCTTAGATATCCTGTTCATGTTCACCATAGAGGTGCCTCAATTGCCTCCATTTTCACGCTCCGTTCCACGGTTGAATGCGTGCAAGGTTTCGAGTTATGGTACCATAGAAGTGAAGGAAATCCAAATGTCATCCATGGCGCCCTTGTTGGAGGTCCTGATCAGAACGATAACTTCAATGATGATCGGTCTAACTATGAACAAACTGAGCCTACACTTTCTGGCACTGCTCCTCTTGTAGGCCTATTTGCAAAGCTGCAGAGTGTATATGGCACCACAGGTAGGGATTTAACAATCATATACTTCTACATAATCACAGGGTCTACATGCTCCATTTACAATCTTCTTATCATGACTGGCAGGCACCTACCCTAAACAAACACCATTGCCCTACAAAACAACACTGAGTGAGTAATCATTGAGTTCTTCCTCATTTTCTTTGCGACACTAGACAGCAACTGATAGAATTCTAACGTGACCACTCACTATTCCAGGCTCATATCACCAAGAAACACCAGCAGCAGCTAACTCAAAATCAGGTGAGTTCTCATTCAAACTGATGAAAACAGAACAGATGTTATTGACCACCTGATGAACTCACAAATTATTGCAGAAGCTCCTGTTGAATTCCTTCACTCAATAACTAGCTCATGGACTGTTGGAACAACCGCTTATTACCGACACAAAGTGATAATCAAGAACACGTCCCAGAAGCCAATTAGTGATCTCAAGCTGGTGATCAAGAATCTTTCCGGGTCTCTTTGGGGTCTTTCTCCAACACAAGAAAAGAACATCTATCAACTCCCTGAATGGGTTAAAGTCATAAACCCTGATTCAGACTGCAGTTTTGTTTATGTGCAAGAGGGTCCCCAAGCTAGGATTTCAATTCAAAGTTATAATTGACTCCATTAGTCACTTCATTTCGAATGCACCAAGAAGAGAAATTTTCTTGTCGAGGATTTTGTTTTTGATGATTATCAAGAATTCAAATAAAAAAAATAGTTCAAAATTTCATGTCTACTTCCCGAACAATACAAAAAATAAACAGGCCCAAATGTCGAGTAGCCACGTACCTGTATCTCGAATGTCAATACTATAAAATAGGGAAAACATAATATCTTAACAACAAAAAAAGGCCCCATCTCCATATTTTATCTGCTCTTTACTCATCATCATCAAATCTCTTCTTCTTTCCTGCAAGAAAAGAAAAGCCCGCTGATTTAAATTATACATATTATTATGAACACATCCACAAAACCTAAACTGCAGACAAAATTCTTAAGCCGATGACATTCATTTGGGTAGTAGACTCTTACTCAACCTACTTCATATGATTCATGAAGCAATAAGAATTGTAGTTCCATTACTCTTTTTTTTTGGACATTTGTGTCCAACTTCTGAATCAAATTAGAGGTGGTCACGTTTTTTTACATTCATAGCCTAATGTGTGAAATGTGATGCAATATTTCAATTTAAATTCACCAAACAATGCAGTATAAAAAGGTCATTAAACTGTTTTATTATTAAAACACAGTAATCACTTTAAAAAATAACCAAAGAAGAATTTGTTAACATTCTCAAATAAAAGACATGTCTCGATAATAAGTTCAAAAACAAAGGTGTCACAATAGAAATAACCAGACAAGATCAAATATTTAATAGTTCAGCGCACAATATTCGTCAACAGAAAGGAGAGGACAACACTTATTTAAGTAAATTAGCAATTCTGATAAATTGTTTTCGATGATAAGGATGTTAAACACCAAGAAGGTGCAGAGCAATGCATCGAAGATATGATTCATAGATTTAAAAATCACAAATAAACTCAGAATGGCCTAAGAATATATGTACCTGTGCCAGCAGCTGCCAAGCTTGGTTTATTGGGTGTTCCACGTCCTCTGAAACCACCACCACCTCCACCTCTACGACCTCCGCCTTGTCGACCACCAAAACGCCCTCCACTATCTCTGCCACCAAAACGCCCTCCACTATCTCTGCCACCAAAACGGCCCCCGCCACCCCTACCACCACTACGACCACCTCTACCACCACTAGCATTATTATCACCCCGCGGCTTTGCCTCCTCCACAGTTAAGTAACTACCACCAACTTCAGTTCCATTCAGTTCTAGACCTTTGTTGAAACAACTGCCATCATTGAACTCAAGATACGCAATCCTGCGATTGGATTTTAAAATCAAAACCATAAAAGCAAGACCAATGAGCTACATCATATCAGATAAATTGGCAATATAACAATAATTAAATATCTAAATCAAACTAAAGAAATTAATAGTAGAGTATTTGCTTCTTAAGATGCTCTTTTAAATGCAACTAATCTTATGTTTTATCCACTTCTTTTTAATATTTACGAGGGGTGCAACAACAGTACTTCGGAACTTCCAAAGAAGTTACCCATCTTAATACTACTCAATCCCAAGAACACTAAACCACAGAGTTCTTATAGTAAAAAGTACATAATGATTGCACCCTAAATATTCGTCTTTTCAGCCTCAACTAGATGAGAAAAATATTTGGAGAAGTTATATGAGCACCTGAAATTATATAGCAGCATAAGAAAATCTTATCATCTTTTCAGGTTTTCATTCAAGGGACAAAATTCAATCTCAGTTATAACAAATGAAGGAATTCTGTGCACATGCACAAGGTAGACTCTGCCCAGATTAGTCATTAACAACTAAGAAGATTATTAACAAAAACATTAGATGAAGCAACAAATTGGCACAAAGTACACTGGCGCTTCACTTACACGGGGCACTCAAATCATAAAGGGACTAAAATATGAAGATACTCACCCCTTCAACGTATCAGACCCATATTCTTTAGGGAGAGAGATCCTTTTAATCTCTCCACAAGAACCAAAATGCTCTTCAAGAGAACTCCTAACCTGTTTGTTGTGGGTTTCATACATACAGATGAGCGGTGGAACTTCAATATTAACACCACAAAAGGTAAGAAAAGCTAGAGCATTTACCTGATCTTCCCCAAGTGAATTATCAAAACCCCTAATGAATAAGGTTTGGGACTCGCCTCTTCCTCCCTTCTGGAAAGAACCATTCTCATTGCTACAATGGTTTGCAAATAAGTGGAATCAACTCACTGATCAAATGGAACAATAAAAACATAAAACTAGTATAACTGTACCCGCTGTGCGGAGTATAAGCACCCCTTTCACGAGCCATATCAAGGTGAACAGCACGCCTACCCAAGGTTTGATCTTGCAATTCAAGAGCCTACCATAAGAAGTAAATAAACAGGCATGCCAAAAAAATGTCACTTATAATATACCAAAGCTGAAAACTGGAGAAGTTAACTAGAAAACTTCATTTCAATGAACTTCAGTACAAGCCATCTTAAACCAAGTAATTTAGATAGTATTTACTAGTCAACAAACATTATATGACAATAAAAACAAGGCAGATATATTTCATGCCAACACCGAGAAAATTGTGAAAAATGTAAAATTCTAAAGCTCTTTAGCCACTTCACCAGATGGCTGAAATGATGCAAATGACTGACATACTTTTATTCACGGAATTATCAACCAAAGTTAAAACGTGTGATAACAGCCAAAATATGGGTAAAATTTTCACCACTGAGCAAAGATCTATAGGTACATTGAATTCTGATGATTTTGATCACCTATGATCATCAAATCAAATTGTAACTCTACAATCTAACAATTTGAACTCAAGTTGGAGATAACACTTCTATATTGATTGATTTCAACCCGAACAAACCAGTAGAAATTTTTTTTGAGTAGAAGACAACAAAATTGTAGTATAGCAAAATAAAATACCATTTTCTCAAAAACAAAAAAGGAAAAGAAGCTGACCCAGAATAAAAATAATGAAATATGATATGTGAACATCATAAAATATTGTTTCACAAAGAAAAAAGACAAAAGTTGGTAGTATAGCAAAATAAAATACCATTTTCTCAAAAACAAAAAAGGAAAAGAAGCTGACCCAGAATGATAATAATCAAATAAGAATATGTGCACATCATAAAATATTGTTTCACAAAGAAAAAAGACAAAAGGTGGTGACCCAGCATGATATTAATAAGATATGAATGTGTATGACCGTGAATGAACAACTTGTTCAACAATACAGTGAACAAATCGGATATACATTATTAAATTCCACCTACATTTTCTTTGTTAGAGAACAGGATAGGATAGCAAATTATACCTTTTGGGCTGCTTCTGCTGTGGCAAACTCTGCATGCCCAAAACCTCTAAAATTACCTTCTGCATCCACTGCGAGACGAACCTCAACAAGCTCATCAGCAACTTTATTTTTGAAGAAATTCTCCCTGCAAAATTAATCCTGTCAGACAAAACCAGCTTTCAACAGTTCTTAGAGACTTACAAAGCCTAGGGAGCTAGACATACACATCAACCACGGAAATATTATAATCTAGATTGCCCACAAACAATGTCTTTGATCCTGTGGATTGTGTACGCGGAGTAATAGGGGATTTGGACTGCATAGAAGAAAAAAAAAAAGAAGTGTTAGCTTAAAAGAAGACATGAGGCAAGCTAATAACGAAATGGGCCTTAATACGGGAGACGAGGAGAGCAAATACGTTAATCAGCGACTCAGCGTTTAACAAAAGAGACGATAAAAAATAATTACATCATTCTTCTGGGACGTTGTATCAAAAAGTATTTTAGCAGATCCTGGTGCTTCACTATCTACCATTTCAACATCCGTGACCTGCATACCGCAAAATCAGTGTCTAATTAATGTAATACCTTCACAAGCAAGAAATTAATATTGCATAGTTGCTCAGGAAAAGTCCACTTCTTTAAAATGGGAACTGATTATATCTTTTTGGATAGAGCATCAACTGTATGCTATCACATATCCAAAAAAGCCTACTGATGGCATCATGGCAACACAGAAACCTCCACAAAAGCTCAATGTAAACACAACTGAAGAACCTTATACCTCACTATGATTAAATTGAGAGGTGACAATCACAGCATATCTTTTCGGTTTGAGTATCAACTGTGCAACGTAGGAGTTATCATGTTTACAACGAGCAATAAAATTTTGAAGTTACACCTCAGGACAACACAATTCTATCTTTCTATCAAAAAAAATTAAAAGGAAAGGGCACTTATGGTGGACACCAACCAAATACAGCATTCGATTCCAAATTGTCTTTAGAATATGCACTTGTAAGATCAAGACATTGAAATATACTTCAAAGGACATCAAATTACAACACCCTGGCATACGTTTACCAAAGCGTAATAATAAAAATATGAATACCAGTTTAACTTTATCTAAAGCAAGACATAGGAAGCATTACTTTTTTCTTTGGTGTCTTGGGAGCTTTTTCTTCCTCACTTTCTTCTTCACTGTCACTCTCATCAGAACTCTCTTCATCAGAACTGGTCTCTGTTTGAACAGATTTCACAGCTGGTTTTCCACCATCTGAAGAAACCTTGGACTGTGCTCCATAAAATGTTATAATAAGCATTTTCAAGAAACAAAGGAAAATAACATCTCGTCAATCTAAACCACTGAAAGACTTCTCACCTTTTTCTTGTCAGGATCTTCCTCCTCACTTTCATCCTCTTCAGTTTCTTCACTCGAGTCATCTTCATCAACTTCCATCTTTTCCTGTACATATTACAGCAAAAATTTAATGAACTCTCGCCAACAAACCAGCACCATCTATCCTTCCAAACAAGGAAGGATTGCAGTTTGTATTGTTACATATGACAGATTTGAAAATGAAGAGAGAGAAAACTTTCACTAACACTATTGTGGTAAAAAACTCAAGTCAATTCAGAGTCTAACACACGTTGAAAGATTTATTCACTAATTCGGCCAAGCGGTAAACAACTTTCATGCACAAGGCTCCAGTGTGCGCCGGGTTGGGAATGTATACAGACTCAACCCCAAATAATGTAGAGAGACTAGTTCAAGGAATTGAACCTACAACCTCTAGGTTGCAGCCCTACAACTCTACACTAGGCCACATGAGATTCAAAACAATTGTCAAAAATATTAAACCCTGGACCCTTGTATAGTTGTATCACATTAATTATTTGATATACACGTGGAAATCAATGAACTTTATCATGCAAAGCACAATATTTTTTTAAAAAAAAGGCAGGAGGATTAACCTTTGTAGATTTCTTTGCTTCATTTGCTGGTAATGGCCTCTTAGATGGGGCAACAACATTGGCCTGAAACACAATATGATCCCATAAAAAATGAGGTCATGATGGTGGCATAAACCATGCGGGAGGGAAATCACGGCCATAAGAGTAACTTGGCTTGCCCTCCCTAGCTTGCGGCTGGATCTCCACAAAAGAAGAGGAACAGAACTGCAAAAAATATTTTTTTAACATATATGACAACTGAACAAGAAATTTAACTCACATCATCATCTGAATCGGTCTCTTCCGAAGATTCACTCTCTGAAGAACTAGCAGTTTCCTTTTTCTTGGGCACTGCCCCTGGGATTGATTTCTTAGTGGCATCAGAAGCTTTCGGAACATCTACCTGCTATCATTTGCATGGAATAAATGAGATGAAGAAAAACAAAGAATATAAAAAATTCAATCAAAACATTATGATAATCACAAGTTAGAATTGCAAACCTCATCTTCATCAGAGCTGCTGCTACTCGAGTCGGGTTTCTTTTTGGCAGGAACAGCTTTAGATGCAGAAACTTTTGGAGGAGATTCCTGCAACAGAGATTAAAAAAAACCCAAGTTCAAAAACCAAATCTCCCAACAGCTATCAACATACCCCAACAGTGTAAAAGGTAAACTACTTTAGTTGTCATGAAAAAACATCCATGACAAATCAACTGCAGTACAGTATAGTACACAAAGGCACAAATACATTGGCAATTTTTCATTTGATTAGGAAATACATCGCTTTCTCCGAGTTACAAAAATCAAGAATGTAGTCTTCATTACAGTAACAAGGGAGAGCCTACCGCAAGCAAATTCATCAAAAATAGTCAAACGTTAATTATATCCCAAAATATAAACTTAAACCAGTACTCACATCCTCTGAATCTGAGTCTGAATCTTCCTCGTCAGAACTCTCGCTAGATTCCTCCTCCTTCGAGGCAACAGCTGCTGTTTTCTTCAAGGTGGGTGCAGGCAACTTCTTCAATTGCTCAGTTGCCTTAGTTGTCTTCTCCTGTGAGACAAGGTATACCAGTATCAGAGAAGGTGATATTTCAAATAATTCAAACTTAGTTCGAAATAATGCACAATAAAAGAACAAAAAAGTTTTCATTGAATGTTTAGCAAATTTATGATGAATTGCAAGAAACAATTTTAAATACTTACGTCTTCATCTGAGGTATCAGTTTCAGAGTCATCACTTGACTCAACTTTCTTCTTTGGAGTAGCAGATGAGCCATTCTTGGCTGCAGCAGCTTGCAAATTATTAGATTTCACTGTTATCTTAGGAGGGCCCTGCAATATACACAAAAATCCTGTTAGACATCAGACAAACAAAACTATGAATATACCAAGAGATAACAGAAACATAAAAATGCATTCATTTCCAAATATCTTACCTCATCAGAATCACTATCTGAAGTTTCTGAACTGCTTGCAGGTTTGACTTTCTTTGCAGAGGCACCAACAGAAACATTTTTGGAAACCACTACTTGCTTCTTAGAAGAAACCACTTTGGAAGCAAGTTCCTGAAGTTACCAAAACAACAAATGGATTCAATGGCTTGTACATGTAGTGAAGAAGAATGCTATTACTGCAATGCTCACCTCATCTGAAGATGATTCCTCGCTAGACTCCTGGGATAGTTGGGCCACAGTCCCTGCCTTCTTGGTTGGAGCAACAACCTAATATAAGGCACATATTAACAAAAAATACAAAACTCTCTTTTGAATGCAAACAAATAGCACACACTTATTCCACAAAATTAATTACACATCAAAAATAATTTATTCAGAATTTCAATACCTACATTCAAAATTTATCGGGCCATATAAGATAAGGTTATGGATTATAAAAAGCCTTTGATGATGATGATGATGATGAAAAATTATTGCATTTAAAAATGGGCAAATTCAGAATGTTGACTGATTCCAACCCTAAACCATAAAACATGCTACTAATATCAATCAACAACTAACTTCACCTTCTTTTCATCCTCAGACTCAGAGGAAGAAGACTCATCAGAACTACTGGATTCCTGTTTCTTCTTCTTCTGAGTCTTCACTTCAATCTTTTTCTTCTTCTGAAGATCCAGCTGCTCGCTTACTTTCTGCTTCTTTGCACTCACTAGCTTCTCTATATCCTTTTCAGCATTTCTTTTACCTAAAAGACCAAGAAGGTAACTTAAAAGACTAAAGAGGTGATATCTAAAAGCATAAGTTACACAAACAACTACATAGCAGTCAGCATCGAGGTTTTCCAACATTTCAAATGTAAAAAAGTCACAGAGAGAACATGAAAAAATTCCATCCATAATCTTTGAAACAAACAAAATGTATTAGCATGGGCATGGAAATTCTAATAAAATATAGCAAAATAGTAGGATAACTAGAGGTTTATTCTCCATCATCAATGAGGCTGACCCAAAATAAATACAGGTCATCCCAACCCTGTTTATAATAATATATTAAAAAAACATTCGCTTGCTTTGACCATCATATTTTTCAAAATTTTCAAAAACTTCAACCAGGAAAAAAAATGAAATCTCAGTCTATTTCCACGCAGAATTCGGTAAAATACAAATTCAGTATCACAAAAGGCACTTCATAAATTTCAAAACTAATTAAAAAGCAAACAAAAACCAAACCTTTCTTTCCAGACTTTGAAGTAGGAACAACAACAGCAGGAGCTGCCTCGACCTAAAACAAAAGACACCGAAAAATTACTCCAAATCATCCATCAAACAGCAACAAGATTATCGATTAAGCCTTCCAAACACTCGGGAGAAAAAGGCACAAGTAGACAGAATAAAAGGCCAAGGATACAGGATCAAAGTCAATACCTCTGGGTTTGATTTCTTACTGGACTTTCCCATAGTTGAGAGACGAAGATTGGAACGGACTCCTTCTATCTTTTGCTTTAGTTCGTGAAGCAAAGGTATAAGAAGTAGGGCTCCGCAAAACCCTAGTTCTAAATTTTATTTTTTTTGATGAGTAGGGTTTTGGCCGTTTTATTTATACACGCCTCCTGCATTAGGGTTTGTGCAGCTTTCACTAGCGGGGGAGCCGCTCCGTTTTTGAGCGGTTTGATCTGCACCGTCCATTGCTAAGTTGGTATTTACCACAAGTGGCCGCTGGAGGACCCACTATTTTTCCTTCTTTTTTAGTATATTATATTATTATATTACTATTTGTTTGGATTTTATTTATTTCTAGCAAACATTAGCCCGTATAACTATAAAACAATTGTGTTTATTCAAAAAAAAAAAAACTATAAAACAATTGTAATCCGCTGTGATAAATGATCCCGAATTAAATAGTTCATATTGTTTATTTTTATTGAAATATCGTATTTTATTGTTGACAGTATAATCTAATAAGATATTACAATGAAATAATATTTTAAAATATTATAATTTAATATGATATTTCATTCTAGGTACAGTAGAATATAATATTATAATGAAAAATTATGAAATGGACAGCGTGGAAACTGTTTTTTTTTTTTGAAATAAGCGTGGAAACTGTTGGAATAGATCATTCAGGAAATGTGATTTTTTCAGCATATGAAGGAGTCCCTCCAGCAGGTAGTCCTCTAGCAGTTGAAGGCTTGGGTTCCAATTCGGTTTACAGATGGCTGCTCGCCTTGGATGGAATGGTTTTCAATTAGAAGTTGACTCGATGAAAATGGTGAACTACCTATCAAACAATGTGGGTATTGATTCCCCTATAGGTTTTCTTGTTCAAGACCTGTATTCCATAATAAAGTCTTTGAATGCCCGTGTTTTATATGCTCCTAGACACAACAATTATTTAGCTGATGGTCTTGCTAAGTTAGGAAGATGTGCCATTGTGCATTCAGACCATTTCACTTTGGGAGGATTTCATCATTCTCTTGGTTGAATTGTGTCTGAAGACTGTTTGCTTTCTAGTTTATAAAATCAGGTGTTTCTAAAAAAAAGTGGAATGAACTGTTTTACACTGAAATACAATATTATAATAAAATACGATATTAAAATATAATTAACTGTTCATGTTGAGTCATATAATATTTTTCAATCGTAATATAACTATAAAGAATTGAGGAGGATCTAATATTTCTTAAAAAAAGAAGAGGAACATGGGTCTATATCAGTGTAGTCAAAAGTGTGTGAAGCGCGCGCTTAAGTGCTGAGGCATAGCGGTGTGAGGGGGTCACGCATCGCTCCTCCTCTCATAGCGCCAATTCTGCAAGAGCAGAGAAGCGCACGCTTCTAGCAAAGCGCTGCGTCCCAAACGTGCGCATCAGACCATATTTGTCTGGGCTTGGCTTATTGTTGGGCTTAGCCTTCACAAACTGAAAGTCCAGCCCTAAATCTGGTCTTCTAACTCTAATTTGGCCTTGGCATATTCACATATGTACATAAAATAGCAATTATCAACCCTAGTTCATTGATTCATTCGCAAGCGCACTTCACGCCATCATCGAAGGAGCTCAGTTTCTCTCTGTCACTGATATCCAAGTATTCTCTCTCTCTCTCTCGCTACTTTCTCTTAGTTCGCATCTCTCTCTCTCTCTTGCAATTTCTTCTCCATTTATCTGTCTCTCCTGTTTTTGCTTTTCTGTTCATCTGTCAATGTAGTATTGAATGTATGATATCAGTGCTCATAGTATGCCGTTTGTGTTCATATTTCATATATAATGATATATTCAATTATATCAATGTGAAGCAATTTTTGTTTACACTTACAGTTTTGAACTGCTTGATTAAATTCTTTAATTATTTTAAATCATTGATTAATTATAGATTAAGTGCTTAATTAAGCATGTTGGTGAACTCATTGATTATTTATAGACGGGGAACTCATCATGAGGTTTTTTAAAATTGATTTTAACTTGTGTTAGTTCCTAAATGAGATTTTTTGTTTGCTCTGCTATGTTATTGACTACTAATTTAAGTTTGATTTTATTTGTGTGTTTCAATATATATATAATTATTGTTAATATTCATATTTACGCTTCTCATCTTTGAAGCATGCACTTAAATTGCGCTTTGTGCTTTGAAGCGTGCGCTTAAATTGAACTTTGTGCTTTGAAGCAATGCAAGGTCAGGTCTTGGCGTTTCAAGTGCGCTTTGCGCATTAACAACCATGGTCTATATTGGGCTCAGAGTTGGGCCACCAAGAGTGTATTAGGGAAAACCGAACAAGTATTTTATTATTTCACATAGATTCTCTAAATTATCTATAAGATTTTAAAATGTACTTTTCCCGATGTTTCTTATTCTCATTTGTGATTGAATTCTGGCTTTTCCATCTCTTCCATCCAATAATTCAGCATGTGTTATTTGAAAGTTCATGTAAATTGTAATAATTTTTTGGTCTTTCTCACCTGTAAATGTTCTTACCCAACAACCCGATTCCAAGGCTACCGATATCAAAGCAATTTAAGATGTTGAGTTACCCTACCCTTCCTTCGCTCTTACACTGAAGAATACCATAGCGATAACTGATCAACAAGGGCAAACAATTCAAGATCGGCACTGCCAAGGATTGGACTGTTGCTCTGATGTCTGAACAAACGGCGAGTGCTTCGACCCTTCATGGGCAACAAACAACTTTTGAGTATGGGATCTCACAAACTCCATTTATTATAACTTCCTAAATAATCAAGGGTATAGAATGAGAATTTATACAGTTTGGTGGAGTATCACAATATCCACCACTCAGGGCAAAATTTCCAGACTCCATTTGTCACTTAAAATATTAAACAGTATAGATGTTGGAACAGTGTAGTTTTATTGTTTAGGGTGTTTATCGTCTTTCTCTATTCTTTATTTTTTTTTTCCTTTGCTTGTATATGTAGCAGTTTTGTTTCTAGGGTTACTGTGAGGTTGAATAAAATTCTTTTGCACGCCGCTGGCCTTCTGCTTCAGACATTCAACTGATCTTTGTTTCATATATTTTTTGTTGGGATTTATTTTGTTTACATGGTATCAGAGGTGTGGACTTGATCTTCTTGCTTCGACTTTGGCACTTGCTCTTTTTTTTTCTCTTTTCTCTGCCATGGCGACTCCTCCAGTATTATCTTCGTCTTTGCCTCCAACTGATTCTAACCTCACGGTCTCTGCTTCATCTGGTCTTACGGTATCTGTTGATGATCCGTTTCTTCTCACCACAGCTGATTATGCTCTTACTAAGTTGGTGAATTTGATTCTTACTGGTGAAGATAACTACCACGTTTGGAGCCGGAATATCCTCACGGCTTTGGAGGGTCGAAGCAAACAGGGGTTGATTGATGGGTCTCTTCAAGAATTAACTCCTGATGATTCAAGGTACCTTGCTTGGCGTCGCTGTAACAGCATTATTCTCACATGGCTCGTCAATTGTGTTTCCCCAGAAATTGCCGGTAGTCTTTCTAGTTTCTCTTCTGCCCGCGAGCTCTGGCTCGATTTAAAGCTGAGGTATGCCTCTTCAAATGAAACCCGAGTATATGAGATTCGCCAAGCAATGGGAGAAACTCGCCAGGGCACGTTATCTGTCACTGACTACTATACTAAGCTTAAACGTTTTTGGGATGAGTACGTTTATTACCGGACTCTTCCTATTTGCTCTTGTGGAGCACGGGCTGCTTTGGAAGAATATCAAAAAAAGGATCATACAATGATTTTTTTGATGGGTTTGAATGATTGTTATTCTACAGTTCGTAATCAAATTCTGTCCATGGAACCCCTTCCCATTTGCTCCAAGGCCTTGTCTATGGTCCTTCATATTGAGCGACAGTTTTTCATGAGTCAGACTACCTCAGCTAAACCCTCTGCCATGGCCATGGCGCTCAAAGGCCCTTCGGATGTTGTCAAGTCTCAGCCTCGTGGTTCACAAAACAAAGGTGACACATTATCCTGCAACTATTGTCACAAAACTGGACACACAATTGATCGTTGTTATAAACTACACGGATACCCAGCTGGTCAACCACGCCGGAATCAACGTTCTGGCAATTCTGGAAATCAACCTCGTATTGATCGAGGCCACTTCGTCAACCAGGCAGAATTAATAAGTGGTTCTGATGCAGGACAAAGCTCACTTCAGATGTCTCCTGAGCTTTGTAATCAATTGATGGCTTTTCTCAAAATGAATGCTTCTTCTGCTTCCTCACAACCCAATGATAGGTCCAGTTCTTTCAATGAACCCGTTTCAGTTTCAGGTAGTGGTACTACTCATTCTCCCATGTTATCTTCAGTGTCCGCTGTGTCAGGTACTGCCTTGCCTTCTACCCTCTGCACTCCATCTTTCAAATTACCTTTTTTGGTAGATTGGTTAATCGACAGTGGAGCAAGTGATCATGTAGTATGCTCTGCTGATTTTCTTCACACTGCTCGAATTTTGCCTCATGCTTTTGTGACATTACCAAATGGTACCCATCATCGTGTCACCCATATTGGATCACTTAAATTGCACAAGCGTCTTACTCTGACAAATGTTCTATGTGTTCCTTCTTTCAAGTTTAACTTGATATCTGTGAGCCGTTTGACAGCTTCTAATCGTTTCTCTGTTAATTTCACCTCAACTTCTTGTGTCTTGCAGGACTTGGGCACCTCGAAGAAGATTGGAATGGGGAGCTTGCGTAAAGGGCTATATCACTGGGAATCCAAGCTATCTACCATTAACTCAGTTTTGCAAACCAGTGGATCATCCCAGGAATCCGTGATATGGCACCATAGATTAGGGCATCCTTCTCATAGCACTAGCTTGTTTTTGCCCAAAACTCTTCAACAAAATATTGTTTTTTGTTCAATCTGCCCATTGGCTAGGATGAAACGTAAACCATTTCATGTCAGTGTATCTAAGACAAATTCTCCTTTTGATCTTATTCATGTTGACATTTGGGGACCACATTCTGTTATTTCAATTGATGGATATCGTTTCTTCTTAACCATTGTTGATGATTTTAGTCGTGCTACTTGGGTCTATCTCTTACATACAAAAGCTGAAACTCGTTCCCATATTCAACAATTTTGTGCTTATGTAGAGACACATTTTAATAAAAGAGTTAAAGTGTTACGTTCTGACAATGGTGTTGAGTTTAACATGAAAGATTTCTTTTCTTCTCATGGTATTCAGCATCAAACTTCTTGTATCTACACTCCCCAACAAAATGGGATAGTGGAGCGCAAACATCAGACTATCTTAAATACAGCTCGGGCTCTACGCCTTCATTCCCATCTTCCTGAATCTTTTTGGAGTTTTTGTATTCTCACAGCCGTTCATATCATCAATCGATTACCCTCACGGCAATTGGATAAACATAGTCCTTATCAAATCTTATTCCAAAAACCTCCCATTTATACTAACTTGCGTGTTTTTGGTTGTCTATGCTACGCGGCTATTCATCCCCGTTCAAAATTTCAGCCAAGAGCACGTACATGTATTTTCTTGGGTTATCCTTTTGGAGTGAAAGGTTATCGTCTTTTTGATGTAACCAGTCATGAAATTTTCGTATCTCGAGATGTTACCTTTCATGAATCCAAATTTCCTTTTTCTCAACAGCCACCTCATTTACTTGATTCCGTTGACACACCTTTGTTCACTGATCCTTTCTTGCCTTATCTGGAACCAGTTTCCTCATCGCCTTCACCTGCTGTGCCTTCCACTGATTTGCCTATCTCTTCTACTGCACCCGACATTATTTCTTTCTCTAATGACTCACCTGAACCACTTATGGAGCCTCTTCCTTCCCTTCGTCAGTCTCAACGTTCAAAACAGCCACCTTCTTATCTTCGTGATTACCAGTGCAACTCGGCCATTTGCAACCCCGCTTCCAATGATCTTCATGGGTCCAAGTCTTCACCGGTTCATCCTATGAGTAAGCATCTTTGCTATGATAATTTCTCTGCTACTCATGCTGCCTTTTTATGTTCCATTTCTAGTCAAAATGAGCCTACACATTTTTCAGTTGCTATTAGAGATCCTGCTTGGCAGGCTGCTATGAACTTGGAATTGCAGGCCTTGGCAGATAATAAGACTTGGGTGTTAACTGAGTTACCAAAGGGGAGGAAAGCCATTGGTTCAAAGTGGGTATACAAGACCAAGTACAAGCAAGATGGCACTATCGAGCGTCATAAAGCTCGTTTAGTGGCTCAAGGTTTCAGTCAAAGACAAGGATTTGATTACACAGAGACATTCTCTCCCGTATTCAAGATGGTGACTGTACGTGTTTTTCTGGCATTAGCATCCATGGGTCGATGGTCCATTCATCAAATGGATGTGCATAATGCTTTTCTTAATGGGGATCTTTCTGAAGAAGTATACATGTTACCACCTCCTGGATATTCTCTTTCACATCCAAATCTTGTTTGCAAGCTACAAAAATCTCTCTATGGGTTGAAGCAAGCTTCTCGTCAATGGAATGACAAGTTCAATCGCATCTTAGTGGCTTTTGGTTTCACACAATCCAAATCAGATTATTCTCTTTATACTCTGAGAAGAGGTTCTGAATTTGTGGCACTATTACTTTATGTTGACGATATGATCATAGGTGGAACAAGTGATGATCTCATCAAATCTGTCAAGAGTTACCTGTCGACTCAAGTTAAGATCAAAGATTTGGGTCCTATGAAGTTCTTTCTTGGTCTTGAAATTCACCGGTCCTCAGCAGGTCTTGCTATTAGCCAACGCAAGTATGCCCTTGATTTACTTCATGACACAGGTTTCATTAACTCTAATCCCTTATTTTCTCCTGCTGAATTGAACACCCATCTCTCGGCATATGATGGCACTCCTCTTCCAGATGGTTCAGTTTATCGTCATTTGGTTGGGCGGTTGATGTACTTGACCCTCACTCGTCCGGACCTCAGTTATATTGTTAATAATTTAAGTCAATTTTTGCAAAAACCTTCTGATCAACATTTGCAGGCTGCATATCGTGTGCTTAGATACATTAAATGCTCTCCAGGTCAGGGCCTCTATTACCCTTCTACATTTTCCCATGAGCTGATTGGTTATTGTGATTCCGATTGGGGTGGTTGTCCAGATTCTAGGCGCTCGATTAGTGGTTTTTGTATTATGTTGGGTGGAGCTTTAGTCTCATGGAAAGCTAAGAAGCAACATACGGTATCTAGATCTTCAGCTGAGGCGGAGTATCGTGCCATGGCCGATGCTTCTAGTGAACTGGTTTGGGTCTCTACTTTTCTTCGCGAACTTGGTTTCGACCACCCTACTCCAGTCTCTCTATTTTGTGATAATCAATCCGCGATACATATTGAAAATAATCCAGTATTTCATGAGCGCACCAAACATATAGAACATGATTGTCATTTTGTTTGTGATCGTGTTCAAGATGGTTTTCTGAAACTCATTTATATTTCTTCCAAGGAGCAACCAAGTGATTTTTTTACCAAGCCCATTATTGTCTATCAACTTCATCGATTGCTTGGCAAGCTGAACGTTATCGATATTTACCGTCCCGCTTGTGGTGGGGTGTTAAACAGTATAGATGTTGGAACAGTGTAGTTTTATTGTTTAGGGTGTTTATCGTCTTTCTCTATTCTTTATTTTTTATTATTTTTTTCCCCTTTGCTTGTATATGTAGCAGTTCTGTTTCTAGGGTTACTGTGAGGTTGAATAAAATTCTTTTGCACGCCGCTGGCCTTCTGCTTCAGACATTCAACTGATCTTTGTTTCATATATTTTTGTTGGGATTTATTTTGTTTACATAAAATAAGAGTTTTCATCTGAAAAACTCACTGTTAGAAAAGGACAAGCTCAAAATCATAAGCTTGCACAAAATTGGTTCAAAGTCATCAGCTTGCCATAATCATTAAGAAAATTTTTAATTGACTACTCTTATGTTACAAGGGTTTTGCAGTTTATCCATTTACCCGTCTCCGTCTCAGTGCCGTGAGTCGACAAAAAGTTGCGCTAAATTGGATGCCTTGCTATCAACAGAAGGTGAAATACTTCCTCAGCTTTTCTGTTCCTTACCATGATTGTCGTGTGCCTCAGGATGCTGTGGTTCATGTCTTAAATCAAGTTTTTCAAAACGTTGATTAAAACCTGAAGCATCGCCATGTTGCGTGGAAAAAAATAGTCCATAGTTGGCAACCGAAGTTTGGGAAGATAACAAAATTTGCACTCATAAAAAACTAATATCATACTTACTTTTCCTGTCAGCTATGAGCCCACAAGGGTTCCGTAGAAAAAGGCTTCTCATTTCGGTTGCGAACGGCTGAAGTCCCAGGTGGAGTTGCATGCACAGTTAGAGGAAGAATCCATTCGCTTTTGTCTCTGCCTTCTATCAGGAGAGGATGCTCATATCTGAAAACAGAAATCCCCGAGTGTTTCAGAAATAATTCTACATCACTGAAAAAGTTATCTCAAGAGGTGAGTGCTGAGTCCATTATCCATAATCAAAAGTACAAAAAAGGACAATCTATACACAGGTTCTGAAAAGTTTTTCTATAAAACGCAGTTTAAAAAAAACACATAAAATTGACATTATCAATAAAAATCATACTAAAAACTCTAAAATCTGAGTTCAAATAAGTGCGCAGGGTGCAAAATGGATACAAAGTGAGCAATTACGGTCAGGTTATGGATCTTCAGTCAAAAGGTCATTTTATCATATGACTAACACATAATCATGCACTATATTTCACCTTCGTTCATCAGCCCAAATAAGGAAACAGGCATAAAAAAAGTACAGACAATAACAACAAATCCAAAACTAACCATTAACTAACCAAATTATTTCTACAATGATTCGATACAAAAGAATATAAAAAAGTCTCATGTTGAACTGCTATTTTCAAGGAACAGTAGAAGGTATAGGTCAGCCATTTAATAGGACATTCAGGTGTGTTGATGGCATCTTTAGAAGGGGGAAGTGGATCCTAGGGGAGAAAGAAATGCTCCTATAGAGACAAAAGATCCAATCTAACATAATAAAAAATAACTTGTGATGCCAAGTTCTCTTCTTTTTTTTAATGAAAAAGAATTTTATTCATAAGGCACCAAGCAGGTGCACCAGGGTTACAAGAGTATTGTTACTAGAGCACCAAAGATATAAATTAGAACAATTCTCTCAATAAGAACATAAATAGAAGATTCTATATTGTCAAAGGTTCTTCAGTTCCTTTCCTTCCATAAACACCAAAGAATAGCAATAGGATTATAGGAACCACTGAACCAGCTTCAAATTCTTCTACTTGTGTTGAAGTTGGAAAGATTATTCCGTGCCATAAGCTCAGCCTTAGCACTACTCTGAGAAGCTCAAACCAGACCAACAAAATTACAGAAAATATTCCCTATGGTTCTAGACCAGTTACAATGCAACAGAAGATGGTCAATGAATTCAGAATTAGCCTTGCACAGGACCATATGATACCCCTTTTCTGCAGGTTATTTAAGGTGAGAATTTTCCCCCAAACCACTGCCCTAATTGCGAACTTGATTTAGAATCTCCTGGCCCCTCAAATCTGTCCCCCGATATCATATCAAACTAACTCCCTAAAACTTTTCAATCCTAATGATGGTTTAGACCTAATAATCTGTTCTTTGTTTCCCTCCTCATGAGCCTACAACTATAGCCACTCCACGCTGCCAATGAAAAACCATCTGAAACATGTTCGTCAACTATGTTCCATGAATGAGTGTCCTCTAGTAAAAAATAATTGCTATCATAGGTCAAAAAATTTGAAGGCTTCAATACTAGAGATACCTTGCCAAGTCAACATTCTTCGGAGTAGAAAAAAATTCAAATCGTAAAGCCCATTGCACAGAGACATGAGGAGTGGAAAAAGACATTGGCCCATCCATGGGAATAGAAAAAAGAAAGCTCGTCTGCACCAAATCTGCAACAACTTCATGATGATCACTTTGAATCTACAAGAAATAAAACAAACAAGCCACAAATAGAGTTATTTGGATATGCGAGGCGGAGTCATAAGAATATCATTTTTCACATCCAAAATCCCAAAACTTCATCTGTCCCAAATTTTGAAGTGTAGCATCTCCACATAAGCATATTTTATGATCAAAGAAAAAAATAACGTCAATAACAAGAAGCACAGAGAATATAAAACATGTTCAATGAATAAAAAGAATGCTTGGGCAAACTCTGACAAGAAAAAGGAGTATTTCGTAAGTTGTCTATGCTGCACGTTATTTATAAAAAGCTGCCGGCATTAGAGCTTGAAATGTATTACTCTATTCTATGTAAAGATAAATAATAGGCAATGATTATCAGTACCACTGCCATTCAAACAATATATTTGCCTAAACGTTCATTGTATCGTAATCAAAATAATGATTTAAACATAAAACTAATTTAATAAAAAATGAGTACATTAAACAAAGCATGATTTTAGTTCATAAGAAAAGTGTGAATCCTACAGGCTGCATAAGTATCAGAGATTGAAAAAATAAATTTGATCATCAACAAAATTGCTTGCAATTGCAGCATTTATAACTCACTGGAAAGTCCTGAAGATGAATCAGAATAATAATGGCCGGTAATGAAAAAGACTCGCTTAACCTACACAAAACAACCAACCCCCTCCCCCTACCCTTTCTCATTCAAAGCCAGTGAATATAGACATGAAATGATGGTAAAAGCAATATATAAAAATAAATTAAAATAAAAAAGTTTGCTACATATGCTAGTAATTTAATTTAATGCCCTATACTAAGTAATTCTTTAAACGAACTTTATCTTTTCTTGGAGTATTTCAGGTCATATTAGATTACACAGACAACTAAACAAGTCACCTAATGGGTGCAAGAATGAACTTGGTGATGTCAGAATTGACATGCAGTTAAACTGACTAGTTTTAGATACTAGCCAAAATGAAGAAATCTGACATTTCAAACGAAAAGCACAGTAACCATACAGCTGAGAGATGATAGATAAATATGACGTAAAATCATCAAAAACTGATAACAATGCAGAGCAACAATACATCTACCTTAGTAATGGTTGGGGAATTTCTCCGAGAATGATGAACAAAGCTCCTATTTATAGTCTCCGAAGTTTCCAGAGTTATCAAAACCTGAACAACGCCAATTTTCTAGCCAATGTTACAGGGCATCTATAAAAACTTCACAGATCGGAAGTATCTGCCACTGATTTCTATTTGTATTATGCAATTACCTCAAGGCATCTCCTAGCTCCTCCTTCATGAAAAAATGTAAGAGTTCCCCCTATCTGTTTCCATTAAATACAAGGGAAGAAGATAGTTACATCACACAAAACCAACAGAAGTGTCACGTATATAAAATTGCCATTGCAACAATTGTATGATATCAACTGTAATTACCGCATCACTGAAGTAATACGTTGAATCGGAGTTCTTTGGGGAGAATCTAAGTAAAACTTGATCATCCATCCTGATATTGTAAGAACTTCCTCGAATGAAGCCTTCTGCTGCAGAGAATGTTTCCGGCAATTAAGTTTACCAGAATTGACATATAAAAGAGCTAAATGACTACAGTGGATCAGTTTTTTTTTTTTTTTTTTTTTGAAGTATGCATGCCAGCTTACATGCTGCAGGTTCAATGGATCCTGACCCGGAAGCTGAAGATACTGCTGTGGTGTCATCTGCAGAAAGGGAGGTTCTAACCTTCTGTCGCTGGATTGGAGAAATGGTGGCTCTTGACTTGTTAGGCGACAAGATATCTGCATAAAAACTTCTATAGCAACTCACCAAAAAAATTTCAAAAAAACGTTTTATAGTTTCAAAATTCTATGCTTCACTAATGTAAGAAAAAAGTAAACAACTCCCGTACATAAGGCTTCCACAATAGATGGGGTTGTGGACAGAGAGAGGGGACAGACAAAATGTAAGCATATCGTATCCCCGAATAACATGTGGAGAGGGGAGAGGTTGTTTCATGTTTCCAGGAGTTGGACCTATGTCCTCTAGGTTGCACCCTTGCAACTCTACCACCGAGCCATATGCTTGTCTACCATGCTTCACTAGTACAACTACCAAGAAATAAATAAGAACAACATAACAAGATGTCGAAACTGAAAAATGGAGTCAACCTATATTGATTACTCTCAAGTTAAATTCACCTGCATTATAATCAAACAACAGCTCATCCACTGATAGACGAGGGAGATTCAAAGATAATCTCGTAGGTCCTCCTTCAAAAAATTGGGCATCCTTACTTGAAGACCTCGCCATAGTTGATTGCAAGGATAGAGAACTTCCAAAGGCTTTGTACATACTTTCTCTATTAGGATTATATGAAGAGACAGATGAAATATCATCTCTTGAGCTCTCATACCCTTCCTCGACTCCGTCATATAAATCATTTGCTCTGGTCTGTACCGAAAGATCAGTACAGTAAACCATAACTTTAGTTTTGGGGAAATGATTATTTTAAACTAGGCGAAAGGCATTCCATTGAAAGAAATCTGACTCAGTGCCTTTATATTAATTCAATTTTCAGGCAATATTAATTTATTCAGAATGTAAAAGAAAAAGAGAGAGTAGAACCTACCCATTCAGAATCTCCATCCATTTCTTTCCAAAATATATCCAACTGGGTGGTTATGGTAGGAACAATCCCTAAAAGCATCAACACAAAGGCCATGATTAAGCTTTAATAACATTCATAGACAACAGTTAGATTTGAAATGAGTAACATGACTAACATCACAGCCTCAAAAACACATTGGTCATGCCCCAAAATGGTCCTATGTTTTCACATAATCGTTCAATGATCCTTCAACAAGATGAAAAAGATTAAGATGTCATTCGGTAAATGTCCACTGTCCACATAAAGAGGTTTTTTGACGTAGAAAAATCATAAGATTGCAGTAGAGGTCAAAATGAAACTTTCTTAAGAAAGGTTAGCAATTTTTTTCTCTCCAGGTTTTCCCAATATAAGGATCTAAATGTTATTTGATTAGTACGCCCATAAATCTTGTTTCATTCAGAGTTTATTTATGGGTTTTCTTCCGGGTGGATTCCAAAGCATCAAGAATTATAGTGTATAGTTCCTCTTTTCTATTCTTTCACGGAGTCATTCTTCATACAGAATCATAGATGTGAGAAATAATTCACACTGACCACCTCATCTCCAGCAGAAACAAATTTTGAAACACAAAAATTACTTTTATCTTGCCCAAAAAAAAGAATTCAGAAATTAGAAGAGAAAAACAAACTGAGTAAGAATGCAACTCAAGTAAATCCCACTTTAACTTTATAGCACAAAATAGTACCACGAATAGAAAACTTCAGTCAGCTTCAATTTATATACCACCACTGCAAATATGGACAAGAGAAAAAAAAAATTGAACTGAAAATAATTATCAGTGGTGAAAAGATTCCAAACTTTAGGATGAGCGACCCACCATCAGTTTGTTTGTCTTCCATAAGCAAGCCATTGCTTTTCTGAGTGACCCATATCTGTATCGGAACACGAGCTTCCTGAAGAGATTCAAGAATGTATCATGTTGCTATTCTATAGCAAAAATGTAATGTATCTATATTATACGGCCTATACGTAAACAGGTACTCATGTATCTCTCCAAATCGTACATGCACAAAATCTGCATATAAGTTGATAATTGAAACATGAAATTGTATTCCCCAGGCAGAATGGAAACATGAAAACTCATCTTCAATTTTCGACTGAAAGACTATTGACAACAATCTCTTGACCGATGGATATGCCACTTTAGCAAAATATTCATAAAGAATGACTTAAATTAACTAAATTTAAAAAAAAATAAAAATTGTTAACCCTATATGAAATTGTACTCAAATTTCAGTAAACTCTAGGGAAAGAGAGAGAATTATGAATGCCAACCACTTCAGTGAGTTCTTCAATTGACTCCCGATCGGAGTGGCCATTCTCCAGTATCAGCCATTGACCCGATATGGTACTCTTGGCATAGTACAGATAACGGATGGTAGCACCTCTGTAAGATGGTGGTATAATGCTTGGCAAGACAGTCCGCACCACATCTGCAAATCATGTCAAGAGTTTTTCCTTTAGATATTTAATTATGATGACTTCATAAACAAAATATATTATTCACTGTATATGAAGTGACATCAACCGGGAAAAAAATCACACAACTCATAACCTCCAGGAAAAAAAATTATAAAAAAGTTGAAACAACCTGCTTGTTACTATTTATGTATCGCCAGTGTAAATAAAAAATTTCAAGTCACAACTTGTTACATATGTGAACATAAATAAAGTCAAATTCTTGAATAACTTTGAGTCCTGAGATGGAGGAAAGGGAACTTACATGTTTTAGTGGCACCCGAGGACAAAATCTGGTTAGCAACTACGCATGGTGTTGAGCAGTCCATAAAAACATGTTCACCTAAATGTGAGTAAGTCGGGTAGGATTAATTAAAACAATACTTAAGAAGAAAATGCCAAAAAGGCGCTACATCCTACAGGTAACAATTTATTTTGTTCTTCGTACTTCCATCCTCAACATACAACCTCTAATTCAACAGCGAGAAACACAATCATCCTAGGTTCTCTTGACCAAAAGTTTGCTTTGATATTAATATTTAAAAAATCCAAATATATAAGGAATTCAAATGAAGAAGACAATGAAAGAATAATCAATTATCAAATATATACTGTTCGTAAAAATACCAACCTCTCCTATGCTTCGATCCGGGTAATGGTTTTTGAGTGGCGAACCACTGAGTATCCAACTTTTCAATCCCTTTAATTTCGAAGCCGAGCCTTTCAATCAAAAGTGAAGAAGCTACATTCTGATTACCGTTATCACCGCTGGGGTTGCAGATCTCAATAGTGATAAAAATAGAGTCGCCAGGTCGATACACTTCCTTATCCGTCTCTAATTTTAGCGTTGGCGTGAGTCTGCTCTTGAGATTGCCGGCATCGTTTGATCTCCCACTTCCAAAAATCGAAAACCTATTCGGCAGCATTGCTCCGAATGATATTTTTATCTTTTTCTGCGATTTTCCAAGCTGATATCCGTCAATAACATGAAGATTATTTTCAAATGAACCACAAAATGAGAATTAGCCTGCGAAAATCAAAAGAAAAGCGAAATAAAGACACGTGCATGAACAATTACGGCTACATAGAGCTGAATCACAGACCTGTCAGCGAATTTCAGATATGTCACTCTCTCATGAACCAAACAGAAAATATGATTCGAATTGAACCTTCTAGAGATCCAAGAAGATTTGTGAAGGAGATCCGATAAGAAGAACCATTTCCAGAGCAAATAGAAGTTTTTAGTGCAATTAACCTACTACTGGTGGTGAATCTACCTGGTTTGTACTTTTTACAAGGCAAGTCTGTGTCGTTTTACTTTTTGACAGTGACGCAAACTGCAACTATTGGATTGTTATGTATAAAAGTAGAACAGTTGGTGGACTTTCCCAGACAAAAAGCCCAATGGGCAGAGGTTGAATGGATCAATTGCATTTTACTATTCAATGGGCTTGCTGTCAGTCACTCCATCACTCAAACCGTAGACTCCATTACTCAAACCGTATTATTGGGAGCTGAACTATAAAACAGTCTAGTCAAATAACTGTATAAAAACAGTCCGCTTTTTTACCATTAGATGAAATGGTATAATCTTCACCATTGAAAAAAAATAATATTTAAAATAAAATAAAATTACAATAAACATGTCATTGTACAATAAATACTCAGTTTGCCCTTAATTAATATTTTCAAGATATGTACTTGTTCAAGATATACGGTATATCTTCCCCTATTTACCATTAGATTAAATATTATAATCTCCACCATTAAAAAAATTGTTTAAATGTCTATCTTGTCCCAACTAATAATTTGACGACGTTAATCTCACTGCAAGAATTTCACGAATTATAAACAGAATTTTTTGTTGGTAATCCTAAAAATCCATCGTTAAAACCGTCATAGGTAATCTAAACACCGATGGAAAATTTTTTGTTGGTAATTACTGATGGATTTTTTTCGTCAATAATCCGTCGGCCAAAAATTAAAAAAATTAAATTCCGTATCCGTCGACAAAAAATAAATTCCTCTTGCAATCCATTGGCAAAAAAATAAATTTCATCGGTAAGCCGTCAGCAAAATAAAAATTTTATAAATTATCCATCGACAAAAAAATGGAAAAAATAAAAAAAATTATTTTCATCGCAAGTTTTTCGTTAGTAATAAGTTAAAACTTCATACCCATTTTTGTCATATTCTTCTCATAATAAAATTTTGAAAAACAAATTAAAAATCAATTATGGATGTTGACCAAGTCAACATCCATGTGTCATTCAATAGAATGGACTGTATAGCGTCCAGTCTTTTGGCCAGACTGAACGCTAGTAAAACCCTATTATTGGAGGATCAAGATTTTCGAGATTTAATTGGTACGATGAAAGTTGAATAGAAGATTTAAAATATATATTAAATTAATATATTTAAATTTATTAAGTATGTGATTTGTTTTTAATTTATCTATTAGAAATCCAAAACCCAAAATCAAATTTCATGCACAATCCATTTACACACCATTAGCCTAATAGGCTAAAAGCCCACCAAATCTAAAGCTTACATTTCATCATATAATATATTAAAGTAGAATACAATCCCTTTTTTCTTCCTCCAAAAGATAAAATATATTTTTGTGTTTATTTATTTATCAATTTTAAAATTTTGATAACTATTTCAAATTTTTGAAATGATTATCTTTTGAAAATTTAAATTTAAATGTATTTCCTATAAATTGTTAAAATTATGTATTCATTATCTCTTTGTCTCTAATTTCTTTTATTTCACATCATTTTTTGTGACGAATAGTTTCAAGAATTTACTTTATTGATTCTATCACTCATGAGAAGCATGATTTAAAGTTTCAAAGAGGTGTTTCATAAGTTAACATAGGTATATTATACTCTTCCCAAATTTATATTACTATTCACTTCAATAAATTCTAGCTAGGAATTTAAAAGTTGAAATTTCATCATAACAATGTTAATAATGAGATTATTTTGTGCAACGACTATACAATGATTGAAGAGGAAGATGTTATGTGATTAGTAAATAGAACAACTTAAAAACCTCGAATTGTGCCTTCATGACTAGGTTAGCTTTGAATATGACATATTCATATTGTTTCCTTTTTGTTTCACAGTGTTGATAGTATAATTTTTTATGTGAAGTGATGCCTAAATTGATGTATTGGCAGTAAATTTCAGATGATAATGTTAAAAGGTGCAAAGACTCAACTGTTATTTTGATTTGAATAATGCATAACATCATTATAAAATTGGCTCCTTTTCCTTTCCTTTTGAACTAATCATGTTGGAAAATTGAAAAACAAGAATGCTTTGATATGTAGCTTGAATGCAACTTCAACTTGACTAAACCTCTGTTGTTGGATTGTTTTGGTTCTATTGATAATTTATTATATGGTCTTTGTGAGTCATCTCGTGCACCTTACTATATATGATATATGATTTTGTATATTTTCCCTTGAACCTTAAGTTAGTTGTCCAAGAAAATTATATACCCACGACCCAATCCCTATTTAGCAAAATATTTATAAATCAATTATTTGAAGCAATATAATTATGCATACGTTTTTAGGTGTTGCATTTTTCTAATTATAAATTATTTTATTATTCATGCATTGCACGGATACAAACACTAGTTATTAAATAAAATAAAAATAAAAAGCAAATCCCATAATTAGACCCAATAATGGCCACTGATCTTGAGTAACTAGGCCCAAGCAAGTTGGCTTTATGAGCCCATCGCATCTTAAAATTTGTTTCAAGTGAAGATCTAGAGCTTCTGTAATTGTCGTAGGGATCTTCGTCGCGCACCCTTGAAGAGTGACGGGGATCCACTCCTCGCAACACCAGTGTTGAAATCGAAGCACTCTGCCTATGTAGGTCGAAAAGAGAGGAGACCTGGCCGAACACAGAGGCAGCATTAACGATTATTCTCCAACACTATAAGCAACTTATAAGTGATTGTTTGTTACTCAAGTGGTAACATATTGTAAATAAATCAAATTGTGTATAAGTGTTTCTGGCATAGTGGGATGTGCAAAACAATATGGGGCTTAATCAAGAGTTGATTGATTACTTTCTCGAATCATCAATTGAGTCGCGAAGGCGTCATCTATATTATTATATGAAAAATACACTTGTTGCATTATTTATGTTTGTGTTTTTTATTGAAAAAATGACGGTAAACTGTCTATGTTTTCAAAACACCAAAAATTATATATATATATATATATTTTACCTAATGTTTGTGAATACAATGCAAATCTATGTTTTCAAAATAGAATGAGTTTACGTTTCATGAAATATCTATGGTGCCATTTGGAAGGGGCTTTTCTTGTAGCATATATGCTACAAATAACATATATGCTTCATGCAAAATTAATTGGTACCAAATGGCAATTCCAATTCAGCATATAATATAACATAAAGTGCTCAATTTTGAAATGGTAAAATTTGGAGCATTTGAGAAGCAATTTACAATTTCACTTGTGAAAATGTCCGTAATACCCCCAACAACTTTTGATTAATGGACAAAATGCAAATGTGATATTTTTATTGTATTAAAATATTGTAAAAAATATTAATATTATTAAAAATGATAAAATGTTAGTTATTAAAATGTAAATATTTATTATTATATTTACATTAATATTATTAAAAAAATTAAAATGTTAGACAAAATGTAAATATTTATTATTATATTTATGTTTTATTATTTTTAAAAAATGTTAATATTATTAAAATGTTAGTATAAAAAATTTATAAATTATTTCATAAATATATTAATCTCACTGTTTTTTGTGCTAATACCCTTGTATGTAATTAGCCACAACATTTGGAATAACATTTATGTTATTAGAAAAATTGAACCAAATACCCACAGCATTTGAAACAGCATATATGTAAGCATCTTAAACAACATATACGCTACCAGCATATAAGCCAAATTATATGCTAAAATCCAAATTGTCTACCAAATGGACCCATATATGTTTTCAAAACGTGGATGTTTCACCGTTTTGTGAAATATCTTTGTGTCATAAGAAATATATATGTTTTATAAATTTGGTATTTTGTTAAACTCCAAGGATATTTTTTGTGTCCGTGAAAATGTCAAGGACTTGTTGGTATAAACTTTTGCTTTGTATCTATTGGTAAATTTCTCATAATTGATATGTGTCGATAAAAGTATTGAAAAACATGATAACATGTGTGCACATGTTAAGGATGATTAATTACCCTCAATTAATGTATGATTGGAGTTTCAGGTTCTGGTTTTGATGGATTAGGGTTATGATTTACGGGTTTGAAAATAGTTATACGATCATTTATGAGAAAAAGTTAAGTGAGCGCTCGGTGCTAAACGATTATGGAATAGTTTCGATTTGGAATGATTTTGATTGAGGAAATTTGAATGATTTTTTTAAACGATTTTGGTATATATTATTTTAAATGAAACGATTTTGATATTTCATAAGTAAAAGAATACTCGATCCGTTGTCATCTCTAATATGATTGCATTTTATAATAAAAAGATATAAATTTTAATTAAACTAACGTATAGCATTGTTCATCATTTTACAAGCTACAATTTTTTTTTTTAAAATTAATAGCTTAAATGAACATTTTGGAAAAAAAAATCAATTGCACGTAGAAAGAAGAAAGAAAGAAAGAAGGATACTTCGTGATGACAACAAAAACAATTAATTGATCAATGTTTATAGGGTAGTGATAAATATATCATATTTTAGAAATCTATGATATTTTATATTTAAACAATAAGTGTTAAATTCTAAGGGGAATGTATTTCTTAAACCCTGACAGACTAATAATTAATTATAATAAAATTATAAAATCAAATAAATGCTCAGCATATTGATTAAGACAGTAGAATCGTTAATTATAATAGAGAAATGAATAAATATGAATTACATACCATTTTCCATGTTTATATAAAAGAAAGATGGCAAGAAAACCAATTAAACGTAGGAAAAAAAGGAAACTTCCAAATTATGAAAGCAAGCGCACGGTGAAGTCAATAAAGTAATAAACTACCAAAATTACAGAATCGGCCCACAACCTGGTATTTGAACTACTTGAATCCTATCCCCGATCCCATTGAATATTCTTGATTCACCTTTCCTGATTAGAGAATCTCTAATGAGAATCAACTATCAAGCGACCAAAACCACATTACAATCTATTTAATTTTTTAATTAAAATAAAAAATATATCATCGAACTCGTAATCTATTAACACACATTATTAATTTTTAAAAAAATTTAAAATTTAAATCAACATAAAAAATATATTTAACAGAATATAAGCTATATCAACGTCTTATCTAACAGATATTGCAGCGTCAAAAATATTATATTAGTTCCCGCGATTCCATATTTGAATCTTACTTTTCTAACCCTATTGAATCCTATTGAATATTCTTGACCCACCTTTCCTATATATTATGAGAAGAATCTATAATGATATTTCCATTTTTAGTGAAAAAAATTAACCAAATTTGTGTTCATACTTGGTCATACATCTTATATAGAGAGACCCAAGAGACTAAAAACCCACATTACTCTCTTCCATCCACCTAAACCTCTCAGATTCTCACTCAGAACCACCAACCATGTCTCTCATTAAAGATCTCATCAACCTCGACCTCTCCGAAACAACTGAGAAAATCATAGCTGAATACATATGGTACTCTTCTTGGCATTCTCCATATCTTAACCATTTCCAGTCATTTTGATTTTATGCCATTTTGACCAAAACTTTGGAATTCGGTTTTACAGGATTGGCGGATCTGGTTTGGACTTGAGAAGCAAAGCAAGGGTGGGTCTTTTTTTGTTTGTAAAGTTCTATCTGTTTGAGTCTTTTAATCTGCGTTTGACCCAGTTGGTTGAACTGACGACAGACACTGTCGGGACCGGTGAGTGACCCATCGGAACTCCCCAAATGGAACTACGATGGTTCCAGCACCGGCCAAGCCCCCGGCGAGGACAGCGAAGTCATTCTCTAGTACGTTAATTGATGGTTTTATCGAAATGAAGATCTCTCGATTCAAGATTCCAGATTTTTTTTTTGCAAGGTTCCAGGATCTTTTTTGATTGTATTTATTTATTTCTACAGTCCCCAGGCAATTTTTAAGGATCCGTTCAGGAGAGGAAACAATATTCTGGTGATTATTGCTTTTCAATTTTATAATTGGCACAATTATGATAAAAGAAGTGGAAGGGTGATTCTGTCTTTTCGAACATAGGTGATGTGTGATGCATATACTCCAGCCGGCGAGCCGATACCCTCAAACAAGAGGTTCAATGCTGCCAAGATCTTCAGCCACCCAGACGTTGTCGCCGAGGTGCCATGGTGAGTAATTCTTAAACACAACGCTGTTTTAAAAAAATGGGTAGAATCCAAACTGAAACGTTTGATCGGTTTTTTTAGAAAAAAATTTACATTTTTCCATTAAAACTGACTAAAAACCGAATCGAAAATTGAAAAATTGACATATCCATTGAAAATCGCCTAAATGGTTCGACAAAAAAATGTCAAAAATCGACTGAACCCAACCACGAACACCACTAATACTACTAATAACAAAATTGTTTTGTTATTGATGATGTCTTATAATTTACCGAACCTTTTGAGTTATTGATTCCTGGGTATGCATCGGACCCTTACAATTTTGTACAAAAGACGCCCCTTGGTGGGGATATGATGGGTTAATTTGTTTGCCCATAATCTTTCTACACGAAGTAAGATAGTGTTAAAAAATAGGATTTTGAAAATGGGTGGTTGTGATTGTTTATTGTTATTGTCATTTTTGGATAGAAAATGACTTCAGAGCTTTTTGTTCCTGTTTTTTTCTTTAAAGATGACTTCTTTGGTGCAACTTGTACATCAATCTGTTTCTTCTGTAGTCAATCTTATTGGATATACATTTCTGTATTGATGGTTTTTTAGTTTTGTGGTTGAAATTTTTCATATCATCTGGCAGGTATGGGATTGAGCAGGAGTACACTCTCCTTCAAAAGGATGTTAACTGGCCTCTTGGTTGGCCAGTTGGAGGCTTCCCCCGTCCGCAGGTTAAAATATATCATCAACTCCATATAAATGTCATCTTCACTCTGCCTTGTGCTGGTGTTTTATATTTGTTAGTGTGTGTATGCAGGGACCTTACTACTGTGCAACAGGAGCCGACAAAGCATTTGGCCGTGAAATTGTGGACGCTCACTATAAGGCTTGTCTGTACGCTGGTATTGAAATCAGCGGAATCAATGGAGAAGTTATGCCCGGTCAGGTATTTATTATATATGCAGGGCTGTGATATTGTGGACTCTCACTACAAGGCATATCTATTGTTCTGTTAATATCCATGGATTGCTTTTTTTCAATTGTTCGATCGACTTTCTGTTTTGGCTACGCAGTGGGAATTCCAAGTTGGTCCCTCCGTTGGGATCTCTGCAGGTGATCAAGTATGGATAGCTCGATTCATTCTCGAGGTACGATTAGTTTCTTCTGGAGCAACATCATCATGTCTAAATTTTTTAGTGTTCGTCTAATATGATTGATGCTAATGGTTGCAGAGGATCACTGAGATTGCTGGAGTGGTTCTTTCTTTGGACCCAAAACCAATCCCTGTATGTTTTCTGCATCTTACTACATTTCTTTAATTTCATCTGTATTCTGTTAAATTTCCTTAATAAAACTAATATGACATAGTCTGATGATGGTTTTGTGCAATGACAACAATCAAATGGTTGAATGAGTTACGTTTTCTTGTATTAACACCAACGTAATTGGATTAATTTTCTTAATCTCGTACATCGAATCGTGAATGGCCAGGGTGACTGGAACGGAGCTGGGGCTCACACAAACTACAGGTAGGCGTGCTTAAATTATTTCCTGCTGATATGCGTAATGCTGCAGTGACTGAGATATTGCTGTGAATATATATTGTTTCAGCACAAAGTCTATGAGGGAGGACGGTGGTATCGAGGTGATCAAGAAGGCCATTGAAAAGCTCCATTTGCGCCACAAGGAGCACATAGTCGCCTATGGGGAGGGTAACGAGAGAAGATTGACTGGTCGCCATGAGACGGCTGATATCAACAACTTCTCTTGGGTATGCGGCACCACTTGTTATTTAACAAAAAGCAATGAATGACTGGATTTTTTTTGTATCTAACAATGTTTTTCACTTCTGAATAATCACAGGGTGTCGCAAATAGGGGAGCATCGATTCGTGTTGGGCGTGATACTGAGAAAGATGGCAAGGGTATGCAATTTATTATGTTCTCATCTCTTCAAATTCTTTCATTCAGCTCTCATACCTGTAATTAATCCAGAAGAGAAAAAAGTCGATTTCCTTTGCCTCGTCGAACTGGTTACCGAACAAATTCTATTTCATATAATTCTTTTTCCATATGAAATAGAATTCACCAGTCGCAAGCTTCTGTGTCATTCCTTCATTACATCAAAGAATGTTTCTTCTTGCACTAATATTAGTTCTGAATTAGCATTAGATTGTTTTATGGCTGTTCAGTGTAAACAAACATTAACTGTCGTCTGTATATTATTTTGTCAGGCTATTTTGAGGACAGGAGGCCAGCATCCAACATGGATCCATATGTGGTTACTTCAATGATTGCTGAAACCACCATTCTCTTGAAGCAAAAGTAGAGCTTGAATAAGAGAACAGAAATGCCTTATATTGTTCCCATGTACTCATGTTAAGCCAAATAAATGAGTGCCAACCTTAGAGATTTATATCTTATGTTGCTCCTCTTGGATTGGTTGTTTTTTTTACTAATATTTGTCAAACATATAATTTTTTTCTTAGGGTTTTTATTGGCTGAAGGATTAGATGCAATGCATCAATTTGGTAATATTTATTTACTTAGTTTGTATGTTTGGAGATCATGATTGAAGGGTTTTAGGATTTGAAGAACCTCACATATCAATATATCATGCAATGAATCTTATATGTATGGTATTCAATTTATTTGGTAAGATATGAATCTCGAACGGCTTAGTAGACGAGTTGGGTCCTATGTAATTTTGAACTCCAAGCTCCAATCTCATCTGCTTCCCCGATTAATTCCAAAAAAAACAAAAAAAAACTGTTTGGTAGTATTTATTGCTATATATTGTTTTTAACCTAAAAATATAGAGTTATCGTATTCTTATAAATTCTTCTTCTCAAGTTCCCATAGGGAGATATATTACCAAATGTATGCTTGTATAGTTGTTATAGCCTTATAGGCCCGTAAGTTAGGGAACCAAATTAGGGCAGATCAATGGTTGTATATATACCATTATACCTAGTGTCTCTTGTGTACAAAAGTAAGAAAGATATATACCAAAAACATCTTCAAAAGATAAATTTAAGTGACCAAACAAAAGAGGATTAATAAATCATGATATTTATTAATATGCAATAATTAATTTTGAATGGTTAATTTTTTTTTGATACCAAGGAGGGGGAATACTCAACACAAACACGGAGGCTCAATGGGCTACACAGAGGGAGGTAGCCATCTCCCTTTTACAACTCTTACCGTAATGGTGATAAATCTCACTCAAATTGGTAGAAGGGGAGACTCAAACACAAGATCTCCCACTCCCTACACAGTAGGAAGACCAACCAGGCTACCACCGATTGGTTGAATGGTTAAATTTATTCATTGTTTTTTGATATATATATATTTTTTATAAATCGATCAATCTTCATTGTGCCATATATTTTTGCTTGTTTTAAGCTTATAGTAGTGTTAAATATATAAGTTTATATATCTCATGTTATCCCCTGCACATAAGGCCTAGACGCATAGTTATTCCATTATATTTGCATAATGAAATAACTTATTTCATTCACTACAAGAAAATCGGCGATTACTGACGAAATATTTCGTTGGCGACTAGCAAATTTTCGCCAATACCGACGAAAATACCGATGACATTGTGAATGGAATAAACCAGACAATCTTTTGAGTATAAGATTGCCTCGCCACAACAAGATGACAAACATGGATTGAGAGGGGTTCATTACGAACTCTACCCATCCCAACCCTAGTTTCATTGAATACCGAGCAAGGCTTTAGTCATCGAAATATAGTTCATGTTTATTTTGATCACTAACAATCAAAATGTTCCAATTTTACAGTCAATATTTACATCTCAATTGTGCTCGTTCTCTCTCTCTCTCTCATCGTTTAGTGTTCGTTTGTATTTATTATTATTGAATTCTATAGTTAACTTTTTCGTTAGGATTGGAGATGGGTGCCGCTGACAGGTCAAAATATGGAGGTCCATGCAAGACACACTACTATTGTCCACAACCACTTCAGTGTGATTGCATCCTCGGCGCCTGTGCGTGTCCTCCCAAAGTATGGAAAGAGTACTACGACTCTAAGTCTCATGAGAATTCAATAGAGAACAACAATAAGCAAGAGCATGTGTAACAAGAACACACATTTTTATCATGATATCAATAATAAAAATCATCACTATCATATTTTAATATCTCTCTCGTGCCTTTACGATCCTTCATCATGAGGAGGACAACATTATCATTGTTGTTCTGCTCATTATTTTTCATTTTTGTACTTGCAACCTTCCTATTTGAAATAACAAAAATGAAATAAAATAATATTTAATTTTCGAGAACAAAACTTGGGTGCTCAGAAGCGACGGATAAATCGATGGATCATGAAACAACTATGATTAATTACTAGTGCTATCAAACTAGCTACTACTACTATCAAACAAGCTCGTATTTTATATTTGTTACATTTTTTAATAGTGAAAAACAACTTGAAAAGGACGAGTCGACTCTTAGAGCTGCTGATCTCAGAATCGGAAATCAAATCAATAGTTTTACTGTTTAATAAAATCAAACTCCAAATCGGATATACAAATAAGGATACAATAAAGCTTGTGAACTCATTCCTCTCCCCCTTCACCAACTTTAAGAGGATCGCTTACCCAAAGAGTTTTTTTACTTTTCTTTTCTCTAAGTGTCTACTGATCCAGACAAACTATCTTCGATTCTCATTCTCCAAGCTTGTTTCTCCACCCACGTCAAGCCTGTGCGTCTCTCTCTCTCTCTCTCTCATGTAAACTCTGTATATATACGATGACAATTTGTAGCATTGACTTTGCTCTTTATTATGTGACGCTGCCCCGTACATTTGTTTTCATATCATATTTTTAACCATCTTGTTTGATAGTTTTCTTTCTGTATCAATTATTTCTTCAAATTTTTTGGATACCCATTTGGGTTTCGGCCTGATCATGTGAAGTCCGAAAGTCGGTCGTGTTATTTGAAAAGTATCTTTTTTTTCTTCAATAGATTAGATTATACTTTCTTTGTGGGTTGCTTCAGATCTGATAGAAACAAAAATCCAAGATAACTTTCTTCGCAAAATGGGATCTAACCTAACATGTAGGATAGCTTTCTTCTCAGTTTCTAGTTTTTTAGGCTGAATCGTAGAGGCAATGTGGTGTTATCAAAGTGTTTGATAGAATGTCTGAGAGAAACATGCATGTTTGACGTGTCTTTATTTTATTTTTTTTTGAAAAAAATATGAAAAGGTGTGAACTCTGAAATGGGTGAAATTTAACTGGGATTTTTCTAATGAAAGGGTGGCGTGGAAAAAAATAAGAACATATTTATCCCCTACCAAATTATATATGCCATTGCATCTGATAACATTTTTCTCTCTTTTTAATGAAATCACATTTTGTATTGTAATCGGACTATCTTATGACTATAAGATTGCCGCGTGACAACTAAGGTGACAAAGAACTGCATGCAATGCAGCGCAAAGATTAAGGCTGTAAAGAAAATGAAAAAAATCGAAATCGATTGAAACAAAACTGAATTGATTGATGGGTTTTTAAAAAAAAATTACTCATTTCACATTAAAATTGACTGCAAATTGAAAAATCGATAACCATCAATAATCAATGAAACAGTTTAACCAAAATTATATGTAAAAAATCGACCATTCACACCCCTAGCAAAGATATAACTCAACAAACAATAATACGTTTATAATATTCTAGCATAAATCTGTCCATACAATAGGGTTATGGTATAGAGATGCAGCGGTGAAAAATAGGTTTATCATTGCTATACAATTTACAGTCAATATTTATTTGGATTCAGGGTAGCTTCGGTGCACTTGTTACCGAACTACCAATCTGTGAGCAATTTGGCGCATTTGGTTTCGGCCAAATTCTCTTCATTCAAATATTTTACGGTTTAATACAATATTTAGGCTATGCTTGACATTTGTATTGCAAACGAGAGATTGAGAGATGTTGGGTTGAGAGGGACTAAATTTTTAAATATAAACTCTCGTTTGAGAAATTAGTAGGGTTCTAAGGGCGGGTTCACTAAAATTTTTATTAAAAAATAATTATAATATCCTTATTAAAGGGCGAACATTGAGGGGTTCAGATTTGGAGCTTTGAAAAGCATTCAGAGGGCGCTCCAAACTCTATTCATAATTTTTGCCAAATAGGGGTTGAGAGGGGTTCATTATCAACCCTAATTTCCCAACCGTTCCTACCCAGTTTCATTGAATATCAAACAAGACCTTAGTCATCGAGATATAGATCATGTATATTTTGGTCACTAACAATCAAAACCAATTTTGCTGTCAATTTTTACATCTCAGTTTTGCTAGTTTGCTCTCATAATCTTTAATTACCTTAAATATACAATGACTAAAAAATTACTCATTTGTTTCCATATATAGCTATAGATATATTTATTTATTACTATATCCTTTCCAGATTATAGATATCTCAAATCGTTGACAACATTTATTAGAAGGGACTCATGTAATTAAGTTGTGCGAGAAATAGTATGGTAATAAATAAGGTAAACCATATAAATAGAGGTGATAGGGTGATCATTCTACATATCATTCAACACTAATTCTCATCAAAACAACAATATGGAGAGTTCATCACCACTCAAGCTTTCTCTGTGTATTTTGCTTTTGATTTCTGTATCTGGTAAATTCTCTCTCCCTCTCATCGTTTATTGGTCGTTCTCATATAAATAACAAACAATGTATATCTGGTATACATTATTATTATTATTATTATTGAATTCTATTGTTAACTTTTATGTTAGGATTGGAGATGGGTGCTGCTGAAAGGTCAACATATATAGGAGGTCCATGCAAGACACACTATGATTGTCCACAACCACTTCGATGTGAGTGCATTCGCGACGTCTGTGCATGTCCTCCCAAAGTATGGAAAGAGTACTACGATAAGTCTCATGAGAATTCAGTAGAGAACAACAATAAGCATGAGCATGTGTAACAAGAACACACAGTTTCATCTAATATCAATAATAAAAATCATCAATGCCATATATGTTGTGTAGATTAGAGACGAAAACAACAATAATTAAGATCAAGAAGAGAAACGACACAGAGAATTATAGTGGTTTGGCAGGTGTGCGTACGTCCACTGTCAAACGGCTCAAGTATTCCACTAATAATGAAAGTAGAGTAACATATGCTTTTATATATCTCTAGTTCTAAAATTATCCTTGCAACACCATACCTTCACCATCAACTAGCCCCTTAATAGATGAGCCATATTTAACCATACAATGGTGCTCACTTGCGCAGACCCGTAATTGTTAAAAAGTGTGGGCTTTTATTTTCCTCCGTTAGATCAAATAAATGGCTTGGATTAAATAACCAAAAATACCCAGTTTGAGACCCGATTTGGGTGAAACCCATATTCTCTTTCTTCATTTGTGAGAGACGCAGACGCAGACGCCCTTCTTGTTCGACGTTCTTCTTCGCGAGAACCCATATCTGATCCGCCTTTTTCTTCAACCTTTTCTTTAACCTTTTTCTTCGCAAGAACCCTAATAAGGTCTTCCTTCGCCTTCGTCTTCATTCGAGATTCCCCTCTGCCTTCATGTGCGAGTCTCCTTCTTCAACCTAAACCTTTGCTCCGAAATCTACTTCTGCGAGCCTTCTTCTTCAACCGTGTTCTATGATCCCACTGATGACTACCAAGTTCTTGTCGTTCCCCAATTTTTAAAAATAGGATATCGGCAAAGCCCCAATTGAATCTAGTGCGCGCAGATTTATGTCATTTTTGTAGTTGATGAGCATAGAAGATGCTCGATTAGGTCAATCTTGAGGCCTCCTCCTACGATTCTGCTGAACAATAGTGAGTTTTGTAATTATTTTTTAAAAATTATTTTACAACTCTAATCTTCAGTGAAATAATTTCCTAGTGCAAAACCAACTTAGTCTTATACGAAAATTGTTTATGCAGAGAAGATTTTCTATTGTTTCTGAAATGTTGGAGTTGGCCTTGAGTGGTGGCAAATGGGGCTGTGATATGCATTGTGCAAGAACTGAATTGTGTAATAGGCCAACCAAATTCGTAGCTCGATCTTAGACTTTTATTGGTAACATCTTTCTACTTACACAAGTTGGAATATTCCATTCACGAAGGAAGTCTTTGAAAAAGAGAATGCGAGACAGAATTGGTTAGCTGTCCAATTTGGTTGCTGAATCTCCTATATGTGTTTAAGCCTTAATTCTTGCCTTACAAGAGCTGTACTAAACAAATGGAAAGGCTCTAGGCAGCCCGAATGCAAATGTTCATATATGTATTGTTGTCATATGTATTGTGTAGGAGTTGGATTGTGTAATATGTATTGCTATCATATGTATTGTATTTGAATTGGTTCAAATTGTATCTACAAGGAATGGATTTACAATTCATGTTCTCGGAGACTGAAATGGGGACTTGAAAATTGTGCAATATGTAATTTAAATTTTGTTTTCTTGTTCCAGTATGATTTCTACAGCCACAATGAGGTAAGAGCCAAGTAAAACAATAATTTTCTTCATGAACTTATTCCATGGGAAATAACATCACTGTCTCACTAAGGGAGAAATGAGAAAACATTGACAGAGCAACATTCAAGAATCAAAATTTTACTGTCAATGATTGTCAATAGATAAAATTCCAGTACCAAATTTAAACATTCCAACACATCAAATTCCAATGTAAAATATCCAGTATCAAAATAAACTCATCAGTACCAAAATAAACATTTCAGCACATTCAATACCAAAATAAACTATATGCTGGATATATATATTCTGAGGAGGATGAAACTTTACGAGAGTGCTTCAAACCACTTCATAACAAAATCCATGAGAGTATACATTCCAGCTACTGTGTCATTCCTGAAAAAAAATAATATCACAGTGAACAAAGTTAAAGACCACCCAAGTAGATTTTACAACTTCAAGTGTACAACTTACCCATATTCATATCTTCATCAACCTGATGTGGTGTGTTGTCCATTGTTTGGGATGCGCTATACATATTTAAGAGTATAATAAATTATTTTGAAAAGATTAATGAACAAGCATACAAAAACTATAAGTGCAGGACAATACTCACAAATTGTTAAGGACAGGACAATTCCTCTTGTCATGTGTTTGCCCTGTTAAACCACAACCATGACAACGCCTCATCTTCTTAACCGCAATTTCTTTACCCCCCTTCAGCCTCTTTTCACAACCTTTCGCCCTAACTTTTTCAGGCTCATTATAAACTCGCTGGGAAGTAGCCACACTAGGTGTAGAAGATTGACCTTCTTCATTTAGTGTCAACGCATTCAACTTGCATTGAAGGGATTCGAATGCATATCCCACGTTTCCTAGAACAAATTTAACCTCTGCTCGATTTCCTTCTTTATGACAAACAAATTCATTTTTAATAATTTCATCAAATTTGTTTTTATTAGTGGTCCACATTCGAACACTGAAACCAGCCTCCCTTGCATATTCGTTGTAAAATTTTTGGGCTTCAACTAAAGATTCAAATTCTTGCCCAATCTTAGGAATTTTTTCGAACTTCACTTGAGGAATAAATTCGTTGGTCGACGAAGAACCAATATCCATGTCTGAGAATTGAACATCTCCTATATTTATCTCACTCATGTTTGATGAAGTAAAAGAGTATATAAACAGTAAATAACCTGCTCAGCTGCTCCAACAAGTTTTTTTTTTATTCTTCAGCCAACTTGCTCAAATGAACATGTTTAATAGACCTGTGCAAAGAAATAATCCCACAAAATCAGAACATGGAATTATTAAACCCATTATCTAATCTATCAATTTATTTAAGATAAGTGAACAATTACCTATAGTAGGAGAAGTTGAATTCGCAGCCTGGAGAAGAAGTAGCAGCCTGGTGACACCCGTGATTGAACTTTGTGGATTATGACGAAATCCGTGACTAAAGTTGGAGGATTATAAGGAAACAAACATTCACTTGCGCACTACTTGAGATTAGGACTTGATCGACATCATTCAAAATCGATCGGGGAAAGAGAATAAGAAGGTTGAAGAGTAAGATACACAAAGATTCGCGAAGGAATATGTTAAAGGATAAGTACCATGAGTGAAGATGGAGGATCGTCGTTCCTTGTGAAACTCGCTGAAGAAGAAGAAGGAGGTCGGGCTTCACCAATTCTGGTCATAAAAAGGCTCGCAGAAGATGATTTGGGAGCAAAGGATCGGAGAGGTCGAACAAGAAGGGCGTCTGCGTCTCTCGCGAATGAAGAAAGAGAATATGGGTTTCACCCAAATCGGGTCTCAAACTGCGTATTTTGGGTGATTTAATCCAAGCCATTTATTTGATCTAACGGAGGAAAACAAAAGCCCGCACTTTTTAACAATTACGGGTCTGCGCAGGTGAGCACCATTGATATATATATTTTAATCTCTCTCTTTCCTTTACGATCCTTCATCACGAGCATAATAATATCATTGTTGTGTTGTTATTTTTCATTTTTGAACTTGCAAACCTTCATATTTAAAAGAACAAAAATGAAATTAAAATAATATTTAATTTTTGAGAACAAAACTTTGGTGCTCAAGAGCGACTGATAAATCAATTGACCTTAAAACAACTCTGATTAATTACTATTGCTATCAAATTGCAACTACTGCTATCAAACAAGGTCGTATTTTATATTTGTTACCTTTTTTTAATAATGAATTAAAAAAAATTGGAAAAAATTAATCGACAATTAGAACCGTTGATCTCAGAAACCGAAATCAAATCAATAATTTTATTGTTCAGTGGAATCAAACTCCCTATCTGAATCCAAATAAGGATACAATTAAGCTTGTGATTTGTGAACTCATTCCTCTCCCACCTTCACCAACTTCAAGAGGATCACTTTAAATAAGTAAACTTTTGAAATTCTGGCACATCTAATTTTCAGCAAAATCATGTCTTAAATAAGGTTCAAATTAAATACTACATTCATATCTATTTGATAGGTTCGTTTGTTTTTTCACACAGATTAAAAAATTAATAAATTTAATTGGTTTTCTTCCTAGTATATCCTTCATTAAGACTACTCCACTCACACCTTATTATTGCTAGACTTTAATTTCATTTGTTGGTAAAGATGCACAATAAATGAGGATAGATTAGTAAACTACTCATTTTTACTTATTTTCAATAAGGAATTAAGCTATAATTTGGAACAAACCAAAATAAAATACAGCCTATCAAATAGGGACGACGGAGGGAGTACATAATTTCCAACACTTTTATTATCTTTATTTTTTTTAAAATAATATTTACTTCCTCTCTTTATCATTTCACACACATACACACACACACACACCCATAATACACACACACACACAGATATATATATATATATATATATATATATATATATATATATATATATATATATATATATATCTTTGGAAGTATTAAATCCATTGGCAACCTCAACCAACGCTTCGCTTTCACAACAAATCTCTTCTGAAATTTCCAAATGTTTCCCATCACCTTCCAGAGATATTTTAATTTTTTCCTCTTTGTTAAAGCATTCATCATCTTTACCCACAATATTCGCACTTTCATTTGCTTCTTGGTTTTCCTTAATCATCAAATCATACTCAAGCTAAATAGCTTGATTAATAGTCTCAGACAAATTCCATACAGGCATCAACCAAATATTATTCCGAGTTGGTGCCTTTAATCCATTGAGATACCGAGCAACAACTTGAATCTCAAATTCATCAACACTAACCATCATATTTGGTCAACTTAATTCAGTACCATAATCAAATATTGACTTGTCTCCTTGCTGACAATTCTGGTATTCTTGAAATAAGTTCAAGTCAAAATCAAGTGGGATGAAATTTTTACATTAGCGTTGTCTCATCATCAACCAATTGCATACTGGATCTTGAGCATCTATCTTTCTCTGTTGCTGCAATAAACTCCACCAAGCTTGAGTACGACCTCTGAGTTAGCTAATTACTAATCTAACTTGTTTTGCCTTTTCCATATTAATATGGTCAAAATTAAGATCCATAATTTGCAACCAATCCAAGAAACTCTATACTTGATTATTACGACCATCAAAAGTTTGAAGCTCTTGACTATCACAAACCAAAGGTCTTAAGAGGAATAATACCATTGTTTGATGTACTCAATAGAATCCCTCACCGAAAATGACACATCTCCCATTGCGTTCCGCTGGTCACGTCTTTGGGTTTGGCTAGGCACTCCAACCATGTAATCCATGATGTTCCTCGTTATAGGGTTGTTGAACACTTGTCTCGGAGGAACAAATCCGTTCTCTAACTGTTGCTGAGATTTGGGTTGAACCTCCCCCATAGAAAAATCGAGAGGTGTTTGACATCGTCAAATCTAACACTGTTTTGTACTCGATAAAACTCCTGATCTTCGTCAGCGAGTAACCCACGATCATCGTCAATGGATGAATTATTTTGTCATCGATGGACATCTTTGGACTGTAACCTCCCATGATACCACTTGATGAAGTGGATATGCCTACTAGATCGTAGCTATGCAGATTTAGGATTAATAAACCAAATTGATTTTGAATTATGATGTGGCTCATTATAATGAAGAACTGAATGTTAAAGCTCAAAAGTAAAGTTGAAGGCTTTGCGGGGGCGGTATGGTACGGTGGAGATGAGTTGGACTTTTATGTATGAGGATAGTTTTGTCATTGTATATGGTAGAAACGAGGGTTTTGTATATAAGCCCTATTATCTCTTGTAAGCGGCACGCAACAATTCATAGTGGAAGAAGAAGCTCCTCCGTGGACGTAGGTTATTTTGGCCGAACCACGTAAATCCCCGTGTCGAATCTTCTATTGCTTTTCTTTTCTGTGCTTATGTGATATTGTCTTGTGTGTGATCAATTTCAACAATTGAATTGTTCAACGACAATTCAAAAGGAAAGATAATTGAGAAAGAATCTCATTTTAATTAATAATCAATCAAAAGTCCCTAAAACATATATATGAAATGATATTTATACTACATACCAAAACCTAGCTAATTGCACTAAAACAAGGAGACTAGAAACAAACTAAATTAACTCGTCAGAAAACTAAAAGGCCACACATGCGGCTTAAATGTAGGAATTAGAGTTCGGGATGAGCTGTAAATTTGTAGAGCATAGAATTCTCCTTTTGAAAAAAATACTATGGGTTCCGTAACTCCATCCTATTTGAAAGTTACGAACCTTCAAAGTACACTGCCACATATTGACTTGTCCAGCTCAAACCCCATTGCATCACAAGTTGGTGTGTTGGACAAGAATCATATCTTGAACCAGTTGGTGAATGATGAAGATTTCCACAGATTATGGACTAAGGAAAGCTGGTATGTGGGTGGTTATATGATGAAAACTTCAAAATGGATGCACAATTTCAAACTAGACAAGAAGTCCTCCGTGGCTCCCAGAGTTAACCTTTCAGTTTTGCCTCCTCTCTTTTTTAACAAATTTGCTTTGTTCTACATAGTGAGAGGTTTAGGCAAACCTCTTAGAGTGGCCGCAACCTCGACTACTCTTACAAGACCTAGCATGGCTAAAATTAGCATAGCTATGGACTTATTGGGCGAGTTTCCAGGTGAATCAAAATTCGTCTAGGAAACAAGGGTGATGATTTTTGACAACCAATAGAGTATGAAAAGATTACACCATACTGCTCAAAATGTTTCTTAGTAGGACATCTGAAAAATGTTTGTGGTCCTTACAAAGAAAAAAATCAATCTACTACTAAGAAAAACTCAACGGTACCTAAACTTCCAGTTGCTGAAATTAAAAATCTGAATCAAGAGTGAAAAGTAGTTGCTGATAAAAGAAATAGTCACAATTCGAATCCGTTAGCCCAAATCCAATCTTGGCTTTAGGAAACTGTTGTGACTAAGTCCAAACTTAGAACTTCGAAACTGGTCGTCAGTGACGATGGTGGTGAGCCAGAGAGTCCTATTCACATTCAAAACTCCTTTGATCTTCTAAATGACTTAGCTCAGGAAGAAGAAATATCTGAATTAGATAAAAATAGTTCTCATTCTAGAGGAAAAGTAGACCATCCTGTAATTGTCCTTCTTATGTTCCCTATCTTAAAAAAAGTAGCTCTGCAGATTGCCTCCAAGAGAATAGATTTGAATCCACTGAGTATAAAGACTTAATCCCTCTGCAAATATGTGAGGATTCCACTATAACGGTTCATAGAAGTCAATATATTAGAGACAAATTGAATAGAATGGATAGGCTATGGAAACTATCTACTTACTTGAACAGACAGCAGAGGAAATCTGATCAAATTCAGTCCAAAAAATTTATGAGTACCCTAAAGACAATAAGATGTCCAGCCCAAAAAATCATCAAGAAAAGGGAAAAAGAAAAGTCTCCTCCAAAGAAATCTGCTCTTATGGTGCTAAGATCAGCACACAATAACAAGAGCCCCAATCATGATGTTTAATTGTTTGATATGGAACATTAGAGGAGTTGGTAACTCCCCTTCTATTAGAATATTGAAGTCTCTGTGCAAAATTCGTAGAATTCAAATTTCTGTCCTTTTAGAGCCTATGATTTCTGCTTATCAAATTGCAAGAAAAATCAATTTTAAAAATTTCTCATTTAATTCCAATGGTAAAATTTTTTTGTGGCATGAAGGCATTCCTTTAAAAACTCACTCTAACCATGATCAGATCCTAACAATGTAGGAAAATTTCACTTTTGCACTGTTATTGTGTGTATATATATATATATATATGTTTAATACAGACTTTCTCCTATGGGCTGCAGCTCAAATAATCCTATTTGAGCTGTACACATCCTGGCCATCCAATTTCATTAAATTTGATCTGACGGTGGAGCATGATTTTCGTTATATAGGGTTTGCGTCAAACGACTTCTCCCTTCTCCCTCGCGACTCCTCTCATCTTCCTCGCCCTGGCGTCAGTCGCACCCTCGCGACTCCTCTCATCTTCCTCGCCCTGGCATCAGTCGCACCTCACCTGCCCATCTCCATCGGCCTCCGTTCACTTCGTCTCTGTCTATCTCCGCTCATCGTCCGTTTCTGTCCGCTTGCTGTCTCTGTTCATCGTCCGCTTTATTACTCAAGTTGAATCTGGTCCGTTTGCGAGGTACGATTATTGAACTTAACAACAATGATTTATGAATCTGACAGATTAAAAATGTTTCGATTTTCCTTGTTTGAAATCGCAAAGGAGAGAGAGAAGAACAAGATATACAGTCTCACTGTCGAATTGGGGCTTTTTTTAATGGAAAGGGTATTTTTCGTGCAATGAAAGAGGGGTCGAACCTTACTTAATTTTTTGTTTTCTGAAAAAATATCTTATAATCCATCTTGAAGTAAGGCCGGATTCCTTGAGTTGGTTTTCAGACTTGGAATTTTTTATGATTGAGTTGAGTTGATTTTTTTTAGTTGGATATGAGGATTGGATTAATTCTTGGGCTGTTCTCTGTTGAATTTTTTTGAGTTGATTTTCATTTGTGGATTGCTCTTGAGGCATTGTAATTGAAAATCAGATTGTGTTGAATTTATCTAGTGTTGAATTTGCACTATATTGTGGAGTCATGCTCATGACCATAAAAACTGCTGCTTTTGAATTGGTTCTTTATTGTTGTCACGTTTCATGTCATGTTCAGGGTATATCCAGAAGATACAAGCTAAAGGAAGCTAGTATAAGGACCAGCTGCATGACACGAATGGAATGGCAGAACAAATTGATGGCCAAAATTCGGAGCGTACACAATTTTGGAAGGAGGCACTATCATAAAGAGTCAAGTCTGTAATAGAGAATGACATTATATGATTTAGAGTCACTATTATGAATGATGTCTGTAATGGTGAAGGAATTATATGATTATCTTTATCAATTGCTTGCAATATATGATTTCAATATCATTTGACTTATCTGGTTCGTAATAAGAAATTCCACTTGGATTGAGAAATTGAACATGTCCATTCGGTTTTCTTTTTTCTCCAGACACATCCAAAAGGAACTAGTGAATTCTCAACACAACAAAACCAAGATAATAAAATGAAAGAAGGGCATTCATATAGTTAAACCAGTAAAAACAAGCAAACCATTCCTTCATTTAATATGTCAGCAAACCATTCCTTCAACAAAGATAACTAGAATATAAAATCATCTGAGATAAACTTAGTACAATGACCAATAAATCTAAACAACACAAATAAAACACCCATGTATGAAGGGTCACGAATATGAACCAACCACAATGCCACCTACTGTGTAGTTCCTGCAAGCAAAGTAAAAAAATTATAGTTAACCAACATATCAATTTTATTTGGATTGTCATAACAGTAGGGTCATGAACATTACCCATGTAAGAAGTGAAACCGCTAAACTCCTCATCAGTTTCAAAAGTCTCAATGCTAGGGACTGATTGAGATGCACTATACAAATAGAAATGCAAACTGTTAGTTTGTATAAAACTTTACAACTAAAGAATACTATAATGCACTTACATGTTATTAAGTGATGGACAATTTCTTTTATCATGTGCTCGCCCGCCACAACCATGACATGTTATTAAGTGATGGACAATGTCCCACGTCTCTTACTCTTCTCCGACCTTAATTCCCCTTGCCATTTATTCCCCTCTTTATAGCAAACAAATACCTTTCGAATAATGTCATTATTCTTGTTCAGGTTAGTAGAAGAATTTCGAATACTGAAACCAACCTCTCTTGCATATTCATTGTAAAATGTGTAAGCCTCATCCAATGATTCAAATTGCTGCCCTATTTTTGGCACCTTTTCCACCATGGTCATCACACAAAAATCTGGTTTGGTAATGACAATAAACAAATTACAAAATCATACTAAGCAAAGTTAATTATGGACCACTTTATGAACCAGTTTAGCCTTAAATACCTGAAAATTGGGCAACGAAGAGCGAACACTGACAGTATATAGAGACTTGTTTGAGATGCTCAGATTCTGCTCCATTAATCAGTAAACAAAACATAAAGCTATGTCAAAGGAAAATTCAGAAATTACTTGAACAAGATAATCAGTCATTAATTCTTAAAGGAGCAATGCAAATTTGGAATTGACATCAATCTCAAAGCATGGAAATCCAACAAATATATTGAAAATCAAAAAACAATGTTGTGCACGTTAAAATTGTTTGAACATATTAACGTACCCTTACAAACTGAGATCAACGGAGGTGCAACGGAGATGAAAAACAGAGGTCAACGATCGTGAGGCCGGAGACGACGAACGAAGATTAACAAAGGCACGATGGAGATGGGCTCGCGCAAGGGAAAGGGCCAGAGAGGAGGCGGGCAGCGGAGAGTATGGACGACGTGAGGGCTGACCGGAGGAGATGTGCAGCGGAGAGGGTGGGCGACTGACTGGGGGAGATGGGCAGCAGAGAGGTGGTCGACGAGAGGGTTGTTCAAGGTTTTGACGGAACAAGGAAAAACGAAAATCATGCTCCACCGTCAGATCAAATTTAATGAAATTGGATGGCCAGGATGTGTACAGCTCAAATAGGATTATTTGAGCTGCAGCCCATAGGAGAAAGTCTGATGTTTAATATATGTATATATATATATAATATACATAATATACTAATATGTGTATATATATATATATATGTTTAATATATGTATATGTATATATATAAATATGTAATATATAATAATTTTCTTATATATGTTTTTGGGCCGGACTTCGGGCTTCGGGCCGGGCTCGGCCCCAAAAATGGAGCCCAGACTCGCCCGTGGCCTAGGGCTGGGCTACCCAAGCCAGATGTCATTTTGGGCTCGGGTCGGGCTTTGGCCCGCGAGTCTGGGCCGGACCTAGGCCCGTGGGCCGTTTGAAGACCCCTACAGTGAAGTGGTTGTGGACAATCGTAGTGTGTCTTGCATGGACCTCCATATTTTGACCTATCAGCAGCACCCATCTCCAATCCTAACGAAAAAGTTAACTATAGAATTCAATAATAATAAATACAAACAAACAATAAATGATGAGAGAGAGAGAATTTACTAGATACAGAAATCAAAAGCAAAATTCACAGAGAAGCTTGAGTGGTGATGAACTCTCCATATTGTTGTTTTGATGAGAATTAGTGTTGAATGATATGTAGAATGATCACCCTAACACCTCTATTTATATGGTTCATCTTATTTATTACCATACAATTTCTCGCACAATTTAATTACCTGATTTTCATGAATCCATTCTAATAAATGTTGTCAATGATTTGAAGATATCTATAATCCGAAAAGGATATAGTAATAAATAAATATATCTATAGCTATATATGGAAACAAATAAATAATTTTTTAGTCATATATTTAAGGTGAAGATTATGAGAGCAAACGAGCACAATTGAGATGTAAATATTGATGGCAAAGTTGGAATACTTTGATTCTCAGTGACTAAAATAAAACATGAATTATATTTCGATGACTAAGGTCTTGCTTGCATTCAATAAAACTGAGGTTGAGAAGGGTTGAGAGGTGTAGGGATTAGTAATAAACCCCTTTCAATCCGTGTTTGTCACCTTAGTTGTGGCGTGACAATCTTATACTCAAAAGATTTCCCGGTTTATTCCATCGACAATGTCATCGGTATTTCCGTCAATAACTTTATTACTGATGATTTTCTTGTGGTAAATTGAATAAATTATTCCATTGTGCGAATATAATGGAATAACTATGCGTCTATGCCTTATGTGTATGAGATAACATGAGATATATAAAATTGATATATTTAACACTACTACAAGCTTAAAACAAGCAAAAATATATGGTAGAATGAAGATTGATATATAAAAGAAAAATATCAAAAATCAATGATTAAATTTAGCTATTCAAAATTAGTTATTGCATATTAATAAATATCATGATTTATTAATCCTCCTTTGCTTGGTCACTCATATTTATCTTTTGAAGATGTATTTCGTATATATCTTTCTTATTTTTGTACTTAAGAGACATACGTATAATGGTATAAATACAACCATTGATCTTCCCCAATTTGGTTCCCTAACTTACGGCCTATAAGGCTAGAACAACTATACAAGCATATATATGGTAATATATCTCACTATAGGAACTTGGGAAGAAGAATTTATAAGAATGTGATAACTCTATAATTTAAGGTTACAAATTAGATAAAATATCAAAATTGTCTAATTGTAAGGAGATTATACCAAAAAAAGTGGATCCAAAGTATTTATTTATTTGTAAACAATATATAGCAATAAATATTACCAAATAGATTTATTTATTTTTTAGAAATAATCATAGAAGCGGATGAGATTGAAGCTTGAAATTTAAGATTACATAGGACCCAACTCATCAACTGAGCTGTTCGAGATTCATATCTTACCAAATAAATTGAATACCATACATATAATATATATTGATATGTGAGGTTCTTCAAATCCTAAAACCCTTCAATCATTATCTCTTGAACATGATGATTCAAGAAGTGGTTTTTGATGAAAATTAGGTATGCTAGAATTTCAAGAGTTTACTTGTTTAAAGTGATCTCTTGAAGTTGGTGAATGTGGGAGAGTCTCACATAGGAGAGTCTCACATAGGAGAGGAATGAGTTTCCGATTTGGATTACTGGAAACACGCCTGGAGAAGCAGCACGCCGTGGTTTGCCTATATGGGTCACTATCTTCGAGTCCATTCCTCACGATTCATCTAAAGAATCAGTCATCTCGATCCATTGATTTTGCACACCTGGATGGACTAGATTCAGTAGATCAATAGGGCTGTGATTTCTTCTATCGCAGCAAATTTTAAGCTATCTTTTATGACCCCTAATTCCACAATGATGACAAATGGGAACAAACTTACCTTTACCATACATTTGAGTATTTTGCCTTCTAACAAATGGTTGCTTGAAGAATGGTTGAGCATTCCTATCAAATTTATATGAAATTTCATGTGTTTGATATAAAGAAGATCTATTACCTTGCATACTTACCTTGTTTGGAATGGTAGATCTCTTCCCTTCTTGTTCCAATGTTTTGGATGAAGAAAGCAAAAACTGCACAAAACTTTTAGGAAGACATGTATATGAATTGAATGTTGAACACTCACTTTTTTCATATCCTAAGCCACATGTTTCCTTGCTCAATATTTGTTTATCAAGAATATCCTGTAATTTGTTAGATCATAACTTAAACTTGTCAATATTTGAGCATACATTGTTTAGCATGTGTTCTCTTTTCTTTTCTGCCTCTGCGAGGTAGGTTACATAAGAGGTTACCTCAGCTGGGCAGAGTGCTTCAAGATATAGGATTTCTTATTGTAATTCTTTTATTTTTGCTTTCGGTTCATTCAGAACTTGAGTGAGAATCCCATTTTCTTTGACAAGTTTTAGTTTCTCTTTCTTGCTCTTGACACATTCCTCACAAAGATTGTTGTAAATTATTTGAAGCTCACATATATCAAATTCAGAACCACTATCATCTATTGAGCTTGCCCTAGCTTCTGGTCACCAAAGATTACAGGAAGGGCTACTGCTGTTTCCTTCTCTTCATCTTCATCTTCAACATCAGATTCTTCTTCTATATCATTGTATGTTTTTGGCTTCTTTTTCCAATTTGCACACTTTTGAGTAAAGTTTCTAAATCCTTTGCATTTGACGCATTGAGTGGATTTAGACTCTTTGCTTTTCTTCTTGAGTTTGTAAGATGAGCACTCCTCTTTTTTGAGTTCCTTTGAATGCCTATTCTTCATGAATTTCTCAAAAAAATCATTAGAAGCAATAATTCATCAATAGCATAGTTAGTTTCATCACTAGAATAAAGAGCAACACCTTTAGATTTTTTAGGTTTAATAATATTTGCCTCAAAAGTTTGTAGAGAGCTAACTAATTCTTCTATCTTAATTTTATCAATGTCTTTGCTCTCCTCGATTGCTGCAACTTTCATCATGAACCTCTCTGGTAAAGATTTGAGAATTTTTCTTACCACTTTGCCCGGCTCAAATGGTTCCTCAAGAGTAAATGAGGTATTGACTATGTCACTCAATTTCACATAGAAGTCATCAAACATCTCATTCTCCTCCATCTTCAGACTTTCAAAACTCAAAGTAAGTCGTTGAAGTTTTGAACGTTTTACCAGATTTGTGCATTCATGTGTCACTTCTAGTAAATCTCATGCCACTTTTGTTTTATCACAATGTGAGATCCTGTGAAATTCAGAAATATTTAAAGCAGAAAATATAGCATTCATTGCCTTACTGTTCCAACCTACATTTTCAAGGTCATTTAGTCTATTTTTCAACAGGTTTAAGAGTTTCGTTACCCTCTTTATCAATGGACTCGGGTTCAGTATACGCTTTCACTACTAACATCCAAACTCGTTCATCGATAGATTTCAAATAAGCTCTCATGCGTGCCTTTCAGTACGAATAATTTGATCCATCAAATTTTGGTATTTGATTCATTGATGTAGATTTCATCGTTGGCATCTTCTCCGATACCAATTGAAAGTTCGGTGTATCTCACCAAAATCGTTAGGCAACAAATATGAAAACTAAATTGTGGAAAATAAAAGGAATAAGAAAACCACAATTTTATGAAGAAAACTCAACCTGGAAAAAACCTTGAATCTATGAGCAACCAACCTTAAGAAACATTTCCCTGATCACGAATCAAGAGTATAACCCTATCTTTGACTTAGAGACATCACTCGTAATATAGACTTTATGACATCACTCATAAAGTCTATATTTAATAAAATACTCATTTAAATACTAACGAATACTAAAATAAAAATTCAAAAATGCTAAAAATACTTAAATACATCCCATAAGTACTCAAATAAAATAAAAGTTCAAGTTTGACAATTCAAATTAAAATTTTAAACTGAATAGGTAATGGGTTTACTGGTTTAGGACGTTAGATTATGATTATTTGGACTGTTATGGGTTGGAACCTGGGTTGGACAATGGGAGTATGGGTTTACTGTTACGAGGCTACTGGGTTAGGTGACTAATTTAAATTTAAAATATTGGACTTTGGATATAAATAATATTGGCCAATCGACATTTGAGGAAAATCAAAACCACTAACAAATTGATATACACATGGATTGGCTGGTATTATCGGTCTGACAATTCAGATAGATTTTAAAGCCGATAATGGGTCGGTAACCGATAATACTGACCCATGCTCAGCCCTACTCAACTGTAGGTTCACTTATGAAATCTCTAAATCTTAAATTAGATTGTCCTAAAAAAATTATTGTTGTACCCCAATTTTAGTTCAAGCCCAATGTAGGAGCCCATTTAGACATCATAAATTATTAGTCTACATAGACGACCTAAGGAAATGGCCCATTAAAAAGAACTGTCATATAAGGCTTATGACATAACTTAGGCCCAAATATTAAAGCCCTAAAATAGAACCAACTATGCAGCCGGCCCAACTAAGAACTTAGACCCACCTAATTGGTTCATAGCCTTTAATTACCCAAACTCATTTGACAGCCCGGCCCATGTATTATGTAGCCCTATTGCCTAAAGAAAATGCAGAAAATGAAAAAAGGGGAAGGCGCCGTTGAAAGGAGAAAGACGCGTCGAGCAACCAGAAAAGGAAAGAGAGAGGGAAAGGCGTCGGGAAGGAAGAAACAGAGAGAGAAAATCGCCAGAATCTTAGGGTTCACATGATAGGAGTGATTCAGAGTCTTAGACTGAGGATTTCTGGGATTTTGGGGAAGAGGGATCGGATTTTTATGTGATTTTTGAGGTTTCTCTTCCTGTTCTTACTTCCAATTTTTCTAGGGTTTTTCCTTTCTCTCCTTCCTCGAAGTTTCTGGAATTCTTAGGGGTTCTTACTCCTTGTTTTCATTCAATTTTTCTGGGTTTCTTCCTTTCGGTTTTTCTGGGCTTTGGTTTCAGTTAAGGGAGGATCGAATTTTCTGGGTTCTTGGGGAGTCCTCTATTCTTTTTTCTGTGGATCTTCCTGGTAATTGTTCTTCTTTTTTCCCATCGAGTTTTCTGGGGAATTGTTGGGGTTTTCTTCTTGCATTCAGTTTTGGGGATTTTTCTTGAATTTCTTGTGGCTTTCTGGTTTCCTCCTTTCGGGTTCTTATGGTTTTCTGTTCTTCTTCCATCGGGTCTCTCTGTGCTTGATTTTTCTGGGAGGAATCTTTTGTTCATTGTTGCTTTGTTGTTGAAATATTTCCCAAAAACATTAGATTGCGCCCCCTGTCTCTACTGTAATTCTCTGCCAGAAATTCCATGTTAGCCTAAACTTTCATCCTTTGTTTTCGTATGGTTTTTCTTCTTTTCCAAATTGGTTTCTGCAAATCCGGATCATTTTGCTTGGCTTTGTGTCCTGGTGTTCGTATATCCTGATCAGACTGATATACGGTTACTCAATATGGTTTGAATCATTGATTTGCTTGCATTCTGGGTTATTGTTTGGTATGACAGATATGTATTCTCCTGTTGGATCATTTGAGATATATTTGGTGCATGTAATTCTGTTTGATTGAGTTTTAACGTTTGAAATTATTTGAATTCTCTGTTTTTCCTTCAACTTGCACTTGCCTGGATATTTGATTTCTTTACTTGTAGTATATTTAGGTTGCTGGTTTATGGAATTCATACCCTCTATTAATTCAATTAGTTTACTATTTGGGTTATACGAATTAATTGTTTGGGTTTGAACATGAGTATCAATTTAATGGAAAATGGGCCATATATGTAAATTGTATAAGTTGTGGGCTCTGTATGTATGATTTAATTGTTTGGGTCATATATTGTGTATTTGGGCTTATCTATGTGGATTTATCTATGTGTGTTAATTTGGAAATATTTGGGCTATATGAATGGATTATGTGAATTACTTGGGCTTCAGGTTCTATTTGGATTTGAAAATTGTATGAAAACAAAATTTTACATGTGACACTTTGTATGCATTTCATCAAAGCAATTGATTATAAGTTTTCAATTATGTTAATTTAATAACATGATTGAAATATTCGATTTCTAATAAAAAAAGGGAACCGAGATTGCATGTCATTCATCATTCTTCAACATTGTTAATATGCTATTTGAAACGTGTTTATATGTGAATGTTGATTGAAATGTGTTTATATGTGAATTGAATAATTCATTTAATGTTGTTTGATTTATGTGTTAATTATGTGATTTAATATTTTAATATGTTGGATTAGGGGATTTGCGATAATTGATATCGTATAATTTCCAAAAAAAACTCGGTTCCGAACATTTTATTTTTATTTTTATTTTATCCTTGTTTTGTTTTTATTTTTATTTTTATTTATCTATATCATATTTTATTTTTATTTCATTTTATTTTCGCTTTATTTATCTTTATCTCTATTTCTATTTTTATTTTACTTTATTTTTATTCATTATTATTTTATTTGTGGTTTATATCTTATTTTACTTTACTTTAAACCTACGTAGTATATAAAAATTCTTTTAAAAGTTTTTACCTACGATGGAATCGATTTGGGGAATACATTGGATGCACCCTCGGATAAATTCTTGAGGTGAGAATGTTTCTTGAGAAATTTGGCCATTAGATGGAAAAACCCTAAGAACCTCAATATTAAGACTTTTAATATAGTTTTTATATATATATTATAAAATTATTTTATATTTGAATATATTATATATTATATATATATATTTTATAAGTTCATTTTATTCTATTTTGACATAGCCATATATTTACCTAAATTATTTTATCCTATGTATCTATTATATTTATCTAAATATTATTTTCATTTTATATAATTTTTGTATAACTTATATAATTATCGCACTTTATATATGCTACAATTAATATTTTCGAGAAAAGTCATTTAATGGGATAATAAAAATTAAGTCGGCAACCGTTTTTAAAACAGGTGTTGTGAGGTGCCTCACACCTTCCCCATACGCAACAAACTCGCTTACCCTTTTTCTGGATTTTTCGTAGACCAAAATTATATTTTTCATGGACACCAATTGCACCTATTCAATTGGTGGCGATTTCATATATTTTATTATATTTATATATTTAAAAAACCTTTTTCGCAAAATCGGTTGCGACAATTATCCTCAAAAAATTAATAATTTAGCACCTTCCAATGAAACTAATGAATTTTAACACCCACGACTACAAATATTTCATACACTAATACCTCACTTTGGAGTTCCTCTAAGAGACCTACTGTATATAATATATTTGTTTCTATATTCTTTGATAATTGCAAATCTCATTTAATTAATTACAAATATTTACTTGGAAAAACTTATCGCATTTATTAGCTAGGATGGATTCAAGAAAATCATGTAAATTGTGCAAGAATTGATATGGTAATAAATATGATATATAAGCCATATATAAATAGAGGGGTTGTAGATAATAAATAGGGTAAACCATATAAATATCATATGTAATATACTCTTTACATCCCTATTTGATATACTGCATTTCTATTTTGATTTATTCCAAATTATAACTTACTTCCTTACTGAAAATAAGTAAAACAGATGGAGAACGCTGTGATCAACGACCCAACTGATTTTGATGGAACCGTTGACTACGCATGGAACCACAAGGTTATCTCGGATAAGACATATCGAGATATAAAAAAGGAATGCAACTTCACCAAGTCCAATCAAACTGGAGAACGCGAGGATGCTTTCGGATTCCTAGTAGCGGCGTATGCCGAGATCGACATGTTCAACATTTATAGGCCAGTTTGTCAGAGTAATGGCAAGATCGCACCACTGGATGCACCCGACAATTGAAGAGAGATAAAAAATCAGTAATCAAAATCAAAATTAATAATTATATAAAATTTTACAATTCATGACCATTCAATATGGGAAACGCTTTGATATTTCTTTTGTTGTAATAAACATTGTAAGATGTCACGTAGGATTCAAGAGACATGCACATGTAAAATTAATTTCCATAAGAAAAACTAGCTATAAAAACACATGTAAAAACCTAGAAATAAATGCACATGCAAAACTAAAAATACAATGCGATTATTGAATAGTTTCATAAAGAAGGAAAAACAAAAAAAAAACAAAAAATTGAAGAAGAGACATACAATTGACCTAATTATTTCACCTATTAGAATTAATTAATAAATTTAATAATATTAAAAAAACAATATTTTATTAGTAAGAAAGATATAGTGGTGAATCAAATATTTATTTGATTCATAACTGTAGAATAATAATAAATTTTATCATTTTTGAAACATTTATAGAGACTACTTTTGATGATAAGTTTTCTAGTTGTGAGTGTTTTCCCCAAGAATTCAATAAAGCAAGCTATACTATATATATATATATATATATAACAATTAAAGTTCCATACTGATGTCATGCCATCTTTAAGTGCGATCAACATACTTGATTCATCGCCACTCAACCAACTTAGGACGATAAAACAAATATTCGCTTAGGATAGAACATCACAAAACAAGAAAATGATAGAGATTATTGGAGACCACTTTTCTCAAAGGTTGAGAAGGAGAGAGTGTCAAATAATGGGTATATTAATTTCAACCTTTCAGTTTGGGGATCGACTGCATGCCAAGCTACTTTTATTTCAGAGTTTAATTATTTTTTTCTAGTTTTTATTCTGACATTGCAATACAGAAGTGACTATTGCAATATAGAAGTGACTGTCATTGTATTTTATGCACGAAATTAAAGGCTATCTACCTTTTGTTATTCATGGTCAGTTTTGATTGTTACAATTTAACATATTTAGATAAGTCATTGATTTGTGATAATTATCTTGTATAACTGTTGACTAGTGTGATCCCTATAATTGAGGTATATGAATGACAAGTTAGTATTGTGTGTAATTCCTAATCTATAGGAACAAACTCTGTAACTTGGCTATTAAAGTCATTCATACGATTGAGAGAAATACAAGAAATAGTTTATCCCAAAATTCATCTTGGTATTGGAGCAAGTTCTTTTGAACCATCTACGAACCTCCATCATCACTACCATTTTTCAAGAGATTGAATATTCATCCAAATCCTCTCCATCAATTGTTCATATTCAATCTGAACACTCTGGATTCAATGTTGGAATTATTCTATCTAAAACCAATTATGATGTATGGTCTCAGATGATTGAAATGCATATTGCAGGGCGTGAGAAACTTGAATATCTTATCGGAAAGTCGTCTTAACAAAAAATCACTAATTTACTAATATCCCCTCATTTATTGTGCTTTTTTTTATCAACAAATGACATTAAATTCTAGCAATAATAAGGTGTGAGTGGAGTGATCTTCATGAAGGGTATTTTAGGAAGAAAACTAATTAAATTTATTATTTTAATCATATTAATTGAGTTTTTTTAATGCGTGTGAAAAAATAAATGAGTCAATCAAATAAATATGGAGGGAGTATTTGTTTACATATTCGTTGAGAATTCGAGATATAGTTTAATTAATTAAGAAATATTTACTTGCAAAAAGATATCCCAAATTTTTGACCCCATTTATTATTAGGATTCAAGAAAATATTGTAAGTTGTGCAAGAAATCATAGGGTAATAAATAGGATAACCCATATAAATAGAGGTTATAGGAGAAAAAAATCTTATTTTTGCTTAGTCATAGATTACCATTTCGGGACTTACCTAATCTCATTGATTGAACCCTATCCTACTTAGCTTGTCCAACCTACGAACCAAGTTAGTTTGAATGGACGGTTGTTTTTTTTTCCTGCCATTGAGGAAATAACCCATATCATACATGGTTGACACACGTGATTTTATCAAAATATAGAGCATTGAATGAAATTTCACTCTTGTGTTGGAATAAAAAGTAAAAGTTACAATAATTACTTAAAAAAAACATACGTTACACACCTTCCTAAACCTTATTATATTTTTTATTTATCTATCCATAAATATAAATACAAGTACTAGGCCTAATCAGAGAAAGAAAGCACATGCGCTCATCCCTAGATTGGGCTGTGTGATACACTCATTGTGTAGTCTTTATTCATGAACATATATTCAATTTTTAAACTTTACACTAAAATAGATAATTGGAATGGAATTGTACTACTCCACTTGTTAATTCACGTGACAAATTGGTCACACCCCAATGAATGTGAAGATTCTCACCAAAATAGAAATGCGAATTCTTTAGTTCAGCGTGCCCCTTGGACTGACGCACACAGCCAGCTTTATTGAGAATCTAGTTTTACAATTATGTCCAAAACTCATGTCAACCTGCTTTAAAACACATAACACATAAAAGCATGACATATATTAGTCTGTAGACCTAGATTAATTTGAATTTTCAGACGCATTTAATTTATCACACTTATATTGATTTATACTGAGTAAAAATTGGTCATGCATTCACGTCCTCTCTTCAACTTCTCCCTCAAAGAAAAAACCGACCCAATAGGGAGAAGACAAAAGAGACAATACAAAGAGCACTAGCACAACAAAACAAAGCAGAAAACCAAAAAAAGAAGAAGCATTGGTAGTCATGCCGGCCACATGGCATGCACCCACCACCTTTTGTTTGCCACCGATTTTGAACAAAAAGGGAATGGTTAGGCGGCTTGAGTTTGGGCGTGAAAGGAGCTATATTCATTCATCATTCAACATTAATTGTTTATTTTTCCAAAGGTGTGAGATATAGACTAGTGCTTTAGAAGGAAAAGAATAGACATGCCCCTCTTGCCCTCCCTAGATGAGGCTGTGTGATGCTGATGCAATCACTTTGTACAGATTTTTTTTAACTTTATACTACTTTATCCAAAAATGGAGAATTGAAATGGACTTATACTACTCCATTTATATAAGAATTAATAAATAACGAAATCCTTTTTAAAAAAATAATAATAATTTCATTTGTTTTTAAAGAATTAATAAAGAATTGAAATGCACTCACTATGTACGGACATTCGATTTTTAAACTTTACACTACTTTATCCAAAAATGGATAACTGAAACTCCACTTATGAATTATTCACGTGTTGGGAAATAAAGAACGAAAGCATTTTTTAAAATATTTTCATTTATTCACGTGTGTCACACTTTCTTACATCTGAGAGTGAGTTTTGCAAAATTATCAAAATAAATCTAACATACTTTTCACAAAATTACACAATCAATTGACATATTTTTCACTTAATCGTCAGAAAAATCAAGCATGCAAAATTATCAAAATAAATCTAACATATTTTTCTAAGACTTTCACATGGAGAAAAATCATAAACTCTCCTCCGATACCAATGAAGGATTTATCGTATAAATTATTCACGTGTTGGAAAATAAAGAATGAAAGCCTTTTTTAAAATAATTTTATTTATTTGCACAAAAAGTAAGAAAAAGAAAGTGATCCATGATGGAACAATTTTCTTTATTTCTATTACCGTTGAAAGCTGAAACATTTTGCTACAGTTGGAGCTTCGGGCTTGGCTTCGTTCTTCTTTTGGTCAGGAAGGGTGTCGTGCTTTTCTCATGTGCTGTATCCCAGTGGCTTTGTTCTTTTGGCCAAGATTGTGTTTGTGCTTTTCTCATGTGGTGTGCCCAGGGATGATTGGATTGGTTCTTTGTTCTTGTGTGTGCCTTTTAGCTTTTGAAATTTGGTATGTTTGTGCTTTTTGGCTCTTGTAGGTTTGTTGTGGCTCGTTAGGTGTTCTTTATGTCTCTAATTTTGTTTCTCAAGTGGCTAGGTGGTTTTTTTTAAAATTTTTGATGGTCTTAATTTTATAACTACGGTATTCCTCCGTCACAAGCGAGGACATTAATAAACATATGAGGTACCATCATCTTTAATAAAAATAAAAATAAAAATAAAATGACATCAAAATGGAAATTTTTGTGGAGTTTGGACCTGATATATAGCTCGCTTTATCGTAGAAAATATAATGAAAAATTATCATGAAAATAATCTCTATAATTGCTTCAAAGAAGATAAATAATCCACAGAACGCACCCGTCAGACGCATTCAAGTATGCAACTATATATATATCTCTCTATCTTCTCTTTGGTGCAACGAAAATACTTCTTCAATAGCAAATCCCACTTGATCTGATTCTTTCTCTCTGTGCTCTTACTCACTCTTTTCTCAATGGAAAATTTATGGAGATTTTTCTTGTCTCTGCTAGCTGTGGCTATCCCATTGGTGGACATGAATATTTTGGAACAACAAAATGCAGACAGAGTAGTGAACTTGTCTGAAACTCCTCCAGTTAAGTTTAAGCATTACGCTGACCAAATAGGTCTCAGCAGCTCGAAGTCCATGTTTTATTGGTTCTTTGAGTGTGAAGATGGAGCAGCTCAAAAGCCTCTTGTGTTGTGGCTCAATGGAGGTAAAGCACATACACTTATTAGTTTTGGTCTCTTTGTATCCTGTTTTTGACTAATTAACATGAAATTAACGATTAATTGTTGTTTTAGGACCCGACTGCTCCTCCGTTGCTGAAAGAGCTGCCCAAGAAATCGATCCCTTTCTTCTTGAAGGTTCTCAATTTGTCCGAAATTCGTTCTCCTGGAACAAAAGTAATGTTAATTCTCTCTTCAATTTCAGTTTGTACTAAATATTTTTTACTTTCTAATTTTTTTTACTCATGTGTTAAGATATCCCACATCGGTCAAAATACGCCAAGTGAAGTGCCTTATTATTGCGGATACCTCCCCCCCCTAATAGGCTTTTTAGGGGGTGCGTTGACCCGTCTTAACATGATATCGGAGCAAGTGTTGGGCTCTTTCTGTACTATTTTGGGTAATACCCTTAACTCCACGGTCTTGGCCTTGTCGGTATAAATTCCGTACAGTCCAACCCGTGCGGGGAGCCTTATTATTGCGAATATCTCCCCTCTTAATAGGCCTTTTAGGGGGTGCGTTGGCCCGTCTTAACATGGTATCAGAGCAAGTGTTGGGCTCTGTTTGTACTACTTTGGGTAATACCCTTAACTCCACGGTCTTGGGCCTAGTCGGTATAAATTCCGTACAGTCCAGCCCGTGCAGGGAGTGTTAAGATATCCCACATCGATCAAAACAGGCCAAGTGAAGTGCCTTATTATTGTGGATACCTCCCCCTCCTAATAGGTCTTTTAGGGGGTGCGTTGGCCCGTCTTAACATGGTATCAGAGCAAGTGTTGGGTTCTGTCTGTACTACTTTGGGTAATACCCTTAACTCCACGGTCTTGGCCTTGTCGGTATAAATTCCGTACTGTCCAGCCCGTGCGGGGAGCCTTATTATTGCGAATATCTCCCCTCTTAATAGGCCTTTTAGGGGGTGCGTTGGCTCGTCTTAACATGGTATCAGAGCCAGTGGGTGTGGGCTTCTCCTACAGCAAGAACTCCATAGACTATGAACTAGTCATTGACCAATCTGCCGCCGAAGACAATTTTGATTTCTTGGTCAATTGGTATGCAAGGTTTCCTAACGACAAATGGAACGAGCTCTATATATCTAGTGAAAGCTATGCTGGTAATTAATTTACCTCTTTATGTCTGCCTATAAATTGTTGAATCTCATCTGCCGATTGGCTTAATTAACCTACCAACCCAGGAACTCTCTCTAAGAGGCTAATTAATTAAGAGAATCGTCCTCAGATTAATTACATATTAATTTGATTCTGTATGATCAGGACATTTCGCTCCTCAACTTGCTCGGCATATCCTGGAAAGAAACGGAGTAGCCACCAAAGGCTTGTTGATCATAAATCTCAAGGGTATTATGGTAAGATAATTTTAGTCTTTTCCATGTGCTTTCCAGTGAATTAGTTAAATAATAACATGAGTCTTTTCCATGTGGGTGGTAAATTAAACAGATTGGTAATCCTGTGATCAACGACGTGACGGACATGCAATGAACTGTTGACTTTGCACGGAGTCACGGGATGATTTCAGATAGAATTTCACAAGCTCTGAAGAGGGATTGTGATTTCGGCAGTTTTGAAAAGAACCCGAAATGCGAGATGGCCCTGCACGGCTTCATTGCTGCAGTGGCCTATATTGATATTTTCAATATCTACAGACCAAGTTGTCTGAGCTTTGGCAACTCTTCCTCGTCAAAACTAGCTATGGGTTCCGCTCTCCATGTAAGTAGCTAGTTCTATTTTTTCAAAAAAAAGTGTGACTAGTTATATAATTTGTCAAAATTACTTGTATTATAGTTTTTTTTTATTTATGAATCTTGTTCGACTTGCAGGGGCTATTTCGAGGGAAGGCTCATGATCGATGTCGTGATTATGCATCGCCATATTTCAACAGACTAGATGTCCAAATGGCCCTACACGCGAATGTCACAGGATTGCCATATCCTTTATTCCTTTGCAGGTTAATTTTGAGCTTTGTTTTTGCCATATGTCTTTTGGCTCCCAATCACAAATCTCACCTCTGTCGGATCATAATTAATTAACTTTGTTTTTGCTTGTGCAGTCCTCTGATAAATAAGTGGAACGACTATCCTTATAGTGTACTGCCCACTATCCAGAACCTATTGGATGCGGGTGTGCGTATTTGGATTTTCAGATAATAAATAAGTTTCACAAAGTTTCTCTGTAATCCCTTTTGGTTTGCACCTTGCTGATGCCTTGTGATGAATCTCTTTTTCATCGTTTGAGAATATTAACCTTCATTAATTTGAACTTATTGATGATGCAGCGGGGACATTGACGATAGAGTGCCGGTGACAGGCACCAGGTACAGCATTCGTGAGATGGGTCTTCCGATCAAGGAAGAGTTGAGGCTATGGTTTGATGATCATCAGGTGGCTGGCTGGGTGCAGACTTACCAGGGTGGGCTAACGTTGGTTACTGTACGTGGTGCAGGACACCAGGTGTCGGTCGACAACCCTAGAGAATCTCTCACTGTCTTTCGTCATTTCCTCAGTAACACCAGTCTGCCGGCCACCCGTTAGTTATAGATGTATATATATGTGTGTTGTACTAAATTTGGTATTGTCTTTGTTGCTCGTTACTATTTGCCACAATAGATATAGATTGCTAAGTTTTGTGAATTGGGGATCGACTGCATGCCAAGCTACTTTTATTTCAGAGTTTAATTATTTTTTTTTCTAGTTTTTGTTCTGACATTGCAATACAGAAGTGACTATTGCAATATAGAAGTGACTGTCATTGTATTTTATGCACAAAATTAAGGGCTATCTACCTTTTGTTATTCATGGTCAGTTTTGATTGTTACAAGTTACCATATTTAGATAAGTCATTGATTTGTGATAACTATCTTGTATAACTGTTCACTAGTGTGATCCCTATAATTGAGGTATAGGAATGACAAGTTAGTATCGTGTGTAATTCCTAAACTATAGGAACAAACTCTGTAACTTGGCTATTAAAGTCATTCATACGATTGAGAGAAATACAAGAAATAGTTTATCCCAAAATTCATCTTGATATCGGAGCAGGTTCTTTTGAACCAAACCTCCATCATCACCACCATATACCACCATGTTTCAAGAGATTGAATCTTCATCCAAATCCTCTCCATCAATTGTTCATATTCAATCTGAACACTCTGGATTCAATGTTGGAATTATTCTATCTAAAACCAATTATGATGTATGGTCTCAGATGGTTGAAATGCATATTGCAGGGGTGAGAAACTTGAATATCTTATCGGAAAGTCGTCTAAAAAAAAGGGTTGACATTCAAATCTTTTCACCTCTGCCAATGGTATCCATGATTGTTATTTGTCAGTTCTTTGTATGATCATCTGTGGTGGCCACCATGATTGTTAATTGTATGTTAATAGTGTAAAATGTTTATCACTTGGGGGTCTACCATGATTCAGTTTCCTTTCATGTGCATATGTTTTTCTCCTCTTTGGACACTCCAATTCCAAGAAAGACTACGAAATTGGGGTGGAACATTAGCAACGGAAACCTATGTATTCTCGAGCCACACTACTATGATTGAATAAAGTCCTAAGTCTAGAGAGTTTCTCTTTCATGTGATAAGTCTTCCAAAGTCACTCTCAAGCTGCCTGATCATACATATCAAGACAATGGTTGAATACAGCTGGGGTAGTAAAGCTTCTGCCTGATAAAGTCCCTCAAGATTTCTAAATTAGGTTGCTTGGGTTTATGTAACAGGCTGCCGTCTCAACCTATTGCCTCAGCGATTTCCATGGACCACTCTAAATCCAATGGTCATCAAAAAATAAAATTATTGGTACGTTTAGAGGGTGAAAATGTAATTTGGCGTAGAAAAATAAGGTGGTAACAATGTTAGAGGTCCTCTAAAAAATTTCGTCCGACATTCTTTTCTTCTTCCGATCATGACCAAGAAGTCAAAACAATGATCGGACATCATTAAGGTGGCACGTGTGTCATACTTTCTTACATCTGAGAGTGAGCTTTGCAAAATTATCAAAATAAATCTATCATACTTTTCACAAAATTACACAATCAATTGACATATTTTTCACAAAATTACACAATAAATTGACATATTTTTCACTTAATCGTCAGAAAAATCAGGCATGCAAAATTATCAAAATAAATCTAGCATACTTTCCTAAGTCTTTCACATGGAGAAAAATCCTAAACTCGCCTCCGATACCAATTAAGGATTTATCGTATTATTGCATTTAATTATACTACATGTCCTACTTACTTGTTAGGATCTCTTCGGCGGAACGATCTCACGATGCAAAGGTCTTAGATTTCAATCCCGAGAACAACACCCTAAGTTCACCATTCAAGAACCCCTTAGCAATCCTCTCAACACTCACCCGTAATTCCTGTATGAAATATGTGTATCAAGTTCAATAGAGAGACCCTCTATTTATAGTAATGGAGTCCTAGTCCCATTAGAATTTTCTTGACCTTAAACCTCTTGAGATATGGATAATATCTCAAGTATTTCATCTTTATCATATACATCATCACCATCATATACCACCATGTTTCAAGAGATTGAATCTTCATCCAAATCCTCTCCATCAATTGTTCATATTCAATCTGAACACTCTAGATTTAATGTTGGAATTATTCTATCTGAAACCAATTATGATGTATGGTCTCAGATGGTTGAAATGCATATTGCATGGCATGAGAAACTTAAATATCTTATCGAAAAGTCGTCTCAACCAAAAAAAAGGGATTGACATTTAAATATTTTCACCTCTGCCAATGGTGTATCCATGATTGTTATTTGTCAGTTCATTGTATGATCATCTATGGTGGCCACCATGATTGTTAATTGTATGTAAATAATGTCAAATGTTTATCACTTGTGAGTCCACCATGATTCAATTTCCTTTCATGTGCATATGTTTTTCTCCTCTTTGGACACTCCAATTCCAAGAAAGACTACGAAATTGGGATGGAACATTAGCAACGGAAATCTATGTATTCTCGAGCCACACTACAATGATTGAATAAAGTCCTAAGTCTGGAGAGCTTCTCTTTCATGTGATAAGTCTTCCAAAGTCACTCTCAAGCTGCCTCTTTGATGCTTTGTTCAAAATACTCATTTCTATTGGAGGGACCCCATCCATGACAAGTAATATTTTAGATGTTAAATTTATGCTTCAATGTTATGAGAATCAAATTGACTATTATGTAACATAGTCTGCTGAAACAAGCTTTCTCTTGGGGACTTTGATATTATGATGGCATGTTGTGAAATAATGCACATTCTCCTAACATTATGAAAATTTCTCTGCTACTTGCAATTGAGATAATGACATGTGTTTATCAATTTAAGCTACTTTAATTTTCCAATTATTTAAGTAGTAAAATACAAAAATCAGAAACCTGCCGCGGGTTTCGAACTAGTATTATTATACATCTCCATAAAAGTACTAATTATCTGATCTAATATAGTGTTAATTATCTATTCTAGTAGAATAATTAATTTTGAAAAAATGTATCCACATTTTAAATGGACACAATTAATTGAATAAAAATGGCATACAATCTACTTATATTGTGTAGTATAAACAATCAAACTACGAAAAAATAAAAAATTGATTGGATATTCAATTATAATGTACAATATCATATCATATAAATAAATTATTAATTAAACTACAACCAAGATAAAATTATGAATTTTTTACATGTCGGAAATTAACGGAAATACCAATGTTCGTCTAATGAAATTGTGTTTAACAAATATCAAGTCTTTCACATGGTGTCATTTTACACCAACTCTTGAATAACTTTAGAGGTTTCACATAATCTGTTAAATGTACCTAAATATGGACAGCAGCTTGCTTTTCTACACTAATTTTAATATCCATAAGATTTCTAGCTTGTCCATTTTGGAAGTAAGTGAAACTAATTACTTTCAACTCTCACAATTATCTTTATCAAAGCAACTCAAATCCTCTTCTTTATTCAAGGCGTGCTCTAGAAAGAAAAAAAGAAGGTAGTTTTCTCAGCAGCCAAACAGCATGTCATGTTTAGAATGACAAATAAGCTAATATGAAGAAAATACTATACAACAGAGTATCGATTTACTAAATTTCAGAACGGTTGTCAACTGTTAGAAAACAATTCTGCATCCAACAGCATACCCGCCTATAAAAATATAATTTCCTACATCCAGAGTTACAAGCATAGATAACCACATAGAACAAGATATGCAAGGGCAATGACCTATGCCAACAAAATCCAAGCGATATTAAGAGAGAGAATCCAAACAAATCTGGAAAAGGAGAAATAACCTAAGCATTAAGGACCATAATACAAAAAGAAAAACCACCTAATATTGCAAGAAGACAATAAAACTTAACCTAGAAGTACTCTGTCTAATCAATATTTGAGCCAATAATAGTAATAAAGAAGGGTAAGGAACAAACCCAAATGCAACAAACAAATAACTAACAAAAGAATGCAACAAACAACTAACAGCATCAGATGCCCTCAAAAGGCCAAGCACCTCAATTCAGTAGAGATCATTAAAAAAAAGTAAACAACAATTCTCAAGGCCAAGAATCACACATTGGCCTATTGTGAAGGTGCAACTGAAAGAACCTACAAAAGAGCGAAATTATAATAAAGCGTGCAAGGTTACAAAACATAAAATGAAAATAGAAAATGTGAAGGTACGAAAACGCCTGAAGTTGAATTGTGATTACCTTGGTGAGCTGTAAGTAGCCTCCACATTGATAATAAGACCACTAGTAATTATGAAAAACACACACTTTTAACGACTTACAACACATACCGAAAACTTACGATGAAGCACCATAGTGTCGTCTTGCACAAAGCGACAAACTAATTGCCCACAAACATCAAAGAAATAGAACCAGAACATGAGTGAAACCAATGCCCAACTCAGAAATCAAATTGCTTCTAATGAACTAGATCCATAATATGATAAAACAACCAACCTACAAACCAGATACCACCACAGGCATGACCAACCACATGAATCACCTTCAAAGTGAACTTTCTAGAATTAAATGTCCAAAGAGATGCATCAAATACCATTTTTTCCAAAGATAATAAGAAGTCCCATACTGAAAGTCTCATATTAAGTGAACTCAATATGTAAGACAAGAATTAGCCCACAATTAACCCAAGAAAACAGAGTTGTGTATATTGAAGTTCGTATTAACTATTAACCAATGATGCACACATTTCCCAATAGCTCACTACTAACCTAATACAATATTAGGGAACACCGTAGGTACACTGGCATACATTCAAGTAAGTAGAATCAGAATAAAGAAGGGCACGTACAAACTCCATCTCAGATAATGCCCCCAAAATTGACTTCCAAGAAAACCATGAAAACAGGGATAAATGAGCAGAAAGTCAACATACGTAAGCACTTTAATAGAACCAGAAAAAAGGGTGTCCAGTAGAATCACCCAATAAGATAATGCAATCCCGCATCAGTTGCAAGAAAACCATGAAAATAGGGACAAAGAAATAGAAAGTCTCCATATTTCCAAGAAAACCAGGAAAACAGGGACAGAAAAAACAGAAAGTCCCCATATTTTCAAGAAAACATGAGAAATGAATCTTCCATGCAGGCAATGAGCCACAGATTCACAATGGCTCACTTCCAGATACAATACTGGGAACAATGTAAGCACTATGGTGCTCTAGAATAAGAACACAGGAAGCTAAGTAGAACATCCCCACAAGATAGTGCAATCCCATATCACGCCCAAGAAAACCATCAAAACAAGGACAAGAAACCCAAAATTTCCATACTAACAAGAAAATATGAGAACTGAATATTCCATATGAATGAATAGCCTCACCGCCAAATACAACATGTCGAAACATAGTAGGCGCTCTGGAATTTGGACATTAATAAACTGCGGCAAATTTGTACAGCTGTATTTGAATTATAAGCACATCACGATGTCTGTAAACTTCTAAGAAAAATACAACTTCCATCTCAAAATAGATTACAAGAGAGTAAGAATAAAGGAACAGAATGCCTACAACTTTCATAAAGAATCTTTCTGTGCTCAATGGCCAAAAACAATATTGGGTAACAAGGTCACTAGCCTGGCAATAGGATCACAACAAAGAAGGGATAAGTAGAGAGATCATAACAAATAAGGGATAAGTATAGATTTCATATCAGATAACAAGCAGTACGATGCTATTTTGAAGAACATCATGAAGCCTGGATGACAATATGATACAAAGCAAAGAAGGAATAATTAGAGATTCCATCTCAGATAACAAGCAGTACTATGCTATTTCGAAAACGAAGCCCATCACCTAACCTAAACTTTACTAGAGTAGAACACACTAAATAGAAGCACTAGAATATCGTCAAAATCTTGAATGTAAAGCCGATGAGTAATTCTACCATCCAGAACTCGCATAATTAAACTTGAATCAGAATTGTAAACAAGAAAATGCTGGAGATTTCCACATAAAAAAGATGCGAATGAAAGGAAAAAGGGGAACATCTTAAGAACTGTGACAATAGGATAAGAGCAAGGGAAGTAGGAAACTCCATCTCATATATTACATTCCAATGATATTTGGATAAAAAACTGCATCAGAGGGATCAAGCTTCCAAAAACAACATTCTATGTAATAGTACCAATGCTCTCTTACCAAGGAATCTAATAAAAAAGCATGAAAATAATATATTAGAAGCAACCGATGATCCAAATAGATGACAAATAACAAAGTATATGACTTCTCTATTGTTTGATAAACTAGATGTCCAAGCATCGATGATTATAAGTCATGAATTTGCAACAAATTTAAAAAAAAAAAAAAAAAAAAAAAATAATAATAATAATAATAATAATACTAATAATAATAATACAAGAGCACAAAAGTTTCATGTATTTGATCAGATCAGATCAGCCAATAAAGTGAATCACCAGAAAAATCATAAAGCCCCTGTTAAACAAAAGTTGTGATGACGTGTAGTAGTCCAAAATATGCATTCTTCACAGTAAGCCTTGACTCTCAAATTAGAAAGTACAAAAGACATGCAAACAAATGGGAAAATGATCAAGAAATGATATAGAAAAATTGAAAGGTGACATAACCACAACCCTGATCTGCTGAAGTTTCTCAAGACAACTGATCCAAGATGAGTTGTCCAACTAATGTGTAGCTGAAAAGGTAAGGCAAACAAAGAGCGAAAAATAAGCACAAAGCATTCCATTGCAAAAGACTATACAACAAACCATCCATAAATTAGTTAGTACGAAAAATAAGGTCATGGAAAAAGAAGCATATAAGACCATATAACCACAACGCTGCTGAAGCTACTTAATCCCAATATAAAAAAAATTTCCTTACGAGGGAGTGATATATAATATATCACAAGTCACAACAAAAGCAAAGCACAAAATATATCCAAGTTACTATGGTTTTCAGAATCCACAAGGCAGTATGAAAAATACAGACTCTCTCCAGCAAGTTTCATTTAGCATAAGACTAAAGACCAATTTAATGTCGGTGTGTGCATTCATCCAGGAAAAGACTGAAAAATGTCCATGAGAAATTAAGGACCGAGCCTAAAAAGATACATACCAGTAATAGAAAAAAGCCTAAAAAAAGTAAAGCTCCTCAGTAGAAAATACCTTGTATAATGCACCAATTTGTGAAATAATCTCCAGTGCAACAAATTGAACCCCTCTTCAACACAATGAGAACAAAGCAATATTGATGGATCATTGGCTAGAAACAACTGAACAACATAACAACTAAAGGCATAAACAAAGTGAATAAGTCTTACAGAAAACATGTTATTAACTTGATTTAAATTTAAATATTTAAACCATGTACCACAAGGATTACAATCCAACCAATCACTTTAATGTTGCCTGCCAGACTTCCAGAGTACAGCATTCCCAAAGAGATAGATCAAACTAGCTTCAAACCCGTGATGTTAGTAAGAATCTAGTAATATTCAAAACTCATTAACCATAAGGGAGATCAAGTAAAGTTGACATATTAACCTCGAATTTTAAACAGATAAACTTACCTTAACTATACCATATATAATACCCATCCCTTATTGCTGCAGTATTTTAATAGTCAGAGGCAACTTTGTAAAATCTATAAACAGCTACACCACTAAAAAGAATTACTGATTACACCACTACAATTATACCATCGTTCAGAGAAAATCATAGCATCTGCATCGATGAACAAGTGATCAAAACCTTAAGTAAACTCTCAGAAATGACCACTACAAATTACAGTGACTAGAAAAAACCCTCCAATGCCTGCTTTATCCCTGATTGCCTATGAAAACACCATCTATATTAAATTTCTTCCATCATGACCCCTAAACCTTAAATATGTGACCCTAAATATCAGTTCAAGCAGTTTTGGAGATATAAAATAAAAAAAACAAATACATTTGCAGACACATACCTTGTAACACAAAGATTGCATACATGCTAACATCTGTCAAAAGTCCTTTCTTCCCTTGTTGACACACATCCAGCATATTCATATCGTCATCTCAGTATCATGTAACCTCTAGAAGAAAACAAAATGGCTAAATCATAACACTTAAGAAAAGGAAGGAAAACATGAGTCTACATTAGTTCGCTAGCATATGTGTATCCCAAATGAAAAACTCCATTTATTGATTGGTGTGCACCGGTTTCAAATTTCTATACCAATGAGAAAAGCACTACATTCATGAAAAAAGCTTCAATTAGCATTGCAACTTTTAAGGAGTCTTTATCTTGCTAAACAAGACACCAAAGACAGAAAATACATCCCTTCAACCACACTGCCATCAAGGTCCTGCTAAAAATGGCCACTCAGACCACATTGCTCCCACAAGGAAACAAAAACAACGTCGCCTCAAATAGCCTTAAATGTAGCCAAATTATCAAAAGCTTCAGAATGAACAATTACAATGTAAACAAGAAAGTTTTTAAACTACAAGGGAACAAAAACAACAGATTAGGAAAATATTGAGCAAGAACGCAAGGAACTTACATACTGAAATGAGAATCCTTTTACACCAGAAATTGTGAAATCAATATGACACATTAGAAGCTACATAAATCCCTCAAGTCGCATGATAAATATTTTAGAAAGTTACCCTAAAAAAAACCACCACTAGCATCTGACAGAAGATCTCAAATGTTGTAGCAAAGTATACTGCCATAAGCAAGCTGCAAAAACAGATTGCAAAGCACTTATCCAACATGAATCAAACCAATACATATCAAAGAAAACTAGTTATCAAATAATTGAATTCAAAATACCAAACAGAGACATCAAACCAGTTACCAAAAGGTTGACAGACAGCGAGACCTAATCACCTTGGCCTTTGGAGGACATCACCCTAAAGAGATGCATGAAAAGAAAATCAAACTTGTGAAATAATTATTGCTACGATAATTCTAAGCATGAAAGTGTCTAGACACTTGCAATAAATACTACAACAACAAAGGAAGGCCACAAGAAAGTAAGGCAAAAAAGAAGGATACCCGCGTGCCTCCAAGAGAAGATGATTACTAACTTTTTGATGGCAACCTATTAGGCATAGTGTTCTAAATGATCTCAATTGGCAACCAATGACACAGTGTTCTAGGATACCCCCTCTAGGAAACAACTGGGAAGATGAAAGTGAGGACTTAACAATCTAAAAGTAACCAATAAGCATCAGATTCCTCCATGACAATAACTACTTGCCAATGTCAAATTCTAATAACAAAAATCAACCAAACAACCAAAGAGTAATCCCTCTGGCAAAAAATGCAGACCCACACACCTCACAAAAATCAGTTTCACGTTACACAAAATGTGCAGCTTTTGGAACAAACAAATGAAGCTGGAATAGGAAACCAAGCCTTCAAGCACATCAACTAATATTTACGAATATGCACGAAAGAACTTGCCCATATCAATAAAAGATAACCAACCCAATAGCAAAACGGCGAGCGAGGAGAAAGATCTAATGAAATGAAGTAAATTACACCTTTTACCTATCAAAGTTTATTCCATATATGTTAGATATTAAAATTTCATATAAAATTAAAACTTATTTGATAGATTAAAAAACAAAAGAATGTAAACATAACCATTAAGTTAAATCAACAAATAAAAAATTGAAGCGGGAAAAACTATGAGCACCAATTCCATATTCAAAATCGATGAGGGAAGTTAAGGAATGCATTCCGCAACATACTCCGTCAATCATATTGATAGACTTATGATCCTACAAAAAAAAGTGAGAGAACATATAAACACAAAATCATGAACATTAAGCACCACGGAAATTTTAATTGAGAAAAGCAAGCGAAATGAAAGAGAAATAAGAAAGAACAAAAAAAAGCAAGAGATTAGGGTCCAACTTTATATCACTACCATACTCCAGGCAAGACTTGTAAATTACACCTTTTACAGATCAAAATTAATTCCATAAATGTTAGATATTAAACTTTCATAAAAAAATTAAAACTTATTTGATAGATTAAAAAACAAAAGAATGCAAATATAACCATTAAGTTAAATCAACAAATAAAAAATTGAAGTGCGAAAAACTATGAGCTCCAATTCCATATTCAAAATCAATGAGGGAAGTTAAGGAATGCATTCCGAAACATACTCCGTCAATCATATTGATAGACTTGAGATCCTACAAACAAAACAAAACAAAAAAAAAAGGTGAGAGAACATATAAACACAAAATCATGAACATTGAGCACCACGGAAATTTTAATTGAGAAAAGCAAGAAAAATTAAAGAGAAATGAGAAAGATAAAAAAAAAAAAGACAAGCGTCCAACTTTATATCACTACCATACTCCAGGTAAGACTTTAAGCTTTCATGATTTTGTGTAAATTACACCTTTTACCTATCAAAGTTTATTCCAAATATGTTAGATATTAAACTTTCATAACTTATTTGATAGATTAAAAAACAAAAGAATGCAAATATAACCATTAAATTAAATCAACAAATAAAAAATTGAAGTGGGAAAAACTATGAGCACCAATTCCCTATTCAAAATTGATGAGGGAAGTTAAGGAATGCATTCCGAAACATACTCCGTCAATCATACTGATAGACTTAAGATCCTGCAAAAAAAAAAAAAAAAGTAAGTGAGAGAACATATAAACACAAAATCATGAACTTAAATTAAGCACCACGAAAATTTAATTGAGAAAAGCAAAAAAATGGCAAAAAAAAGAGGCAACAGGTTAGGATCCAACTTTATATCACTACCATACTCCAGGCAAGACTTTAAGCTTTCCACTTTCATACCATCCCCAGATTTACAATGCTATATAAAGACTGCAAATTTTCTTCATTAAAAAAAGACAAAGATGAAGCATGCCTAGAAAGATGGCAATATCATCACAACGCATTCTTGCAGTATTGTAATTTTAGTACAGGAGGGAAATTCAGAACCTTCCATATGCATAACACAATTTCAACATATCACTGATACTTCATTAAAGCATTTCTATCATCATCCAAACTAAATATAGCCACAATGTGATAAATTGTGTCGAACTTCAGAAGAGTAATTCAAAGGCGAGGAGGAAAATGTTTCAAGAACATTACAGAAAATTAGAAATAAATGACACTTGTCAAAAATTCGAAATAAGCAAAGCCTTAGGCTATGAGCTAGACCAGCTAGAAAGTAATCATCTGAATAAAGAAAGCCCTAAGAGGTGCATGTCACATTCAAAACTTAAAAGACACTGGAACCCACAAAATCTGAATATTTTTGTATGTATGCATGCATATAAGTAGATATGCACAAGAATAAAAAAATTCACAACCACAAATTATGATTTGGTTACACGAAATTGAACACCACTTCCACCAAAAAGACACCAGCTTATAGATCAAGTTTTCATAAAAAAGAAAGAAAAATAAAGATCAAATAAATAATTATACTACTCAAATCAGATGAACAAAACCGAAAACAATTGGGGGGCAGAACCAACAAATCACTACAACGAAGCACGTTATCATTGAAAATTGGGCTCGAATACAAAAGTAAGTTGAAGATGTCATTGTAAACAGTTGTGTTTAATCATATTGAGAACCATCAGAACCTACAACGATGTATCATAAGAGAGAACAAATATTCTACATTAAGAGTAAGCACAATGATAATTAAAATTATGAAACACAATCATAACGAGATAAAGGGAAGAATAAAGTAGACCAAAGTGTGAATTTATGTACCAGAAAGATGCACTGTTCTAGAATTTCCAAATCTTTGAAGGCTGCATTTTTCTTCAATAAACATCTCTATGAAAATACACACAACTTGGTCACAATAAACTTCCAAACTTCTAATGAAATTCCAAGGAAAATGTTAAAGCAGGAACAAATGAGAAAAAGGTTATTTGTTTAGTGGAGGGTTACCAAGTACAAACTTGCTATAGGAAAAGGAAAAGGGGTGAAAACTTCTAACGGTTAGAGAAAGCAAGGCAAACTTATCATGAGTAACCAAATCTCTGTTGGCAGAACTAGAACACATATAGGAGCTCTAATTGCATACTTAATAGAGTTAATCATATCATATTGAAAGCCATTAAAACCTAAAATGACTAATCACGAGAAAGAAAAGGGAGAAAACAAATATGATAAAGGAAATCAACCAGGATGAAAATTATTGTTGAGATCTAAACATAAAGACAAATGAAAATGAACGAAGGAAAATAATGACCTGAGAGCTCAAATTAGTACACCAACGTACAACTAAAGTCAAGAATTCAACTTCTTTGCTGTTGTACCATTCTAAAATTCCAGAACACCAATCACGTCAGAAACATCAAACATGTCAGAAACATCAAACATGTACCGAAAAAAATTTAACCTTTTTTATTAAGTAAAAACAAAAGAAATAAAGAACAGATCACATTTTTCATTTAAGTAAAAAATGAAGCCAAATGAAAATAACGAATAAAAAGCAAGATGGGAAAAAAAGGGAAAGAAAGAATTGAAAAGAAGATATGAGATTTCAACTTCAATGTGAGTAGGAATTGCAACCATTTATTTTAGTTCAATTTCCAAACACCTTGTTGGCCTTTAGAGTACAACATTCCTCAACACACCTTGCTGACCTTCAGAGTATAACTGTGACAACGAGAGAAATTTGATGTCTTGAATAGAATAGTCTCAAGTTAGGGTTTTAGCGATATAAAGAAGAACAACCTAACTTATGGGACTCACATATGGATTGACAACTCTAACAACAAAATTCCTATCCAACTAAATTTCACCATGTAAGATCAATAAAAACCCACCCACGCACCATACCATCTTGAGAAAGCAGTATTAAAGGAGCATTGCCCTGAAACACCACAAAAATGGAGCAGCACTAAGCCAATGCCTACTTCATAAAACATGTCATTCTCTCGATTTAAAATCTGAACAGATTAAATTTACCTTAGGCAAACATTGCTCCCGTGTTTTCTTGCTTTTGCTCAATCTGCATAATAAACACATCATAGCTTAACTATGTTTGACCAAGAATTAAAAGAAAAAATGTAACATAGGTAGCTTCCTAGAAAAGACAATTGGATCTTAACTAAATTACATGGTAATGAGAACAATACCTGCAGCAACTGCCTTGAGATGAAGAAGGATGAATCTTAATAAGGGTTACCGATGAAAAACAGACGACTCCATTACGATAACTGCAAAACGACTTCTTCAAGTAAAACCAAAGTTGATAATGCCCTATAAAGTTGTCCATGTCTATTTAAAGACTAATTTCGCATTAAATTAAACCCAATTAAGCAACTCTCTCAAACCAAGGCTTCAATGGACAAAGTGAAAGCCATAAGAGCAAAATCTGTTAGTCCACTATCCAAAGCCATAGGAATCTCCACAATGAACAGACACCAGAAACTAAGAAAGAAAACAATCACTAAATCTTCTTCTCTTATGTAAAAGCAGCCAAAAAAAAGCCAGGTTGATGAGAAGTAACAGTCACAAGACAAAGACTCGAAACAGCCTAAAAAAAATATTACAAACAGCTCTTTAAAAAGACTTTAAAAGCAATGACAAATAAACATATAATCTGCAAACTTCCAAGAGAAGGTTGATGACTGAATCTTTCACATCAACCAATGAGACACAGATTTCTCAAAATCTCACTATCAGATACAAGATAGGGGAGCATAGCATGCTTTTGCAGTAAAATCAGGACAAAGAAGAATTAGAAGGCTACCTTTCAAATAATACAATCCCATGCTACTTCCAAGAAAATCATCATAACAGAGACGCAGGAACATATATTTTGTATAATTCCATGAAAATATGATAACTGAATGTACCATGTGAACACTGACCCACAGATTTCCTTATTGCCTTACTGACAAACAAACATATAATCTGCAAACTTCCAAGAGAAGGATGATGACGGAATCTTTCACATCAACCAATGAGACACAGATTTCTCAAAAGCTCACTGCCAGAACAAGATCGGGGAACATAGCATGCTTTTGCAGCAGAATCAGAACAAAAGAATAGTGAGTATTAGAGCTTCCTTTCAGATAATACAATCCCATGCTACTTACAAGAAAACCATAAAAACATAGCACAGGAACATATATTTTTTATAATTCCAAGAAAATATGAGAACTGAATGTACCATGTGAACACTGAGCCACAGATTTCCTTATAGCCTCACTGACAAATAAACATATAATTTGCAAACTTCCAAAAGGAGGATGATGGCTGAATCTTTCACGCCAACCAATAAGAAACATTTCTCAAAAGCTCTCTGCTAAATACAAGATAGGGAAACATAGCATGCTTTTGCATTAGAATCAGAACAAAGAATAATACAATCCCACATTACGTCCAAGAAAACCATCAAAACAGAGATTCAGGAACATATATATTTTGTATAATTCCATGAAAATATGAGAACTAAATGTACCATGTGAACACTGAGCCAGAACAAAGAAGAGTACGTAGAGCTCCCTCAAGGTAATGAAAGCCCACATTTCTTCTACAAAAACCATCAAATTAGAGACAAAGGAACTTATAGTCAGTAAACTTCCAAGAAAAGATGAGAACCAATAACTTCCATTCAAAAAATGAGCCTCAGATTTCTCAATACCCCCACTGCCAAATGCAACAAAAGTCAATAATCAAAACGCAATGACTGAAAACTTCCGGAAGAAATAGGACAACTCAATCTCAAGTGGCGTTTGCAAAACAGGAAAGAGTATCTGTAAACTTCCAAGAAACTATGAGAACTGAATCTTTCATGTTGACCAACAAGCCCTAGACTTCTCAATATCTCTCTGCCAGATACAATATTGGGGATATAGTAAGCACTCTTGCAGTGAAATCAGAAAAAACAAGAGCAAGTATAGTGCTCCCAGATAGAGCAATCCCCTTCTTCTTCCAAGAAAACCATAAAAATAGAGGCAAAGGAACAGATAGTTCGCATACATCCAAGAAAAATGTGAGAACTGAATCTTTCATGTTGACCAACAAGCCATAGACTTCTCAATATCTCTCTACCAGATACAACATTTGAAATATAGTAAGCACTCATACAGTGAAATCAGAAAAAGTAAGAGCAGATATAGGGCACCCAGATAGAGCAATCTTCTTCTTCCAAGAAAACCATAAAAATAGAGGCAAAGGAACAGATAGTTCGCATACATCCAAGAAAAAGGTGAGAACTGAATCTTTCATGTTGATCAACAAGCCCCAGACTTCTCAATATCTCTCTGCCAGATACAATATTAGGGATATAGTAAGCACTCTTACAGTGAAATCAGAAAAATAAGAGCAATTATAGTGCTCCCAGATAGAGCAATCCCCTTCTTCTTCCAAGAAAACCATAAAAATAGAGGCAAAGGAACAGATAGTTCGCATACATCCAAGAAAAAGGTGAGAACTGAATCTTTCATGTTGACCAACAAGCCATAGACTTCTCAATATCTCTCTACCAGATACAACATTCGGAATATAGTAAGCACTCTTGCAGTGAAATCAGAAAAAATAAGAGCAAATATAATGCACCCAGATAGAGCAATCCCCTTCTTCTTCCAAGAAAACCATAAAAATAGAGGCAAAGGAACATATAGTTCGCATACATCCAAGAAAAAGGTGAGAACTGAATCTTTCATGTTGACCAACAACCCATACACTTCTCAATATCTCTCTAGCAGATACAACATTGGGGATATAGTAGACACTCTTGCAGTGAAATCAGAAAAAATAAGAGCAAGTATAATGCTCTCAGATAGAGCAATCCCCTTCTTCTTCCAAGAAAACCATAAAAATATAGGCAAAGGAACAAATAGTTCGCATACATCCAAGAAAAAGGTGAGAACTAAATATTCCATGAGAATAATGAGCCACAGATTTCTCAAAAACTTACAAGCACATACATAGAGGAATACTATTAATACTCGCGGCATTAGGATCAGAATAAAGAAGGTAAACAGAGACTCTCTCAGATAATCCAATCTTGTGATATATTAACAAAAACCACGAAACCAAACGCCTCAAAGCCCAATGGCAGAATATAGCCAATAGTTATCTGCCAGATACAACAATGGGGATATATTAAGCACTCTTGCAGTGAAATCGAAAAAAAAAAAAGAGCAAGTATAGTGCTCCCAGATAGACCAATCCCCCTTCAAATAAAACCATAAAAATAGAGGCAAAGGAACAGATAGTTCGCATGCATCCAAGAAAAAGGCGAGAACTAAATATTCCATGAGAACAATGAGCCACAGATTTCTCAATAGCTTACAACCACATAATAAAGGGGAATATAATAAATACTTGAGGCATTAGGATTAGAATAAAGAAGGTAAGCAGAGACTCACTCAGAAAATGTAATCTCGTGCTATATTTAAAATAAGCATGAAACCATACCCCTCAAAGCCCCATGACAGAATACAACTAATAGCTCTCTGCCAGATACAACATTGGGGATACAGTAAGCACTCTTGCAGTGAAATCAGAAAAAATAAGAGCAACTATAGTGCTCCCAGATAGAGGAATCCTCTTCTTCATCCAAGAAAACCATAAAAATAGAGGTAAAGGAATAGATAGTCCACATACATCCAAGAAAAAGGTGAGAACTAAATATTTCATGAGAACAATGAGCCACAGATTTCTCAATAGCTTACAACCACATAACATAGGGGAATATAATAAATACTCTTGGCATTAGGATCAGAATAAAAAATTTAAGCATACACTCTCTCAGAAAATGCAATCCCGTGCTATATTGAAAAAAATCACGAAGCCAAACGCCTCAAAGCCCCATGGCAGAATACAACCAAGCCAAACTGCACGAATATTGAAACAACGGCCACAATACCAATCACGTCACCATAATGTTGCTAATTTCATAGACCATCCATAAAATTAGTTAGTACAAAAGATGAAGGTCATCAAAAAAGAACTATCAAGCAAGAAAAAAAATCAAGTACTTTTAAGGCCATATAACCACAACGCTGCTGGAGCTCCTTAATCCCAATATAAAAATCTACTTCCTTAACCATATGAAAAATACGTGTTTTCACAACTGGGAAGTAAAAATAAAATAGCCCCCGAACAAAATTCATTACACATGCATATCACAACAAACGCCAAGCGCAAAATGTATCCAAGTCATTCTTATTTTTAGTATCTGCAAGACAGTACGAAAAAACACTTAATCTACAAGTTCATTTAGCATATGACTAATACCCAATGTCAGTAGGTGCATTCATCTAGGAGGACTGAAAATTTTCCATGAGAAATTAAGGCCTACTGGACCTCAAAAAGCAACCCAAAACGCACACAAAAAAAACAATGAAGCACAACCCAAACCCATTTTTGAAATAATCTAAAATGAATAGAAACTCTCTTCAACACAATGAGAACAAAGCAATATTGATGGATCATTGGCTAGAAAAAATTGAATGAACAACTAAAGGCATAAACAAAGTGAATTACTCTTGCAGAAAACATGCTAATAACGTGATCTAAATTTAAACCATGTTACAATCCACAAGACCAATCACTTTAATGCCGCCTGCCAGACTTCCAGGGTACAACACATTCCCAAAGAGACAAAATTAGCTTCAAACCCGTGATATTAATAAGATGCCCCTAATTCTTGATTTTGTCAATCTACATGATAAACACAACAGTTAGTAACTAGGTTTACCAAAAAAAATGCATCAAGTATCATAAATGCATCAACTATCAGCCTTCGACATCAACAAAAGTCACATAAAAGTCAACGAAAACTCACTCAACCAAAGACAAGATTCCCTCGGTATATATCTCCAGTGATCACAACACTTTTCAAGAGAATTTGGATTGAGAATTCTAAAGAACAATAATTTTTACACGCTCAATGGAAAACGCAACCGAATCTCAAGGGCTTAAAAGAACAGAATGCCTGAAAAAGCTTCCATGCAAAATCGATCCAGAATGCAAACAAGAAAGAGATGCATCAAGTTAAACTTTGTTCGAAGATAATCAGAAGTTGCCACATAATGAAAGTTTGCATAAATTAAATGAATGTACAAGTACCACAAGCATTGGCTGAACATTGACCCTATAAAACAACCATACATATATTGAAGTGAGGTCGAGTGAGAAATTTGACCCAAGAAAAGACTACAACTAATCTAGAGTGAGGTCGTATAAGAACAAACATAGAGAACATGACGGTTCTAGGAGAGAAGGATTGAAAATTTCAAGCTAGAATAATGAGCCACAGATTTCATGATAAAGTTTGCCGCCAAAGGTAACAGAGAATAAGCATTCTAGCTATGCAATCAAAGTTGAAAAGTACAGGTTCCCCCTCCTAGATGCTGATGGTTAAGTCCAACTGAAGAGGACCTACAAGCAACAAAGCCAACCTAATTACTACCACGCTTGTAAAATAGAAATTACCAAAGAAGCGTCAAATTTTATTCACTGCCTTCTCTTTCCTCTTAAAGCTGACACACAGGTGAAATGGAGCACTTTTTCTATTGGAACTTTTGCTAAATGGGTGTCATTAGGGCATACTTTAGCATTTTTCTTAATTTCTATTTTCAAACTAAACATAAACTTTGGTAAATTTAAAATCCCAAATCATATTTATTGCAATGACAAAGGCAACATAAAGTCACAAAATATAGAAACCATTAAATACAATCATGAATTATATAAAATCTAATATAATTGGATTGGAAGAAAAATACAAAATCTATTTTTAACCCTTATTACTTTTAAATTTAGATTTATGAACACATGTTCTTTCTTTAAAGAAAATTCCCTTGTTATACTAGAAGTAAACATTTAAAAATTTAAGAAAAATAACAATTCAATATCTTATTCGGAGGCCTCAAAATGTTTGCAAGTATACAAGTATTTTAGGTGTGTATTATTTTGTCTTCAACCACTATCCTTTAAATTTTGTTTTTTATTTAAATATATATTTAACATTAATCCGCCATAATTTTCAAAACTCATTAACCATATGGCAGGTCTAGTAAAGTGTCCATATTAACCGAGAGTTTTTAACAGATAAACTTGCTTAAAATATACCATATCTAATACCCATCCCTTATTACTGTAATATTTTAATAGTCAGATGCAACTTTGTAAAATCTATAAACACAGCTAGCATAACATTTTGAATATTTGTAAGTGCACTAAAAAACAATTATTGATTACACCACTACAAGTATACCATCATTAAGAGAAAATCGTAGTATATGCATCGATGAACAAGCGATCAAAACTTTAAGTAAATTCTCAGAAATTACCACTCCAATTGCAGTGACCAGAAAAACCCGCTTTATCCTTGATTGCCTATGAGAACACCATATATATAAAGGTTCATCCATAGTGACCTCGAAAACCTTAAATATGTGACAGTAAATATCAGTCCAGGCAGTTTTAGAGCAAAAAAATACCAAAATGAATAGATTTTCTGACACATACCTTGTAACATATAAGATTGCATACGATGCTAAAGACTGCTAGAAGCCTTTCTTCCCTTGTCAACACACATCCAGCATATTCATATCGTCGTCTCAATATTATGTAACCTTAGAAGAAAATAAAATGGCTAAATCATAAGACTTAAAGAAAATGAAGGAAAACATGAGTCAACATTAGTTCACAAGTAATGTGCACCCCAAATGAAAAACACCATTTCTTGATTGGCACGCGCACCGATTTCAAATTTTTATACTAATGAGAAAATCACTACATTCATCAGAAAAGCTTCAATTAGTATTGCAACTTTTAAGGAGCAAAAATCTCTGCTAAACAATACCCCAAAGATAGCAAATCCATCCCCTTAACCACTGGACATTGACATCAAGGTCCTGCTGAAAAGGGTCACTCCGACCACATTGCTACCATAAGGGAGGAAAAAACAACAGAGCCACAAATAGCCTTAAATGTAGCCAAATTATATGAAGCTTCAGAATAAACAATTACAATATAAACAGACAAGTTTTTAAACCACATGAGAACAAAAATAACAGATTAATATTGAACAAAGTCACAAACACACAGGGAACTTACAAACTGAAATCAGAATCCTTTTACACCAGAAATTGTGAAATGAATACTAACACATTTGAAGCTACATAAATCCCTCAAGTCGCATGATCAATATTTTAAAAGCACTAAATTCATTAAGTAGGCCTCAAAGTGTTACGCGAAAAATAACCACCACTAGCATCTGACAGAAGATCTCAAACGTTGTAGCAAAGTATACCCATTTGAACAAGCTGTACTACAATACTGCCATAAGCAAGCTCCAAAAACTGATTGCAAAGCACCTAACCAACATGAATCAAACCAATATGTATCAAAGACAACTAGTGATCAAATAACTGAATTCAAAATATCAAAGACAGACATCAGACCAGTTATCAAAAGGTTGACAAACCGCGAGACCTAATCACATTGGCCTTTGGAGGACATCACCCTAAACAGATGCATAAAAAGAAAATCAATAGTATGAAATAAATATTGCTACGATAATTCTAAGCGTGAAAATGCCTGGACACTTCCAATAAAGACTACAACAATGAAGCAAGGCCACAACAAAATAAGAAAAAACAAAATACCTGCATGCCTCCAAGAGAAAATGACTAACTTTTTTTTTAAAGGGCAACCGATGGCACAGTTCTAAATGATCTTAACTGGAAACCAATGGCACAGTGTTCTAAATATTCTCAACTGTTAAAATGTAACACAGTAAACATAGCAAGCACTCTTATCCAGAAATAGGATATACCAAATAAAAGTAAATGTCGACCCCCTCTTAGGATACAGCTGGGAAGATGAAAGTGAAGACTTAGCACTCTAAAAGTAATCAATATGCACCAGACTCGTCCTTGAAACTGCCAACGTCAAATTCTAACAACAAAAATCAAGCAAACGATCAAAGAATAATCCCTCTGGCAAAAAGCACAGACCCACCCCACCTCACAAAAATCAACTTCACGTTACACAAAATTGTGCGACATTTGGAACAAGCAACGGAAGCTGGAACAGGAAACCAAGCCTCCAAACACATTAGCTAGTAAGTACGAACATGCAAGAAAGAACTTGCTTAAATCAAGAAAAGATAACCAACCAAACAGCAAAAGGGCAAATGAGGAGAAATATCCAAAGAAATTAAGTAAGTTACGCCTTTTACCTATCAAAGTTTATTCCATATATGTTATAATTAAACTTCATAAAAAGAAATAAAATTTATTCGACAGATTTAAAAAACAAAAAAATGCGTATGCGACCGTTAAGTTAAATCAACAAGTTAAAAAATTGACGCAGGAAAGACTGGCCATCAATTCCATATTCGAAACCGATGAGGGAAGCAGAGATCAACTCTTCACTTAAGGAATGCATTTAGAAACACATTCCATCAATCATATTGACCTTAATCTGTTAAGCCTTTTATTATTATTGTGTTATTGTTATTGTGTCAAGTTTGTTTATTCAGGGTATTTTAGTCTTTTCCTGTTGGGCTGATATATTGCCACCTCTGCAGTATTGTAAGGGACTTTTGGATAATATTAAACCCTAATCTTCTTACTGCTATCTTTCCTCTCTGCCTCTCTATTTCTCTTCTTCTCTTCTCTATTTTCCTGTCTCTATTCATTCCAGGATCTTTGCTCACTACAGGACTGATCAGGTCCTGACTATTGACCTTAATCCTACAAAAAAACACGAAAAAAGCAAATAAGAGAACATATAAATGCATATTTTAATTGAGAAAAGCAAGAGAAATGAGAAAAAAGGCATGAGATTAGGGTCAAAATGTATATCACTACCATACTCCAAGCAAGAATTTAAGCTTTTCGCTCTCATACCATCTCTAGATTTACAATGCTATATAAAGACTGCAAATTTTCTTCATTAAAAAAAGACAAAGATTGAGCATGCCTAGAAAGATGGAAATATTGTCACAATGCAGTCTTGCAATATTGTAATTTTAGTACATGAATGAAATCCAGAACCTTCCATAGGCATACCACAATTTCAACTATCACAAATACTTCATTAAAGCATTTTGATCATCATCTGAACTAAAATATAGCCACAATGTGATAAATCACATGGAACTTCTGAAGACTAATTAATTCAAAGGTGAGGGAAATGTTTCAACAACATAACATCAAAAATAAATGACACTTTGTCAAAAATCCGAAATGAGTAGAGCACTTAGGCTACGAGCTAGACCAGCCAGAATAGTCCCAATAAAAAAGGCCTTACCTGAGACACAGGTTCATAGAAAATCTAGAAGATATTTGCACACAAAAAAAGCGAAGTACCTCACTTAGGTTAAGAACTTAGCCAGCTGTTAATCACCTCATTATACAAGGACCTGAGTGGTAGGCTTCCTACTCTTTTGAGAAAGAAAGTAATCATCTCAATGCAGAAGGCCCTAAGAGATGCATGTCACATTCAAAACATAGACACTGGAACCCACAAAATCTGAATATTTTTGTATGTATGCATGTACGTAGATATACATAAGTTGAAGATGTCATTGTGAATGACTGTGTTTAATCATATTGAGAACCACCAGAGCCTACAGTGTTGTATCATAAGAGAGAACGAATACACTACATTAAGAGTAAGCATAACGATAATTAAAATATTGACAAACAATCGTAAAGAGATAAAGGGAAGAATGAAGACATAAATTCAGTATACCAAAGTGTGAATTTAAGTACCAGGAAGATGCAACATTCTAGAATTTCCCAACCTTTGAAGGCTGCATTTTTCTTCAATAAACAATTCTCAATGAAAATAAACACATCTAGGTGACACCAAACTTCCAAAATTCTAATGAAATTCCAAGGGAAGATGTAAAAGCAGGAGCGCATAAGAAGAAGGTTGTTTGTTCAAGAGAGGTTATCAAATACAAACTCCCTATAGAAAAGGAAAAGGGGGAGAAACTTCACAAGATTATGATGACATTAGCCAAGGAGGTGGAAATCCTTTCATCAAGGGCTTAGAGGACGTTATATAATCTTACAGAGAAAATCTTAAAGCAATTGAGTGAGTTTACTTACTATTACTACAGCTAACAAGTGATTCTGAGCAAGAGTCTCACAAATATTAAAGCTCACAAATATTAAAGCAGAAAGGGAATTGTTCAATATGTTGGGCTTCCTGTCGCCTCTCATTTGTCAAGATAAAAAATTGTATATCTTAAAGCCAAAAGGGAATTGTTATTATGTTGGGCTTCCCCTGTAACAGATGGCCAGTAGCATAAAACTCATTATGTTATTTTTTTTACTCACTAAAGAAAAAATAGGTCTACATACCTGCTGCTTCTTGGCCACTGGCCAGTCATTCTATCCACAACAAGCAAAACCTCTGTTGGATTCAGCACCTTCATGATTTTATCTATCTGTTTGAAAATATAGAAATTCAAAGAAATGAAAGGTAACACTGACCATGACAAAGATTTTAAAAAAAAAGGCATTACCTGCAGTCTTCCAGCAATTTCCATTATGGCTATATTTATGTTCTGCCTTTTAGCCTCTTCTAAGGCTTGCATGGCAATTTCTGAATGTTTAACTTATGTGTCCCCAGTATAAACAGGCACATCAAACTTTCAAAAGTTCAATTTTATAGAGCGAGAAAGAAGGTTATCTCATTCTCCAAGCCATAACAATTTATGGGGTGGAAGTGTATTAGCATTTTTAACAAACATGAAATGCTATGATATGAGGAAAGAAAACAAGGAGACAAGTGGCATACAGCTGACAAAGAATTAGCCTAATAATAAAATATGAAACACTGTTCTCCCAGAATTACAAGTTGATCAATATCAGCAGGCCTGTACACATCCCCAGCAACAAGCATACAATTCTTCCCCTGCAATCATGTCACGTGTCAGTAGATCAACCAAATTCCAGACTTAGAAACTTACACTGCATGCATCAACTGCATTGAGAAGAGAGCAGGGTGTTTCTAAAAGTCCATCTGTTTCTTAAGATAATTAGCCAACTTGGCACAAACAATTGTCTTTCCAACTCCTTGTAGAGCAGCTAGTAAAATATGGTGGGGCCAGATTTTGACAAATTTAATCAGACACCTCTCCACCCATCAATTTCACTAGCTCACCATGTACAATCTGCAGGAATGACACTCATCAGTAACGTTTAAAATACACTCTTTCTGTCAGTCAAACAGAAAAGAAAAGAAAATTAACAATAGAAGAACGCATAGGATATGCTGACCGGCGACCAATGAAGGCAGCTGCAAACATGTAGCACTTGACTGTTGCCCTTATATCAGATCACCAAAAGACTGCTTATTTAAGAATTTTATCAATCCCTAACCAACAAATCCAATATAATCCTACCAGAATACTGAATTCCTTTCCATATTAAAGGATTTATATGCAAACTAAAAGATAATATAAGCACTAATATTTTGTTTTCTAATGAGACATGCCCTTGGTGGATTGCAATTTCCCACCTTCACCGATTGTTGATCGGATCTCACTCCTCGAATCAGACTGACCCCTACAGCCTGGTCACTAAAAGGCTTGAACAAATCTTCTAACAACAGGAAGGCGGTGACCTGTCAACAAAAGCAATCAATTTATTCAACTTTCAGGATGACAATCCATGATATTTAACTTTGGTAATAGCTCCTCTCTCTCACTTTAATTGAAAATAATGACTGATCAACTTGTAATGATATTCAACAACAAGTTTGGGTTGAAATACTAAGGCCTGGCAGCCTTCTCTTCTCGATCGAAAACTCACTCGTGTCCCCGAGTTGTCTCATCTGCCGGCGGGACGTGGAAACTTCGCAGATCAGATATGCTTATGCAATTATGCGTTTCGATCGACAAGAGAAGGATGTAGAGAAAGGTTTTCAGGGCAGGATAAATATGAAATGCTACCTTTTATCCATAAAAAAGGAGAGATGGTCCATTGGCCCCCAAAAGAGAGAGAGCTGCATTCAAGAAACGGACGAATTCGTCTGTTCGTCTTGCCATCGCGCGTAACTGAAATAAGATAGAGTGACGAACCTGAATCTGACAAAATATAATTTCTGATCATGGTACCCCAGGCTTATCTCACCGAGAACGATTTCTGCAGAGTCGCCGCCGACTATGCAACCTGCAACGAACGCATCGTTCACCATCACAGAGAGATTTCAGAAGAATGAAAGAATTTGCAAGTGGACAACACTTTATGGGTAAGTTGTTGCGACACACGCTCCTTTTGTATTAGCAGTTTATGATATCCAAATCGAAGGAGCGTGAGCTACAACGGCTATTAATTTGCCGACTTAATTCAAAAGGAATTCAACGGCTCTTTATTTGTAGAATTATTTTCAAAAGGAGGAGGAGCGTGCTAACGGTGCTACAACGGCTCTTTTATTTGCTGATCTATTTTCTTCTCCTTCATCTGGGCCTTCTGGAATGTATGATAAGCAACTAGGTTATGGGCCTATGGCTCTCGTGTCAAAGGACACAACAGAGATTCATGAACTACAAAATCAGTTGGGTTAGCTGATCCCATCTTACGTTGGTTCGATTGTGTCGTTTTGAGCTCCGATTGTGGTGTTTTCCGGCGTGTTTGCAGTGGGTGTTCGGTAGGATTCAGATTTAGGTGACAAGATTCAGTGTATTGAAGGAGAGGTGGCGCAAGAAATCTCCGATAAAGAAGTTTCATGTGCGAAGACAATCTCTGTTGAAGGAAAAGCAAATGAAATGCCCTAAGTATTTTAGCCTCTTGGGATTGGTCTTTCGTGGATTGAGCTACTGATTTTAGTTGGGCTTGTCTAGACTTTGTGTCATGTTGGGCTTAACCCATTCTATTTATCAATTCAAAATGTATTATTATTTTATTGTATTTTGAATGCCGTGTACATCTCTGTAGTCTACTCTGTCAAAGGTTACACATCGAAGTAACCGTTGCATTCACAGGGTTTATATCTATCTGCTTTGTACCGTTGATTACTAAGTTAATAAAATGCAAAAGTATTGACTCATCTTCTTCCCCTTTCTTCTTCTTTTCTTCTTCTAACTTTGCTATCTCTTTTGCTGCACTTACCTGCAAAGAATCAAACTACAAATTATTTCATTAGGCTTCGGGTGTTGAGATGATGGGAATGAAGATGAAGGAGGAATAGGAGGTGGGTATTAAGGGGATCTTTTTGCTTGATTTGGTGCCGAATCCAAACCATCTTCCTTTTCTTAGATTTCTTCTTCGTTGATTCTGTTGAAAACCTAGAAACCTCTGTGATGTGACTAAAATAACCCTGCGAATAAGGTGATAACACGTGTCACCCTTAATGCATCCCAGTGGACAGCCCGGCCCGGCCTTAGGATGACCGCCCCGGTCTAATTGCCGGCGTGACGGATAAAGGTACCAGATGGGTACGCACGTCCGGCTCGTAAAGAATACAAACCGGTCCGACGTTAAGAACACTTGTTTCGGCCCAGCCTATTTGTCGTATCGGCCCAGATTTCCTCAAGGCCTTGCATCGGCCCGGTAACCCATGCCAGGATAAGAATTTCATGCCGCGACGGACATAAGACAAACCTGTGTCCAACCCATAGTGGGACACTGAGATTATAAGAGTCTCACTCCAAATAAGAAAAGGAGTCCTAAAAGGACTGTGCCTCCGAACACTACGCTCAACCAATAAATCAAAGAGTTTTACCATCCGTAAAACTCGGACCAGTTGGCCCCTATAAAAGAGAAGCCTCATTCTCAGGTAAAGTTCTAATGACTGTTTTGCTATTCAAACTCATAGAAGAGCTCTGCATACCGGGGCACTTCCAATAGCTAAATCCATACTGACTTGAGCGTTGGAGCGCCTACGCCTGAGGACAACCTCAGGCCCGGGTCTTTTAGCTCACGTTTGTTCGCATTTCTTTCAGGACGCTCACCTGCATCAGCTCCAGCCTGACCGACTGATTGTCATCACAGCACTGTCACCTTTTTGACATCATCAGTTTGGCGCCGTCTGTGGGAAACGACTTACACTTCCCAATATAAATCATGGTCAGGCCTAGAAGGAACATTGTGGACGATCCTGAAAGTGCAATAGCCCAACAGCAACGGCAACAAGTTGCAACTGAGGTGAACATTCAAGCACCAGGGAATGTCGCTAGGGAAAATGTCATCCCGGTCCACCAGGGGGAGAATCCGGACCGGGATGGAACTGCAGCTAATGATCAAGCCCCTCAGCATCATCCTCCAGCTCCAACCTTCACTACTGAAAGGTTCAATCAACTCTGTAGGCAAGTGGAAATGCTTACCGAAATGATGCTTGCAAATCAGCAGACACAGGCTACCCGGGCCAAGGATGGAAATGACCCCTCAAGGAGGAGGAGTGAGGATGACCGGAACTCTCATTCCGGAGGATCCAAAAGGAAGGAGGATGATGACCGGGACGGGCCATCAGTTGCAAACACAAGGAGGAATTCCCACCATACTACGGATGATGTAAATAAACATCTCCAAGAGGTAGATCGCAAGCTGGCCGCTCTACAAGGAAGGGACATGGCAGATGAAATATGGGACAGCTCCATGACACCCCTATCCAGAGAGATACTTAACACTGAAGTGCCTCGGGATTTCAGAATCCCAAACCTTGAGCTATACGAAGGAAAGAAAGATCCTTATGACCACATCATGGGTTTTAAATCCATGATGGAGTGTCGCGGAGCATCTGATGTCATCCTATGCAAAACTTTTCCCTCAACATTAGTTGGACAGGCCCGGACGTGGTTCATAAACCAGCCGAGCCATAGCATCTTCAATTTTCAGGATCTCTCGAGAAAATTTGCGCTTCGGTTTGCGAGTGCGAGAAAACCGAAGACTACTAATCAAGATCTGATGACCATAGAACATGAAAAAGGAGAATCTTTCCGGGCATTTATTGAGAGATTCAACCAGATGTGTTTAGAAATACCCGATGTCCAGATTGCCGTGGCGAATGCTGCATTAATCAGAACTGTCCGTCATGAGCAGTTTTGCAATTCCCTGTGCACAGATCGGCCTCAAACAATGGAAGAGCTCTTGGCCTGAACGGAAAAGTACATAAAGGCGACTGATTCCCTCAGATCCTCACGATTTGCGATCCGTACCTCACCTGACCGTGGAAGGCAATCAAGAGAAAAAGGAAGACAAAATGGGGGAGGAGGAAATCGACTTAGCCAAGACAAAAAAACCCAACCGGGATGATCAGCCCAGTAAAAAGACCAATTTTGGTCCACCTCCCAAATACACGAACTATACTCCATTGAATAGTTCTTTGAAAACGGTCCTGAACGAAATCTGTGATCAGAACCTCGTCTAATGGCCCGACAAGATGAGGTCGCCACCAGAAAAACGCACAACAAAAATTTTTTGCCGTTTCCATAAGGATCATGGTCATGACACAGATGACTGCAGACAATTGAAAGATGAGATTGAAGGACTCATAAGAAGAGGTCATCTGAAACAATACACCTCGGACCGAGATGATAAGAGAAGGAGAAGAGATGACGAAGATAATGATAGAAGAAAACCAAGAAGGAGAGATGAGTCCCCCAGGCACGAGAAATACAGTGCCGGCACAATCGATTACTGCGAAGTGATTATAGGAGGACTTGCTGCTGGAGGCGAGAGTACTTCAGCAGGAAGAGCATACGCCCGGCTTGGTAAGGACATTGCCAAGAACAAGAAAGCAAGAAAGGGTAAAAGTCTGAGCCATAATGCACTCAACGAAACTTTCAAATAAAAGTTAAGTGCCAGACAAAAACCTGCAGCCAATAGACCCGACATAAAATAATTTGCGAAAAATCAAATCACAACTTGGTTGGGATATAACAGCAAATAGCCAATAGTTAAACATACAAGACATAAAAATAAAAAAGAGAGAAGACATAATGAAAACAATAAAGTTGTCCTACAAATAAAAACTATCTTTTGAAAAGATAGGAGTTGAAAAGGCCATCCTAACAGGGGAAGCAATTTGAAAAATTAAGACTATTAAAAATTAATTGCTACGCCTCAGCATGGTCTTCATCTGGACGGGTTTGCTGCTCAGGATCTCTTGGAGCCGCTTCAGTACCGGCTAAGTCGGCCATGAAAGATGCAGCAGGTTCAGGAGCGCGATCCACTTAATGAGGGATTGGAGGGGAGATAGGACGGACCGGATCTGTTGAAATCACTTCTGCAACAGAAGTCTCTTCCTCATCATCTTCATCGAGTTCCGTCCCAGACACCTCTTCTACAATCCTCTTCCGGTTCTCCTCGGCAAGACGACACTCCTGATAGATCTCCTCTTTTGTCTCCACGAGATCATCCACCCCGACTAGTTTCGGAAAAAGTGGATCAAGGATGGATACGTTCATGCCGGCATCAATCAAAGCTCTCCGGGCCATCTTAATTCCGCCCCGGAGGCCAAAGTAACCTTCTTGGCATCGGCCCAAAGCAAACTTCTCGGACTGCTTGAAGTCTTCGACGCCGGTCCGGCGACCGGCCTGGTAAGAGAGCTCCACCTCGGTATGAAGTCTCTCTTCAGAAGCAGCCTTGTTGGCTTTCAGTTCCCCTTCTAGCCGGGTCGCCTCACTTTTATATTTTGAGACCTGGGAGGCAGTAGTGGAGAGATCACTCATCAAGCTGGCCATCTCGAGTTTGAGCCGCTCAAGCTCCTCCTCAGCCTTGGCACGGGCCCGGGCCGCAGCATCAGCTCGCTCCAGGGCGGCTGACTGATTATGAGCCATGGAAGCTATACCCCCTGGTAGGGTTGCCAAGATGGCAGTAAGCTGCAAAAGCAAGAAAATGCCTAAGTACAACAAAAAAAAACAACAAAACAATTGAGTGAAGAAAGGTTTTGTTACCTTCATTGTCTGGACATTGAGCTCCCCTATCCGGTCCGTAAGGGGCATGTCCTCGTACCGCTTGTAATCAGCCGGCGTAGGGATCCTGGATACCATCCGGGACGCAACCGCTGGATGACTCACGGTGTCCGACACCAAAACACCAAAGTCTGGGCGGTGCGGCTGCAGATCCCCAGTGGTTATGTTCCCCAATGGAGGAACATCAACTCGGAGCGGGTTGATAGGAATTCCAGACTGAGCTGTTGTGCGCACCGTCCTGGTTATGTTTCCTCCAGTGGGAGCCTCAAGTGTGGCCCGGGCTGCAGCAGTTTCCCCGATTAAATTTCGTCAAGACCGCTTGGTAGGGGGAAGCGGTCCGATGGCTTCCCGGGCCGAGACATTTTTCTTCTTGAGAAGTTTTTTCTTGGATGGGCCGGCCCCCTCTGCGGGTGGTTGAATCATGGCTAAGTATTCATCCATGCTTGACAAGTCTAAAAAAAAAAAGTTAAAGGTCATGAATTGTTTCTACAACAATGGAGGTAAAACAATAATGAAATGTCATCTCGGACCAACCTCTCTGGACAATGTCCGAGGCGAAAGCCCTCGAGTAGTCCTCATGACTAAATCTCCTATCATCCGGGGCGAGTGGGGGAAGAAGAGTTTTTAGGCATTCTAGCCAGCCATCCTGTAAAACCCCGACCCAAAAATACCAGAAAATAAAATAAAATAATAACAACAATAATAGATGTGGAAACCAAATATTGGGTTTAATGTAACTAAAGTTTAGTAAATGGTTGACTAACTAATAATATATATATAAGTGACAAAAACATATTATATATAAATGAAATAAAAAAATTTTGAAATGACAAATGCCACTTTCGGTGGCCATGAGCTGGGCCACCGAAAGTGGCCAGCACATGTGACAAATGGGCGGTGGCCCATTTGTTTGTTTAAAAAAAAAATAAAAAAAAATTAAGTATTGAAATGTCGCTGCACAGTTGTGCAGCGACATTTCCTTTTTTGTTTTAGAAAGGGAAGCCGCGAGACAGAGAAGGAAAAAAAAGAAAAAAAAAAACAGAAGAAGGAAGGGAGAAAGGAGAGAAAGTGGTGGTTTTGACTTGGGAATTGGTGGATTCTTGCTCATCTAGGCTTGGATTGAAAGATTCAAGAAGATTTAAAGGAAAAGGTAAGAGTTTTTAGAGAATTTTATAGTTAGGGTTATTTGTGGGTTTTGTGGATTATGGTTGAATCTTGATTTTTAGTTAGTGATAGAGTTTATATATGATGATTTAGACTCATATGTATGTACATTTAGTAGAATGGAAGTTAAAGAGATTATATGCATTTTTTTTGGAAAATGGGTGCCTAAGGGACGAATTTCTTCGATTCCGTTGATTGGGTTTGATTTTGAGGCTTAATTTTGGATATGTTGGTGATTTAGGAGTGGGTAACCTACCCTCCAAATTTGAGACGATTCCGTTAAGGAATCGATAGGATGTTAGTGTAAACCTAAGAGGGAAACTTTGGGTTTACGGGGTTCGAGTAAGAATTTGAGCTTGAAATTTCATATGAGGGTTTAATAAGATATATTAGGAGACTTGAAATTGTTAATTTGGAATGGGTATGTATAAGGGAGTGCGATTGCACATTTTAGGCTAATATGGCCTAGTTGAGAGAAATGTTTGATTTCGATGTTATTGATTTATTTCATATATATATATATATATATATATGAGGTTGGTTATGTTTTGACATTATATGGGATTCGACTTTGCTTCTTTATTAGGTTTGGGAAAGTCGGAATCCTAAATCGGAAATTGGTAATAACATTCTCTATTGTTGCTTGGATAACGAGGTAGGGATTCTTACCCTTTTATATCATTCCTTAGAGATTTCTCTCTTCATTCTAAAGAGCGGTTGGTAATCCTTCATTGGTCTTTGATTTGAGTTCTTGCCTAGATTGCTTCCTAGGAAGAACGAGCCATGAATGTTATTATTGAATTTATTGCATAACCGATTACATGTTTGATCATCTATCAAGCATAATTTATTCTCAAACATGCATCACGTAGTTACGTATGTATAAATGATTTTTATATTTATGTTTATTCTTGCATATTGGACATGCTCATTAGATGCATTAGGAGTTGCGGGCACGGGCTCGTAGTTCTTATAAGAGTTACGTGTGGATGTGGGGGTCCGAGGGCGGGACGAGACCAACGTCTTATGGCTGGAGAGCTAATTAAGAGTTTGGTCATATAACCGTGTCGGATGTCTCATGAGGTGACACCTATGTGGTCTGGGGGCAATGTCAAGGTTTCCAATGATATACCGGACATCCGTTGAAGAATGCCAAGAGTGACCATATAGTGATGAAATTGTTTATTATTAATGTGCTCATAATAGATGTCATGTTGCTGCATTATGCCATGTTTTCCAATTCAGCCGGATTATCTCGTTAAATCTTTATTTCCCTACTGAGCCTTCTGCTCACCCTACTTCTCTTCTATGATCTTCAGGTGAGTCTGGTACGAATGTCCAGCCGACGGATCAGTAGGTGGAGACGTGACATGGGAACGCCACCTTGGAGCTTAGGTTCTTGATAATGTGAACACTTTTGTTTATCTAGTACATTTAGTACTTAGATTGGTTTAAAGGATCAAGTATCTATCTTTCAATTACCTTATGAGGAGGATGATGGACGGTCGAGAGCTGCGCCGTTAAACCGGGACTCTCGTACCGGGATTATGGAACTATGTTCCGGATGTTGAACTGTATACTGGTTATGTGATGAATGACTTCTTTACGTATCTTGCATGTGAATAGGTGGCCTGAGGCCCTGCCTAGAGTGTGAATGTGGTTAGTTGGCCTGAGGCCCTGCTAGGTTGCGGATTGAGATTTATTTATGATATTATATATATTGGTGTTGATTGTTGCTCAGGTTGGCATTCTCCGATTTACGGGGAGATGCTGCCGGATTTTCGGTAGAATCCGTGTTAGGTTGACGTGAGAGGAAGTCTTTAGGAGACTAGTGACGTCATCGGTAGCGCTTCCGGTTTGGGGCGTTACAGTTTGGTATCAGAGCGAGGTTAGATTACGGATTTACGTAGGATCTGGGGCTGGGTCCTAGTTGTGTGTTAGTAAGTCTCCAAGCCATGTCACGCCCTCTGCTGATCCGGTACGTATTCTTTCCCTTAAATCCTCGTTCTTTGTTTAGTACTGAGTATTTAAATCTGTTGTGGCACAGATGGATACTCGTAGGGAGACACGTTCCTCTCGTACTGTGGCGACCCCAGATGGTAGGGGCCGACGAGGGAGACCGAGGGGCCGTGGTAGGGGCCGGGTTGAGGGAGTGGCGCGCGTTACCAGGCGCACTCCTAGCACACAGGGGTCACTGCCGGAGATGGGCACTAGTGACAGAGTTGGGGAGAGAGTCCATGAGGGATTATATACTGATGAGGGTCAAGAGAGGACCTCAGAACAAGTACTACCAACCGTACAAGTTACTCCGAGCGCTACTATCGGGCAACCTATGACGTTGGAGGTTTTGGCTGGAATTGTGACAAATTTAGCTCAGGTAGTGCAAGCGCAGACGCAGACACAAGCTCAAGCCTTAGCCCAGATTCAGGCTCAAGTTCAGGCTCAGGCTCAAGCCCAGGCTCAGGCTCCGACACAAGGTCAGACACAGACTCAAGCTCAGACAGTTATAGCTCCTGAGGTGCGGGTAGAGGGACAAACCTCTGGAGTTAACACTGGTGGCGGAGCACTGTTTAGGCCGGGACAGGAGATGTATGAGGTGGATCAACTTCGCCGGACCAATCTCCCACAGTTTTCTGGAGACGAAAATGGGTGTGTTGCAGGAGATTGGATACGACAGATGAGCAAACGATTTGAATCGCTGGCTCTACCTGATGAGCGAAGAATAAAGCTGATTTTCTACTACCTTACGGGACCAGCATCTGACTGGTGGGATTCCTTGGATCAGAGGAAGCACGACTTGACTTGGGCGTCATTTGAACTAATTTTCATGCAGCGGTTTGTCCCTGAGAGTCTCCAGTCTGACAAAGCTAAGCAGTACTTGGAGCTGGTGCAGACTCCCGAGATGACAGTGACGCAATACACGAAACAATATGAGGAACTTTATAAGTACGGAAAGAAGAATGCTCCGGATGAGTGGAGCAAGACAGAGAGGTACCGGAACGGGCTGATTCCAGGTATTGAGAAGTTGATGATTCCTTCGGGGAAAATTTCTTATGATGCGGCTGTGGATATGGCTCTCCAATTAGAGCTGGGAGAACGTAACTCCCGTAAGTACTAGGGTATACATAAGGTCCGTAAAGCTCCAACTTCAGGGGGTGAAGGTGGCAGTGGCCAGAAGAGGCAGAAGACTGAGTCTCAGACATAGAAGGACCACAGAGGTGGAAGGGACCAGGGATAGAGGTCAAGGAGTGGCAAGGTAGTGTGTTACAAATGCGGAAAGGAGGGCCATATGAGGGATCAGTGCAGATCTAAGGAAATTATATGCTTCGGATGTGGTGTAGCTGGACATAGGAAGAGTGAGTGTCCTCAGGGTGGCAGGGTTTCAGAGCAGATGCAGATCCCTGGTATACCGCTCCCAGCTCTTCCTTCCACAGCTCCATCTGGAGGGAGGGGAAGGGGTGGAGCTAGACAGCAGCAGCAGGCCTTGACTCATGGACGCGCTTTTGCCTTGGGACTGACAGCTCATCCGTTTTGATCTAGGCCGTTGATCTCAAACGTCACCTCGGCATTTAATCCACTGTCATAAACTCTTGCATTGAAATTCGCGAGAACGGCGCATCAATTCAAGAGCTGGGGGGCAACTGATGTGACTAAAATAACCCTGCGAATAAGGTGATAACACGTGTCACCCTTAATGCATCCCAGTGGACAGCCCGGCCCGGCCTTAGGATGACCGCCGCGGTCTAATTGCCGGCGTGACGGATAAAGGTACCAGATGGGTACGCACGTCCGGCTCGTAAAGAATACAAACCGGTCCGACGTTAAGAACACTTGTTTCGGCCCAGCCTATTTGTCGTATCGGCCCAGATTTCCTCAAGGCCTTGCATCGGCCCGGTAACCCATGCCAGGATAAGAATTCCATGCCGCGACGGACATAAGACAAACTTGTGTCCAACCCATAGTGGCACACTGAGATTATAAGAGTCCCACTCCAAATAAGAAAAGGAGTCCTAAAAGGACTGTGCCTCCGAACACTACGCTCAACCAATAAATCAAAGAGTTTTACCATCCGTAAAACTCGGACCAGTTGGCCCCTATAAAAGAGAAGCCTCATTCTCAGGTAAAGTTCTAATGACTGTTTTGCTATTCAAACTCATAGAAGAGCTCTGCATACCGGGGCACTTCCAATAGCTAAATTCATACTGACTTGAGCGTCGGAGCGCCTACGCCTGAGGACAACCTCAGGCCCGGGTCTTTTAGCTCACGTTTGTTCGCATTTCTTTCAGGACGCTCACCTGCATCAGCTCCAGCCTGACCGACTGATCGTCATCACGGCACTGTCACCTTTTTGACGTCATCACTCTGCATAATTTTTTCCTGAATATTTTGTTCTATTTGCTAGTTTATTTTTTTCTGCATTTATAATACGCAAAATGGTGTGTTCTTTTCTTTACAACCTGCACAATGGAATTCTTAAATCGATTCTGTAAAAACCCATAAAAACAATAAAAAAAATTGTGTATAAGAAAACTTTTTTTAACCTAAATCGCCAATAAAATCTAAAAGGAAGATAAACTCACAAAACTATCAACCAGTAGCAAAAACACTTTGATTAAATAATATTTTGGATTTTTTGGAAAAATAACCCCTATCAATACCTTATACTAATATGGAATCACCAATTTTTCTGAAACGTTTCTCAGGCATGCCACATCGTCAGCTAGCTAACATGCCTAATTGACACGTGTCTTTTCTTTTAACAATCAATACATACCTTACATTAATATGGAATCATCAATTTTTCTGAAACGTTTCTTAGGCATTCCACATCATCTGCTGGCTAACTTGCCTAATTGACATGTGTATTTTTTTTTAGCAAAAATATCATCAAAAGAAATTAAAAAAACCCTCATCTTTTGCACAACGCTTCAAATACGGAGCATGTTCATTTTTTGACTTTCCATATATGATAGCCTCCTCTACTCCGCGTCTCTTCATTACATTATTTTTTTTATTGATATGTGGTTTATGTAGGTTTTAGTGTTTATTTATATTATTTTTGATAAAAATAATGTAATTTCATTGTGAATAAATAAAACAATAAATTTTAAGTGTATTTTGTCAAGTCTATTATTTTTAATAGGGATATATATGTTTTAATTTATATTGACAATGAAATTTTACCATAAAATGACTATATATTTTGGATTTATTGCTAAAATCTTATATCTCAAGTGTTGAATCCTAAGACTCGGATTCTTTAAACTCTAACAAGCTCAAGGAACTAATTCGCTTCTAAAATTCGATATGTCTCAAGTGTTAAATCACTTTTTTTTAAAAAAAAAAATTGAGCATGAGTAAATCTCATTTTTTTTATTTTTCAAAATATTTTTCAACATGGGAGGCCCACATGACATTCCATGTAGACTTGTATTATGTTGGTCTATAAAACCTCGAGCTTTATAACATTTTTCATCGAAAATAAATCAAATAATAATTTAATTCGATTTAAGGTTCGAACAATTAAATATGATAAAATTTTGTATTTGAACTCGAAATTTGAACATATAATTTATGTCTAAACTTGATTGAATTTGTATCGATTAAATTCGATCATTCACATTGGACAGAATTTTATCACTAGCAAGTAAAGTCTAGTGATAGCGGTGGCATGATAAACTGCATACGCCGACATCCAGGATCACGGTCGCCCTGACTTCCGAGGCTTGTACGTTTATCATGAACTAGACGGTTTATGATTGAATGAATCGGATAAAGTTCTCTCCAATTTGCCGCCAAATGTTAGAGGTCAAGATGTGTAAAGCCCAGGCCCAGAGGCGTGATCCAATTCAAAATAAAGGCCAATCTAGTAGACTAGTAATCTAGTAGTACTGTAGTACTCGTTTCTGGATCGGGCTTGAAAATACTTATTTCGGATTGGGCTTTTTACAATGAATTGGATTTCCTGCCTTGGAGGCTTTGACTGGGCTTAAAAGGAGTGAATAACTACAAATTTACTAGGTTCTAATATTGTACTATTAATTAATCTCCAACGCAAACTTGATTTGAACAATCCATCCTCAAATTGTTGCTGAGTCTAGACATCTACGATACTCATCAAACTATAATTAGTAATTGTATTCAATCAAATTCCAAACTAGAACAAAAGAGAAACACAATTATCTCATATACATATATATATAGAATGAGAGTTTCCAGACAACTGTCCTACACAAGACTCTTGTGATGAGTGTGGTCATGAACACTCAAGATATGCAAAGACTTTAGTGCCTTACTGCTACATTATATTTGGAGACCTATTTTCATGAATTGTACGTGCAATACTATCAATGTGTTGCAAAAGAAATCAAAGCAATTGTAAATGTTTATATTTCTCATAAAAATGAATGATTTTGTTATAAGAAAAATCAAATTTACCAAAACAAAGCGCCGCACATTTTAGGTTTTGGTATAGTGGTTGTTGGTTTTTCCCAGTAAAGTTTCCTCGATAAAATCGTGGTATTTTGATTTATTTTTATTTCCGCATTTACTTTCCATATTTGTTGACTAACGATCTTGGTGAGAAATACCAAATTTTTAGTGGTCAAGTTTGTTCACGTCTTTTTTTGATCGATTTAATTTTTGTTTTAAAAAATACATCGTTTAATTTATTGCGATGAATACAAAATTGCTAGAAAATTTTAATATAATTGTCATAAGTTACCAAATTTGTAACTAAAAAAAATACAGGTTTAATGGCCAATAATATTTTGTAACCGAAAATATTTCATTAACCCTGATGTAATTTTAGGGTTTAAAAAGGTTTCTTCTTTTTAAAGGATTTTTTTTCATTCTCTCTGATTTTTACTCTTAAAAAAGTGTGTAGTTCCTTGGTGTTAAAAACTCTTTCCATGTCCATTTATGAGAGAATGAGCTCAATTCCTGGTGCATAATATACCTTTGATAGTGTTTTCATTGGTGTGTAGATCAAATATACTTGAGAGGCGAAATTACAACAACTGAGTGCACGATTTTAAATTAGCAGACAATTAATAGCTTTAAAGTCAAAGGTCCAACCTCGCATTGACCTAGATAGGTTTGAGTTCAAATTCGTTATTATAATATTATATATAATATATGCAAATACATACATATATATATATATATATGCTAGCATATAAACTCTACTAAAGAAACGATTAATATGGTGCATGGCTGCTGTAGAATGATTAAGATGGTGAGATGGGATCCGCCTGATGAAAGGTGGGTTATGTTAAATACGGATGGGTGTTGTAAGGGTGCGATGGAATTGGCTGCGGGAGGTGGGTTGTTGCGGAGCGATCAAGGTTTGTGACTAGGTGGTTTTGTGGTGAATATTGAGATTTGTAATTCAGTTGAAGCCGAACTTTGGACAGTGTTGCATGGGTTGTGGCTAGCTTGGAGTGAGGGCCATCGAAAGATTATGTTAGCAATTGACTCGGCCATGGTGGTTGAATGGCTCAAAGGTGGGGCAACTCGAAGCTTAACATTTGTAAATTTGATTAATCAGTGTCAAATCATGTGGAGTGAGGATTGGGATGTTTGAGTTTGTCGCATTCATTGTGAAGGCAACCGATGTGCGAATTATTTAGCGACATTATCCCTCCAACATCATAGAGGATTTGAAAAGCTTCAGAACCCTCCAAGAGATTTGGTGGATTTACTGTGGGAGGATATGATCGGATTGACTAGAGCGAGACAAATAACTCATGTAATTGAGGAGAGTTAGCTGGGTTTTAGTGGGTAATCCCCTCCCGTTTTTCCACAAAAAAAAACGATTAATATGCTAGCTTATAACAATACACAATTTACAAATTAAAACAATTAAAATTTAAAAATAATATTATTAAGTCATCAAACAAATATTTTGCTACTTATGCAGCCAATACGTGCAGACGTGACGTGATCAAAGTATCAAACAACTAAAAGTAAAAAAAAAGCACGTGTAAAGGGTAAACATGCATTTGTCTTGCACAGAAAGTCTCAATTTTAGTTTTAGGGAGGAAAAGCGATGATTAGAAAAAATAGGGATAGGGTATTTTTAATAGGTCGATTGATTGTCGAGCTCCCAAAAGCAACAAGGAATAATTTCAAAGGCAAAGGAAAGATAGAGAAAAAAAAAACATTCAAGTCTATTTGGGAATTGGGATGAGTCAAGTTCAGATGATTCTACAAGTGAAGAAGAAGAAGAAATCAAGAGAAATTTGTGCTTGGTAGCCAAATCCGTGGAATCCTCATCTAATCAAGATGAGTTGATAAGCTTTTTCTGAAATGTCTATTTTGAATGAAATATTTAATTATGCATTCGATGACTTATTTGATGAGCTTGAATCCTTAGTGCATAAATATAAATTGGCTAAGAATGAAATCGCTAGATTTTTTATTTATTAAGGAGAATTGTGGATGAGGGGATTTGAACTCATTCTCTAGTAGAAGGGTCAATCCTTACATGTATAGTGATTGTCGTTCAACCATAGGCTCACTTGTGAAATCTCTAAATTTTAAATGAGCTTGTCCTCAAAAAATTAATAATTTAGCACCTTCCAATGAAACTAATGAATTTTAGCACAACAACTACAAATATTTCATACACTAACACCTCACTCTGGAGTTCCTTTAAGAGACCTTCTGTATGTAATATATTTGTTTCTAAATTCTTTAATAATTGAAAATCTCATTTAATTAATTACAAATATTTACTTGCAAAAAGTTATCGCATTTACTAGCTAGGAGGGATTCAAGAAAATCATGTAAATTGTGCAAGAATATAAGCCATATATATAAATAGAGGGGTTGTAGATAATAAATAGGGTAAACAATCTAAATATTATAGGTAATATACTCTTTCCATCCCCATTTGATATACTGGATTTCTATTTTAGTCTATCCCAAATTATAGCTCACTTCCTTATTTTTCATAAGTAAAAAAATCACTAATTTACTAATATACCCTCATTTTTGTGCTTTTTTTTATCAACAAATGACATTAAATTCTAGCAATAATAAGGTGTGAGTGGAGTTGTCTTCATGAAGGGTATTTTAGGAAGAAAATTAATTAAATTTATTATTTTAATCATATTAGTTGAGTTTTTTTTAATGCGTGTGAAAAAATAAATGAGTCAATCAAATAAATATAGAGGGAATATTTGTTTACATATTCGTTGAGAATTCGAGATATCGTTTAATTAATTAAGAAATATTTACTTGCAAAAAGATATCCCAAATTGTTGACCCCATTTATTATTGGGATTCAAGAAAATATTGTAAATTATGCAAGAAATCATAGGGTAATAAATAGGATAAACCATATAAATAGAGGTTATAGTGTGACCATTCTCCATATCATTCAACACTAACTCTGGTCCAAATATTTCACACAAAAAAAACTCTGGTCCAAACATCAATATGAAAATGTCATCAGCACTCAACTTCTCTCTATGTATTTTGCTTATCATTTTTGTATCAGGTAAACTCTCACTCTCTCATCGTTTATTTATTGTTTCTTCATATATAACAAATATTATATTTAGTATTTTATAATTGAATACTATTCTTAACTTTTTTTGTTAGGATTAGAGATGGGTGATGCTGGAAGGGGTACTATAAGAGGTCCATGCAGGACACATTACGATTGCCCACTGCCGCTTTTATGTGATTGTATTAATGGTTTTTGTGCTTGTCCTCCTGCTCAAGCCGTGAAAGAAGGCTCTCATTCTCATGTGTCGGAGAAACCAGTGCAGAAGCAAGGCTGATAAATAGAAAACTTGATTATCTTAACAATTTCATGAATAAAAATCATTAGTATATCCTATTTTACATTTTATAGGATATTAATGCTTTTGCCATTAATTTTTTGTTCTTCTCATAACATATTACATATTGGAAAATGAATAACGTAAGGCCCACACAAGCCCAAACCCAAAACTCATTATTTGTTCGGGTCGTGGCGATTATGGCAATAACATGACACCCCATGGACTGTCTGCCCTATCCTCCTTAATCTTGACTTCAAAAAGTTCTCCATCCACTGTCAATTTCAGCGAGCGATTAATCTCTTTGTTCTTCTGTGACAATCATTAATCAAGATCTTGGCCATATCCAACCTTGTATTGTTCACTGCATTATGGTCTATTGAGACAGCACTGCCTATTCTATCCCCAATCATCATGAAAAGTCCCATGTTCCATGCATGTATGGGGATACCATCAACTCTAATCCAAGCATATCTTTCTTTGCTCTGCCACGGTGATACATCCTCGAACCACTCATTGATCAACCAATCTGGTATTGTTCTCATCGCCTCATTCATTTGTGCTTTGGTTGGAAATAGGGCTCTTCAAACGGCCCGTGGGCCTTGGGCCTGCCCGAACCCGGCCCAAGCCCGAAGGGACCTCGGGCCTGGGCAGCCCGACCCAGGCCTTGTGCGGGCCTGGGCTCCATTTCTAGGTCATAAGCCCGATCATTTGGGCCGGCCCGAAGCCCAAGCCCGAAAAATATAACACATAATTCATACATATACATATATATACATATACATATACATATATATACATATATATATATATATCTATGTGTGTGTGACAGTGTGCAAATATGAACACTGTCACACTGTCACAGTGTGCATGTTACATGCACACTGTGACGTGTGTATATGTATATATATACATATATATATATGTATGTATGTATATACATATATACATACATACATATATATGTATATATATATATATCTATGTGTGTGTGTGACAGTGTGCAAATATGCACACTGTCACAGTGTGTGTATATATATATATATAAATACATTTATGTGTATACATATATATGTATATTGTATAGATATATTTATAAGTGTGTATATATGTATTTATGTGTGTATATATTTATGTATACATTTATATATTTAATACTTAAACCCGAGCCCATTGGGCCAAGCTCGAAGCCAGACCCGAGGACCGACTTATTGGCCCGAATTACTTGGGCCAAGGTCGGACTTGGACTTATCAAATTATCATATGCCCGACCCGAAGCCCGAAGAAGGCTCTCGGGCTTGGGCCAAAGCCGGTCCTGAACCTAATTTTTTGGGCCGGCCAGGCCCGATGACGAGGCCTAGTTGGAAAGGTTAAAAGAACCATTTTTCCGTCCATCGGAGCTGGCGTGCACTCTATCATAGAGTCTGTTAATAATCTATTCCACATTTGCTGTAAAGAATCACTTTGCCATAGTTTGCCCACTGCCGATCTTTCAGCCCACTCCAAATCCTCCCTGACGGCATAATATTCCAGCGGTTCTTCTTGAATTAATTCTTCTTCTACAGCCTTTTGTTCTACTCGTCTTGATGCATCAGTTTCACCACGGCCAATTCCTTTAACAATGTCAACAAACTTCTCCCGGGTTGGCTCAATCTTGTGGTCCCTGACTTTATCACTTCTCCTCTCTCCAATATTCTCAACCTGAGGATTTTTGTTTGGCATTTTATTTGTTTGACTGTATTTGACATTGTTGACCCTCACCTTCTAGGATCCGATCCATAAATTCTTCAGACTCCTCAGAATTTCTATCTCATTCTCTTCTCTGTGATATTTTACGAAACCAAATCTCCAACCTCGACGATTTAGCTTCTTTGGGACGTAGAGCTCTTCTACCTTCCCATAATAGGAGAAAGTTTTCCTCAAATTTGTGACACTCCAATCATGGGGGAAATTCTCGAAGTAGAGTTTTGGGTTTGGGGATTGGTTATATATGAACATGGTTTTGGTTGGTTTCAATGGGAGAATCGTGCATGAGTCTGGTATTTTGGTTTAAGACAGAGTTTGGCTTATGTTGAGAGGAGGTTGATCGACTGGCTGGGTAGGAATTAATACGCTGACCAAGGCAGGGGTAATGGTAGACTGAAAACGGGGGAGGTGGAGGTGGGTGTTGACGGAAGGAAGAGGGAAAGGGTGGTGGGTGGGTGTGGGAGGATTCTCTCTAAACATATTTAATTAGCCTATCCAAAATCATATATATTAAAGAAAAATTTATAACAATATCCAAACAGTTGGACTAATGTAAACTGGATAGCCAATTCCATCCTTTTAAATTAGTTTTTTTTTTTTTTTTTTGAGAAACAAGGCTACTCCAGTGAATTGAATTGATAAATGAGAACACTTGTTGAGCATAAACACGATTAATCCAAGCGCAAGTAATTAAAGTTTTCAAAATGACAAATTAAATCTGCATGAATTACAAAACAGGAACATCGATCCTAGTTATTTTTAGACAAGACACACTATCTAGCTACGCTACACTTGAGCTTAATTCCCCAGTACTTAAACATAAACCTTGACCGGCATATTTGAAGCTGTAGGCAAACTGGTGTTCGCGAGGAAATGTATAAGCAGTAGGAGAGATTCTTCAGGCTTGTCGACTGGGACCTGGTGTCCTGCTCCGCCCACTGTGGCAAATGTGAGGCCCTCTTCGTATGTCTGCACCCGTCCAGCCACCTGACCATTCTTATACCAGTTCCTCCATTCCTCCTTCACATTTAGACCCATTGTCGCAATGCTATAATTGGTCGAAGTCATTGGTACTCTCCCATCGAATTCCCCACTGTTCCACAATCATTCTTATAATTAAAATGATCCAACATACATCAAACTAAGATTTTAGTCTTGGATAGTGTATATCACCTGAATATCCAAATGCGCTGGCCAACATCCAGAAGCTTCTGAATGGTGGGTAGTACAGTCCTAGGAGAGTCAACCCACTTCCTAATTATCGGACTGCATAAGCCAACAAACAATTCACTAACTTCCACAATATATAACTAATGTAAAGTCCCACAACTAATTAACCGATCGAGAAAAGTCTACAAATTATCTATTTCATATATATATATAGATATAAATCATATATATAGTAAGTAATTTAGAACTGAGATGGTGGAAATTCGGCATATTAAGATGCACGTATACCTGCATAACCAGAACGGGTACGTCAATCCAGTGACATTGGCGTGCATGGCCCGCTGGACGTCTGGCCTGTTGAAATATGGCGTCGCATAGTCACTGCATGGATCAAATTTACGTACTCTCTTTCCCACAAATGCATCCTGGAATAAACAATATTTAACAAAAATTGTCAGCACAGTTTTATATATAATTAACAAGCTGTATATAATTACTTACATGTTGAGAGGAGTTCACGAGCAATTTGGATGGAGCGATCTTGCCATTGCTCTGACAAACTGGCCTATAAATGTTGAACATGTCGATCTCGGCATACGCCGCTACGAGGCCTCCGAAAGCATGCTCGCATTCTCCAGTTTGATTGGACTTGGTGAAGTTGCATTCCTTTTTTATATCTCGGTATGTCTTATCCGAGATAACCCTGTGGCTCCATGCGTAGTCAACCGTTCCATCAAAATCAGTCGGGTCGTTGATCACAGCGTTCCCCATCTGTTTTGTAAACAGAAAATTAAATTTTGTAAACAGAGATTCTCACCAACCAAACAGTGAACCTAAAGTAAGGAGTCTTTTGAATTATTATCTAACCATTATGCCCTTGAGATTGATGAAGGAGTTTTTTGCCGCTCCTTTGTTCCAATCCATTATAGCATCAGCCAGTTGAGGAGCATAATGACCTTATCACATACAGAGTAGATATAAAATTTAATTGTAAGTAATTAAGCTGCAAATAAAATACATAAATTGTAATATAAAATCAAGTTGCTACACTTACCAGCGTAGCTCTCCCCACTGATGTATAATTCGTTGGTCTTCAAGTTTGGAAACCTCCGATACCAATTCACCAAAAATGCCAGATTGTCACTGGCAGTAGAATGGTCGCCAACCAGATCATAATCTTTTGAAGTGTTACTGTAAGAAAATCCCACTCCAATTGGAGTCTCCAAGAACAACATGTTTGCCGCTATACAATTATCAACACGAAAATATAAATTATGAGGGAATTTGGTTCCCTAAACTACCTACATATCCCATCCTAATAAACTGATAACGTGAAAAAAAATAACAATTATATATACCTTTGTTCCACGAAAACGGGTTAAGACGTAATTGTGAGTACCCCTCGAGAAGGAAGGGTCCTATCTCTTGGGCTGCCCCTTCGGCTACCGAGGAGCAACCGGGTCCTGATCAACCATTCAAACCTCGTATTAAATTCTAAATTGTAAGTACTTAAAAAGAAGGAAAACATTATCAAAATCATACCTCCATTCAGCCAAATCATGATGGGCTTTTCAGCCGCACCGGTTTCCGCCTCCAAAAACCAGTAAAAGAGAGCTCTGGTGTCATTATCCCGGAGTTTGACACTCCCAGCATAATGCTGAAACTTGACCGGAGGTTGCCCAGGTAAGTTCACTACCCTTTCTGTATTTTGTTGTTCCAAAACATTTCTGTCTAGGAATGGGACAGCCAAAGCCAGCAGAGTCAAGAAAAATTTCCAGAAGTTTGCCATCTAGAAAAGAGTGAGTAAGAGCACAGAGAGGATCGGATCGAGTGAGAACTGGGATATGATATTGCACCAAAGAGAAGATATGGAGAGATATATATAGTTGCATGCTCTGAGTGTCTACATACATGAGCAAGGGAATATCCCCTTCTTGTATTTTATGGAGCACTTGACAATTAAAAAAGATAGGCTTTAATTTCATGCATAAAAGGTAGCCGTAGGTACCTAGGCAGGGGCGGAACCAGGAATTTTTATTACCCTGGGCTAAGCCTAATCATAATGGACAGCTCTTTAGAAAAAAAAATCAAACCAAGGTTGTAAAAATCGCTAGTCGGCCACTAGGCGGTTCGCGGAGACTAGGGATTAATTGGGGACTAGTCGGGGATTAATCGGATTAATCGTTTTGAGTTTTTTTAATTAATATATACATATATCCAATACATATCATATATATATATATGTGTGTGTGTGTGTAAAAACACAACATAAAGATTAATAGACTGAAGCAAACCATTTAAATCTGCAATCTAGGAGACCACATGTTTAAGTGCAGCTTGAACTTTTAAAGAACATATTTTACTTATGTCCATTTTCTTGCCTCTAAATACCTCTTCTATACAGTCAAATTCCAATTCCAAAATAGAATAAACTCTGTTACATATGCAGGACTTAATTTGACAACATTTTTTCGAACCAAAATAGTTCAAATATCTAGGAGAAATGCATTCAGATTTCAGGATCAGATGGAAACATAATTCTGTATATGGTACAAGCGTTCCACTTAAGCTAAAAATGAAGCAAAATTAATGGTATCAATATCAACCAACTTCCAGGGTTCAAATTAATGGTATCAATATCAACCAAGTTTTAAAAAAAAAAATCATAAATCATATATCAAACAACATCACAATATATCATCCAATCAATATATCATCCAAGTTCAAATAAAATAAAATCACATCATCATAATCATAAATCCATTAAAATCCAACATTACACACACAAATTACAAAAACAAAAGGAGCATAATTCAATATATCATCCAAGTTCAATTTTAAATCACTAAATCACTAAATCTTACATTCACAAGTTAATCAATTATCAAGTATGTATCAGCAGCACTAAAATTAAAATCAGTAAAATCAGCAGCACTAAAATCAGTAAAATCAGAAAAAAAAAAAAAACAAAATAGTAAGAATTAAGAAATTGACTCATATAATATGCTACATGCTTAATGCTTAACATAACAACTCCTCAAAGAGTCAATAAGAGGCAGTACTGATGCACTGTAGCAATACTGCAGTAGAGACGACAGAGACTGAGAGAAGAGAAGTGACTAACAGAGGAGAAGATTGGTGGTGGCTGTCGAAGTTGCGGTGGATGTCGGAGTCGGAGTCGAGCTCGTCCGTCGCGGTGGCTGTCGTAGACCGCAGTCGAGGTCGTCTCGCAGTCAGCAGTGATGGTCGACGCGAGATATGGCTGCCAAAGTTTCAAAGGAATTGAATTAGGTTTGGAAAATATCCAATGGGCTGGGCTGGGAAATTGGGTAAATGGGCTGGGCAATTTCCGATTTGGGCCGATTATGTCCGATTTGGGCCGACTAATCGGGCAACCCGATTTGTTGCTTCGATTTGCCTGTAATCGAGTCGCTCGCCGGCGATTCCCGATTAACCGGCCGACTAGTCGCCGATTTGGGCGTTTTTTTACAACACTGAAACAAACAAATAATTATTAAAGTTTTTTTTATTGAATAAGAAAACAAACGAAAATACATACCATTAATATAAGTTTAGAAATAACTTACCTAGAAATAGCCAATTGCCAATTGGTTAGGGCTGCAGAACAGCAGAAATAATTCGGAAAGTCAAGTGAAAATCAGGGCTGCCGGCTCCAAATCTGCAGAATTACCTAGAAATAGCCAAAATCTCACTGATTTTGTTCAAAAAAACAACAAAAAAAAACAGAGTGAAAAGAAATAACACATTACCAATTACAAACATCCGATTCTTCTAAATTCTAATGAATGCGGGTCTCACAATCACAAACATCCAATTCCAATTTGCGATTCAAAAAAAGAAAAAAAATCTATCATAAATTGAAAACTGGGCAGCAACAACTTCCAAGGAAATTAAATTAATAATCAAATAAGTGTAAATCTCATTCTTTGATTTCTTTCCCTGTGAGTACCTGTCTACACTATCAAATCAATCTCAGTGACTAAAGTACCCATTCCAGATGAGGATATTTATAAATCATTCAGTATAGAACCCCAAAAGAACCTAATCAAACTCATTGAAGGAAATGCATAACTCAACAAATAACAAACGCATGAATAATCCATAAACTTAACCTAACCTATCACTACATCTACAACACATGAATTGCCAAAATCCAGCAAATGAATCAATTTACGCATAATCCTTAGTCCTTACATCACTACATCCAGAAACAAAATACATCAAAAATAAGCCACAATTCCAAAAGCCGACACATGCATGCATAAATAAACTTATTGAATTGGCATACATGATTTTTTTTTTGATTGAACAAAAAAAATGTCAAATTTAGGTTTAATGCTTGGTTACAAGATAAAAAAAAATTGGAAAAATTCAAGCACAACAACCAACTTGTCCCACTCTTCAGTAGCTCAATCTCAATGAGAAACACATACAGAAATTAAACAATACACATTAAAAAGACACCAAAAACAACAATTAGTCATAACAAAGCAGCACAAACATCAGGGAAAAGAAGGATTAAAGAACAAACCTCTGTTAATCTGTTTGGGAGTTGGGACTTTGATACAGAAGACAGACAAGGTGACGGTGGATCTGCCCGAGCTCGGTGAGCTGGTTTGGTTTGCGAGTTCCGACGAGGCGACGAAGATATTAGGAACAGAGCCGGACTGCCGGAGGCGCTGAGCGAATGAGCGGCGACTTCGACTTCCGTGAACAGCGGCGGAGCAAGACGAGAGAGGAGTGAGAGGGAGCAAGAGTGTTACACGGATCCATGTAGGGCTAACCGGCTAAGGGCTGGCTGATTTTAACTGGGCTAGGCTGACTGATTTTCACTGGGCTGGGCTGTATATATATATTTAGTAAAAAAATCATTTTTTACCCCAGGCTACAGCCCAGCCCAGCCCAGCCCAAGTTCCGCCCCTGTAACCTAGGTTATCAAAACTAGCCATGCATAATAAAAAGTAGCTAAGTTATCAAAGTGAAGGGTCTCAAGAATATGCCCACCACAAGGACAGTCGCTTCTGTGGTGTGCCTAAATTCAAAGGAAAAAAAAAGTTTATTGCTCTAAAGCAGCAAACTATAAGCAATTAATTTCAGAAGAAAACTTCTATTTCGAGCCGAAAAGGACAGGCCCACTTGCTCCAATTTGGTTAATCGATCAGCCTAGGAGGTGAAGAGCCCATGAGCCTAGCAAGACCAAGTGAAAGCCATAGAGAAACTATCACTGCAAAAAAGTAAGATTAAAAAGGCAAAAGCATGGTTGATATAGTCATCATCAGTCCTTGCTTACCAATTTAGTTGTGACATATATTTTCTTGAATAAGCATCATAGTGGGTAGTTTTTGCTAGCTTGTTTAATTTCTTTCAATGTCCTCAATGAGCACTAAAATCTTGTTTCAGTGTGCAAGCCCACTTGTCACACACTGGCATGCACATGCTGATGTCCCATTTAATTCAAAGATTTAAAGAAAGCCTCTTTATTATGGAGCACTTGACAAAAAAGATAGGCTTCCATGCATAAAAGGCCATGCATTAATTCCACGTCCTCTCTTCATCTTCTCCCACAAAAAAACCGACCCAGGAGAAGGAAGTGACAAAGCTTGAGTGAGAATCGCACCCAAACCCTGCAGCCTTTTCGGTACCAATAAGATTCCAAGTCCCTATCATGAACCCATGCACGCCAACTAAGAGGAAAAAAATATTGAAATTGTTAGAGATAATAAATCACTTCTATAGATGGCAGAATCTGACATTATTTGAATTAATTGAAAGGTGGCCATTATATACATACAATTTTCTTTGTTGTTTAGCTTTGGAGCTATAACTTCGGTATTCCTCCGTCACAAGTGAAAGACATTAATAAATTTAAGGGCTGCCGTATTTTTTATTTTAAAAAAAAAACTACAGTTTTTCATAAAATGCTCATATATATGATATGAATCAATTGCGGGATCCGCACTTGAACCATGTTGTATATATGCATATATACAGCACGGCCTACTTAATGAAAGGTGGAAAGAGATGTATGCGGACTACATGGCTTCAATATTGTATTGCTTTACTTTGGACATAATAGCTACCCTACTGTCTATACATGTTCGTATGCATCACTTATTGTCACACGGGTTTCTATTAATGGCTCCATTATAATACTCGAAAAAATTTGTGTAGGTTCTTAACTAGAAAGTTGACGTGAAGTGCTTTACTAGATTCTCCTATTTCTACACATGCATCGATCTACAGATCACTTTCAATGATGCTTTCTCAGCCATGGAGATAACAAGTTAGGTTACCCGTTAAATTTTATGCGCCATCATATTCATGTCCTCAATTTACACCTAATCTAGCAGGTTTGAAGCATCAATAGAAACTTAATTATCACAATTGGAGGGTAAATCCTCTAGAACTAGGAGCTATGATTGGATATATATATATATATATATATATATAGATATATATATATATATCTACTAACTTACAAGTGACAAAAACCATCCTTGCTTTTTGTTATGGTCTCCTGATTGCTCGCAGACACAACTGGTGAAACATAAAACTGGAAACAGTCTGGAAAGTTATTCACAAGAAATTGTTTCTCACTTGCGCAATGGCCATATCACCAACAACTACCAAGGTTTTGTTTTGGAGGAAATTTTAGCTCTGGGAAATGCTTTAAATTGTGAATTTATGTATACTCCTAGAGCTAATAATACTATAGCTGATTCCCTGGCTTCTTTAGGAAGATTAGCTAGTTCTGATAATGAGTATTTGTATGTGGGTGGCCTCCCACCATCTACCAACACTGATATTTGTAATTGGGTTTAACTTTTAATGAAGTTACTTTCTCAAAAAAAAGAAAAAAAAAAGAATCATTCGTTTCTTTTTCAAAAAACTACAAATTATAAAAAGAAACTTGCTTACTTATTGTTCCATATATTTCATACTAATTAAATTTACAACTCCATCTCTCTCTGTCTTTTTTGTTGTTGTTCTGTATAAATTCCAAAACTTGCTTAGTCATAGATTACCATTTCGAGACTTACCTAATCTCATTGATTGAACCCTATCCTACTTAGCTTGTCCAACCTACGAACCAAGTTAGTTTGAATGGACGTGATTTTATAACCCATATCATACATGGTTGACACACGTGATTTTATCAAAATATAGAGCATTGAATGAAATTTCACTCTTGTGTTGGAATAAAAAGTAAAAGTTACAATAATTACTTAAAAAAAACATACGTTACACACCCTCCTCAACCTTATTATATTTTTTATTTATCTATCCATAAATATAGATACTCGTACAACATGGTGGCCAAAAGTATTAGGCCTAATCAGAGAAAGAGAGCACATGCGCTCATCCCTAGATGAGTCTGTGTGATACACTCATTGTATAGTTTTTATTCATGCACATATATTCGATTTTCAAACTTTACACTAAAATAGATAATTGGAATGAAATTGTACTACTCCAATTGTTAATTCACGTGACAAATTGGTCACACCCCAATGAATGTGAAGATTCCCACCAAAATAGAAATGCGAATTCTTTAGTTCAGCGTGCCCCTTGGACTGACGCACACAGCCAGCTTTATTGAGAATCTAGTTGTACAATTATTTTCCAAAACTCATGTCAACCTTCTTTAAAACACATAACACTTTAAAACACATAACACATAAAAGCATGACATATATTAGTCTGGAGACCTAGATTAGTTTGAATCTTCAGATGTATTTAATTCATCACACCTATATTGATTTATACTGAGTAAAAATTGGTCATGCATTCACGTCCTCTCTTCAACTTCTCCCTCAAAGAAAAAACCGACCCAATAGAGAGAAGACAAAAGAGACAAAGCTTACAAGTGAGTGGGAATCCCACCCAAACCCTGCTTTTTTGGTGCCAATAAGGTTTAAGTCCCCGTAATGAAACCATGCACACCCATTTTGATATTCCATACTTCTTTTTTTAAAACAAAGATAAATTTTATATCATAAGAGAAGAAGAAAAATCATTCTTTGGGGTTTCACGATAGGAGCATGGACCGAAATCCATGTCAAAAGGAAAGGACAATACAAAGAGAGCACTAGCACAACAAAACAAAGCAGAAAACCAAAAAAAGAAGAAGCATTGGTAGTCATGCCGACCACATGGCATGCACCCACCACCTTTTGTTTGCCACCAATTTCAAACAAAAAGGGAATGGTTAGGCGGCTTGAGTTGGGGCGTGAAAGGAGCTTTATTCATTCATCATTCAACGTTACTTGTTTATTTTTCCAAAGGTGTGAGATATAGACTAGTGCTTTAGAAGGAAAAGAATAGACATGCCCCTCTGGCCCTCCCTAGATGAGGCTGTGTGATGCTGATGCAATCACTTTGTACAGATTTTTTAACTTTATACTACTTTATCCAAAAATGGAGAATTGAAATGGACTTATACAACTCCACTTATATAAGAATTAATAAAGAACGAAATCCTTTTTTAAAAAATAATAATAATTTCATTTGTTTGCACATAAAGTAAGAAAATAAAGTGATCCATTGTGAAACATTTTTCTTTGTTTCTATTAAAGTTGAAAGCTGAAACACTAGAGGGCCGAAAATACTACCCAGGCCGCTTTCATCATGTCTACCTTAAAACCGGTTCTTAGGCTCCCACGTCATGATGAAAGTGGGTAGTATCGCTGAGCTTCTAGTGGTGGGTGCATATGCCATGTACGTGGTCGGCATGACTACTTATGGTAAGATAACTTTACTATTTTCCATGTGCTTTACAATGAATAAGTTAAAGAATAATTTGAGTCTTTTCCATGTTGATGGTAAATTAAATAGATGGGTAATCCCGTGATCAAAGACGTGACAGACATGCAAGGAACTATTGACTTTGCATGGAGTCATGGGATAAATTCTTATAGAATTTCACAATCCCTGAAGAGGGACTGTCATTTCAGCAGATTTGATAAGAACCCGCAAGCAAAGCTTCATTACTGCTGTGACTGAATATCAATATCCGTAGAGACCATCCATCAATAATCTCCTGACCATCCATCGATCAACATTATTGGAATTAATTGAAAGGTGGTCATTATATACGTACATTTATATATATATATATTAAAGTTCATGAATTTTGGGCCGTCAGATTTAAATTCGTTGAGCTTCATCGTACGGCTGTTTTGTGGATAAATTATGAGGAAGACTTACCTCGACCTAAACCACTAATCGTCCGAGACCACAATCAACAAATGAATTTAAGGTTCAAAGATCTATATTGAAGGGGTTGCTAACAACAACTTTTCCAACCTCAACATCAAGTTTATTCATCAACGACCATCTAAACACAGAGGATTCAACTGAATCAATAAATAAAATTAGAGAAATTGTAAAATTGCAAACAACCCGAGCAAATAAAAACACCACCCAGAAACAAAGGGTTAATTATACTTTACAACACCGAAAGATATGAGTTGTTACACTTTAGTCACCGTATTATTTTTTGGTACAAAGTCTTCATTTGAATTGTAAAAGTGAGACAAAATGATTATCCGAACAGATTTTGTACAGTACCGGTCAATGAGCTTGCTGATGTGGCATTTACACAACGAATATTGCTCAAAATATGATTATGTGGCATGTTTATTAGACATCCACGTCAATAAATAACTGTGTGTAAATGTATAATAATTTAAAAAAATTGATGTGGCAAATATAATAATTTTCTCAACATTAATATCTTTTCAGAAAAAAGGAGGAACCCTAATCCCTTTCATCCATGTCATCACTGCTCCCTCCATTGAAGAAGCTGACGAAATTCATCTGGTCATCCTTTCATCTTTAGTTGAATGACTATTTGGACGATGCGGAGAACGATGTTACACCACGCCTATCTTGCGACGCCTTACCTGCCACACAACAACTCTAATAAAGAAGACAAGTCGATCCTTCCGTTATGAGGGAGAAGTAGAGATTTCAATTGTAGGGAGATTTCACTTCACCTGCAACCCACCAAGCAATGAACACAATCTCAACGTTGGGGAGATTTCGCTTCACTTGCTGTTAGAAATATATGCTGCAGAGAAAGAGGAAGTCTGAGGCGTGGATGGTCATTGTCCTCAAAGATATTTCCGGGGTACCGGATATCCTCCAAGATTCAACACTCTTCCAAAGTATTTTGGGTGGCAGGAACAACATAAACAGTGTAGTGGCGTAAGACCAAAGAGGATGAAGAAGAAGTGAGTTTAGAACTAATGAGGCTGTGTATTTATAGTGCAAAGATTGTAATTGGTTAAGAGAGAAATCTGGGGAGTTGATGGGATAGTGGAATAGCAACATGAATGTTCTTCACTGGAACAACAACAAGACTTGTTCCAAAAAACTAAAACAAAAATCTGGAATGAAGAAACAAAAATATTGGAGGGGCGTGAGAATAGGTCTTCACTGGAAGAGCAACAAGACTTTGTTCCAACAAAAATATGGAAGGAAGAAACAAAAATTGGGCGCCCATTCGGCTTAGCCCTATATGCACGCGAACCCATTACCATGACTTGTTGCTTATAAGCTCATGGTTGTTGGTTTGCTTATAAACCATATCACAAGCTTTGATTTCTTCCATTTCGGACATTAAAACTTTTGAAATAACACACAACACTTGCAACCCACCAAGGAATTAACACTATGGATATTTCCCAATATAAGCAGCTCTTTCGAAACATAGTCTATATGCTGTCATATGGACCTTTAGTTTGTGTAATCTAGAATTTATATAGTAATAGGCTAGCTTGTTTGCATTATTAGCTTTCTGCTATGGTGGGATAGTTTATGATCTATTCAGAATTGATTGAGCCTGGTACCTATTAGTCCTGGGTTTGTTTAGCTTCTTTCTTGTTTCGGCGATAAGCCTTTCTTCATTTTCGATCAATGAATAAAATCTCATCTTATTGATATAAAAAAAACACTATGGAGATTTCAAAGACGGCTCTAGAGATTATGATTTTTAGGGTATTGGTGAAGAAGAGATCCTCTTTCAATTATTTTTTAAATTTTTTTCCTAAATTCCACATGTATAAATAGATATATAATTTATTTTATTTAAAAAACGAAAAAAAAAACATATATTACCACATAAGCATATTTTAAGCATTATTCGTTTGGGTAAATGCCACATCAGCGGGAAAATTTGACCGGTACCGTATAAAATCTGTCCGAATGATCATTTTGTCTCACTTTTAATATTCAAACGATGACTTTGTAACAAAAAATAATACAATGACTAAAGTATAACAATTCATATTTTTCGGTGCTGTAAAGTATAATTAACCCAAAAACAAACTATCAGATAGTCGGAGCATATTCAAAGCACGCACCAAGCAACATTGAAGCAGAAAGACAACGCGAACCACATGAACGACCATGTGTTAATCACATCAGACCAACACAATTGAGGGAAAAGAATAAAATAAAGCCCAACAAAGAAAAACAACCACCAGAATAAAATCTAGAGTACGAAAGTGACAGGCATAAAATAATAAATGAAATCAAAAGAAACCCGAACCCACTCCAGAACAACGAAACTGAAACAAAGCTCATAGATCAACAGAGAGCCTACGAAAACAGCAGCAATCGCAAGAGCTCAATAACAAAATAAAGCGTTCAGCCATGAGCTTCAACCTCTGAATCTGCTCCAAAAATTTGGCAAGGTCCGGGGGCAGGATCCCCAGATTTTTTCAGGACTAAACTATAAATATAGATAAACAATTTTAATTATCAAAATAAATGTAATGACATGTCATCCACTTGTCTCAGATTAAGAAAATTTTTCATGTAATTCAAATTAATGTACTCGCATGTTTGAGATTAAAAAAATTATCTATAAAATTAAAATGCAATGACATGTCGTCCACATATTAAGGATTAATACATTTCTTAACGTGGATATTTCTGTCAGCCGCTTCAATGCGGACGAAATGAGGTTCCAAAATGATAACATGAAGTTAGGACTTTTGGAGTCAAAAATAATCTTTTTAAATCTAAAAAAATTATAGTTGCATTTTGATATATTTTAGAATTCAACGATATATCTTTTGTTCAAATTAAAAATCAAATTCATCGTGATCGAAACATCGAATGTTTTGAGTTTATATCTGACGATCTAAAATTGTTACTTCTTTTTCATGTTGAATTTGATTTTTGTTTTGAATAAAAAAATATAACATTAGATTCATAAAACCGAGCAAAATACAAATAGTAATTTGAACCCTAAAAGTGACCCCAAAAATTAGAACCTTAGAGGAGAATTCCTCATATATATATAGGAACAAATAAGTAATTTCTTTAATTTATTTCTAGAAAAAAACTTATTAAGGTAATATAATGCGAGCAAAAATAATAAAGAGATGAAGTAAATATTGATAAAAAAAATCAAGATAATAAATGTGTTAGAAAATAGAAATGATGTATGTGAACATGAAGATTTAAGACATGGTTTTGATGAAACTTAGGTGTGCCAATATTCCAAGAGTTTACTTGTTTAAAGTCATCCTCTTGAAGTTGGTGAACGTGAGAGAGGAATGAGTTCACAAGCTTAATTGCATCCTTATTTGAATTCAGATTGGGTGTTTGATTCTATTGAACAATAAAACTATTGATTTGATTTCGGGTTCTGAAATCAGCAGTTCTAACTGTCGACTCATTTTTCCAAATTATTTTTCATTATTAAGAAAAGGTAACAAATATAAAATACGAGCTTGTTTGATAGCTGTAGTAGCTATTTGATAGAAATATTAATTAATCATAATTGTTTTAAGGTCCATTGATTTATCCGTAACTCCCGAGAACCCAAGTTTTGTTCTAAAAAATTAAATATATATATATTTTTGATAAAAGATGATGGCACCTTATATGTTGAACTTTCAGCAGCACCCTCTCCAATCTTAAAAAAAAGTTAACAATAGAATTCAATAATAATAAATACTAGATATACAGTGTTTGACGATGAGAGGGAAAGAATTTACCTGATACACAAATCAAAAGCAAAATGCACAGAGAGAGCTTGAGTGATGATGACCTCTCCATATTGTTGTTTTTTATGAGAATTAGTGTTGTATGTTATGTAGAATGATCACCCTATCACCTCTATCTATATGGTTTACCTTATTTCCTACCATACTATTTCTCGCACAATTTAATTACATGATTTTCATGAATCCCTTCTAATTAATGTTGTCAACGATTTGAGATATCTATAATCCGAGAAGGATATAGTAATAAATAAATATATCTGTAACTATATATGAAACAAATAAACTATTTTTTAATCTTTATATATTAAACTAAAGATAATGAGAGCAAACTAGCACAATTGAGATGTAAATATTGATAGCAAAATTGGAACCTTTTGATCGTCAGTAGCCAAAATAAAACATGACCTATATTTCGATGACTAAGGTCTTCCTTCGCATTCAATGAAACTGGGGTTGGGATGAGTTGGAAGGGGTAGGGGTTCATAATAAACCCCTCTCAAACCCTTATTTGGCAAAAATTATGGGTGAAGTTCAAAGGGATTCGTGAAGCCTCAGACTGAACGCTTTTCAACACTCCAAATCAGAACCCCTTATTTTGAGGGTCTCAAGGATGTTCAACCTTTAATAAGGACATTATAGTAATTTTTCAATAAAAATTTAGCGAACCCCTTTCAACCTTACTAATTTTCCAGACAAGGGTTTATACTTAAAAATTCAACTCCTTCCAGCCCAACATCTCTCAACCCCTCCTTTGTAAAATGTCAAGCATAGCCTAAATATTGTATTAATCCGTAAAATATTTGAATGAAGATAATTTGGCCGAACAAAATGCACCAAATTGTGCATAGATTGGTGGTTCGGTAAAAAGTGCACCAAGCAGACACAATATGTGCAGATATCTCAAGTTCGAGCCCGACGTCGATTTTAGTCGATTGTTTGACATATTTTGATCAAATCATTTAATCGGTTATCAGTCAATTGTGTCGATTTTCAATTTGTTTTAATAGAAAATTTGTTATTTGTTTTTGAAAAACCGATCAATCAATTCGGTTTTGATCAATTTCAATTTTTTCGATTTTTTTTTACAACCCTAATATTTGCGCTGCATTGTCATGTGGTTCTTTGTCACCTTAGTTGTGGCGGGGCAATCTTATTCTCAAAAGATTGTCCAGTTTGTTCCATTTACAATGTCATTGGTATTTATGTCGGTAATTTTACTATCAACGAAAATTTGCAAGTTAGCAACGGAATATTTCGTCGATAATCGCTGATTTTCTTATAGTAAATGAAATAAGTTATTTCATTGTGCAAATATAATAGAATAGTTATGCATCTATGCTTCATATGTATGAGATACCATGACATATATAAACTTGAGATATTTAACACCACTATAAGCTTAAAACAAGCAAAAATATATGGTAGAATGAAGATTAATACATAAAAAAATTATATCAAAAAGCAATGATTAAATTTAGCCATTCAAAATTACTAGTTATTGCATATTAATAAATATCATGATTTATTAATCCTCCTTTGTTTGGTCACTTATATTTATCTTTTGAAGATGTTTTTCGTATATATCTTTCTTACTTTTGTACACAAGAGACACTAGGTATAATGGTATATATACAACCATTGATCTGCCCTAATTTGGTTCCCTAACTTACGGCCTATAAGGCTATAACAACTATACAAGCATACATTTGGTAATATATCTCACTATGGGAACTTTGAAGAAGAGTTTATAAGAATATGATAACTCTATAATTTAAGGTTAAAAATTAGATAAAATATCAAAATTGTCTAATTGTAAGGAGATTATATAAAAAAATGTGGATCCAAAGTATTTATTTATTTGTAAACAATATATAGCAATAAATATTACCAAATATATTTTTTTAATTAATTAGGGAAGCGGATGAGACTCGAACTCGGAGTTCGAGATTACATACGACTCAACTCATCAACTGGGCTATTCGAGATTCGTATACTTTTGCTTGACTTTCGCTTCAAGAGAATGGTGGTTTCAGCAATCATTGAAGTAACCACATGTGGATCCATGTTGGATGCTGGCCTCCTGTCCTCGAAATAGTATGACAAAATAATATACAGACAACAATTAATTGTTTATACTCCACAGCCATAAAACAATCTAATGCTAATTCAGAACTTATATCAGTGCAAGAAGAAACATTCTTTGATGTAATGAAATGACAGAGAAGCTTGCGACTGGATTTACGTACAGGTGACAAAAGAATTTGTACAGTAACAAGTTGGAGGGGGCAAAGGAAAACGACATTCCTCTCTTCTGGATTTACAGGTGTGAGAGCTGAATGAAACAATTTGAACAGATTTACGTGGTTCGGCTTTGACCTATGTCTACAATGCCAAAACGATGGTTATTTTATTTCATTACATTCAAAACACTAGAATTCAAGCTCCAAAAATCCTCTCTTGCCCACTGCAAGTTAAAAGGTCTTTTTGGACAGTTTTGTCGGTTTTGCAATAGTTGTGAAGATTTATAGTAGCTGTAGAAGTTTTATGTCATACAACTATGGGATTCAACTGTTTATGCGCAACCGCTTGGCCTTTGGCTTCCGTATTTCGACTATTCCACTTGGGTTTTGCTGTCAGGTTCTTACTTGTATCATTCGTCCCCCGACTTTGCCAATCAATTATGATGTGTTGAGTGTGATGCCCTTATTCAATTGAACTTAAGTTTTGATCATAATCGTTGTATTAGGCTTAGTGACCTTACCTCTTATGGATTCGCGTTTTGAGCTCGTCCCATTTATTTTTGGATTGGACCTGAATATTTTAGCCCATACAAAAGTCATATTGAATAAAACTAAACTTTACAACATGGTTTTTGCACATGCTGACATGCACGTGTTACTTGAATATTCTCAGATAACCTTTTTTTCAGGCATGGCATTTTCAACTTGCATATACATCACTCACAGCAATGTGCGGGCCCAGTTCTAGTGTACATATATACTAGCAAAATTTGGCCCACGCTTTGCTGCGGGTGCAATATTTTTTGCAATATAATTTGGCCTCTTCATTTTTGTTTATTTTAGGATAAATCAGTCATTTTCTTAAGCGGCTCAGATGACCTACATATAAAGTCGACATACACATGAGTATTTCCAACGTTTAAAAGAAAAATAAACCAAACATTGCAACAATAAAAAAGGCAAAATAATAATCTGTTCATAATTGTGATTATCAAGCACTGAAGAAACAGCAATCTAATTAGGACAATGAGAAGAATCGTTGAACATTAATTTTAAAAGAATTTCATGTCAAATACAATCTTAGGGTCTAAGCCTTGCACTTTTTTTAAAAATGGACTTGGGTCAAAGTCTTGGATACTGACAACCACAAAGTTTAAGCCTGTACTCATGTCGGGCCGAACGATCCGGCCCATATTAAATCTGAACGAACAAACCCGGTCCACGAACACAAACGAAGGCAGAACGGAAGCCGCCCTATTGTCGCTCGCGTGCACTAACATCCCAGATCTATCTCTCTCTGTTTGTCCTGCGAAGAGCTTGTCTTGCGCCATCTATCGTTCCCACTTTGAACATCTTTCTCATTCGAAGTTATCTTATTGGTTCTCTCTGATGCCCATGGACAAGCAGTAGGTATTGCAATCGTTTTTAGGACAAGGTCCGTCTCCTGCCAATTCTTTGCGCAAGAACAATTTTTCATGTGTGAAATCGATGATTTGGTTATAATTGGGTTTTCTATGTTTGGTTGCTGTCGAAGTTGAGGAAGCTAACAGGGACAGAGGTTGACTGGCTCGTGTGTGTGGTTTAACAATTTGCCTAAAAATTAGTGACGGGAAACTATGGTTGGCCGTGCCTGAAACAATGCGTGTTTCAATGGCGTTACTTTTTTAGTTCATTTATTTCTTCCTTTTGGGTTCTTTATGCGTTAGAATTTTTGATGTGGCTCCAGCGATTGCTGTTTGAAACACGATATCTATTCCACTCAGGAAATGGAATTTAGGTTTTTTGTATTTGAAATTATTGTTAAGAATTCATTGATGGTGCATTGTTGTATTGTTGTCTGCCTTAAAGCATGAAGTTAATTATCCACCTGGTTTGACGTATGCTTAGATTGTTTTAAGGATTCACACTTTCGTGCATGTAAAAAAAATCTTTTTGTATGTGCTAGAAACATAAAGCACTAGCTGAAAGTATCTTTTTCATTTACGCAGTCTGAGTTTTATGAAACCAATTCTTGAACTAACATATGCCTACTTATTGATGCAGTGGGGATTGGAATAGGAAGCTGCAATGTATGCAAGGAGAATAAGGGGTAAAGATCAAAGATGGAGTTCGGTCTTTCAACCATCCAAATATTCTATTCGGCCAAACACTGTGGACCATGATTGCTCTCGATCTTTGAGGCATCCAACTATAGCTGAAAGAAACTTCTCTTCTCGGGGTGGTTTGATCGGCAAACATATATTGGCTACTTTTTCTTCTCAAACCAATGCTTCAAGAAGTAATTATGCCATCTTTCAAGGGAGATTTGATAAGGGGTTGAAGAATAGCCAGTTACGTTTCTATAGCTCAGAAGGAGATGGAAGGAATGCAAGTGAGGATAAGCATACACCTGTGAAAGAAGGAGCTAACTTTGACAAAGGAAAGACTTGGCGTGAGACAGATGGTGGGGAGAGTTCAAGGAATTGCAATCTCCATGCTCAACTTGGGGAACATGATCAGAAGGAATGGCTGAATAATGAAAAGCTCACCATTGAGAGGAAAAAGAAAGAATCTCCTTTTCTTACTCGACGTGAAAAATTCAAAAATGAGTTCCTGTGCAGAGTTGTTCCGTGGGAGAAAATACATGTTTCCTGGGAATCCTTCCCTTACTATATTAAGTAATTACCAGTCATGATTACTTCACAGTAATCTAACTCTGTTTTATTCATGTTCTTCTGTTGATAAACTTAATTTCTGTCATTTATTTTTGCAGTGAACACGCCAAAAGTCTTTTGGTAGAATGCTCAGCTTCCCATTTGAAACATAAGAAGTTCACTACTTCATATGGTGCTCGTTTGGCATCTTCAAGTGGACGGATATTGCTTCAGAGCTGTCCCGGTTAGTAACTGACCACCAAACCAAAACCAAAACCCAAACCCAAACCCAACCCACCCCCCTATCCCCCAAAATCCTTGTTTGTCTTTGACCAAAGCAAAAAGTATAGATGGTGGTTTTAACTTTTGAGTTGATTAGTTGCATGATGATGCCACTTGTAGGCACTGAACTTTATCGGGAGAGATTAGTTAGAGCCCTTGCTCGAGATTTACAAGTTCCTTTGCTGGTGCTTGATAGCAATGTCCTTGCTCCTTATGTAAGATTTTGATAACATTGATATACTTTCTAGACTTTGTTACCTATGACACAACGATACATTTGTTTAATTATATTCTAAACCATTGGTGCAGGATTTTGGTGAGGATTCCACAGCTGAGGGTCAATCAGATGATGAAAATGCAGTGTCTGGGGAGGAATGTACTTCTGAGTCAGAGGTTGATGATGAGAATGATGCAAGCAACGAAGAGGAACTGACAAGCAGTAATGAGGGAAGAACAGATTGCAGTGATGATGATGGAATAGATGCTGAAGCAACTGCAGAAGCAGCTCTTAAAAAGCTTGTTCAACCCTTCAAACATGAAGATTTTGAGAAGGTAGGTTCATTTGAAGTATTGAGAACTCTTTGGGACTTTTGGCTATGCTTATTTGGCTTGAATGAGGTATGACAACTAATTGTTTTACTTAATATATCCACAGCTACAATTGATGTAGGACAATTTTTGAAGTTGTTCTACAATCAGAAAATTACTCTTCAAATTGCTGTGAACAGTGGTTTAAGTGCTTGGGTGTTTACGGATGGATGAAAATAAAGAACAATGACCTTTGAGTCTAATGCAAGCAAATCCTTGGAAATCCTTCTACATCCATTTTGCATATTCTCCCTAGGTTTGAAAAAACTCTTCCTCGAGTTTTAATGGAAGCATTTCACGTTGTACTTTCAAAGTTGCTTTGGAAGTACATGCTTCAAATGCTCTTGCTTCATTGGAAACATCAAAATTAATAATGGGATATTGGATCCATTAATTGCACCGTTGATTCCTGTGGACACTAAGAAATCAGTTGAAGTAACTTGTATAATAAATTTGTTATTCAACAGGCTTTGAACTGCATCTGTACTTGACTTTGCAAAAACTCTTTCCTTCTCATATCCAACGCATTCCTTACTGTTAAGGTAGGAAATTCTGGAGTCCTTACTTCTATTACAAGAACTTTAGGTGGCAACTGGAAACTCTTCCTCAGGTAGCTTAGTTGGCAGAATTTTCTCTTCATGGACGTCTTTAGACTCAACCTTTGTAGCACTTTCAGCCTTTATTATGTTGTCGTTGTTAGGAATTTTCGAAAGGACAATGCTTAAGAAACAACCCCCCCAATTAATGTGGAGTGTTGGGTGTTAAGTGGGCCCCACATGTGTTTTTATAATCAATGGTTAAAACACATGACACATAAATTTGGGGGTCACAATTTGGGTTGATGTAGCATTGCTCTTTTCGAAAACAACTCGAAAGCTTTTATCCCGCCATCTTTGCCATTAAGACAATAAAAGCTAGATGGATTCTTTTGCTTGGTGGAAGTTTTTAGGTTCAACATCTTTCTTGGGGAAATCATAGATAGTTGCAACACTCATCACTAGGATGATATTTTGCCTATATTATTTTTCGGGGAAGCAAAAAATGTTGGCTTGAGGAATAAACAGCTTTGAAGTCTAAACTGGAGTGCTTGTTCTCATTTGAAACCAAACCCATAGTGCTTTTTTATATTTTGGTTCATTGCATCCCATGTATCTATTGTTGGTTGTTCAGTTCTATGTAGTGTTTCTTCAACACTGTACCAACACGCTGAGCTGCCCCTTTAAGCTTAGAGTAATACTACATCCACCCAAAATATGACTCTCATTTTATCCCAAAATCTATGTATCTATGTGGCATGTAAAGTAACCATTGATTATAAACACAAACGTAGTGCCCATTTAACATCCAACACATGTAGCCCATTGCAAAATTGCAGAGACAGTTTTCAATCTTTTGATTTGGTTGTCAAGTTTGTGGAAATTTTTTGTTGGTAGTTGTTTCATGTTTGGCGGACAACAAAAACTAAATGCACTAGACTTCAGTAGCATTTCGATGGGCCATGAAGGAAAAGTACATATACTTATAGATTTATTTTTTGTTCAGTATCCTTGAGTTGAAATGATTTGTGTCATTCATGATGTTAATTTATTGTCAACTAGCTTTGATAGAACATCTATGAGATTTATTATATCTTCCAATCCTAGTTGAGTGTGTTTTTTGTTATTATTATGTTGGCTTGGACACTCATGTTAGATAATAGGGATAATTTCCTTAGATTGACCATAAACTACGACCTAATTTTGTATTCTGACATTACTTTTATGGCAGAGGGTCTCTGGGGAAACAGAGAATTCCGAAACCACAAAGTCTGAGACTGTTGCGACCTCAGACAACGCCAAGCGGCCACTGAAGAAAGGTGAAATATGACTATGTCTTCTTCTTTCACCTTCAGTCTCTGGAAAACTTGCATGTTTGGATTTTGGAATATGAATGTTCATCGTGGAGGCAAAAATTTGTAAGGAAAAGAGAAAAACCTAAAAATGCTTATGTGAAGAAATTTTACTGTTTTGTCTTATTTGGCACTAGTTAAAGACTTAAAAGGAAACGCATGATATTGAGGTTTTGGGTGGTCCAGCTATTGGAATGTGGGTAATTTCTTTTGTTTTAGTTGGTTATATTATTTTATTTCCTTTTGCTCCCCCTGCCAATCAATGATGTCATGTAAAATATCATTTGACCTAATTTTTGCTACCTTTTTTTGTGGGGGTAGTTGTCATGGAAGTATAATTTTTGTGATGCATTTTCGCAGCTGTCAGCGTGTTTTTGTTGTGGTGGTTTACTGGTTTAGGCGTTTCTGTGATTCGACAGAGTCGTGGCAGTTGCTGTTTTGCAGTAGTTTCAATTTGTTATACGCTTGTGCATATCATTTTAAGTTACTTAGCGAGGAGGAAAAAAATGCTCAGGAAAGTTTGGGAGAGTTGGAGTTCAATTGGTTTTAAAAAGTACAACTTCTCTCTGTTCTCAATTTCCTGAAAAATGAAAAGATATTAAAATAACTCTCTGTCCCCTGTTTCTGCTAAACAATATCATCAGAAACATTCTTCAGAAGAAATTTCAATGTGAAAATGAGTGCAAGTCTCTATCAAGACTTTTTGGAACCAATGAAAATATATTTTCTAGAATTAATAAAATAAATCTCGGGATAAATGAAGAATCTGCAGCTGGTCCTATTGCCATTGTTTGGTGTTTATGGAAGGAAAGGAATAGAAGGAATCTCATCCAGTTTCCCTTGCTGATACAGTGATACTGATTCTTCCGCTTTAAGGCTTTGTTGTTCTAGTAGCAATTTTTTTTTCGCAATCTAAAAACAGAAGATGAAACAGGAAACATTTTCCGACCAAGGCACACTTGGTTTGTTGTTCGGAGCATGGTATGGTCTGATAATTGCTTGCTTGTGGGGATTTTGGTTTTAGATAATTTCTCAAGCTGCTTTCAGTCTATCCTACTGTTACAATTATCTTTTGTTCCTTCATACTTTGCCTCATATTAATATGTTTATAATCTTTTGCAGGAGATCGTGTGAAATACATTGGTTCTTCTTTACATGTTGAAGTGGATAACCGGTACTAATAATCTTGTCTTTATCTGATGTACTTTGTATATTTGGCCTCTCAAGAAATGGTGTAAAAAAAATAAAGGAAGAGGAGGGGGGGGGGGGGGGGGGGGGGGGGGGGGGGGGTGGGGTGGGGGGGGTGTGTGTGTGTTTGTATGTAGAATCTATCTGGAAATTTTGTGTGAATTTATGATGAAATAATTTTAAGAATTTTAAGAAATTAGATATTAATCGTATAAATACATCATAAGGTTAATCTGAATTGAAGAGGTTAAGCTCTGTTCATTTTTTTACAATGGCCTTTCATGAGCAATATGTGCCAAGGATTGCTAACATTCAGTGATCTTATTGTCGTGACTATACAGAATGTTGAGGTTCTGAATATTATAATTATCATACTTTTTTTTATTTACATTACTGTTTACTTTTTATTTTTTCCATATGTAGTCCTTTCTGAGGTATGTGGTATGAGGATTTCCCTCAAGGAATATATGTGTGGTGTATGCTTGATGACCATGTCTCTGGATGAATCCTGAAATTTTAATGTAAATATAAATCTGAAGGGCATTCATTTCATGCTTTGTTGATGGTTTTGCTATTTTTTATATTTTTTTAATTCATATACATTTAAAATATTATATACGAATTTTATCACAAAGAAGAGTCTAAGAAACTCTGTGTTTAACTGAAATTATCAATATAATTTTGCATCATCATTAGTTGACAACTTGACATCTTCACTGAAGTTTAACTATTAGTTTACATGTTTCTGGATTTATTTTTTATTCTCTTTCTCCTTTTTAATAGATACATCTTGTTTTGGAGTAATTTTGTTGAGAAAATTACATTTTTCTTCACCTGTTACAAGATAATCTTATGGGGTTGCTTGTTTCTGGTTGCTGATTGTGAAAATCATTCGGTTCAAGTATGCATCTTTCTATGTTTTTCTTTTTAATATTTATGGCTTGTTACTTCTATTTTTGCTATGCTCTTTCAGATTTTGAATGGCGTTGTAGAAGTGTACTTTGTTTCTTTTTGCTTTCTTGAGTTTTATGTGCATTCTTACTAATTCTTTTCATTCTCTTGAGTGTCATGCACTTTTCACCTTCAACATTGGTTATTTGATAAACACTGGAAATCTAATTATGCTAAGCTACTCGGTTAGGTCGTTATTATGTATATTTTCCATCTGGTGGGGTCGAGGGCAAGCTACTCTTTTGATTTGGTCTTGAGTATTTGTTGTGAATGATAACCATGCTCTTAGGATGGTCATAATTGCCAGCTTTATTCTAAGAACCCTCTAGCATAACTCATCCTCCTAGTGCACTTTAACTTCACCCTTGGTAATCTTGATATACACAATGCATCACAGGATCGCTTTTTTGGGGAGGATACCAACATCTGATGGTCCCAGAAATGCTTATACTGTTATTCATGATCATGACAGGTGGGTTGGTAAGTCGTCTGTATGTATGGAAGAGAAACTCTTGAATTCCCTTTTGTCTCTTAGCATTTCTCCAAACCGCACACTTCATTGTTGGTTCATACCATTTTTTTGTTTTGAGAGCAAACATTCAGTTCATTTTCTTCATGAGGGTTCCAAATAGATTCATTTTTATTCCATATTCCTGGCTAGGGGATCATATGGTGTAGATGCGGGGAAGGTTGTCACGTCTGGGTTTTCCCCACCAAGTTTTATTGTGTAATTCCGTTTTAAGAAATTTTTTCTGATATATCATGGAGTGGATGAGTACTCCTGGTTAGCATTTGGTAACTTTTACGTACTTGTATTTTTTGTCAGTATGACTCCTATGGCATATGGCCCACCTTTTTTCCTAAAATTCCAACTAGATGAACACATAATGGATATCGAGAGTAACTTTTTAACTAATGCATAAGAGTCTATTTTGTTAGTAATTAGTAACTGAGGTCTCCGCTTCTGGTAGTATTAGGGTTGCTGCTGCCTTTGACTCCCTCTCTGGCGATTATTCTTTCACTACCACTGCCCTTCTTGGTAAGTGTCTCTATCTGGTGCTCTATATGGCATAAGAATACGGCTATGAAGAAGGAGGAGGATGGGATGGAGGAGGACCTAGAGGATTATGATGAAGACTGAAGAAATTTATTTTTGCCTTTTTGGTTTCATGCTAATATCTAATATGATACTTTATACTAATATGTTCTAAATTTCTAATGTTTGAATTTTATATGATGATTCTTTGTTCGGGCATTTGAGGGGTTTTGCGCCTTTCGCCTTTAACAACACTGATAGAAATCTAAATGCATTATGCCATTATCTTAGGTTTATATTGTAAGCTGATTACTGGTAGGCTCAACCGTTCTGGAAAGTTATTGGTTCTATTATGTTGTTCAGGATTGCATCTAAACTTTAGGTAGTTCAAAAGAAAACTGTTGTTTGAATACTGTGCGGTGTTAACTTTTATCTTGTAGTCCAGGACACCATGGAACTCAATGTTCCTTTCATTACAGCCCTTGAACGAATTCTGTTAATTAATTTTGGTAGCTTGTGCCTCTCAAGTGTTTGTGTTATAACATTTGGCACATTTGCAGATGCATATCTAGTGGACAAAGAGGGGAGGTGTACGAGGTTAATAAAGACCAAGTTGCTGTTATTTGGGATATTGATGATGGCAGCAAAGCAAATGAAGAAGGGGATGAGAAAATCAAGAAGCATGTTGCAAAAGCATCAGTTTGTTGGATAGATGGTATACTTCTCATCTCAACAAAGTGAAATACTAATTTCATTTTAAAATGAAGATTCCTCTCCTCTTGTTTTGATGTTTTGCTTTAGGTTCCTTCGTTTATTTGTGAACACTATTTAAGATCCGTGTCTTCAGAGTAATTGTATGTTTATTATTCATATTTGGTTACATGGTAAAAGGATGTCCGAGAAGTCCACATTCTGTTTGAGGTTGTCACTTGTCATCAGTGTCGGATGTGGAATAATGCTTGAATTTAAGTAAATGTGCGGTTTTACCAAAATATGGCATTGAATGCCAATTTTTACCGTTGTGTGTGGTCTTTCAATATTAATCTAATTTATTTCTCAATGTTTCTGTCATTTTCCTGTGAGGCATTCTTGATTATCATGCAGAAAAATGCTGGCTTTTGCTTGGGCTTTAGAGGCTCAATAAAATATGATTATTGTTTAAGTCTTTTAGATGTTATTCTGACTGTTGCTTGGAGACTGTTGTAAGTTAGCAGGTGATCTGTGAGAGTGCATCAATTTCTAGCATTATCTATTTTCTAAAAGGGTTTCTAGTGCTTTGTTTAAAGAAGCTTTCTGGTTTTATTTGTGCCATTTGGAAATTGAAAAATTTACTCGTTCAATATAACTAAAAAGTGTTTGCATAAATGTGTCAGATTTTTGGGAATCAATTTTTGTTTTCCCAGATAGAAACAAGAAAAGAAAATAAAAAAATCTTAACTCATCTGAACTCTTGTTTTAATGGTTGACATAACGCAGTTCCTTTTTTTACGTAATTCAATATGATATAGATGAGCTTATTATCTTTTCTCATGTTAGTTAAGGATCTTGATCGCGATCTTGACACTTACTGAAGAGTGGGACAAGTTGGTTGTTGTGCTTGAATTTTTCCAATTTTTTTTTATCTTGTAACCAAGCATTAAACCTAAATTTGACATTTTTTTTGTTCAATCAAAAAAAAATCATGTATGCCAATTCAATAAGTTTATTTATGCATGCATGTGTCGGCTTTTGGAATTGTGGCTTATTTTTGATGTATTTTGTTTCTGGATGTAGTGATGTAAGGACTAAGGATTATGCGTAAATTGATTCATTTGCTGGATTTTGGCAATTCATGTGTTGTAGATGTAGTGATAGGTTAGGTTAAGTTTATGGATTATTCATGCGTTTGTTATTTGTTGAGTTATGCATTTCCTTCAATGAGTTTGATTAGGTTCTTTTGGGGTTCTATATTGAATGATTTATAAATATCCTCATCTGGAATGGGTACTTTAGTCACTGAGATTGATTTGATAGTGTAGACAGGTACTCACAGGGAAAGAAATCAAAGAATGAGATTTACACTTATTTGATTATTAATTTAATTTCCTTGGAAGTTGTTGCTGCCCAGTTTTCAATTTATGATAGATTTTTTTTCTTTTTTTGAATCGCAAATTGGAATTGGATGTTTGTGATTGTGAGACCCGCATTCATTAGAATTTAGAAGAATCGGATGTTTGTAATTGGTAATGTGTTATTTCTTTTCACTCTGTTTTTTTTTGTTGTTTTTTTGAACAAAATCAGTGAGATTTTGGCTATTTCTAGGTAATTCTGCAGATTTGGAGCCGGCAGCCCTGATTTTCACTTGACTTTCCGAATTATTTCTGCTGTTCTGCAGCCCTAACCAATTGGCAATTGGCTATTTCTAGGTAAGTTATTTCTAAACTTATATTAATGGTATGTATTTTCGTTTGTTTTCTTATTCAATAAAAAAACTTTAATAATTATTTGTTTGTTTCAGTGTTGTAAAAAAACGCCCAAATCGGCGACTAGTCGGCCGGTTAATCGGGAATCGCCGGCGAGCGACTCGATTACAGGCAAATCGAAGCAACAAATCGGGTTGCCCGATTAGTCGGCCCAAATCGGACATAATCGGCCCAAATCGGAAATTGCCCAGCCCATTTACCCAATTTCCCAGCCCAGCCCATTGGATATTTTCCAAACCTAATTCAATTCCTTTGAAACTTTGGCAGCAAAGAGCTGTCCATTATGATTAGGCTTAGCCCAGGGTAATAAAAATTCCTGGTTCCGCCCCTGCCTAGGTACCTACGGCTACCTTTTATGCATGAAATTAAAGCCTATCTTTTTTAATTGTCAAGTGCTCCATAAAATACAAGAAGGGGATATTCCCTTGCTCATGTATGTAGACACTCAGAGCATGCAACTATATATATCTCTCCATATCTTCTCTTTGGTGCAATATCATATCCCAGTTCTCACTCGATCCGATCCTCTCTGTGCTCTTACTCACTCTTTTCTAGATGGCAAACTTCTGGAAATTTTTCTTGACTCTGCTGGCTTTGGCTGTCCCATTCCTAGACAGAAATGTTTTGGAACAACAAAATACAGAAAGGGTAGTGAACTTACCTGGGCAACCTCCGGTCAAGTTTCAGCATTATGCTGGGAGTGTCAAACTCCGGGATAATGACACCAGAGCTCTCTTTTACTGGTTTTTGGAGGCGGAAACCGGTGCGGCTGAAAAGCCCATCATGATTTGGCTGAATGGAGGTATGATTTTGATAATGTTTTCCTTCTTTTTAAGTACTTACAATTTAGAATTTAATACGAGGTTTGAATGGTTGATCAGGACCCGGTTGCTCCTCGGTAGCCGAAGGGGCAGCCCAAGAGATAGGACCCTTCCTTCTCGAGGGGTACTCACAATTACGTCTTAACCCGTTTTCGTGGAACAAAGGTATATATAATTGTTATTTTTTTTCACGTTATCAGTTTATTAGGATGGGATATGTAGGTAGTTTAGGGAACCAAATTCCCTCATAATTTATATTTTCGTGTTGATAATTGTATAGCGGCAAACATGTTGTTCTTGGAGACTCCAATTGGAGTGGGATTTTCTTACAGTAACACTTCAAAAGATTATGATCTGGTTGGCGACCATTCTACTGCCAGTGACAATCTGGCATTTTTGGTGAATTGGTATCGGAGGTTTCCAAACTTGAAGACCAACGAATTATACATCAGTGGGGAGAGCTACGCTGGTAAGTGTAGCAACTTGATTTTATATTACAATTTATGTATTTTATTTGCAGCTTAATTACTTACAATTAAATTTTATATCTACTCTGTATGTGATAAGGTCATTATGCTCCTCAACTGGCTGATGCTATAATGGATTGGAACAAAGGAGCGGCAAAAAACTCCTTCATCAATCTCAAGGGCATAATGGTTAGATAATAATTCAAAAGACTCCTTACTTTAGGTTCACTGTTTGGTTGGTGAGAATCTCTGTTTACAAAATTTAATTTTCTGTTTACAAAACAGATGGGGAACGCTGTGATCAACGACCCGACTGATTTTGATGGAACGGTTGACTACGCATGGAGCCACAGGGTTATCTCGGATAAGACATACCGAGATATAAAAAAGGAATGCAACTTCACCAAGTCCAATCAAACTGGAGAATGCGAGCATGCTTTCGGAGGCCTCGTAGCGGCGTATGCCGAGATCGACATGTTCAACATTTATAGGCCAGTTTGTCAGAGCAATGGCAAGATCGCTCCATCCAAATTGCTCGTGAACTCCTCTCAACATGTAAGTAATTATATACAGCTTGTTAATTATATATAAAACTGTGCTGACAATTTTTGTTAAATATTGTTTATTCCAGGATGCATTTGTGGGAAAGAGAGTACGTAAATTTGATCCATGCAGTGACTATGCGACGCCATATTTCAACAGGCCAGACGTCCAGCGGGCCATGCACGCCAATGTCACTGGATTGACGTACCCGTTCTGGTTATGCAGGTATACGTGCATCTTAATATGCCGAATTTCCACCATCTCAGTTCTAAATTACTTACTATATATATGATTTATATCTATATATATATATGAAATAGATAATTTGTAGACTTTTCTCGATCGGTTAATTAGTTGTGGGACTTTACATTAGTTATATATTGTGGAAGTTAGTGAATTGTTTGTTGGCTTATGCAGTCCGATAATTAGGAAGTGGGTTGACTCTCCTAGGACTGTACTACCCACCATTCAGAAGCTTCTGGATGTTGGCCAGCGCATTTGGATATTCAGGTGATATACACTATCCAAGACTAAAATCTTAGTTTGATGTATGTTGGATCATTTTAATTATAAGAATGATTGTGGAACAGTGGGGAATTCGATGGGAGAGTACCAATGACTTCGACCAATTATAGCATTGCGACAATGGGTCTAAATGTGAAGGAGGAATGGAGGAACTGGTATAAGAATGGTCAGGTGGCTGGACGGGTGCAGACATACGAAGAGGGCCTCACATTTGCCACAGTGGGCGGAGCAGGACACCAGGTCCCAGTCGACAAGCCTGAAGAATCTCTCCTACTGCTTATACATTTCCTCGCGAACACCAGTTTGCCTACAGCTTCAAATATGCCGGTCAAGGTTTATGTTTAAGTACTGGGGAATTAAGCTCAAGTGTAGCGTAGCTAGATAGTGTGTCTTGTCTAAAAATAACTAGGATCGATGTTCCTGTTTTGTAATTCATGCAGATTTAATTTGTCATTTTGAAAACTTTAATTACTTGCGCTTGGATTAATCGTGTTTATGCTCAACAAGTGTTCTCATTTATCAATTCAATTCACTGGAGTAGCCTTGTTTCTCAAAAAAAAAAAAAAAAAACTAATTTAAAAGGATGGAATTGGCTATCCAGTTTACATTAGTCCAACTGTTTGGATATTGTTATAAATTTTTCTTTAATATATATGATTTTGGATAGGCTAATTAAATATGTTTAGAGAGAATCCTCCCACACCCACCCACCACCCTTTCCCTCTTCCTTCCGTCAACACCCACCTCCACCTCCCCCGTTTTCAGTCTACCATTACCCCTGCCTTGGTCAGCGTATTAATTCCTACCCAGCCAGTCGATCAACCTCCTCTCAACATAAGCCAAACTCTGTCTTAAACCAAAATACCAGACTCATGCACGATTCTCCCATTGAAACCAACCAAAACCATGTTCATATATAACCAATCCCCAAACCCAAAACTCTACTTCGAGAATTTCCCCCATGATTGGAGTGTCACAAATTTGAGGAAAACTTTCTCCTATTATGGGAAGGTAGAAGAGCTCTACGTCCCAAAGAAGCTAAATCGTCGAGGTTGGAGATTTGGTTTCGTAAAATATCACAGAGAAGAGAATGAGATAGAAATTCTGAGGAGTCTGAAGAATTTATGGATCGGATCCTAGAAGGTGAGGGTCAACAATGTCAAATACAGTCAAACAAATAAAATGCCAAACAAAAATCCTCAGGTTGAGAATATTGGAGAGAGGAGAAGTGATAAAGTCAGGGACCACAAGATTGAGCCAACCCGGGAGAAGTTTGTTGACATTGTTAAAGGAATTGGCCGTGGTGAAACTGATGCATCAAGACGAGTAGAACAAAAGGCTGTAGAAGAAGAATTAATTCAAGAAGAACCGCTGGAATATTATGCCGTCAGGGAGGATTTGGAGTGGGCTGAAAGATCGGCAGTGGGCAAACTATGGCAAAGTGATTCTTTACAGCAAATGTGGAATAGATTATTAACAGACTCTATGATAGAGTGCACGCCAGCTCCGATGGACGGAAAAATGGTTCTTTTAACCTTTCCAACTAGGCCTCGTCATCGGGCCTGGCCGGCCCAAAAAATTAGGTTCAGGACCGGCTTTGGCCCAAGCCCGAGAGCCTTCTTCGGGCTTCGGGTCGGGCATATGATAATTTGATAAGTCCAAGTCCGACCTTGGCCCAAGTAATTCGGGCCAATAAGTCGGTCCTCGGGTCTGGCTTCGAGCTTGGCCCAATGGGCTCGGGTTTAAGTATTAAATATATAAATGTATACATAAATATATACACACATAAATACATATATACACACTTATAAATATATCTATACAATATACATATATATGTATACACATAAATGTATTTATATATATATATACACACACTGTGACAGTGTGCATATTTGCACACTGTCACACACACACATAGATATATATATATATACATATATATGTATGTATGTATATATGTATATACATACATACATATATATATATGTATATATATACATATACACACGTCACAGTGTGCATGTAACATGCACACTGTGACAGTGTGACAGTGTTCATATTTGCACACTGTCACACACACATAGATATATATATATATATGTATATATATGTATATGTATATATATGTATATGTATGAATTATGTGTTATATTTTTCGGGCTTGGGCTTCGGGCCGGCCCAAATGATCGGGCTTATGACCTAGAAATGGAGCCCAGGCCCGCACAAGGCCTGGGTCGGGCTGCCCAGGCCCGAGGTCCCTTCGGGCTTGGGCCGGGTTCGGGCAGGCCCAAGGCCCACGGGCCGTTTGAAGAGCCCTATTTCCAACCAAAGCACAAATGAATGAGGCGATGAGAACAATACCAGATTGGTTGATCAATGAGTGGTTCGAGGATGTATCACCGTGGCAGAGCAAAGAAAGATATGCTTGGATTAGAGTTGATGGTATCCCCATACATGCATGGAACATGGGACTTTTCATGATGATTGGGGATAGAATAGGCAGTGCTGTCTCAATAGACCATAATGCAGTGAACAATACAAGGTTGGATATGGCCAAGATCTTGATTAATGATTGTCACAGAAGAACAAAGAGATTAATCGCTCGCTGAAATTGACAGTGGATGGAGAACTTTTTGAAGTCAAGATTAAGGAGGATAGGGCAGACAGTCCATGGGGTGTCATGTTATTGCCATAATCGCCACGACCCGAACAAATAATGAGTTTTGGGTTTGGGCTTGTGTGGGCCTTACGTTATTCATTTTCCAATATGTAATATGTTATGAGAAGAACAAAAAATTAATGGCAAAAGCATTAATATCCTATAAAATGTAAAATAGGATATACTAATGATTTTTATTCATGAAATTGTTAAGATAATCAAGTTTTCTATTTATCAGCCTTGCTTCTGCACTGGTTTCTCCGACACATGAGAATGAGAGCCTTCTTTCACGGCTTGAGCAGGAGGACAAGCACAAAAACCATTAATACAATCACATAAAAGCGGCAGTGGGCAATCGTAATGTGTCCTGCATGGACCTCTTATAGTACCCCTTCCAGCATCACCCATCTCTAATCCTAACAAAAAAAGTTAAGAATAGTATTCAATTATAAAATACTAAATATAATATTTGTTATATATGAAGAAACAATAAATAAACGATGAGAGAGTGAGAGTTTACCTGATACAAAAATGATAAGCAAAATACATAGAGAGAAGTTGAGTGCTGATGACATTTTCATATTGATGTTTGGACCAGAGTTTTTTTTGTGTGAAATATTTGGACCAGAGTTAGTGTTGAATGATATGGAGAATGGTCACACTATAACCTCTATTTATATGGTTTATCCTATTTATTACCCTATGATTTCTTGCATAATTTACAATATTTTCTTGAATCCCAATAATAAATGGGGTCAACAATTTGGGATATCTTTTTGCAAGTAAATATTTCTTAATTAATTAAACGATATCTCGAATTCTCAACGAATATGTAAACAAATATTCCCTCTATATTTATTTGATTGACTCATTTATTTTTTCACACGCATTAAAAAAAACTCAACTAATATGATTAAAATAATAAATTTAATTAATTTTCTTCCTAAAATACCCTTCATGAAGACAACTCCACTCACACCTTATTATTGCTAGAATTTAATGTCATTTGTTGATAAAAAAAAGCACAAAAATGAGGGTATATTAGTAAATTAGTGATTTTTTTACTTATGAAAAATAAGGAAGTGAGCTATAATTTGGGATAGACTAAAATAGAAATCCAGTATATCAAATGGGGATGGAAAGAGTATATTACCTATAATATTTAGATTGTTTACCCTATTTATTATCTACAACCCCTCTATTTATATATATGGCTTATATTCTTGCACAATTTACATGATTTTCTTGAATCCCTCCTAGCTAGTAAATGCGATAACTTTTTGCAAGTAAATATTTGTAATTAATTAAATGAGATTTTCAATTATTAAAGAATTTAGAAACAAATATATTACATACAGAAGGTCTCTTAAAGGAACTCCAGAGTGAGGTGTTAGTGTATGAAATATTTGTAGTTGTTGTGCTAAAATTCATTAGTTTCATTGGAAGGTGCTAAATTATTAATTTTTTGAGGACAAGCTCATTTAAAATTTAGAGATTTCACAAGTGAGCCTATGGTTGAACGACAATCACTATACATGTAAGGATTGACCCTTCTACTAGAGAATGAGTTCAAATCCCCTCATCCACAATTCTCCTTAATAAATAAAAAATCTAGCGATTTCATTCTTAGCCAATTTATATTTATGCACTAAGGATTCAAGCTCATCAAATAAGTCATCGAATGCATAATTAAATATTTCATTCAAAATAGACATTTCAGAAAAAGCTTATCAACTCATCTTGATTAGATGAGGATTCCACGGATTTGGCTACCAAGCACAAATTTCTCTTGATTTCTTCTTCTTCTTCACTTGTAGAATCATCTGAACTTGACTCATCCCAATTCCCAAATAGACTTGAATGTTTTTTTTTTCTCTATCTTTCCTTTGCCTTTGAAATTATTCCTTGTTGCTTTTGGGAGCTCGACAATCAATCGACCTATTAAAAATACCCTATCCCTATTTTTTCTAATCATCGCTTTTCCTCCCTAAAACTAAAATTGAGACTTTCTGTGCAAGACAAATGCATGTTTACCCTTTACACGTGCTTTTTTTTTACTTTTAGTTGTTTGATACTTTGATCACGTCACGTCTGCACGTATTGGCTGCATAAGTAGCAAAATATTTGTTTGATGACTTAATAATATTATTTTTAAATTTTAATTGTTTTAATTTGTAAATTGTGTATTGTTATAAGCTAGCATATTAATCGTTTTTTTTTGTGGAAAAACGGGAGGGGATTACCCACTAAAACCCAGCTAACTCTCCTCAATTACATGAGTTATTTGTCTCGCTCTAGTCAATCCGATCATATCCTCCCACAGTAAATCCACCAAATCTCTTGGAGGGTTCTGAAGCTTTTCAAATCCTCTATGATGTTGGAGGGATAATGTCGCTAAATAATTCGCACATCGGTTGCCTTCACAATGAATGCGACAAACTCAAACATCCCAATCCTCACTCCACATGATTTGACACTGATTAATCAAATTTACAAATGTTAAGCTTCGAGTTGCCCCACCTTTGAGCCATTCAACCACCATGGCCGAGTCAATTGCTAACATAATCTTTCGATGGCCCTCACTCCAAGCTAGCCACAACCCATGCAACACTGTCCAAAGTTCGGCTTCAACTGAATTACAAATCTCAATATTCACCACAAAACCACCTAGTCACAAACCTTGATCGCTCCGCAACAACCCACCTCCCGCAGCCAATTCCATCGCACCCTTACAACACCCATCCGTATTTAACATAACCCACCTTTCATCAGGCGGATCCCATCTCACCATCTTAATCATTCTACAGCAGCCATGCACCATATTAATCGTTTCTTTAGTAGAGTTTATATGCTAGCATATATATATATATGTATGTATTTGCATATATTATATATAATATTATAATAACGAATTTGAACTCAAACCTATCTAGGTCAATGCGAGGTTGGACCTTTGACTTTAAAGCTATTAATTGTCTGCCAATTTAAAATCGTGCACTCAGTTGTTGTAATTTCGCCTCTCAAATATATTTGATCTATACACCAATGAAAACACTATCAAAGGTATATTATGCACCAGGAATTGAGCTCATTCTCTCATAAATGGACATGGAAAGAGTTTTTAACACCAAGGAACTACACACTTTTTTAAGAGTAAAAATCAGAGAGAATGAAAAAAAATCCTTTAAAAAGAAGAAACCTTTTTAAACCCTAAAATTACATCAGGGTTAATGAAATATTTTCGGTTACAAAATATTATTGGCCATTAAACCTGTATTTTTTTTAGTTACAAATTTGGTAACTTATGACAATTATATTAAAATTTTCTAGCAATTTTGTATTCATCGCAATAAATTAAACGATGTATTTTTTAAAACAAAAATTAAATCGATCAAAAAAAGACGTGAACAAACTTGACCACTAAAAATTTGGTATTTCTCACCAAGATCGTTAGTCAACAAATATGGAAAGTAAATGCGGAAAATAAAAATAAATCAAAATACCACGATTTTATCGAGGAAACTTTACTGGGAAAAACCAACAACCACTATACCAAAACCTAAAATGTGCGGCGCTTTGTTTTGGTAAATTTGATTTTTCTTATAACAAAATCATTCATTTTTATGAGAAATATAAACATTTACAATTGCTTTGATTTCTTTTGCAACACATTGATAGTATTGCACGTACAATTCATGAAAATAGGTCTCCAAATATAATGTAGCAGTAAGGCACTAAAGTCTTTGCATATCTTGAGTGTTCATGACCACACTTATCACAAGAGTCTTGTGTAGGACAGTTGTCTGGAAACTCTCATTCTATATATATATGTATATGAGATAATTGTGTTTCTCTTTTGTTCTAGTTTGGAATTTGATTGAATACAATTACTAATTATAGTTTGATGAGTATCGTAGATGTCTAGACTCAGCAACAATTTGAGGATGGATTGTTCAAATCAAGTTTGCGTTGGAGATTAATTAATAGTACAATATTAGAACCTAGTAAATTTGTAGTTATTCACTCCTTTTAAGCCCAGTCAAAGCCTCCAAGGCAGGAAATCCAATTCATTGTAAAAAGCCCAATCCGAAATAAGTATTTTCAAGCCCGATCCAGAAACGAGTACTACAGTACTACTAGATTACTAGTCTACTAGATTGGCCTTTATTTTGAATTGGATCACGCCTCTGGGCCTGGGCTTTACACATCTTGACCTCTAACATTTGGCGGCAAATTGGAGAGAACTTTATCCGATTCATTCAATCATAAACCGTCTAGTTCATGATAAACGTACAAGCCTCGGAAGTCAGGGCGACCGTGATCCTGGATGTCGGCGTATGCAGTTTATCATGCCACCGCTATCACTAGACTTTACTTGCTAGTGATAAAATTCTGTCCAATGTGAATGATCGAATTTAATCGATACAAATTCAATCAAGTTTAGACATAAATTATATGTTCAAATTTCGAGTTCAAATACAAAATTTTATCATATTTAATTGTTCGAACCTTAAATCGAATTAAATTATTATTTGATTTATTTTCGATGAAAAATGTTATAAAGCTCGAGGTTTTATAGACCAACATAATACAAGTCTACATGGAATGTCATGTGGGCTTCCCATGTTGAAAAATATTTTGAAAAATAAAAAAAATGAGATTTACTCATGCTCAATTTTTTTTTTTAAAAAAAAGTGATTTAACACTTGAGACATATCGAATTTTAGAAGCGAATTAGTTCCTTGAGCTTGTTAGAGTTTAAAGAATCCGAGTCTTAGGATTCAACACTTGAGATATAAGATTTTAGCAATAAATCCAAAATATATAGTCATTTTATGGTAAAATTTCATTGTCAATATAAATTAAAACATATATATCCCTATTAAAAATAATAGACTTGACAAAATACACTTAAAATTTATTGTTTTATTTATTCACAATGAAATTACATTATTTTTATCAAAAATAATATAAATAAACACTAAAACCTACATAAACCACATATCAATAAAAAAAATAATGTAATGAAGAGACGCGGAGTAGAGGAGGCTATCATATATGGAAAGTCAAAAAATGAACATGCTCCGTATTTGAAGCGTTGTGCAAAAGATGAGGGTTTTTTTAATTTCTTTTGATGATATTTTTGCTAAAAAAAAATACACATGTCAATTAGGCAAGTTAGCCAGCAGATGATGTGGAATGCCTAAGAAACGTTTCAGAAAAATTGATGATTCCATATTAATGTAAGGTATGTATTGATTGTTAAAAGAAAAGACACGTGTCAATTAGGCATGTTAGCTAGCTGACGATGTGGCATGCCTGAGAAACGTTTCAGAAAAATTGGTGATTCCATATTAGTATAAGGTATTGATAGGGGTTATTTTTCCAAAAAATCCAAAATATTATTTAATCAAAGTGTTTTTGCTACTGGTTGATAGTTTTGTGAGTTTATCTTCCTTTTAGATTTTATTGGCGATTTAGGTTAAAAAAAGTTTTCTTATACACAATTTTTTTTATTGTTTTTATGGGTTTTTACAGAATCGATTTAAGAATTCCATTGTGCAGGTTGTAAAGAAAAGAACACACCATTTTGCGTATTATAAATGCAGAAAAAAATAAACTAGCAAATAGAACAAAATATTCAGGAAAAAATTATGCAGAGTGATGACGTCAAAAAGGTGACAGTGCCGTGATGACGATCAGTCGGTCAGGCTGGAGCTGATGCAGGTGAGCGTCCTGAAAGAAATGCGAACAAACGTGAGCTAAAAGACCCGGGCCTGAGGTTGTCCTCAGGCGTAGGCGCTCCGACGCTCAAGTCAGTATGAATTTAGCTATTGGAAGTGCCCCGGTATGCAGAGCTCTTCTATGAGTTTGAATAGCAAAACAGTCATTAGAACTTTACTTGAGAATGAGGCTTCTCTTTTATAGGGGCCAACTGGTCCGAGTTTTACGGATGGTAAAACTCTTTGATTTATTGGTTGAGCGTAGTGTTCGGAGGCACAGTCCTTTTAGGACTCCTTTTCTTATTTGGAGTGGGACTCTTATAATCTCAGTGTGCCACTATGGGTTGGACACAAGTTTGTCTTATGTCCGTCGCGGCATGGAATTCTTATCCTGGCATGGGGTTCCAAAATGATAACATGAAGTTAGGACTTTTGGAGTCAAAAATAATCTTTTTAAATCTAAAAAAATTATAGTTGCATTTTGATATATTTTAGAATTCAACGATATATCTTTTGTTCAAATTAAAAATCAAATTCATCGTGATCGAAACATCGAATGTTTTGAGTTTATATCTGACGATCTAAAATTGTTACTTCTTTTTCATGTTGAATTTGATTTTTGTTTTGAATAAAAAAATATAACATTAGATTCATAAAACCGAGCAAAATACAAATAGTAATTTGAACCCTAAAAGTGACCCCAAAAATTAGAACCTTAGAGGAGAATTCCTCATATATATATAGGAACAAATAAGTAATTTCTTTAATTTATTTCTAGAAAAAAACTTATTAAGGTAATATAATGCGAGCAAAAATAATAAAGAGATGAAGTAAATATTGATAAAAAAAATCAAGATAATAAATGTGTTAGAAAATAGAAATGATGTATGTGAACATGAAGATTTAAGACATGGTTTTGATGAAACTTAGGTGTGCCAATATTCCAAGAGTTTACTTGTTTAAAGTCATCCTCTTGAAGTTGGTGAACGTGAGAGAGGAATGAGTTCACAAGCTTAATTGCATCCTTATTTGAATTCAGATTGGGTGTTTGATTCTATTGAACAATAAAACTATTGATTTGATTTCGGGTTCTGAAATCAGCAGTTCTAACTGTCGACTCATTTTTCCAAATTATTTTTCATTATTAAGAAAAGGTAACAAATATAAAATACGAGCTTGTTTGATAGCTGTAGTAGCTATTTGATAGAAATATTAATTAATCATAATTGTTTTAAGGTCCATTGATTTATCCGTAACTCCCGAGAACCCAAGTTTTGTTCTAAAAAATTAAATATATATATATTTTTGATAAAAGATGATGGCACCTTATATGTTGAACTTTCAGCAGCACCCTCTCCAATCTTAAAAAAAAGTTAACAATAGAATTCAATAATAATAAATACTAGATATACAGTGTTTGACGATGAGAGGGAAAGAATTTACCTGATACACAAATCAAAAGCAAAATGCACAGAGAGAGCTTGAGTGATGATGACCTCTCCATATTGTTGTTTTTTATGAGAATTAGTGTTGTATGTTATGTAGAATGATCACCCTATCACCTCTATCTATATGGTTTACCTTATTTCCTACCATACTATTTCTCGCACAATTTAATTACATGATTTTCATGAATCCCTTCTAATTAATGTTGTCAACGATTTGAGATATCTATAATCCGAGAAGGATATAGTAATAAATAAATATATCTGTAACTATATATGAAACAAATAAACTATTTTTTAATCTTTATATATTAAACTAAAGATAATGAGAGCAAACTAGCACAATTGAGATGTAAATATTGATAGCAAAATTGGAACCTTTTGATCGTCAGTAGCCAAAATAAAACATGACCTATATTTCGATGACTAAGGTCTTCCTTCGCATTCAATGAAACTGGGGTTGGGATGAGTTGGAAGGGGTAGGGGTTCATAATAAACCCCTCTCAAACCCTTATTTGGCAAAAATTATGGGTGAAGTTCAAAGGGATTCGTGAAGCCTCAGACTGAACGCTTTTCAACACTCCAAATCAGAACCCCTTATTTTGAGGGTCTCAAGGATGTTCAACCTTTAATAAGGACATTATAGTAATTTTTCAATAAAAATTTAGCGAACCCCTTTCAACCTTACTAATTTTCCAGACAAGGGTTTATACTTAAAAATTCAACTCCTTCCAGCCCAACATCTCTCAACCCCTCCTTTGTAAAATGTCAAGCATAGCCTAAATATTGTATTAATCCGTAAAATATTTGAATGAAGATAATTTGGCCGAACAAAATGCACCAAATTGTGCATAGATTGGTGGTTCGGTAAAAAGTGCACCAAGCAGACACAATATGTGCAGATATCTCAAGTTCGAGCCCGACGTCGATTTTAGTCGATTGTTTGACATATTTTGATCAAATCATTTAATCGGTTATCAGTCAATTGTGTCGATTTTCAATTTGTTTTAATAGAAAATTTGTTATTTGTTTTTGAAAAACCGATCAATCAATTCGGTTTTGATCAATTTCAATTTTTTCGATTTTTTTTTACAACCCTAATATTTGCGCTGCATTGTCATGTGGTTCTTTGTCACCTTAGTTGTGGCGGGGCAATCTTATTCTCAAAAGATTGTCCAGTTTGTTCCATTTACAATGTCATTGGTATTTATGTCGGTAATTTTACTATCAACGAAAATTTGCAAGTTAGCAACGGAATATTTCGTCGATAATCGCTGATTTTCTTATAGTAAATGAAATAAGTTATTTCATTGTGCAAATATAATAGAATAGTTATGCATCTATGCTTCATATGTATGAGATACCATGACATATATAAACTTGAGATATTTAACACCACTATAAGCTTAAAACAAGCAAAAATATATGGTAGAATGAAGATTAATACATAAAAAAATTATATCAAAAAGCAATGATTAAATTTAGCCATTCAAAATTACTAGTTATTGCATATTAATAAATATCATGATTTATTAATCCTCCTTTGTTTGGTCACTTATATTTATCTTTTGAAGATGTTTTTCGTATATATCTTTCTTACTTTTGTACACAAGAGACACTAGGTATAATGGTATATATACAACCATTGATCTGCCCTAATTTGGTTCCCTAACTTACGGCCTATAAGGCTATAACAACTATACAAGCATACATTTGGTAATATATCTCACTATGGGAACTTTGAAGAAGAGTTTATAAGAATATGATAACTCTATAATTTAAGGTTAAAAATTAGATAAAATATCAAAATTGTCTAATTGTAAGGAGATTATATAAAAAAATGTGGATCCAAAGTATTTATTTATTTGTAAACAATATATAGCAATAAATATTACCAAATATATTTTTTTAATTAATTAGGGAAGCGGATGAGACTCGAACTCGGAGTTCGAGATTACATACGACTCAACTCATCAACTGGGCTATTCGAGATTCGTATACTTTTGCTTGACTTTCGCTTCAAGAGAATGGTGGTTTCAGCAATCATTGAAGTAACCACATGTGGATCCATGTTGGATGCTGGCCTCCTGTCCTCGAAATAGTATGACAAAATAATATACAGACAACAATTAATTGTTTATACTCCACAGCCATAAAACAATCTAATGCTAATTCAGAACTTATATCAGTGCAAGAAGAAACATTCTTTGATGTAATGAAATGACAGAGAAGCTTGCGACTGGATTTACGTACAGGTGACAAAAGAATTTGTACAGTAACAAGTTGGAGGGGGCAAAGGAAAACGACATTCCTCTCTTCTGGATTTACAGGTGTGAGAGCTGAATGAAACAATTTGAACAGATTTACGTGGTTCGGCTTTGACCTATGTCTACAATGCCAAAACGATGGTTATTTTATTTCATTACATTCAAAACACTAGAATTCAAGCTCCAAAAATCCTCTCTTGCCCACTGCAAGTTAAAAGGTCTTTTTGGACAGTTTTGTCGGTTTTGCAATAGTTGTGAAGATTTATAGTAGCTGTAGAAGTTTTATGTCATACAACTATGGGATTCAACTGTTTATGCGCAACCGCTTGGCCTTTGGCTTCCGTATTTCGACTATTCCACTTGGGTTTTGCTGTCAGGTTCTTACTTGTATCATTCGTCCCCCGACTTTGCCAATCAATTATGATGTGTTGAGTGTGATGCCCTTATTCAATTGAACTTAAGTTTTGATCATAATCGTTGTATTAGGCTTAGTGACCTTACCTCTTATGGATTCGCGTTTTGAGCTCGTCCCATTTATTTTTGGATTGGACCTGAATATTTTAGCCCATACAAAAGTCATATTGAATAAAACTAAACTTTACAACATGGTTTTTGCACATGCTGACATGCACGTGTTACTTGAATATTCTCAGATAACCTTTTTTTCAGGCATGGCATTTTCAACTTGCATATACATCACTCACAGCAATGTGCGGGCCCAGTTCTAGTGTACATATATACTAGCAAAATTTGGCCCACGCTTTGCTGCGGGTGCAATATTTTTTGCAATATAATTTGGCCTCTTCATTTTTATTTATTTTAGGATAAATCAGTCATTTTCTTAAGCGGCTCAGATGACCTACATATAAAGTCGACATACACATGAGTATTTCCAACGTTTAAAAGAAAAATAAACCAAACATTGCAACAATAAAAAAGGCAAAATAATAATCTGTTCATAATTGTGATTATCAAGCACTGAAGAAACAGCAATCTAATTAGGACAATGAGAAGAATCGTTGAACATTAATTTTAAAAGAATTTCATGTCAAATACAATCTTAGGGTCTAAGCCTTGCACTTTTTTTAAAAATGGACTTGGGTCAAAGTCTTGGATACTGACAACCACAAAGTTTAAGCCTGTACTCATGTCGGGCCGAACGATCCGGCCCATATTAAATCTGAACGAACAAACCCGGTCCACGAACACAAACGAAGGCAGAACGGAAGCCGCCCTATTGTCGCTCGCGTGCACTAACATCCCAGATCTATCTCTCTCTGTTTGTCCTGCGAAGAGCTTGTCTTGCGCCATCTATCGTTCCCACTTTGAACATCTTTCTCATTCGAAGTTATCTTATTGGTTCTCTCTGATGCCCATGGACAAGCAGTAGGTATTGCAATCGTTTTTAGGACAAGGTCCGTCTCCTGCCAATTCTTTGCGCAAGAACAATTTTTCATGTGTGAAATCGATGATTTGGTTATAATTGGGTTTTCTATGTTTGGTTGCTGTCGAAGTTGAGGAAGCTAACAGGGACAGAGGTTGACTGGCTCGTGTGTGTGGTTTAACAATTTGCCTAAAAATTAGTGACGGGAAACTATGGTTGGCCGTGCCTGAAACAATGCGTGTTTCAATGGCGTTACTTTTTTAGTTCATTTATTTCTTCCTTTTGGGTTCTTTATGCGTTAGAATTTTTGATGTGGCTCCAGCGATTGCTGTTTGAAACACGATATCTATTCCACTCAGGAAATGGAATTTAGGTTTTTTGTATTTGAAATTATTGTTAAGAATTCATTGATGGTGCATTGTTGTATTGTTGTCTGCCTTAAAGCATGAAGTTAATTATCCACCTGGTTTGACGTATGCTTAGATTGTTTTAAGGATTCACACTTTCGTGCATGTAAAAAAAATCTTTTTGTATGTGCTAGAAACATAAAGCACTAGCTGAAAGTATCTTTTTCATTTACGCAGTCTGAGTTTTATGAAACCAATTCTTGAACTAACATATGCCTACTTATTGATGCAGTGGGGATTGGAATAGGAAGCTGCAATGTATGCAAGGAGAATAAGGGGTAAAGATCAAAGATGGAGTTCGGTCTTTCAACCATCCAAATATTCTATTCGGCCAAACACTGTGGACCATGATTGCTCTCGATCTTTGAGGCATCCAACTATAGCTGAAAGAAACTTCTCTTCTCGGGGTGGTTTGATCGGCAAACATATATTGGCTACTTTTTCTTCTCAAACCAATGCTTCAAGAAGTAATTATGCCATCTTTCAAGGGAGATTTGATAAGGGGTTGAAGAATAGCCAGTTACGTTTCTATAGCTCAGAAGGAGATGGAAGGAATGCAAGTGAGGATAAGCATACACCTGTGAAAGAAGGAGCTAACTTTGACAAAGGAAAGACTTGGCGTGAGACAGATGGTGGGGAGAGTTCAAGGAATTGCAATCTCCATGCTCAACTTGGGGAACATGATCAGAAGGAATGGCTGAATAATGAAAAGCTCACCATTGAGAGGAAAAAGAAAGAATCTCCTTTTCTTACTCGACGTGAAAAATTCAAAAATGAGTTCCTGTGCAGAGTTGTTCCGTGGGAGAAAATACATGTTTCCTGGGAATCCTTCCCTTACTATATTAAGTAATTACCAGTCATGATTACTTCACAGTAATCTAACTCTGTTTTATTCATGTTCTTCTGTTGATAAACTTAATTTCTGTCATTTATTTTTGCAGTGAACACGCCAAAAGTCTTTTGGTAGAATGCTCAGCTTCCCATTTGAAACATAAGAAGTTCACTACTTCATATGGTGCTCGTTTGGCATCTTCAAGTGGACGGATATTGCTTCAGAGCTGTCCCGGTTAGTAACTGACCACCAAACCAAAACCAAAACCCAAACCCAAACCCAACCCACCCCCCTATCCCCCAAAATCCTTGTTTGTCTTTGACCAAAGCAAAAAGTATAGATGGTGGTTTTAACTTTTGAGTTGATTAGTTGCATGATGATGCCACTTGTAGGCACTGAACTTTATCGGGAGAGATTAGTTAGAGCCCTTGCTCGAGATTTACAAGTTCCTTTGCTGGTGCTTGATAGCAATGTCCTTGCTCCTTATGTAAGATTTTGATAACATTGATATACTTTCTAGACTTTGTTACCTATGACACAACGATACATTTGTTTAATTATATTCTAAACCATTGGTGCAGGATTTTGGTGAGGATTCCACAGCTGAGGGTCAATCAGATGATGAAAATGCAGTGTCTGGGGAGGAATGTACTTCTGAGTCAGAGGTTGATGATGAGAATGATGCAAGCAACGAAGAGGAACTGACAAGCAGTAATGAGGGAAGAACAGATTGCAGTGATGATGATGGAATAGATGCTGAAGCAACTGCAGAAGCAGCTCTTAAAAAGCTTGTTCAACCCTTCAAACATGAAGATTTTGAGAAGGTAGGTTCATTTGAAGTATTGAGAACTCTTTGGGACTTTTGGCTATGCTTATTTGGCTTGAATGAGGTATGACAACTAATTGTTTTACTTAATATATCCACAGCTACAATTGATGTAGGACAATTTTTGAAGTTGTTCTACAATCAGAAAATTACTCTTCAAATTGCTGTGAACAGTGGTTTAAGTGCTTGGGTGTTTACGGATGGATGAAAATAAAGAACAATGACCTTTGAGTCTAATGCAAGCAAATCCTTGGAAATCCTTCTACATCCATTTTGCATATTCTCCCTAGGTTTGAAAAAACTCTTCCTCGAGTTTTAATGGAAGCATTTCACGTTGTACTTTCAAAGTTGCTTTGGAAGTACATGCTTCAAATGCTCTTGCTTCATTGGAAACATCAAAATTAATAATGGGATATTGGATCCATTAATTGCACCGTTGATTCCTGTGGACACTAAGAAATCAGTTGAAGTAACTTGTATAATAAATTTGTTATTCAACAGGCTTTGAACTGCATCTGTACTTGACTTTGCAAAAACTCTTTCCTTCTCATATCCAACGCATTCCTTACTGTTAAGGTAGGAAATTCTGGAGTCCTTACTTCTATTACAAGAACTTTAGGTGGCAACTGGAAACTCTTCCTCAGGTAGCTTAGTTGGCAGAATTTTCTCTTCATGGACGTCTTTAGACTCAACCTTTGTAGCACTTTCAGCCTTTATTATGTTGTCGTTGTTAGGAATTTTCGAAAGGACAATGCTTAAGAAACAACCCCCCCAATTAATGTGGAGTGTTGGGTGTTAAGTGGGCCCCACATGTGTTTTTATAATCAATGGTTAAAACACATGACACATAAATTTGGGGGTCACAATTTGGGTTGATGTAGCATTGCTCTTTTCGAAAACAACTCGAAAGCTTTTATCCCGCCATCTTTGCCATTAAGACAATAAAAGCTAGATGGATTCTTTTGCTTGGTGGAAGTTTTTAGGTTCAACATCTTTCTTGGGGAAATCATAGATAGTTGCAACACTCATCACTAGGATGATATTTTGCCTATATTATTTTTCGGGGAAGCAAAAAATGTTGGCTTGAGGAATAAACAGCTTTGAAGTCTAAACTGGAGTGCTTGTTCTCATTTGAAACCAAACCCATAGTGCTTTTTTATATTTTGGTTCATTGCATCCCATGTATCTATTGTTGGTTGTTCAGTTCTATGTAGTGTTTCTTCAACACTGTACCAACACGCTGAGCTGCCCCTTTAAGCTTAGAGTAATACTACATCCACCCAAAATATGACTCTCATTTTATCCCAAAATCTATGTATCTATGTGGCATGTAAAGTAACCATTGATTATAAACACAAACGTAGTGCCCATTTAACATCCAACACATGTAGCCCATTGCAAAATTGCAGAGACAGTTTTCAATCTTTTGATTTGGTTGTCAAGTTTGTGGAAATTTTTTGTTGGTAGTTGTTTCATGTTTGGCGGACAACAAAAACTAAATGCACTAGACTTCAGTAGCATTTCGATGGGCCATGAAGGAAAAGTACATATACTTATAGATTTATTTTTTGTTCAGTATCCTTGAGTTGAAATGATTTGTGTCATTCATGATGTTAATTTATTGTCAACTAGCTTTGATAGAACATCTATGAGATTTATTATATCTTCCAATCCTAGTTGAGTGTGTTTTTTGTTATTATTATGTTGGCTTGGACACTCATGTTAGATAATAGGGATAATTTCCTTAGATTGACCATAAACTACGACCTAATTTTGTATTCTGACATTACTTTTATGGCAGAGGGTCTCTGGGGAAACAGAGAATTCCGAAACCACAAAGTCTGAGACTGTTGCGACCTCAGACAACGCCAAGCGGCCACTGAAGAAAGGTGAAATATGACTATGTCTTCTTCTTTCACCTTCAGTCTCTGGAAAACTTGCATGTTTGGATTTTGGAATATGAATGTTCATCGTGGAGGCAAAAATTTGTAAGGAAAAGAGAAAAACCTAAAAATGCTTATGTGAAGAAATTTTACTGTTTTGTCTTATTTGGCACTAGTTAAAGACTTAAAAGGAAACGCATGATATTGAGGTTTTGGGTGGTCCAGCTATTGGAATGTGGGTAATTTCTTTTGTTTTAGTTGGTTATATTATTTTATTTCCTTTTGCTCCCCCTGCCAATCAATGATGTCATGTAAAATATCATTTGACCTAATTTTTGCTACCTTTTTTTGTGGGGGTAGTTGTCATGGAAGTATAATTTTTGTGATGCATTTTCGCAGCTGTCAGCGTGTTTTTGTTGTGGTGGTTTACTGGTTTAGGCGTTTCTGTGATTCGACAGAGTCGTGGCAGTTGCTGTTTTGCAGTAGTTTCAATTTGTTATACGCTTGTGCATATCATTTTAAGTTACTTAGCGAGGAGGAAAAAAATGCTCAGGAAAGTTTGGGAGAGTTGGAGTTCAATTGGTTTTAAAAAGTACAACTTCTCTCTGTTCTCAATTTCCTGAAAAATGAAAAGATATTAAAATAACTCTCTGTCCCCTGTTTCTGCTAAACAATATCATCAGAAACATTCTTCAGAAGAAATTTCAATGTGAAAATGAGTGCAAGTCTCTATCAAGACTTTTTGGAACCAATGAAAATATATTTTCTAGAATTAATAAAATAAATCTCGGGATAAATGAAGAATCTGCAGCTGGTCCTATTGCCATTGTTTGGTGTTTATGGAAGGAAAGGAATAGAAGGAATCTCATCCAGTTTCCCTTGCTGATACAGTGATACTGATTCTTCCGCTTTAAGGCTTTGTTGTTCTAGTAGCAATTTTTTTTTCGCAATCTAAAAACAGAAGATGAAACAGGAAACATTTTCCGACCAAGGCACACTTGGTTTGTTGTTCGGAGCATGGTATGGTCTGATAATTGCTTGCTTGTGGGGATTTTGGTTTTAGATAATTTCTCAAGCTGCTTTCAGTCTATCCTACTGTTACAATTATCTTTTGTTCCTTCATACTTTGCCTCATATTAATATGTTTATAATCTTTTGCAGGAGATCGTGTGAAATACATTGGTTCTTCTTTACATGTTGAAGTGGATAACCGGTACTAATAATCTTGTCTTTATCTGATGTACTTTGTATATTTGGCCTCTCAAGAAATGGTGTAAAAAAAATAAAGGAAGAGGAGGGGGGGGGGGGGGGGGGGGGGGGGCGGTGGGGTGGGGTGGGGGGGTGTGTGTGTTTGTATGTAGAATCTATCTGGAAATTTTGTGTGAATTTATGATGAAATAATTTTAAGAATTTTAAGAAATTAGATATTAATCGTATAAATACATCATAAGGTTAATCTGAATTGAAGAGGTTAAGCTCTGTTCATTTTTTTACAATGGCCTTTCATGAGCAATATGTGCCAAGGATTGCTAACATTCAGTGATCTTATTGACGTGACTATACAGAATGTTGAGGTTCTGAATATTATAATTATCATACTTTTTTTTATTTACATTACTGTTTACTTTTTATTTTTTCCATATGTAGTCCTTTCTGAGGTATGTGGTATGAGGATTTCCCTCAAGGAATATATGTGTGGTGTATGCTTGATGACCATGTCTCTGGATGAATCCTGAAATTTTAATGTAAATATAAATCTGAAGGGCATTCATTTCATGCTTTGTTGATGGTTTTGCTATTTTTTATATTTTTTTAATTCATATACATTTAAAATATTATATACGAATTTTATCACAAAGAAGAGTCTAAGAAACTCTGTGTTTAACTGAAATTATCAATATAATTTTGCATCATCATTAGTTGACAACTTGACATCTTCACTGAAGTTTAACTATTAGTTTACATGTTTCTGGATTTATTTTTTATTCTCTTTCTCCTTTTTAATAGATACATCTTGTTTTGGAGTAATTTTGTTGAGAAAATTACATTTTTCTTCACCTGTTACAAGATAATCTTATGGGGTTGCTTGTTTCTGGTTGCTGATTGTGAAAATCATTCGGTTCAAGTATGCATCTTTCTATGTTTTTCTTTTTAATATTTATGGCTTGTTACTTCTATTTTTGCTATGCTCTTTCAGATTTTGAATGGCGTTGTAGAAGTGTACTTTGTTTCTTTTTGCTTTCTTGAGTTTTATGTGCATTCTTACTAATTCTTTTCATTCTCTTGAGTGTCATGCACTTTTCACCTTCAACATTGGTTATTTGATAAACACTGGAAATCTAATTATGCTAAGCTACTCGGTTAGGTCGTTATTATGTATATTTTCCATCTGGTGGGGTCGAGGGCAAGCTACTCTTTTGATTTGGTCTTGAGTATTTGTTGTGAATGATAACCATGCTCTTAGGATGGTCATAATTGCCAGCTTTATTCTAAGAACCCTCTAGCATAACTCATCCTCCTAGTGCACTTTAACTTCACCCTTGGTAATCTTGATATACACAATGCATCACAGGATCGCTTTTTTGGGGAGGATACCAACATCTGATGGTCCCAGAAATGCTTATACTGTTATTCATGATCATGACAGGTGGGTTGGTAAGTCGTCTGTATGTATGGAAGAGAAACTCTTGAATTCCCTTTTGTCTCTTAGCATTTCTCCAAACCGCACACTTCATTGTTGGTTCATACCATTTTTTTGTTTTGAGAGCAAACATTCAGTTCATTTTCTTCATGAGGGTTCCAAATAGATTCATTTTTATTCCATATTCCTGGCTAGGGGATCATATGGTGTAGATGCGGGGAAGGTTGTCACGTCTGGGTTTTCCCCACCAAGTTTTATTGTGTAATTCCGTTTTAAGAAATTTTTTCTGATATATCATGGAGTGGATGAGTACTCCTGGTTAGCATTTGGTAACTTTTACGTACTTGTATTTTTTGTCAGTATGACTCCTATGGCATATGGCCCACCTTTTTTCCTAAAATTCCAACTAGATGAACACATAATGGATATCGAGAGTAACTTTTTAACTAATGCATAAGAGTCTATTTTGTTAGTAATTAGTAACTGAGGTCTCCGCTTCTGGTAGTATTAGGGTTGCTGCTGCCTTTGACTCCCTCTCTGGCGATTATTCTTTCACTACCACTGCCCTTCTTGGTAAGTGTCTCTATCTGGTGCTCTATATGGCATAAGAATACGGCTATGAAGAAGGAGGAGGATGGGATGGAGGAGGACCTAGAGGATTATGATGAAGACTGAAGAAATTTATTTTTGCCTTTTTGGTTTCATGCTAATATCTAATATGATACTTTATACTAATATGTTCTAAATTTCTAATGTTTGAATTTTATATGATGATTCTTTGTTCGGGCATTTGAGGGGTTTTGCGCCTTTCGCCTTTAACAACACTGATAGAAATCTAAATGCATTATGCCATTATCTTAGGTTTATATTGTAAGCTGATTACTGGTAGGCTCAACCGTTCTGGAAAGTTATTGGTTCTATTATGTTGTTCAGGATTGCATCTAAACTTTAGGTAGTTCAAAAGAAAACTGTTGTTTGAATACTGTGCGGTGTTAACTTTTATCTTGTAGTCCAGGACACCATGGAACTCAATGTTCCTTTCATTACAGCCCTTGAACGAATTCTGTTAATTAATTTTGGTAGCTTGTGCCTCTCAAGTGTTTGTGTTATAACATTTGGCACATTTGCAGATGCATATCTAGTGGACAAAGAGGGGAGGTGTACGAGGTTAATAAAGACCAAGTTGCTGTTATTTGGGATATTGATGATGGCAGCAAAGCAAATGAAGAAGGGGATGAGAAAATCAAGAAGCATGTTGCAAAAGCATCAGTTTGTTGGATAGATGGTATACTTCTCATCTCAACAAAGTGAAATACTAATTTCATTTTAAAATGAAGATTCCTCTCCTCTTGTTTTGATGTTTTGCTTTAGGTTCCTTCGTTTATTTGTGAACACTATTTAAGATCCGTGTCTTCAGAGTAATTGTATGTTTATTATTCATATTTGGTTACATGGTAAAAGGATGTCCGAGAAGTCCACATTCTGTTTGAGGTTGTCACTTGTCATCAGTGTCGGATGTGGAATAATGCTTGAATTTAAGTAAATGTGCGGTTTTACCAAAATATGGCATTGAATGCCACTTTTTACCGTTGTGTGTGGTCTTTCAATATTAATCTAATTTATTTCTCAATGTTTCTGTCATTTTCCTGTGAGGCATTCTTGATTATCATGCAGAAAAATGCTGGCTTTTGCTTGGGCTTTAGAGGCTCAATAAAATATGATTATTGTTTAAGTCTTTTAGATGTTATTCTGACTGTTGCTTGGAGACTGTTGTAAGTTAGCAGGTGATCTGTGAGAGTGCATCAATTTCTAGCATTATCTATTTTCTAAAAGGGTTTCTAGTGCTTTGTTTAAAGAAGCTTTCTGGTTTTATTTGTGCCATTTGGAAATTGAAAAATTTACTCGTTCAATATAACTAAAAAGTGTTTGCATAAATGTGTCAGATTTTTGGGAATCAATTTTTGTTTTCCCAGATAGAAACAAGAAAAGAAAATAAAAAAATCTTAACTCATCTGAACTCTTGTTTTAATGGTTGACATAACGCAGTTCCTTTTTTTACGTAATTCAATATGATATAGATGAGCTTATTATCTTTTCTCATGTTAGTTAAGGATCTTGATCGCGATCTTGACACTCAGGCAGAAGATTGCTATATCGCTATGGAAGTTCTCTGCGAGGTATAATGCGAATTATTTTCTGTTCAGAATTCAGATGTGAAATTTCCTGTAGTATGTGTTTTCTACTTGTGTCTCATCTCCTATTACATCTGGCTGTAATACTTAAGTTAGCTGTTGTCATACTTTCTTCTTCATTGCTTGCAGGTTGTGGGTACCATGCAGCCTCTTATTGTCTATTTTCCAGATTCTTCACAATGGTTGTCTAGGGCAGTTCCTAAGTTGAATCGTACAGATTTTGTTCACAAGGTGCAGGAAATATTTGACCGCTTGTCAGGTCCTGTTGTTTTAATTTGTGGGCAGAATAAGATTGATACTGGATCAAAGCAGAAAGAGAACTTCGTAAGCTTCTAGAACTTTGTGCACACTGCCTTTCACATTTTGAAATCATTGATGCCTATCTCCTCGCTTTTCATGTAACCAATTTTCTTCTCTCTCCTTTTGATGTTTGGCAGACAATGATACTCCCGAATTTCAGTCGCCTTGCTAAGCTGGTAATGCTTGTGGATTTTATTACTATTTGATGCATTTGGGAAATTTTTTGATGCATTTCACTTGTAGTATATATGCTTTTTTACTAAAGTGTTCGTTCTTGTTTGTCATCTTTCTTTATTGAATGGGTTAGTATATATTGCTTCTTACATTCCAGCCTCTCTCACTGAAGCGCCTTACTGAGGGATTCAAAGCAACAAAGAGATCTGATGATAACGAAATATACAGGCTCTTTACCAATGTGTTGTCCATTTACCCCCCTAAGGTAAATTCCCTTTTAACTTTGCTACGCTTTTTCTGTAATTTGTGCCATCGTCTCATTTTTTTGTGATCTATTTGTCACCTGGATATGATTTTCTGGTGGTTCTTATCTTTGCTTCTTGCAGGAAGATCATCTGCTCAGAACATTTAATAAACAGCTTGAAGAAGACAGGAAAATTGTGATATCACGGAGCAACTTAAATGAATTACATAAGGTATCGTTGTATCAAGTTAAGCTTATCTTATTGAGTTCTTGTATTTTTTTTTGGGTAGCTTTACTAAACAATTCTCGGACTTCATTATCCTTTTGAACCTTGTGTTCATTATGCTTTTGGGTCTTGTGTTTCATTGATAACAGCATGTTATTAGATTTCAATTTCTTTGAGATTCATGAGAAGTAGTTGTTTAATGCAGATTCTGGAGGAGCATGAGCTGTCATGCATGGATATTTTACATGTAAATACAGAGGGCGTTATATTGACAAAACGGAGTAAGTAATTGAAACAGCCTTAGTTTTATCATCTTACCTTGTGTTCGAATTGCCAGTTTCTGCTGCCAATTTTTTATTATTCTTATGTTTTGCTTAACTATGGGTAAACAAAGAAAGCTGTTCTTGTTACGAGGAATAAAAGTTTCCTTTGTATGTTGCGGTCTTGCGGACAGATATTCTTGAGCGGATTTGCGAGGTTAGATAGAAAATTTTCAGAATAGGAAAATATGTGTAGCTCTATGTTGAATCAGCATTAAAGTATGTGGATATTTCTTTGAAAGTTTCATAATGATCTATTGGAACTGTTCTTAGGTTATTTGAAGGCTAAATCTGTTGCCTAACAAGGGCATGATTGATTTGAGCTTTTTTTTTTTTTTGCTCAGCTTCCCCTCCACAATCCCCATATCCTTCCCACCATCTTTAGGATTTGTATCCATTGATGTGGATAATGAGCTCACTTTCGTCAGTGATTTAAGATGCTGTCCTGTGAGGTATTGCTATAGGATGGGTGATGTTTGGACAATTCATTTTATTGGGGAATTAAAAATGAGATGAGGAGTACTCTCACAACAGGGCAGGGTGTTGAATCCCCCATCCCTGTTGCACTATCAAAACAAGAAAAAAGAACTTTGATCTTGGTCTGTATTTTACTTATCAGATAAAGTTAATAGAGATTGGGAGTTTGGTAGGCTGGAAGACATCTTCCAGTTGTTATTTTGATGAATGATGTGGTTAGAGTTAAAGAGAACATTATTTATTTCGATAATGCTTCTTTAAAAAAGGTTTAGAAATTTCTTGAAAGGTATTCTCTTATGAGCAGCTTTCTCAGAAAATATATTCAAGGACTGAAGAAATTGACCATAGTTTCAATTCAAAATTTGTTAATGAATTATTATTTGGCTGTCCTATTCTCCCTTGTGAAATACTGGTTTATCCCAAATGCAGTGTTCTGTGAAGTTAGGGTGTTTGTTCATTTTTGCTTGTGTTACTTCACATCATCTTAAAGTGAAAATTAGAAACTTCACTTGTTGAAGTTGTCTTTGATGGTTTTAATGTGCTACAATCTTAAAATATCGAATGTAGGATTTTAGCCTTTTAGGCTTGTTGGCATTTGTTTGCTGGTTATTTTTACTAATGAGATTTCAGGCATTCTAAAATGTTGTTGATGCAAATTTGTATTCCTTCATCACTATTTGCCATTAAAATTGCCTGTGCATCTTTTTCCAGAAGCTGAGAAAGTTGTTGGATGGGCGAAAAATCATTACTTATCTTCTTGCCTCCTTCCATCTATAAATGGGGGGAGATTGTTTCTTCCTCGTGAAAGGTACGTACATTGTGCACATGCGCATGGCTTTCGAACTTCTATGATGTTGGAGTTGATTGAGATTTTTTTATCATATTTAGCCTTGAAATTGCAATTATGAGGTTGAAGGAGCAAGAAACAGTTTCTCGGAAACCCTCAGATGGTTTAAAGGTTTGTGATATATTCCTCTTTTTAAATGCTTGTAACATTTTCAATTTTCTTCTTCCTCTCTGACCAATGTATTACTTTGACAGAACCTCGCAAAAGGTGAATATGAGAGCAACTTCCTCTCTGCAGTTGTGCCTCCTGGTGAAACTGGTGTCAGATTTGCTGATGTAGGCGCGCTTGAAGATGTAAAGAAGGCTTTGAATGAACTTGTTATTCTTCCAATGAAAAGACCCGAGCTCTTTTCTCGTGGAAATTTGTTGCGGGTACTAGTTTTGTTTTTTCTACAGATGTTATTGCAAAATATACTGAATTCATTCTTTGCCATTTCATGCATGTGATTGTTTAATGTATTTTGCAGCCTTGCAAAGGAGTTTTACTTTTTGGACCTCCCGGAACCGGGAAGACCCTTCTTGCAAAGGCTCTTGCAGCAGAAGCAGGGGCAAACTTCATAAGTATAACTGGTTCGACTCTAACATCTAAGGTGGGCAGAAAAATATTTGTTTTTATAAAAATGTTTTGCTTTCAGACTGAAGTTATAGACACTTTTAAGATCCTTTTCTTTTGCCTGAAAAAATGTCGCAGTATTTTCACTTTACATAAGCTTCGTGTGGATGATTCAATTTTTTACTCTGATTATCTGAACATTTTTTGCTATGCTGTCTTGAGTGCATACAAACACTCACAGCCTTTGTGGGGAATCTCACATTCCTGCAAATTAGAACAAGAACTGAAAACCTTTCTAGACTCTATGGAAGTTAGGAATTTAGAATGATGATATTTCTGGTTTAAATTTTGATGTCAAGATAAAAATGTTGTAATGTTATCGATTTTTTTTTTTGTTTCTTAATTGTTTCTTTGTTTTTTTTCCTCGTATTTTTTCAGGTGGCACCCCCTTGGTTTGCACATCAATGCAGTATTTTCTTTTGTTTTGTTGTGAACATAAATTCACATTTTTTGGTCTTTTTCCCTGATGCAGTGGTTTGGAGATGCAGAAAAGCTTACCAAGGCTCTATTCTCCTTTGCCAGTAAGCTGGCCCCGGTCATTGTTTTTGTTGATGAGGTGAGCATCTCTTATTTGGAAAAATTGTTTAATATCTGGGCCCAATATTTATATTTGTTGTTCAATCCCACCCTCCCAACTCAGCCACCAATATTTATGTTCATTTGTGAAAGCCTTGAAGACGAATAAGGTGATAAATACTGGTCAAAATTTATTCTGTGTCCAACAAAGGGAAAATCGTTATTTATTTGATCTAACATTCTCGTTATACTAATCTGGGAGAAGTCGCAGTTTCTTCTTCCTTCTAGGAATTTTCTAAATATAAATAGGTTTGCCCAAACTTATATTGGTGAAATTTCATATTGTACTAGAAATTGAAAAAAATTTAGCGTTGATTTTTATTTTTATTATTATTATTAGCACTCAAAGAGGCCCTAACAAGATCATTTTATTGGCTTAATTTTTTTCTTGACAAACTTCAACATTATATAGATGATATTATGCTAGGATATTGACATGGTCCTTCGCTCAAGCACATCTGTAAAGCTTATATGCTTTGCAAGGTTTTAAAAATTGTTTTTAAGAATCGAGGCGCTTACCTTATATGAGGCGAGGCGTATCGAGGCGTAAGCCTCAAAGTGAATCAACAAAATATATACTATATATATAATATAATATATAGACAGATTACACATTACAGATAGATTAAGTAAACCAAAAAAATTAAACCAGTAAACCAAAAAAAAATTAAATCAGTAATCACTCATCAAGATCAAGTCATCAGTAATCAGTAATTACATATAGACTAAGTAATTAGTTTTGCAAAATTTAACTAAAAATAAAAAATAAAAACAAGTAAACAACACAAAACAACTAAACAAACAGTGTCTTTGTGCCACTGTGCTGGGTCGTGGAGCATAGCAATAGAATAGAAATTAGATAGAAATTAGAAGCAGTGTTGTTTAGGCAGGGATTCACATTCCAAAAGCAGGGACGAAGTGAGAGAGAGACAACTGAGAAGAAGAAAGAGGAACTGAGAAGCAGGGAAAAAGAAAGAGGAACTGAGTAGAAGAGAGAGAGAGGAACTGAGAAGCAGGGAAGAAGAAAAGTGAGTAGAAGAGAGAGAGAGGAACTGAGAAGCAGGGAAGAAGAAAAGTGAGAAGAAGAGAGAGAGAGGAACTGAGAAGCAGAAGAGTGAGAGAGAGAGAGACAAAATACCTAGAGCTGAAGAGCAGCTGCGATGTCGCTCAGCTGAAGCAATTAGGGCATGGCGAGAAGTAACCAGAAGTCGCGACTTGCGATAGAGCTGGAGCTGCTTGCTGGGTTTTGAATTTCAGAGCAGAAAGCCCACAAAAAAGCCCAGGTTTCATGCATAGCGCCTCCTCCGCCTCAGAACTTCTGTGTCTGAGGCGGACGCCTCAGTCATGAGAGGCGCACGCCTCCCATGGAACTCTCCCAGGCGTACGCCTGGGATCGGCGGAGCATCGCCTCAGTTCGAGGCGCGCCTCGAGGCGTGCGCCTCGAACGATTTTAAAAACCATGATGCTTTGTGACTAGATATGATGTTCATAGGAACATCAGAATATTTGTTCGCAAACTTCTGTCCATTCTGTAGATTTTCCTCCATACTTTAATGCAATTTCGAAATGCGACCATTGCTGAATAAGTTTTTGTGCCCCATGAAATTTTTGATGGTGTTTTACGGCAATTTCTGCAATGTGACCAGTTTGTTCTTCTTAATATTTTTTGACTTGTTCAGAACTGTCAATCATTGCCAGATGAAAGTTTAGCATAATGTGTGATTAATGAACACTTTCATTTTGCTGTGCTTAGAAGTAATATTTGTTAGGGATGCTAGCAAACTTTGCAGAGCAATTGAGATCTTACTGGCATTGTTCCCATTTGGTCCTTTTCTTTACCATGCTTAAAAGTTCTACATACGTCTATATACCCATGACAGTACAGTAATGCCCTTTGTCATTTTTTTTCTTCTTTGCCTATCACTTGGAGTGGATTCCACTTTAAATAATATTATGCCTTGTTAAGTTAATTTTGTTTCTATGTTGAATTCTTCTTATAGGTTGATAGTTTGCTTGGGGCTCGTGGTGGTGCTTTCGAACACGAGGCTACTAGAAGAATGAGGAATGAATTCATGGCAGCTTGGGATGGATTAAGGTCAAAAGACAGCGAAAGAATTCTCATTCTGGGTGCTACAAATAGACCATTTGATCTTGATGATGCTGTCATTCGCCGCTTACCGAGAAGGTAATATTCTGAGGGAAATGTTTTTCCTCGAACCTTTTTGTTTACCTCTGCGGGTTGGATGGACATTAGTGGTTGTGCTTATATTGTTTTTAAACATTAATATTGCCTTATTCAGCATATCTATTATAGAGATGGATGGTGTCTCTGATGGGGTTATGTTGGTCTCTCTTTTAGGATTTATGTGGATTTACCGGATGCTGAAAATCGCATGAAAATTCTGAAAATACTTCTTGCACAAGAGACTTTAGACACTGAATTTCAGTATGAAAAACTAGCAAATGCAACCGAGGGATACTCTGGTAGTGATTTGAAGGTGATGACCTGGTTTTTCATGTCAAATATGAAATGTCAAATATTGCATCTCACTTTTGTTGGTACTTCTGTTTTGCAGAACCTCTGCATTGCTGCAGCTTATAGACCAGTTCAAGAGCTTTTAGAGGAAGAAGACAAGGTACGGTTCTGGATCTTAGACACAGTTGTATTTGGTAAATTGGTAATCTTTTGAACGTCCAATCTGAGTTCTTTTGCATGAGTTAGTTGGTAGTGAATCACCACTTCAATTCTTGAAACTCGTGAATTAGACTTTTTCTCACTGTTCGTTTTTAATCCGTGTCTTGTTCACGGGGTACCTTAATCAGGTCCTTGGTTCAAACTATAGGTATCAAAATCACGACGTGCTTATGAGAATGTCCATGCATGCACCTTCACGAAGAGGGTTGAACTTTAGATTTATTGTACCATGCGCTGCATGATCTAACCACGAGTCGCAATATGTCTATATCAATCACTCTGTTTCTTCGTTAGTTGCCGCATTCTCAATCTGTTTATTTTACACCACAGGGAAGCCAAAATGTATCACAAGCGTTAAGGTCTCTGAATTTGGATGATTTCATTCATTCAAAAGCCAAGGTAATCAATTTTTAACCGTACTTCTGGATACCATCTTTAGTGGGATCGTTCGACTTAGACAAGTTAGTGATGATTTAGTTATGCTGTGTTGTCTGAGGCATTGTGAAAGCTCATTAATTTCCTTCTTTACCCGGTCATAGGTCGGCCCATCAGTGTCGTATGATGCGACAAGCGCAAACGAATTGAGGAAATGGAATGAGCGATACGGAGAAGGTGGAAGCCGGAAAGGCGCACCATTTGGCTTCTGAAACTCGTTTCACAAGCTATATTTATTTTTTTAATTCTTTAGGGCAAAAATTAGCATAAAACGGGGTCGAAAAAATTCTCTCAACCCTTTCCGGCTAGTCGACTAATGTAGAATAGTTTTTCTTCTTCTCATATTTAAAAAAGCTTACATTATGCCCCTTGTATTATTGCTAGTATGAAATAATTATTCAGATTTTATTTTGGCAATTAAAGTGAAATTTATAAAATTAAAAAAAAAAAGAATTTACTGTGTCAACCTGAAATTTATTATTATGGAAAATCCCAAATTCAAGACAGAGTAGAAAGCAGAATAAAGCAGTCCCTCTTGGGGTATTCCTGAAATTAACTGAAATTATTTTAATCCTAACCATCCGTTTCATCCAATGGTAAATAGTCTCTCCCCATCACTTCACTGCTGCGCCATTCTGTGCCACCGGATTACTTCTTATAATTTTTTTTACTGAAATTACTTCTTATACGGGCCCTAATTTTCCTTAAAATATACGTATATTATTAGGTTTGGCTAAGAGATCCGGCCAGCCCCATAAACCATAAATTTAAAAGATACTACTCAACCATGCACAGGCCATGCAATGAACATGACCAATTCAAAATTTGTCGTTCATATAAACCCTAACACTATGTTTGGGAATGAAGAGGGGAGGGGAAGAAAAATTTGAGAGGAATGGAAAAGGGAGGGGAGGGAAGGTGAGGGGAAGTTAATTTTACCTTCTCTTGTTTGGATAGTCAAAAAGTGGGGTAAGAGAAAATGAAAAGTAAATTTTTATGATTTATAAGATTGATATAAATTTACCATATTATCCTTGATACTAATTTATAAATGTATTATTATATATATATTATTATATTTATTTATATATATATATTATTATATTTATATATATTATTATATTTATTTATATATATATTATTATTATATTTATATATATTATTATTATTATATATAAATTTATATAATATCAGGTGGGTCCCACGCTATGTAATTATATATTATAACAAGTGGGACCCACCTGATATATGGTGTAATATAATTAAGGTATGAGGGACAAAATTGTAAAGTAGTGGGTGGGACCCACAACTTCACCTCCTCTACCGGCTTTTCCCTTCTAAAGTGGGAGGAAAATAAAACATGTGGGCCCCCACATGTTTTGCCTCCCATTTCTTCTCTTCAAATTTGCCCTCCTCTTCCCAAACACCCTTCTTTCTCTTTTTCTCTCCATTTTACCTCTTAATTCTCCTCTCCCCTCCTTTTCCACTCTATCCAAACAGTACGTAAAGCTTTGCATGCATTAACGGTAGAAAATGAGTTACTATCTTTTGGGCTCACTTTTAGGGTTCAAATAATTTGTTTTAAAATTTCAAAAAATTACATTTGCATTTTGATCGATTTCATGAATTTTTTGTTTGAAACAAAAATCAAATTAATTATGAAAAATACATGAAAATTATACACCGTCGAATATAAAGATAAAACATTCGATGTTTTCGATCACAATGAATTTGATTTTCGTTTCGGGAAAAAATTAATATCGTCAGATTCGTAAAACCGATCAAAATATAAATATAATTTTTTAAAAAAAATGATTAAGATAGACCTCATTTTAGGACCTGATAGAAATTTATATATATACACACTCATGTGTGTGGGTGTGAATTTAAATCCATACTAATTAAGTAATTAATTATTGATTGATTAATTACTCCTCTTTACAACATATGGTCACACTGGTGTCATGGAAACATAATTAAGGGCATAATTTCAGGGTAAACGAAAAGGGCATGTGACCAGAAAAGAAAAATAAATAATACAAAACCTCATAAAGTCATTGAATTGAAGGTCTTCTTCTTCTTTTTATAGATTCAGGTGGGTTCATTTTCATCAGTCAAAATGAGATCATTTGACATTATCACACCATCAAACTATCAAAAATGGATAGCAATTAAGGCATTAATTATGTTCTGATATTTATTCCAGTGTCTTAATTTTTTTGGAGTAATTAATATAGAGTATATATAGACAGCTAGTTGCCTTAGAAGTTACAGCTTGCAGATAATTAAGATTCAATTAACCATTAAACATGCATTAAAAGGAAAACGGCTCGGTAATGACTAATCACAAAACCTTATTATATTCATGCAATGAATGACAATACAAGACACTTAATACTACATGGAAAACCAGATTTCAAAAATTCAAATTGAATTCTATCTTTATTTTTTAATTTTAATCTCCTTGTTTAGATAGGAATAGAATGAACCAAAAATAGGATAAACACTAATAAATTTTGTATTTTATATTTTTATATGACAACTGTGACACTTGTATTCCAAGAAGAATTCCACACGACAGATATCGAGTTTCCTACTTTCCTTAATAAAGTCGAATTCTCTTTCACAGTAAATACATGCTAAGAATATATATATATATATATATATATGGGGTAATTGACACCCTTAAACTGGTATGAAGCAGTTGCACATTTTGCACTAAAATCTCTCTCAATCCATAATAAAAAAAATTTAATTTTTGAATGATATATTTGGGTTTTGTAAGCCAGTAATAGCTGGCAATTGTTGGAACCCTTTTTAAGCAAGTGATTAACTGCTAGGATCCTCAAGGGATTCGGATCCGGAGAGACACAAGAGTACAAAATACGTCACAGAAAAGTTGAGAAGGTCAAGAGTTTCACAGAGAGAGAGAGAGAAAGCTATGGAGAGGAGGAGGCATGTAGAACAAGATTTGGAGAGAAACACGGCAGATGATATCGGTGGAGGGGGAGGAGGAGGAGGAAAAGAAGGGCGTATAATGGTGGAGGATGCGTTTAAGGACACAGAGGTTCCTTCATGGACAAAGCAGATCACTTTAAGGGCAATGGTCACAAGCTTTGTGTTAAGCATTGTGTTCAATTTCATTGTGTGTAAACTTAATCTGACAACTGGTGTTATACCCTCTCTCAACGTTGCTGCTGGTCTATTGGGTTTCGCAATCCTCAAGTCTTGGACTACTTTTCTTGGGAAAGTTGGGTTCTTGAAACAGCCCTTCACAAGGCAGGAAAACACTGTCATCCAAACGTGTGTTGTTGCCTCTTCTGGGATTGCTTTTAGCAGTATGTTTTCTCTCACTTTGACCTTGTTTTCTGTCTATATTTTCTGGGTTTTGAATGTTGATGGATTTTGTATCGAATTTTCTGACCAAATTTGGTGGCTATTTGCAACATCACAATATACAATCATAAATAAATCCCATATAGCCACTCAAACTGAAACAAATAGTGGAAAAATATATACATGGGAAGAGAAAGGAGAGACCTCTTTGGATTATTAACTTCTATTCTGTCAATTGTAAGCTATGACGTTGCATGTAGAAATTATAAAATTTTCTTAGTGGTATTCTAAGATTACCAAACATATGATAATATATTTCCATTGAGTCCTTATATTGGTATATTTTGCTTGTCAGTCCAAGAGCTAACCCTTGTTGAATTATAGGTGGCACTGCTTCTTACTTGCTGGGTATGAGTCCAACAATAGCTAAGCAATTGGATGAAGGAAACACCCCAAATAATGTGAAGGAACTATCCCTTGGTTGGATGTATGGATTTCTGGCTGTTGTCAGCTTTGTCGGCTTGTTTTCCATTGTTCCTCTCAGAAAGGTGAGAATGAATATATGAATATATATGTGCAAAGTAACATATATTTTAAGATAATATAATGTATATACACTATAATTTAAATAATTTAAATCCAATGCATGAATTGAAATGTATTGCAGATGATGATCCTTAAGTACAAGTTGACTTATCCCAGCGGAACGGCAACTGCGTACCTAATCAACAGTTTCCATACACCCAAAGGAGCCAAGCTAGCAAAGTATGCATTCTTTTATTAATTTATATGGAAGATTGTGTTAATTCTTATTTTCATCTACTGCATGTGCTTATGTAATTCGTTAATGTGATTGATACAGGAAGCAAGTGTTTATGCTGTTCAAGACCTTTGGTGTTAGCTTTCTTTTTGCATTTTTCCAATGGTTTTTTACGGCTAGCGATGACTGTGGATTCGCTAGCTTCCCTACCTTTGGCCTACAAGCTTATGCCCAGAGGTAAAAAATTTCTTCCCAGATTTTCTACCCTTTTTTCTTCCTAGAAAGGTCATATTGAAAATCAACTTGTTAGATTGATTGATTTTGTTTAACAGGTTCTACTTTGATTTCTCATCGACATATGTTGGTGTCGGAATGATATGCCCTTACATGGTAAACATTTCCTTGCTTCTTGGAGCTGTTGTCTCATGGGGAATCATGTGGCCATTGATTCAGAAAAAGGAAGGTATCTGGTACAAAGCTGGCTTAGGCGGTAGCAGTCTCCATGGCATCCAAGGATACAGGGTAATTGCCCTTCCTGAACACAATAAACACCTTTTCTTAACCTTCCTTTTGATCCCCTCACCAAATTCTTTCATCTATACAGGTTTTTATCGCTATTGCTACGATGCTTGGTGACGGTCTATACCATGCTGTATCAATGTCAATCAGAACCTTATTTAGTCTTGCAACTCAGAAATCCAGCGATTCTGTTAATCCTCAGTTTTCAGACGACCAGAACAATGAGATTGTAAACTATGATGAACAAAAAAGAACTGAGTACTTCTTAAAGGACCAGATACCAATATGGGCAGCTGGTCTAGGCTACATTGTTCTTGTCCTGATCTGCATATTTGTCGTGCCGACAATGTTCCCTGGACTAAAATGGTATCACATATTGGTTGCTTATGCAATTGCTCCAGTTCTAGCCTTCTGCAATGCCTATGGATGTGGTCTCTCCGATTGGTCTCTCGCCTCCAACTATGGAAAGTTTGCAATCATCATTTTCAGTGCCTGGGTTGGACTTGGGCATGGTGGTGTTCTTGCAGGTCTCGCTGCTTGTGGTGTGATGATGAGCATTGTTTCGACAGCATCTGATCTAATGCAAGACTTCAAGACAGGATATCTAACTCTTTCGTCCCCTCGCTCGATGTTCTTTAGCCAAGTTTGTGGTACTGCAATGGGTGTTATTCAAACACCTTTAGTCTTCTGGATATTCTACAAAGCTTATCCCATTGGAGACCCCAGTGGTACTTATCCGGCGCCCTACGGACAAATTTATCGTGGCATTGCCCTTCTCGGAGTTGAGGGTGTTTCAAAGCTTCCAAAGAATTGCCTTGCGCTGTCGATTGGATTCTTCTTTGGTGCCATTGTTATTAACCTTGCTCGCGATCTTTTACAGCGCTATGAAACCAAATACAAGCTCTATAGGTTTGTTCCTAGTCCTATGTGTTTGGCTATTCCATTCTACCTTGGTGCCTACTTTGCCATTGACATGTGTGTTGGGAGCTTGATTCTATTTCTGTGGGAGAGTAAGAACAAGCAGAAGGCTACTGACTTTGCACCCGCCGTGGCGTCGGGGCTCATCTGTGGTGATTCTTTGTGGGGAATTCCTGCTGCTGTACTCTCCCTACTAAATGTTCAGCCTCCTATCTGCATGAAGTTCTTATCTCGATCGGCGAATGCCAAGGTTGATGGCTTCTTGAGTGGTTAATTAGTACTGCCTGCTACTCTTGGAGTTACTGGTTTAGTATGATTTTCTAGGTTTGCTTAAAATTTAAGGATTGATAGCAGGAAAGTTCATGTGGGTTCAAGAAGTTGTAATTAAATCATTTGGTTTTCATGCTTTTGTCAATGCCAAAGAATTATTTATATTTCTAGATCTATCTTATAGAATTTATAATGATAACTTTTTTATGGTCAATATGTTCTTTTGTTTGGTTTTTATTTTATTCATCACCTCAAACCTTCCCTCTTTTTGTTTCTTGAATCAAGGAAGGAAATGAGGCTCGAACTCGTGATTCGAAATTTCATACGACTCAGCTTGTCAACTAAGCTACTCGAGATTCGTTACTTAGCTATAATCTTTTATGAACTCGTCCAAATTATTTATGTTAAAACATTCCAGAAGGCTCGAAAAGTTTGATTTTCACTGAGATTAATATATTTATAGTATAATTTAAATAAATAGAAATTCAGTTGGCATATTTTTTATTTAATTGGGTCCTAGTATACCGAGAGTTATCATGGGAATTTAGAAACATTAAAAATAGTAAAATTAAATGGGAAGAATTAATTGTGAAATTTTGAATTCAATCGAACCGAGACTCGGATGAAAATTATATTAAAAATAATTAATCAAATTCATAAATAGGTCAATGATTTTATTGTAATTAAATGGACTGTAAAATTGCAGGCTGATATTTTTGATAATAGTTGAAAATCGAGGGGCATGAGAGGTATTACCTGCAAAGACTGAGTCAGAGGAGTCGTTAAGCGTAAAACGTGGCGGACAGGTCGGAAACGGTGCGCATTTGTCATGGGAATTCAAACTGTAGATCCTATCCTATTCAATTCAAAGTTCAAACCAAACGTGTGTGCAAATCCATGATTTCAGTGAGTGAATCCCTTTTATGTCTCCTCTCCTCTCCTCTCCTCCCCTCTCCTCCCTCATTTTATGGAAAACAAAAATAAACCACAAACAAACAAGAATTCTCAAAACCAAAAGAAATAACTTGAAGATGGAAACTCTTGATAGAGAAGAAGAAGAAGATGAAGAGGAGATGAGGGTGGTGGTGCTTGCATGCTTTTCCACGGCTTTCTTGAACTTATTACTACTACCAGTACCACCAAATACTAACTACTACTACTACTAGTGTATTTGTCTGTATGGTAATAAGGTCAAGAAAGCTGAGGGAAAATATTTAAGCATTGGCTAATTCCAAGTTTCCAACATCCATTCTCGTCAAAACAAATTAATGTATCGCAAGCAGTGTGTCACAAGGCATAACGAGGAAGGAGGGCGAAGCACAGCAAAAAGCTCTTTTAGATTCTCTCTAGTCTGGCTCTGTGCACAGTTATTGAGTGAAGAACTGCATCTATCCCACTGGTTGTAAGCACATTGATGGTAGGTATATATATTGTCTTATTATATATATATTAGGGATAAGTATTAGGATTTATATTTGATTACGATTTTAGGGTTTATATTTGATTATGATTTTAGGGTTTAAGTTTTATAAATTTTAAGGTCTAGGTTCATCATTTAACCAAGTTTTATATTTGATCATGATTCGTCACTTTTTTATCATTTGAAGTAGATTCGTCCAATCTTCCTATTGGGAATAGAGGGATTCGAACATACTCTTTATTGAAAGGATTCAATCCTTACATACATAATAATTATCCCTCAACCATAAGTCCACTTGCACATCTAATCGTGTTTGCTTGCTTATGATAAAAAAAAATTCATATGTTTACCATGTATGGGTCTTGTCATAGTCAAAAATCATGATATAAACTACAAAATTAATCATGAGGATAGTATTTATTCCTAGTGATGATTATTAGATATCAGAAATAGCTTATTTCTCTATTGATATATACATTGCTAAGACACTTTTCCATTCTAAAATAAAAAAGCTCAAGCGATCAAGGATCAGAATATCCTTCACATAGGTCACTAAATTCATGATCACTATAGTTTCATTAATCCCTGTTTATTTATAAAAAAAAGAATTTGGGGATGCAACAACTCAAAGACAAACACTGCATAAACTGTAAAACAGAAACCTCCTTGATGTCTTAGAAACATTATCCTCATATCCTAATCATGAACATATGCAAATCATCCAAAAACCAAATTTGTGCGCCTATTAGTAGTAACATACAAGTGTTCAGTTAACTTCCAATCCAAACAACTTTTTGAACAATTAATTTGTGGAAGAATTAAAACAATTAAAAGTATTGAATTACGTGCAACTCTCATCACACACTTTCAGAAATAACATCCAACTAAAGAAAATGAAGTACCTCTACACGAGCAAAGACAGTCATATTTACTAATTTAGCAGCAATGCTGCTTAAGCCTCCGAGGTGCTGATAGGAATAATAATAATCATAAAACAAGTTAGTGACAAGTTAACTTAGAAAAGGTTTCACAATTTTATACGAATAAGAAAAACAGCGGTGCAACCGCAAACATCAACCACACAAATCTGCATCACACCCAAATCCACTAAACAGTTAGTGATCACCAGTAGTCTTTATACCAGATCAGCAACATTCATCGGCATCTCATCGATCTGGGTACTGTAGTACTGTTCTATATCTCTTAGGATCTTGATATCATCAGTCTTGACGAAATTGATTGCCACACCCTGCAAAAACATAGTAAAAGCCATCATTCCCCCAATCATTAAAGTAAACTCAGCCAGTAGGTTTCAAAGGTGACAGGAGCAGATGAAGCACCTCACGAGCGAGAACCATTTCACAAAATTAAGTTCAATAGATTAACGATAATAGATACCTTGCGTCCAAAACGACCAGAACGACCAATCCGGTGAATGTAAAGCTCACGATTGTTCGGAAGGTCATAATTGATCACCAGAGAAACCTGAACAGTACAACATAGAGAAGTTAAATGAAGTAAGAACCATGTTTAGACATCACCATCCTAATACTCTTTAAATTAGAAATTAATGCCTTGAACCTCTAGATGACTACACGAGTACACAGCACAAATCAACGCCACAACATGTGGATAGCACGAAGTCATAAAATTGATATTCATAACCAATATATCTAGAAAACAAATCCAGATTCAGGGACTTTCTGCTGAAAGAATTACTTTCCACCTGATCCAACTACAATGACAGTATGACACATTATTATAAAAATGATTAATGTCTTGCGAAATAGAACTTTCTGGAGAGCATAAATTTGTGCATCACCACAAGACTTCTCAAGGCTTGCACCACTTTTGTTAAGAAGTCCAATCAATTAAAAAACCTCGAATGGCTGAAGGCCACCCTTCTCAGGACAAGGCTGATCGACACAAGATCTCGCTCAAGACGGCAGAGGCCACTGGGAAATTCTTTTACAGTGTAAATAAGGAATAGAAGGAAAAAAGTAAAGAAAAAAAACGAGAGAAAAATGACTAACCTGTTGAACATCCAGACCCCGAGCCCAAACATCAGTGGTGATCAAGACACGGGTTGCCCCAGACCGAAACTCTTGCATAATGGCATCCCTCTCTTTCTGTGGCATGTCCCCGTGCATTGATGACACTGTGAAGTTATAGCTACGCATCTTCTCTGTTAACCAATCCACCTGTATCACCAGTGGGAATTTTAATAATTCAAGGATTAGAATACAAAACTCAAATCCAAGATTGTTTCTGAAAGAAACACAAAACCAAGAATTAAAAATGACAATGAGATGCCAAAAAGAAATATATGAAAAATATTGCCTTCCTGAAGCTGTGCAACACTACATCCTCAACAAAGGAACACTTGCTTCAGTAAGGTAATTTACACTCTCAGTTTTCCAACCATAGCCCAGTTATAAATTCAATATCTTCTATTTCCTAAATAAAGTAACGTCACATTATACACTGGAATCTTGCTCAAGCTCAAAGGAAGATTTTGAACAGTGTTTTGAGACAATACATCAAAAAAGATAAAAAAAAAAAGCCCAAGCACTCTGTTCTATCTCAAATATATGGTACAATGCTTCTAAATTTTCATGAATACTTTAAATTTTAAAATACACAAAACATGTCAATTCTTTGACATGTAGTTTACTACTCCATCCAAAATGTAAGTTTAGAACCAAACTTCAATTAGGTACATTAAATCTCAATCAGCATTGTCTTCAGTACCATATGCTACAGAGGTAAGATATTAAAAGCATAGAGTATTACCTTACGCTTGGTATTGCAAAAAATAACAGCTTGAGTGATTGTAAGGGTATCATAAAGGTCGCAGAGAGTATCAAACTTCCACTCCTCTCTTTCCACGGAAACAAAAAATTGCTTGATGCCCTGTAATCAATAAAACGGAATTAAATAACAGATTATATTGGATCTCAGATTCGCATTCAAAGTAAGCTTACAGAACAGCTAAGAAGCACCAATAGTGCAACAGGTGCGATATGGGATACGTACTTACGTAGTACGGGGACTCGCCATTTCCTCCAAAAATTAGGCTAAGGGTGCGGCTGGATACAGCTTATATAAACATTATTTCATATATTTAAATAAAATTTCAAAATAAAGTTTGAATAGACCATCTTCTGAGAAAGGGTTGGGTACCATCCCTGGAATCAGGCCAGCAATTAAATGAAATCTGGCTGAGATTAGTTTGTAAAAAATAGTGTATAGTGACGTGTTGTTTTGTCTCCTTCAAGCTCTCTCTCTCTCTCTCTCTCTCTGCAAGAAACTTGTTTTCAAATCAAATCATCCAACACCACCACGCAGCCACAAACGATGCTGCTGCCACCACTTCCGATTATTCTAAACAAATCACTTCAGAGAGCCGCAGGTCAAGAAGAATTTTTGAAGCAGCCATAATTGGCTGAATTGGAGTAGTATTGCAGCCGTATCCAAAATTAAAATAAAAAATTCCGCACCCAGTACGTATCCCAGTGCACACGCACCCCAAACACACCCACAGTGTGGGTGCCTTAGGGTGCTAGGCGTACTAGTGCTTCCTAGCAGAACAGATATTTGAATCATAATTACCTCCAAAGTCAACTCATCACGTTTCACAAGGATCTTTACAGGGTCTGTCATGAACTTGGTTGTCATCTCCAAAATTTCATGCGGAAGGGTAGCCGAGATCAAGACAACCTGTGACAAAGGATCAAAAAATTTAAAATTAACAGTCACAGCATGCGGAACAAGGATTCACCGCATGACTTTCAGCAGTCAAAAACATCAAAACTACTTTATTCCGAAGAATGTAAATGAACAATAACTGAATTTCATTGCACAAAATCACTAGATCGGAAAAGAACCAATTAACAAACTCCATGCTCTGTTAAAACTTCTGAGTGCAAGTACAATTGGAAAAGCTGATTGAAGAGCACAATATATAAACAGAAAACAAAAGCAGTAAAAGGTACACTGCCTCAGAACAAAACTTTCAATTTAAATTACTGAAACATCTGCGTTTTCAATCAGCACAAAGTAAGAGAATAGCAAACAAGAAAACAAACCAACACACTAAAATATGCTATGTAGAGACAGATAGGACAATGTAGTGGCATAAGCATCATTATTCATTCAATACAATGGACTGAAAAGCAATAAATAACCTTGGATACTTTCCTTATTTTACTTAGAGAAGGACAGTGATTTTAAAAAATAATGAGACAAGTTAGTGGTCAATAATTCAACCAAAAATAAACGTAGAGAGAGAGAGAGAGAGTACCTGAAGCTCTGGGGGAAGGTATCTATATACATCATAAATTTGTTCCTTGAAACCTCTGCTCAACATTTCATCGGACTCATCCTGTCAGAAAATCCAAATTACAAAAGGATTAGGATAGGCTGAGCCTGGTCTTCCCCACAGGAAAATATAAACCATGTCTTAACAGAACACAAAAGCAGTACTTTTTGAAAGTGATTCAGATGTCTCAACACTCCACAGAATGAAGAAGCAAAACTCTGTGAAATAGAGGCTAAGGGAATTGTGAACTCACAAGGACTAATAATTTAATGGCTCTGGTACGTAGAGTTCTCCGCTTGATCATGTCACATACCCTGCCTGGAGTTCCGGATACAACATGAACTCCATGTTCCAGCTTTCTAATGTCCTCACCCACGCTTTTTCCACCAATACACGAATGTGCTTGTATGTTAATATAATCGCCAATGGCCAATATTACCTTCTCTGTCTGAGATGCCAGTTCCCTCGTAGGCGACACTATCAAGGCCTGGACCCTGCAAATAATTTAGAAAAATAAGGGACCATAAGGATGTGCGTCTACTTTCTTGGCATACTCAGAACTGCTTTAAAAATGACTGACAAACTTTGGATGATAAATCATAAAATAACAACAGAGGAAAAATAGAAGCCCTTCCCTAACTATTTTTACAAGAACCTTCACATTGGCCTACTGGAGATGTAATTAACATTGAGTTGCATGACCCAAAACATTGTTACATCCTCTGTCCATCACTGTTCTCCACAGACACATACTCAACCATGCCCAGAGCCTCAAATTATAAATTACTTTTCGGAAGGTACAAATTGCAAAATACTTAAACCAGGTTAAAAAAAAGATATAAAACTAGAAGGAATCCATTTGAGGTTATCGGAATCAGATTCTCCACCAGAAGCCCCAGAACTAAGTTGATAAGAGCCCCAAAGACTACTAGCACATTTTAGGACAAGTTATTCAAACTGACAGGACAGAATTTACTAGGTTTGTCGTATGATGGGCAGAGGGACATAGGCCTCAGTTATTTGTAATGAGTGGAATATACATACATACATATACATACATATATATATATAGATATATATATATATATATATATTGTAATTGCAAGCCACAACCTTGGTGCCATTCTAAATGAATTTCTCACATCTACAATATAATTATATTCGGAGGAAACGCTCACGGTAAAACCCACATAATTTTGATTTTGAGTAGACATACTAAGGGACTATGCAATTAACAAACATCACACTCAAAGTACAAACAACAAATTAGGGTTGCACAACCATAAAGAAAAAGGAACAAAATATCAGAGCAAAAATTACTCTCGGTTAGCTGTATCGACCGTCTGGCAAACAGTTAGGGCAATCATGGAGGTCTTGCCGGTACCGGACTGTGCTTGTGCAATGACGTCTCGGCCCTGAATAATAGGCATGACGGCTCTCTGCTGGATTGCGGAGGGCTTCTCAAAGCCATATGCGTAGATTCCACGAAGCAAATCGTCCTTGATTCCCATCTTATCGAAGCTCAAAATGGGGTCTACACCAGGCGTCGTCTCAAAGACCAACTTGTCATCGTCCATCGCCCTCCGTGCTGCCCTCCCCGCGGGCACCACGCTCGCTGTCGCTGTAGTCGCCATCGGAATTAGGGTTTCCTTACACAAAAACCGTCGTTCCGTCTGACCAGAAAAACTTTCTAAGATCCGCAAGCTCGTATTGTCTCGCGTACGGTACCTTCAAATATATGTGACACGACTGCGTTTTAGAGGAGGATTAGGGAATGAGAATTTATTTATATTGAAAGTCGGTGCTGATGAGATGAGCTCCCAATAATACATTGACACGTTCACGGCTTGTTTTTCATGGGCAGGAGAATGTTGCGGGCTCAGCCCAAACCCAAAATGAATGACATAGACGTGAACAGCCCGATCATATTAATGAACGGGTTTGTAGGGTCAAATGGAAATCACAATTTTAAGATTTAAAGTATTTATCCTAAAAAGTGAAATCCTTCTCTTCGAAAAAGAAAAAAAAAAGGTGAAATCCTTAAAGAAATATAGTTCATCAGATCTTTATGCCTCTATTTTTTATTTTTTTATGCTGGCGACTTTGTTATTTATATTAATAAGATAGAAGATACATTATTGATGTAGGAATAAACAATTCATAAAACAAAATTTTCCAAACAAATGCATTGAAAATAGTCGTCTATTCCATTGAAGTGAAACGTAAAATATAAACAGAAAGAATGTAACTCAGAGTTGTGGCCCCTTTGACTCACTGAGTCACCTGAAAATAGGTTTGAGCGCCTCGATCGAGAGAACTTCGATCGAATAGTAGCAAAACATATAGAAAGCAAATACATCATGGGATAAGACTTAACATGACCAAGTTGTATTGGAGGGAGATATGAAGCATCAAGGTTGCAGTAGTGGATCCATAGACATAACAAACTTAATACAACATGAAGACCAATCGATCTGTCAATTTTAGTAATCTTCCAACTAGATTTGGAGGTAGATCGAAGTATAGATCTTTCATCTTCATACCCAAAAACATTCATCTTCAAACCTAAGTTGTTAATCAGTCAAAGGGATAAATCCACCGCAAACAATTGCATAGAAATAGCCAAAGAGATAAACCCATCGCAAGCAATTGCATAGAAATAGCCAAAGGGATAAACCCATCGCAAGCAATTGCATAGAAAATAGCTAGACAAAGAAAGAAAACTTGAATAGATAATATAATGGAGAAGGAGGAGGTGTTGCTAAGGTGAAGACAAGCCCCTCCTCCTCAAACTAAGAAGAACACTGGTTGTTGCCGAGAGAAAAAGTCATAAGAGAAAAAGAGAGAGGTTTTTTTTTTTTTTGTCTCGACTGGCCTCAAGCTTGAGTTCGCACCAAAGAAATAAAACACCAAATTCAAAAAAGTCCTGCTCTCCTCAGTTAGTCCCCACTAAAAGGGCCTTTGTTGTACGGATTCAAGTCGCTAGGTATAACAGGTATGGCTATTGAATTTTAAAATCTTAATCAAATAGCTAATGTGATTTTAAATCAAATTTGGATAAAACTCATTCAAGCGTCAAAGGGTTCTCACACTTTCTCCTCTGCACCAAACTTGGGGCAAACTGCATCATAGAGACTCAAATCTTTCTACATTGAGTACACTTCCCCATCAAATCTCCCCAAATCACGCAGCCTTCATCAAAGTCGAAAACATTCTTCAACAAGCTCTAATCTTGTAGGATCGTGGTATGAAGGAAAAGGAAGCAACACGAATGCTTCGTTTGAGTCGAATTTGATGGCTTGTGCATGAGTGACATATAAATTCGCATGTTTGGGTCCATCACTTAGTGAAAGTGAGGGTTTATTGTAGAATTCTTAATTATTCTAGCCATGTCAGACAAGTCTTGTAAGTAATCAAGAAGAGAAAAGAGATCATTATCAATAAACCAAATAGAAAAATCCCACACCAACAACCATTTGTAAGCAAACACAATTGTTATTTGCAAAACACGACTAAAAGGATCCCAATCGATGGTCAAATTGGATTCAGTCAGAGATGGGTTCAGTCAACAATGGATTTAGTCAGAGGTGGGTTCAATCAGAGCTTGAAGATGTTGTTTCCAACTGATTTGGGTTTGCTGAGAAGAGAGATGGAGAAACGTGTGAAGTGCCCGATGGAGATTTTCACCATGCCCCAACTCGATGCCCGACTCGGAATGCTTCGATGATTATATTGCCCGACTCAAGTTATGCTTCGTGTACCACTTTTGGTAGGTCTTGACTTTATGAATTTTCCAAGATAGAGAGAAGATGCGAGTTTGGTAGAGAAATTGTGTGCGAGAGAGAGAGAGAATGAGAGGCTAACAAGATTTTGGGGTCTTTTGTCCTAATTATGATTCGGGATATTTTCACTTCTTGGATAAAATTAATAAATCCAACAGCTGAAAATGAATACCGAACATAGGCACATACTTTTTTCTCTCTCAGGTACTTAAATCACGTGTAGCAAAGACCCTTTTAGGCCCCCGGAAATTCGATCCACTAGCTCAAAAATTTTGAGCTTTTTTGTCGAAGGCTTAACACGAAGCCTGAATATATAGGCCGAGCTTGGGTCCCAAATATTCGGTTCGTGCCACCCTTTGGATAGTTCCTCCCAATCATACATAAAGTAACAGAAAAGCTAGGTTTTTTCTTTTTTCTTTTTCTTTTTTGAAAGTTACATAAAGTAAAGATTTTTCTTTCCCAAAATGACATTCTATTTAAATAACATAATAACATCAAATCTCTTCTCTTTTTTTTCATCAAAATAGTATTAGGTGATGTTGTTGTCGATGTAAGATTTGCACAAAGGTATAAAATACGTAAAAGTAGAAAGTTTTAAGAAAATAAGAATATACGTTATTCGACAACTTGCATACGTTCATGAAGTTTGATATTTTATTAAGTAGACAGTGAAATTTACAAATGTGGGATTGATTTGTATTTATAGGCTTTGTGAGCTTGACAATTGATGCAATTATGTTGATCCTTAGACAATATAACTGCCTTTATAGCCTCATGTTGTAGCCGCCGTCGGATAACTGCTTTTTGATAAATGCTTAGAAACTGTTAATCTTCTGAAATCATACTTACATAAGGAGTACAATGTTCTGCTCCACAATTGTGAATATCACCATTATGAAAATACGTGTAATAATATTATTTACAAAAATATCACTAACTTTGTTTTTACGTTGTTGACAACATGAGTAAGCCATTGTGTTTAACTGTTTATACTCATTTTTTATAGGTAGTATCATCCTCATGTACTATAGAATTGGGTTTCTTTTGAAAAGCGGTTTAACCAAAAATGAAAGTGTAAAATATAAATTGACGGGTGATTGGAACGAAAAAATGACATTATATCATTTGATTCCTCATTTCAAATTTATACACTAGATTCATGCCCCAATTAATATATCAATAAGGCACGAAAATTAAATAGTTCAATTGATGAGATGAATCGTATTCAATCTCGAATCCTGAGTTCGAGTCACAAACCCTTCGCCTTATGAAAAAAAAAAGATCAACAAGTCCTTCATAAATTTTTGGACAAAATCATCCTTCTAAACCTACAAAAAAAAATCAACACCAAGATTTTTCTTCCCTCTCTCTCTAATCTCGTTCTCTCTTTTTTATCTTTTCTTTTAAGATTCAGATCAAACTTTTGATGACGATCCATGTGAAAGAGGTGAGAGTGATTACGACCCTTCCCATTATCCCAAAAAAAATTACCAACAAATTCTTCATAAATTTTTGGACAAAATCATCTTTCTAAACCTAAAAAAAAAATATCACCGCCAAGATTATTTACTCTCTCGCCTTTCTCTCTCCCTCTCTCATCTCGTTCTCTCTCTTTAACTTTTCCTTTAAAATTCAAATCAAACTTTTGATGACGATCCATGTGAAGGAGGTGATAGTGATTACAACCCTTCTCCTTATAAAGAAAAATACCAACAAATCTTTCATAAATTTTTGGATAAATCATCTTTCTAAACCTAAAAAACATATCAACGCCAAGAGTTTTTTTCTCTCTCATCTTTCTCCCTCCCTCTCTCATCTTGTTCTCTCTCTTTTATCTTTTCTTTTAAGATTCAAATCAAACTTTTGATGATGAACTATGTGAATGAGGTGTGAGTGATTACGGCGACGATGGCGAATGATTGGATGGCTTAGAGGGTAGAGGTAGTGACAGATTGTTGTCATTTTTATTGTTGTTGTTGCTGCCTTTAGGAGGATCCAAATGTCTTTTGTTTTCATTTGCGTTCGCACAAAGAGAAGCTTAAAAGGTGTCACGCCCCAACCCCCGTGACGTGACGTGGAAATCAAATGACTAATTAAATCCAATTAATTGGAGTGACTAAATTTTTTTTATATATAAAGTATGTAAATAATATGTATAAACAACCGGATCCCCCTCTAATGGTATGTGCACCTACTCCTCAATCCGGTTCCCATCACCAGCTCGATTGGCATCACTCGGCTAACCTGAAAAGAAAGATAAAACACAGGGATGAGCCGAGGCTCAGTATGAAACACCACAACTCCCGATAATCGAACAATATAATATAATATTTGAGGCATCGCACAATTAACCATACCATCTTTTACAAACCTTTTTTCAGACTGAAATTTTCATATTTATTCCGCCAACCCACTTCCACCTCAACTCCAACCTCATTGTCGGAGCTAACTTCAACCATTTTCTGACCTCATCGTTAGAGTCACTTTGTTCATTCTCCGACCTCTCCAATCTCATCGTCGGGGTCACTTTATTCACACTCTGACCTCTCCGATCTCATCGTTGGGGTCTTTCTACAAGTAAGGAAAGTTGACACTTTCTTCAACCCGGGCTTACTACCCTTCTCTATGTGACCGCATAACGAATCTTTATCCAGATTTTACCCACTGTACGTACAGGGTTTCATTCACACATCACTGCAACCTCCTCAGCCATATCCACCTCATATCCTCCACAATATATATTCCCCACAGTATAACCACCGCAGTTCTCACAATACCAAATATAAATATTAATTCATAGAACATTCAATATTTGAACAAAAATTTCCAATAAATATCAGAGGTTATAAAAATATCAAGAATCACCCACATACACCTCCCAACACAATTCCACATTAATCCAGCCATGAAATCATAACACAATTTTATAAATTAGGGTGGTTACTAAATCATTAAACAGGAAGAATGTAGAAGAGTGGAGAAACGAATTAAAAAGGAAAAAAAATGCAAAGAAAATAAAGAAAAACAACAAAAAAAAAAGTCGGAAGAGTCGAGAAAGGGCAAGAAAAAAGAAGAAGATGAAAAATGCGATTTCCGTGCATCAGACTTCGGCAACACCGATCTCCTTCTTCCGGCCATCATTAGTCATCAAATTGGTACCAATCTCTTCCTCTCTTCGAGACGTATGAAATCGGTCCAAGAATCATCAAAACGGAGCTGTATATCTCCGGGAAAAGCTCTCGAAAGTTTCGACCTCTGCAAACTTCGATGGTCGATTTCTCCCTCCTTCGACCTCCGTTTGATGCAAGATCACCACCGTTCAGTTCGCCTCGGTGAGTACTACAAAACCGAGTTGGTGATTTCCGGTCACATTCTAGTCACCAAAAATCACCAACCGGTTTTTGTAGTACTCACTGAGACGAACTGAACGTTGGTGGTCTTGCATCAAACGGAGGTCGGAGGAGGGAGAAATCGACTGTCGAAGTTTGCGGAGGCTGAAACTTTCGAAAGAGTTTACCGGGGATATACAGCTCCGTTTTGGACGATTCTTGGATCAATTTCATACATCTTGAAGAGAGGAAGAGATTGGTACCAATTTCATGATCAACAGTGGTCAGACGAAGGAGATCGGCATTGCCGAAGTCTGACGAGCGGAAATTGTGTTTTTCATTTTTTTTCTTTCTTTTTTTCTTTCCCTCTTTCAACTCTTCTGATTTTTTTTTTGGCTGTTTTTCTTTCTTTTCCTTTCTTTTTCTGTTATTCTTTTTTTTCCTTTTTAATTCATTTCTCCACTCTTCTAAATTTTTTTGATTTAATGATTTAATAACCACCCTAAACAATTTCAATTTCCCAATTATCCATTTAACTTCTTTCTCTATTATTTTACCAAAATAACATCCTCCAACAAATGAGATCCAACAACTCATATTTTATTAATTCCCATTAATTCATATTTTATTAATTCCCATTAATTTAGTTTCCATAATTCCTACAATCTTTAGTAGTCATATTATATATATATTTTTCTATATTGATTTAGTCTAACCCGAATTTAATTATCGATTTCACTATCATATCATTGCGCTTGTGTCACTCTCTTATTCATTATTTATATTATTCTCGAATTAAGATATCACAAAAGGCACGAGCAATACTGGAGAATTTTATTTTTCTCAACATTATCCATAGTAGATTATGGTCAAATCAGTTAAGTGATTTTTTTTATTGTCACACTTCTTCTTTTTTTTGTTTAATTTAACAAACAGAAATTGAGGGAATTCAAAGATTGAAAACTTTGAGTTGGGTTTAGTTGGAGTAGTAAGTCCTCATTCTCTATTATATTATATTTATTTATTTTTAAGGAAGAAGGAATCAAATTCATTATTTCTTTGTTTTCATTATATATATATAGATATATATACATATAGATCTCAATTTCAACCTGTGAAATCACAAAAGGGAAAAAAGACATGTGTTGGTGATATGTTAAATCATAGAACGCAAGCAAAGGAATACGCCTCTCGCGAGACACTAGTTTCAGTCAAGAATTGCTTCTTTGAGTTTGTGAGAATAGTTTCTCTTTTCTTATTTCATAAACCTATTTAAGTATCAACTCAACACTACTAATAAAACCTAAATTATCTAAATAATTAAAGAGTTAGTATGATACAATAAGGTTCGACTTAGAATAAAATAATTTGCCTCTTTAGGGTTTGCATCCTGTATTTTCATGAAAGTATCAATTTACACCCCGTACTTTTAAATGTATCAAATCGTACCTCGAACTTTCATTTTAGTATACTGTTGCACCTTATGTCCAATTAAAGTATATTTTTGCTGATCTGGCATCATTTTATTGACATGGCATTTTATTTTCAATTTTTTTAAATCATAAAATCATAAAATGTTATCCCCAAACCCAAATCCCATTTCAAAAAGAATAAAATCTAAATCTATCTCCTGCATTCTCGCAATTGTGATTCGATTTTGATCATTTGGTTCGATTTTTCCATTGTAATCCCCGATTCAGCCTAAGGTATGTGCCGATAACGGTAGTTTCTCTCTAAATCATATGGGTTCGCGATATTTGGGATAGGTTCGCTTATTTGAGTTGTCTGTAGGCATTTTCAAATCAATCATGCCGAGCTCATATTTATCTTCAACTAGTGATGATACTGGTGAAGAAAGTCAAGAAGAGGTTCTTCCTTTGGATGATTCGTCGGAGGGAGATGATGAAGTCCTTGCTACGAGGGAGAAGAAGACTTGGGAGGAATGTGGCACTACTCAATTCCTCTGAGGATGAAGTGACAGAAGATGATGAGGGTTTGGCTCAATCTTGAGGTGATGCTTTCAGTGTGACTCGTGGACAGAATTATCCAGTATTCAAGTGTCAAAGAGGTATCCCTAAATTTGATCTCGAAGTTATTTGATACAACTGATGACTTTAAGAATGTTGTGAACAATTATGTCATTATGAGTAGGCATGATATAAGGTTGGTAAAAAATGAACCTAATAAAACTAGGTTTAAGTGTATTGGTTCTCAGGATTGTCCATGGCTGATATTTGCATAATTATGTAAGGGCCTAAATAGTTTTCAGATTAACACATTCTATGATGAACATACATATGGAAGAAGAAGAAAAAAGAACTTCCGAGGCTTTCACATAAGTTTCTTTATAAAAGGTTCTATAAGATTATTCTGCCTATCCTGACATAAAACCTAGGTACCTGAAGGATTTTATGATGCAAAACCTAGAACTAGATGTCAATATCCAACAGGTAAAAAGGGTGAAAAGGGATGTGTTAGCTAACTTGGATGGGAATTGTCTTGGAGTATGAGAAACTGAGGGATTATGGTGAGGAATTGTTGGTTTCCAACCCTATTTCAACTGCGACCATTTGGACAACCTAGGAAAATGAGGACGATGCACCTGTCTTTAAAAGGTTCTATTGCAACTTTTATAGTTGCAAGGTGGGTTTTCTTAGAGGCTGTAGACTAGTCATTGGTATTGATGGGTGTTTTCTAAAAAGTTTAGTGAAGGGTGAGTTGCTTACGGCGACAAGGAATGATGAGAATAATAAAATGTTTCCAATTGTTTGGGCTGTGGTTCAGGTTGAGAACACATATACATGGAGTTGGTTTTTAGAGTTATTAAGGTTAGATATGCAGACTGCTAATGGTGAGGGTTTTACCATTATAAGTGATAGACAAAAGTGAACTTGTTAATGCAGTGGTAGAGGTGTGGCCAATAGCTGAACATAGCCTAGCACATCAATGACAAGGGTTATAACTTGTGGTAGTGCAAGATTGGACAACCAAGGAAGATAACAAAGTAATACTGGAAAATGATGTATGGTGTTTTTTGTTTACCAATGATTTATTTTAGTGTAAGCAAATTATGTAAGGCTTTCAAATTTGATGACTATTTCTTAAATTTATGGCTTAAGACTTGTTGGAGAGTATGGAATATTAAATTAACTAATTTTATTATGGTTTTACTGTTTGAATATTTGGTTAATATGTTTGGAATGTATCAACCCTCAAAGGGAGTCCTGCCTTTCTTTTTCACATTTATCGGGGGCTGAATTGATCTATTTTTGTATGTATATGGTGCATTGTTATCTACTTTTTTAAATTCATGGTGCATTTCGATCCAAAAAAATAACCATTCCCTATACAATTAGTTAGGCCTTTATATCACTAGATTCTTAGTTGCAAACAAATATATCACTAAATTCACAGCTCAATTCAACATACCAATAGTCCCTCGTTAAAAAATTGCTTTCACAATAGGTGCTTGCTTGGATACACATGCAATTATATTATCACAAAAAGACTTGAATTTTTCATCAGTAAATTAATTTAAGTAAATACGAGAAACCATCCTGTAAATTTTAACCATTCAGGAATGTATGGAGCGCACGATGATACGTATTAAAAATTAAATGCCAGATAAAAATAACATTACAAGACAAATATATTTTAGTGGAACCAACATTAACAACAGTGGATCACATGCTCTGGAAAATCAGCTCCATGAATATAAACATAAAGAATTTTTTTTATATAAATGAAAAGAAACCTCCTTTAGAGCACAAGGATTAAAATGTAGACCTAGCTTGGACAAATTCTCTTAACACTCAGTATAACACCAGTTCTTAACAATTAAGAGTTTCAAAGAAAAAAATATCACAAGTTATCAAATCAATGTCTCCACCAGATATTAGATATTAAACATCGAAATGAAACGAAGATGTTCAGACACACAATAACAAAATCATTAAATTCAGATAATCTTTTAAAGAAATCAGTTTAGGCAGCCGAATGTTGTTCCTACCACAACCTTCACTTAGCAAAAAAACAAGTGAAGCAAACTAAATAACCCCCCCAAAGAAAAAAGAGACATCATATCTGCAAAACTTAAGCATCTCTTCCAAAAGAATTATATATGCATTCTTTACCTCTTTTGTTAGGGCTTTCTTTTTTCGCTTCCTTTCCCGGGTGGGGGAGGCTTCAAAGCAAAAGCATATACACACACTGGGAAGAAGAAATTTTAACAAATCAATTTACAGAACAGTATTAATGTGAAGTGCTTTAAGAAGTGAAGTAGCCATTTGTTTAACCAACACTTGGCCTCCGGATCGTTGACCATCTCTGCGTTCTTCAATTAAACACTGAAGTTTCTGAGGCAAATCATTTTCTACTATCAACTGCTTCGGTCGAGGATGGTGCTCATAAACGGCCTGCCATAACAAATTTTAATCAGAACACTTCTTAATAATTATGCAAGGAAAAAGGAAAAGATTCTACCCAACTTTCAATGTGGAAAAAAATAAAATATGGCAGGGACGAGAATACACGATTAGAAATATTTTAAAATGAAGTAAAAAAAAAGAGCAAACAACAAGCAGAATATGTTTTCCAAATAAGTTTAAAAAATCTGTTTGACATAGAAATCCCACCAAAGTGATCAATCATAGTCATAGCCCAGAAGAAATATCATAAATAGAAGACAAACACAAATCAATGCAATGAACTTATGTGTGTGTGTGTGTGAAAGAGAGAGAGAGAGAGACCCCAGAAGACGGATCATAAAACAGAAGACAAACCCAAATCAGTGCAATGAACTTGTGTGTGCGTGTGGGGTGTGTGTGTGTGAGAGAGAGAGAGAGAACATTTTCCCACAAAAAACTCAACCACCATCAATTCCAAAGAGCTAGCTAAACTTCTCATGTTCTGGGTCAAAAGCTCCTAGAAAGTTTCTTCCTAAATGAAAAACACTTATGTGACTTGAAGAAGTTTCTGAACCTTTGAAAAGTCAGTGTGAATCAACGATATTATCCAATGAGCAAAACAACAACAATGACCAAGTGTTAAATGGTAATACTGGACTGCATTACTGTATATAGTTTCCAGATAAAATAAAATGCAAAAATAAAGTACAACATACAAAATAAAGAAAAGGTAAATCCAAGATGAACACGATCTGTCACCTTGATAAGTTTCAGCAAATTAAGACGAGCTATGGCATCCTGATGGTCTAGCCTCGAGATGAGTAATGGTGTCAACCCATTAACAGCGAGAGTTGTGTTTATCCGAGATGATTTCCTGCATACAAAAGATTCAGCATGATCCCCAAATCAAGAGGGAAAAAGAGAAAACAACAAGCTGACAAAGTAAAAAGTTTAAACTCAAAGTAAATACTAAGTACAAAGTATTCCAAGAAGAATGCCAAGAAGCAAGTACATTAACCATAAATGAGAAATGATACCTGTTCCCTAGATCATATAAATAAAGGATTATGGGATATCTAAGGCTAATCTAAAAATTGCATCAGTCAAAAAGTCTTCTAAAGAAAGCACCAGATTTATTAGATGGAACCAGTAGCTTGCAAGAAGGCTGGGCCACTGGGGGTCTGATGTATAGTAACAAGCAAGAATGATAAAGGGTGACAAGAAACATTGACAATCATACTCAAAATTAGAGGTCTTGGCATCATATATACCCACTAATTGGCATATAACCATCATTGCACAGATCAACCAGTACACCGATTCTACAGACCTACACCCTGCATACTAAAGATATAAAGGGAGATGAGAAGGTACATACGTAATTATTTTTAGGAATGACTCCAATATATGCACAAAATGTTGTTCAGGACAACACTGGAAAAACTTCACTAACTTCAGAACTGCATCCTTCTTCAGCAAAGCTTGTTCCACTTTGCGGTTGTCATTGTCATGAGCCAAACAAACAGCGATTGAATCCAATGCTGTCACAGACCAAACCTCATCATCAAGCAGGCTCAAGTACACATCCAGACCACCATGAGCCCTTAATTGCTCTCTTGAATTACGAGATGCATGAGCCATGTCACACAGTAGAGGCAACGCACATTGTTTCAAAGGAGAATCGGACATAATAAAATTCATCAAGTGTGGTATAATTCCATTTTCAGCTGCTTGTTCCTGTCTTCTCTTATTAATCTTGCATAGATTAAATAACGCATTGAGGACCTTCAAAGCACAAAAAATTACGCAACAGTATCAGAATTTATTCACAGACAAGAACTAAAGAAAATAAATGAAATAAAATATTATACATGTGTAAAACATCAACCATTCAGCACATTCAGTGTGGATTGATCTAGCAGGATTCACCGTAGCTTTTGCAGTACTGCTATGGTGATTTTTTTTCGTGAAACAAAGAAAAATTCTAACGCAATACGGTGGATAATGGTAAAACAAAAGTTTTTCATAGCAGAGTGCCTGTGATATTCTCTACACTACAATAGTTTTCTTTTCCATCAGAAGGTTTCATTCTAATATCAACTGAATGGTCTAAATATGCTGAAAATGGAATTCCGTTGAAGAAAAATTTATTCAATAATGAATAAAAACAAAATTTACAGTGTCCATAAGATTGATACCATATAACACAAAACTAAGGGGGAACATTATCAGGAGGAAAAAGGTTTATTGAATTCACATCAGTTTAAGAATAGCATACGTCAACAAAACATATTATAAATGCAGAAAAATGTTTTCTTTAGAGTTATTCAAGCAAATGAACATATCTGAACAAAACAAGAACTGAAATTAATTTCACTATTTCAGCACAAACTTTCAAAAGAAAACAGCATATAAACTATCAGAAAGAATTTAAAAACTTAGTATATCAAATGATGTTAATATATCAAAAGATGCCATAAATATCTAGTCCTTATCAGTTTAGCAAGTTGGAAAATAAACCAATAAAGTTATCACAAAGAGAAAAGGTAATAACAAATCATAACAGGGCATCTACATAAAGTCAAAAACAGAAAAGTCTCCTCAGTACATCCGGATATAGAAAATTACTCTCTCAAACCAGCAATACATTTTCTAATAAACATAGTCATGCTTAAGCAAGCAAAACTAACATATAACACATTAGGCTGACCTCAGTATGTATTTGGGATATCAGAGGCCCATCTTTGAGTTCAAGGTTTGGGATAAGATATTTAATAGCATCTGCACGCTGAAGATTCTCTAAGCAGTTTGGATCAGTTGACAAATGATTGATACACTTCAGTATCTGTAAATTGATAAGTAGCAACAAGATTAAAAAAAGCAGTGAATTATATAAGATTTGGATAAACTAAGCAAAAATAGATTCCCCAATATACCTTGGATAGAATAGGGGGTTCTATTCTATTGAACATTTGGAAAAGGCGGCTAAGTAAGCTTTGGCTACACATGAACAATTTTACAGTTGTATCTGCTTGAGCGAACTCAAGTAGAAGATCAGCTACTTTTCCCAAGTATTCCCTGGCAACATCTGCATTCATGGTTGCTACCATGTGAGAAAGTAATCCTGACGATGTTGCACTCCCTGGTCTGGCATTCAGCACACCTGAACCTGAGAGCACCCCCGACGCTGTTTGTGATGCAATACCAGATGTGGAAGGAGCAGCATCACTAGGGACCACTGGTCCAACCTTCTTACTCACTGTTTTGTGTAAAATTCTGGATGCATGATCAAAATTTCCATTTTCCCTTCCATGTCCAGATACCTCTGTGCAACCACACAACAATATGATTAACCTCGAGAAATACAACACAAATACAGAATGGTGATATAAAATTAGAAGAAAAAAAACTGTCAAATACGATTTTTTCTTATTTGGGTAAGGAGTCAATGGTAAGAATGGATTCAGAATCTCAAGGAAATTGGATATCTTAAGCATTTGAATCATAAATCGAATGGGGCAAAACAGTTAGGGAAAAAGAGATCCAAATAATACAAACACATACATGAAAACACAGGTTCGAAGAAAATTGTTATCCCAACAGCAAACAAAATTGATCAGAAAATGAGGGGTCTATATTAACATTTCCACCAATTTGAGAAAGAAAATAATGGGGCAACATTCAAATTACCTGCAAATTCTGCCATCAGAAAGTCTAATTCGCCATTAGTTTTCTTTTCATTAGATGCATGAAGTAGAGGCAGTATAGTTTCATGCCTCTCCATTCCTGGTAGCTGGCGCGCATACTCAAGCTGCCCAGAAAAATGTCGAGAAGGGGGTTCCTTTTCCAACAAGCTTAAAAGAGGTCGCACTTGTTCTGGTTGAGTGGCTACTGTACCAGCAAAACCATTTGATGCACCTTCTGTCAATTTTGGTGGTCTATCGATAGATGTTCTACTACCAGAATTAGCGACTCGCTGCATTCTAAGGTCAACTTCAGTTCGAGAAGGGTCGACTTTAAAACGATCTACAATATCCCGCTCTTTAAACGTAGTGCCTGACAGTTCCTTAATTCCTAAATGCACAGTTTGATCCAAAGGTGATGGATCTGGAACTTTCGTGGCAGCTGAAGTTTCCAATGTTGCATTGCTAGATTGAGATCTATCAGTGTCCATGGGAAGATGTTGGTAATCGGGTTGATTGGCATCCAACCTTTGCAGACTTGAAGTTGAAGTCCGTGAAGGTTCTAGCATACCACTTGGATCAACTATTCCATTCTTGACTTTAAGAACACCCGACTGATCAGAGGCAGAAAGAGCTATCTCATTCTGAATGAAAATGGGATGCTTGGAATCCAGTTGACCTGAATGTGGTCTTTGGACTGGACCATCAATGGCACCAACTGATATGGATGCTAATCGAGTAGCCTCATTCAAGCTATAAAGAGTATTTATAAGCCTAAGCAATATCCCATTCTTTGCAGCTATTCGACAAAAATCATTCCTCGGAGTTGATCCCTGATGCTTAAAGACTTGCCACATGCCGTCAATAGCAAGGTGAACCATTTCTCTGGATGTGAAAATTGAATCATCCCATATGTTAAAAAGAAAGGATTGAACCATTTCTCTGGATGTGAAAATTGAATCATCCCATATGTTAAAAAGAAAAGAAAAGTGAAACGAGGATATCGTAGACGGAACAACACAAAGAGATTAGAGATGAGTGTCCAAATGATGTGCCAAAGAACACGCTAACCACTGAAGGTGGCGCTACAAATATGAAAGTTTCTTACAAACATTTACTTCAGTTAAGAAACTTAATAATATAGGACCTAATTTCATAGTGGGCATTGCTTTTTAACACCAGATTCACAATCTTATCCTTCCGTGGTGAATGCATTGCTCTGATAGGTAAATAATTTAAACAGTCTGCAACTAATTTCATGTTGATAAAGACATCATGTTTACTCCTTGTAAAAGCTAACCGCTTTCTGTTTCTACAAAGTTATGAATATCTATAGCATCTACTATCTGCCACCAAATAACAAGTATTCAAACATGTCACCAATTTTCTCTTTTCATGACAATTAAGAATAAGCCTATCAATACATGTAAGGGAATTTTCCATTTTAACTCGAGCTTAATACAACAATATTTACTTTTTAGCGGAATTTTGCTTGCATGGCCAACCAAAATGACACACATGAGGAACTTTTCACACCCTTAACAATAAAATCATTAAAATGCCCCCTTCATAGATTGGAGAACTACAAACCTGTACTTTGCATAATCAGCCTCCAAAAATCCAACCAAGACAGGTATCCCACGGCATGCAATGAACATCTGTAATGTGGAGGAGCTGCATGGAAGAAAACACCTTTTTAAGTCCAAATCCATTCTTTTGCTCTTGGGTTGGAAGAAAGGTAACATATGGAACAAACTCTAAACCTAGACTGGCAAAGCTGCTGCAGAAAATTAGCTGCCTCCATGCGAACTTCACGGGGACAATCTGGTACCGCAAAGCTCATCACCACAGGGATCTGTCATGTAACTTGCAAATAAACAAAACTATATAGAACATAAATTACAATCATGTTCTCACGCCATAGGCACATCAATAGAAATGACAATTGTGTCCTTAAGCTGAAGGCACATCAATTGAAGGAGAGGAGTATTACCCAAAAAATACAGAGCACAAAGAAAACAAGGACAAAACATGCTACTTAGCGACCAAAAGAAAAGAAAAGAAAAAAAGCTATCCATGCAAGTGTAACTCATTTACTGTACTAAAAACAAAACGTAGACAGAGCTCCAAGCCAATGCCCAGTATTCCAATGCTCATCAAATATGCGGGCAAAAAAAAAAGGTTGGCCTACTGTACAACCTAATAGTTGAAAATAGAGCTTTCCTCCAGGAACAAATCTTCTAATAATTAGGATAACTTTTCTCATAGTAATATCCACTAATGCAGTACGCAAACGAAATAGGGAAAAAAATATAGCAGTTGCTACAGAATGTTAACCCTTTTTTGACGTTACAAAAAAAATTGTGCACATAAAACTTACCAAGCCAACAAGACAAGCATTTTCCTGGAAATCAGTGTTCTCTTTCACAAGCTTATTTATAAGTTGAAGCACAGAACACATTACCTGCATCAGAAATATTTATGTTCTCATAATATGTTGATAAAATGCTTCATGCTGAAGCTAATAATGATGTAAGCAATTTAATTGTAAGCAAGAAGACCTATTGAATGACTTACACGTGTTTTAGGAACCTCCAGCAATTCCATTAGAGGAAGAAAACCATGCTGGGTAATGAAAAGCATTTTCTGTTCAGGGCGCTGGTTAAAGATAGTAATTAACTTTTGACATGCAGACACGATATTATCCTCCGATTCCTCAGGTCTTAGTGAACCAACCATCCTGCTGAATTCGACAGCCTAGCAAGCAAAAACAAAATAATACTATAACTTTTCCATGTTAATTAACAACAACAACAAATTCAGAGGCTATAACTAACCATTCCCACAGTTAATTTCCATAATCTGTTTGATCCATACAATAGTCACGGGGAGCAACACGCTTAACGGTATGAATTAAAGAAGACATTTATGAAGTATAAATATTACATAGCAGTTTTGGGTTTCAGTACATCATTAAGCCCTGAGAAGCAAGGAATAAATCAAACAAAAACTAGCAAAAGGCAATGAAGAAAACCCCATAGATTAAGATCTCAGAGTAGTAAGAAATAAATATATCAAGCAAAGAAGGGAGAAAGCACAAGGTTCACTAATTAAAACAATCGTTTCCAATATCTTCTAGAATAGTCCATAGCACGGGACCAGATTTTCTTGAAATCATCTGCAGATACCAGAAACAACAGCATGCACGCACTTGACTAATCGTTAATGTATAATTATCAGATTACTAGTGCATTGTAGCAAGAAGATTTTATCCTCTAGTTCCAATTGAATAATTTACCACATTTTAAAGTTTTTTGCAAACAACTAGATATCAAGGGAACACATTTCCCACAGCTTGCATATAACACGCAGTGATATTGATCACCATCACCATTCAGTTAAAAAAATCATGCTCTCTCTGGATCGCATTGGCATTTGACTAGTTTAATTTCCACAAAGACATGGATACCGATCATCTACCATAGTGGTCTTTTATGCAAACAACTTTAGATAAATGATTTTAACAAAATCTTATGTTTAATGTTTTTTTTTCCCAAAAGGGCTATCCAGAAAAGTAATGATTTTAACTTTCTTCACAGTGTGAAATATGACATCCCCAAATGGAAAGAGTAGCAATTACAATCATAAAACGTGCCTATGGTGTTGCAACTTGAAAGGCAATGAAGGCACACATCTATGAAGGAACTCCTAAAGAACATGCTACACACCTAAAAAGAGTGCAAAACCTAGTTTCTCTTTCCTTTAACAATTATAAGAATGCACAGCCCCTTACTTTCCATTGCTTCGACCAGTTTTCCACGCGAGAATGTCTAAGATCTAGTTTTTCACAAATGTACAAGCAGCGCGACACAAAAAAGTGTGTCAGACGAAACATGGCTAAGAGATATTCCAGATATGGTGGTACAATTCATGCAAGGCAGGAACCTGGAGCACTATAGCAACTGGGAGAGTGAGTGAAGATCGTAAAGACACTTTCCAAAATATTAGGATACAAAAAGGGCCAAGAGATTAGGATAAAAAAAAAGAGCTGGTAGATTTCATTTCAGTTGAAAGGAGATGGGCAAAGAAAACCATATATGCAATCAAGCATATGAACAATTTCTCACATCCCAACAGTTTGTACACACAACGGTAGCTAACGGCTAAAACATAGAACACATATGATTAAACATGCACGAGGCTGCTTTAGAGTGAATTTACAGTTGTCCTCAAAGAATATTCAAGAAGAAATTATGACGCCATAAAACTCATGCGCATAACAAAGCAAACTACCATAAGCCTAAAAATAACTTAATAAGTCCGAAAACAATCACAATATATATCACAAGTGCAAGTCCAAAATGCATAGACTGACAAAAATGAATCACTAAAGATTGTTAACCACAGAAAAAGAGAAGAAAGCCTTGTTACCTGCAGAGGAAATAGGCTTTCTGCAGGCATTTTTTCATCAAAAACCTGTTAAACAAAGCAATTGCTCTTATAGATCAATGTTAAGAACAGCAAACAAATACGCAAAACTTCACAATTTAGACACATCATATACTAACATACCAAACCATCAATATCAATCGCATCATCCTTCAAAACACCCATCATTAGCCGCAACAAATTGCCACCATCATTTGTCTTATCCATTTCATTCTCCATTTGCTTTTGGGCAATTGTCGCCCTCAACTTTGTAGCTAAATCACTTTTGTCAGCTTCAGCAACACTTACATTTGCTTGGTTCACATTTGATTTTGTTGCAGAAGTTGAAGCTTCAGCTGCTCGACTGCCCAGGTTCTTACCTGATAGACGAAACAAGTCATCGAGCGAAGAATCTCCAGGGGTGTCGCTGAATCTATTCAACCCATTTCCTCCCAAGATCATGATTGCATTTTCCGTCTTCAAAGATAAACTTGTATAATTCATTACTTAGTGATTGGCAAAAATCAACAACCATAAATTAACAGAAGAAATACCATAAGCAAAAAGTACAGGGGAATACCAAATATAGGGTAATACAGCTAGTAGAATATCCAGATGTCATTTTAATCCAAACAATTGTCGGCACTGAAAGATTGCAGTTGAAGTTTATAAAACAAAACTCACATACAACTAGTGCATTGTGCATAATTCTAGCAAACATGTAAACAATAAGAACGCGATATTGCAAATCAGCTTTGGCAGGCTACCAAGGCCAGAATCTGCAATCTGCTAAAAAGTCACTGAAAAAATATGGATGCAGGCATTGCACTCTAACAAAATTCTTCACCTGAATATAACTTCCATATGTACAAGGAAACCAAATCACAGTTGAGTGTCATGCTCCATAGAAGATTCTAAATTCATTTAAATCTGACACTTTAATCAGGGATTTAAGCTTTGAGAGGGCATAAGTTTTAATGGAATTGGGTACTTTCGCCGTCATATTCCTGTATGATATGCCTTCCACCTTCTAGAAAGAAAGTTTATTTCCATAGACCCAACTAAATACTTGCACTCTATTTAGAAAACTTCTAGGAAGCAATTTTCCTTCTACATACTTATTTGAGTATCCCTGTTTAGCATAGGACCCCTGCCACTTACCCAAAAGAGAAAATAGGACACCTGGCTATTTGCTACCTCTCATAGATGCATTACAAATAAAGCTTCCATAAAAGCCCCGATTCAAAAGAGAAATCAACAAGAGCCCCAGAAAAACACCTTATTCACAACACAGTTTGAGAAACAAGCTTTTCCCCAGCCTTTGAATGGAAAAACCAAAAAAATATTTATGTTCTCAATTGAAAAATGAAACAAAATGATGCACAGCATGAGAGAATGTCAAGATGCACATAATCATGCCATGATAATTTTATTCAAATTTCACTTCAGCAATTGACAATTAAGCCCCTAGTAACACAAAAACAAGGATGTAGGACACATGTGCATTGTGTAAAGATGCAACAGCAGAATAGCATAGAGATTACAAGTGAATAATATCAAAACCCCTGAATTACAAAAACATTTTCACCACATATCAACAGAATGCAATTATAGAAACCACTCATCACAAAACCCTGAATCACCTTTTGAAGGCTATTGTCTTCAATTCTTGTTTCGAAACCAAATGATCCGCTATTTTCTACAGAACTTCCTTTTCCCCCATGCATTACAAAAACCGCATTCCTTCCTGCATCAGAAGATTCCACCTCACCATTATTCAGAACTACAACCTGATCATCTCTCTGCGTCACCTTTTGAAGCTCAATCTGATCATGAGTAGCCACCACTTCATTGTCAGATATACTAGAACCAGCATGTAAAGACAACTTTTTATGGATAGCCAAGGTGGGAATTTGATCTGACTGAAGATCAGTTTCTAAATTATTGGTATTTTCCCCAGTAAGATCACCGTTAGAAACTTGATCCTTATTAGACTCAATCATACCAGCAACCTTTGTTGACAATAAGTTTGTGTTCGAATCCTGAAGTGGAGATATCCAAATAAGTAAAGCAATGCAAAGACATTCTGAGATGTAAAGTCACAGTAATACAATCTCACAGTTTCGAAATTCAAGGGAGATTCTTCAGCTTTCTCTATTTGATGGCTTCCACTAGTGCTCTGGTTATCTCCATTTGAAGTTTCTTCATCCAGAGGAACATCTTCCTCTATGTTTCTGCCAAATAGATTCCAAAGAAAAGGAAATACATCTTCTAAATCCCTTATACTACGATCTTAAAAGGAACAATGTCAGGCAGCTAACAAAAAATGCCTTGAAGAAACAAAAGAAACTCTGTGATGTCCAAGAGGCAATAAAACTCTTAAGAGTACCAGATCAGTGAAGAATCGGGTCCATTAAAATGAGAGAGGAAAAAACTACCAACTTTCGAAAACTAATGAGAGAGAGAGAGAGAGAGACTTCATGCCAGGTTTGAGAAGATGAACAAGACCCAAAAAACAAAAGGAACAATTTTTATGTAGAATTTCCTGACAAAAAAAAACAAAATAAGAAAATGATACATATTATAAATTTATAATATCTACCTTAGAGTTCCACTATGCCGAAGAGGTGACTGCAAAGCACGCCTACAATTTTGTATCCACGGGTGAGACAGCAGAGTTTTTGCATCAGGCCTCTGACTAGCATCCTGAAATATGGAAGTCATTGTATATATGGATTACGGAATAACATTAATGAATAAAGTACACGTCACGTGCAACTTTAGGGCGTGACCTAATCCATTAAGTATATACTTCCACCCCTTAGCTACTGTCCCAGAATTCTCATTTGATACAAACCTTTTTTTTTTTATCTTTTTCACTCTGTATTGGCCTAAAGATTCTGAGAATAAGATGAGTGTTAAAGTGGCATCTACAAAACAAAAATGATCACAAAGGAGTTAACCTGTTTCCAAAAACTATGAAGATTACCAATTAAGGGCCAGTTTAGTTTGCAAACGATTTTAGATCTTCAGTTCCAAAAATTATTTCCAGCGACATCCACATTCTCTCCAGTTTTCCCACGAGTTATTGTTCCATTTTACTCGTCAATACCAATATTGCGTACAGTTTCCAATGAAAATTGAAAAGAAAAAAAACAGCTTCTAAAGAGCGACTGGTAGTATCTTAGAATGTGTAAATTACTATTACAGACAGATTAGCTATTCGCCTCTAAACTCGATGGAATTCCCCTGTCTACAATATCTCATTAAAATCCAGTGTGTGGTTAGGCACACCAAACTGCATAATTCTCATCAGGTGTCAACAAGGTTATCTAATCACACTTAAACATCCAACTCACAGCTCACACTTAACACAATTACTTGAGTATTTGAAATCTCTAACCTACAGAAGCTTCACATGGATGGTTCTAAAGCGTGAGACACAAGAATGCATCAAAAGCAAAACAAAATACTCATACCTCCTTGTCTACATTTGATTCCACACAAATGAACATTCGAAGCTAGGTAGGAAAGATAAATAATGAAGAATAACATGCTGAAAGGCTTGGTTGTTTTCTATCCTTTAATCACATTGCATTCATAAAATAGTAATACTATACAATTCATTTCCATCCATCTTGACCTTCCCTTTGAATTTCCATAGAGTAGCTTGTGAGACGAGACAATTATCATTTAAAGTTAAATTCAATCATAAAATACTTCCTTGTTTTTGTTAAATGCCGTAGGCATAAACATAGAAAATAACTTATCCACATTACCTTCTTGAAGCACTGGCGCAGGAAATCCGTTATGTCTGGAGATAAGCTGTCAGGTAGTGGAGGTTGCAAATCCTGAATAAAAAAGAATATATTTTTGAAACCACCACTATCATTGAATCCTTTATGACAAACAACATAGGGGTCAACTCGTTTAGCAGTCATAGATAAAGACACAATGTTAGAAAAGAAAAGGAAAAAAACTATTCATCATGGTCATCTAGAATTTTTGTATTCAACAGGCCAAACAATTTGCATGAAACAGAACATACTGCGGTTATAATTATTCAAGAAGACCCCGTAGAGAGAAAAAATTATACGTTGAGCAACACAAGCAAGATATAATGGTGAAAATTTTCATAATAGAAATTTAAGATCTGCAAGAGACATTCCACTTCATCCCAAACCTGTTGCAATTATAGGTACTCTGGAAATGAAATAAATATAAAAAAAAATATTGATCAGGGCCATCTAGACTATGTATTACACATATTATTATATTTTCTCAAATTAAATTCAACCAGTCAAACAATTTACTCCAGAGTCCAGAAAGAAAGTGAAACACATTCTGAGGATTCCAGAAGTTCCAGCAGTAAGAAACATTGACCAACATAAGCAAGAAATAATGGTGGAAAGAATTCAAAATAACTTAGTGGAATTGACAGGAGGCATTTCTCTTTAATGGTAAGTTGGAAACAGAGAAGAACGTGAGCAAACCTGAACAATACGATAGAGAGCTGGCATAGGTTGAAGATCATAATAAGGAGGCACACATGTCAGAAGTTCGATCACTGTGCACCCAACACTCCAAATGTCAGATTCAGCACAAACCCCAGACAATTCGATAACCTGAAAATCAGTTTCATAAACATAAGAGTATAAGACCTTGCCCTTGCCCTTGCAGATACCAGACAAAATGCATCATAAACATTTCCCACGTATTATATTTCCAGTATTGTTAATTGTTTTACACATATCTTAGTCATGCATTCATAATCCAAGCCCAGGCAATGGAGGGATGAAAAGATGCATAACCCATGCCCATGCAATGAAGGGATGCAACAGTAAACCTGATGATTTCATTTTGCCTTGCCCTTCTAGGCTTCTACACTGGGTGCAACTTTTCCAGACATCTAAAAAAAACCTATAACTAGAATACATACTACAAATTACATATTTGCTTTCAACGACCAAAAGAAAGCACTGAAAATCACCACCGATAGGACACTACCTAAATCTATGTTTCAACCATTCAGTATAGTTTTAAAGACCTCGCATAAACAAAATCACCAAAAATGATCGGTCCACCTCATACAAATGTCAATTGTAAAAAGAAAATTATAAAAACAAAAAATTAGCAACTATACCAACAAAAACTATGAACAATTACCTCTGGTGCCATCCAATATGGCGTCCCAACAACCGAATGAGTATTAAGATCAGCCTCATTTAATTTTGTCGCAACACCAAAATCAGCTAGTTTTACGAGACCCTGAAAAAAATTCAACCAGCTATTTCATGGAAACCAGCCAAAAGGAAAACAAATTAAAACAACCATCGTTATAGATTAACAAGGAGAATTGACAATGCACAAAATCTCAGGATGATGCTTTTCAAACAATCTAAGATACAGACGTGCACATATGATGGTAGAGAAATGATTTTTCCCAATAGATAATAAGCAATTTTATTGAACGATGTATAGGGAGAAAACAAGGAATGGCAGGAAAAAGAATAAAATAATGCTGCACTAAATAAATTTTCTTTGTTTCAACAGCAATCTTTTTTATGATGATGTGATTCTAAGTTGTTGAAGCATCTCCTGTTTATGTCCTTCCAAATAGTCCATCACATGTCATGAATGGCTCCCATACAAATTTTCCTCTTTCTTTGGCTTGGGCAACCATAGTTCCGATAAAGAAGAAGGTTTTCCATGTACTCTGGCATGACCCAGCTGAACCTATAGTTCATAATTGTTCCAAGCCCACCGGCCAGTGAATTAAGGGATGATGAACATCTTCACCATTGTTCTTGCACATGTAACACCAGCTAACATGAACCAGTCCCCTTCAAATTAGAATGTCACTTGTGAGATTAGTTTCACAAGCTACCACCAGTTACATAATTACAAAGGATGGCAATGGAAATCTCTAAATTCAGTTTGAATAGAGGGGTCTAAATTTCAATTTTTAGTTTGAAACTCCTTCAAACGCTTGAATGATCCTAAAGTAGAAATCTTCTTTCTTTTTTTGATAACTTAAAAGTTAAAACCCTATCCAAAACTTTAAACCAGGAAGATTCCAATTCACACACCCCTACTACAGTAAAATCTCTAGAGTCATAATGGTGGGACCAAACTAATTTTATTACTATAAGAAGGTTATAACTTAATAGAGGTGTAGTTACAACTTAATAGTACAAGTTGGGACCCAAATTTTTTAATTTTTATGACTACATCGAGGTTATTCCTATATAGAGTATCACTAATTCACTATAGAGAGATTTTACTGTAACACCCAAAAATATTTTAAAAAGAAAGGTGAAAAAAAACTCTACTATAAATCTATAATACCTCTTTGGTTGTCAGAATGTTTGCACCCTTGATATCCCGATGGATGACACCTTGTTCATGCAGATAAACCAAGCCTTCCAAGACCTGTATCATAAGAAATTAGCATGAACTAATAAAAGTAAGCCCCATAACAAAGCAGTGAGAGAAAACAAAAATGATCATACCTGAGATATGTACACAGCCACCAATGACTCCGGGAAAGGACCAAACTTATTTGGTTTTATTATATTTGCAAGTGAACCATTCTCAACGTACCTACAGGATACATTGACAGGAAAAAGAACGAATAATCAAAGCATAGTTCCATGTTGCACCAAAGCCATACTGCTCTGTGAAACTATGTCAGTTCACTCACTCTAGAATAATGTGAAGGTGAGTTTTCGTCGTCAGTGATCCAAGATACTTCACAATATTTTTGTGGTTCAAATTCTGCATCCAAATTCCAAATAGCATACAATGATGTATTTAAAGCCGCAATAGATATTATTCCAAAGTTGTCTAAATTTATTGACACAAACAGTCAAGAGGGTCATCAAATAATAGCACATTAAAACAAAAGCAGGGCAACAACAAGAAGGTAAATTCAATATTTGATCAGTAAATTCCATCCCAATTATTATGTATATCTTGTTAACTTCACCAAAGATTTGAAGCTAACCACTTTCCATGGGCAGAAATTATAAATTCCAAAATATGACAAATTGGGAAATGATTGAACATGGATGGATAAGGACAGCCAAAGCCCAACAATATAACAATGTTAGCCTATCTCAAACATGTTCCTGATTAACATAAAACCCAACTCCAGGTAAAGCATCAGCTAAGTACATCAACAGCATAAAATGGAAACAAAATAGAAATGTAAATGTGATAAGAAATGAAAAGGGGTACCTTCAATAAGTCAATTTCTTGCTGAAATGTTAAGCATCACGCCAAAGATAGCATATGCAAAAGGGAAATAGCCATTGGTCAGTCAAACTTTAACAGTCCAGTAAAAATTCCTTATAATACGATAACAGTATTTGTACAAATGAGTATATATGTGTATGCAAAAGGGAAACAGTAACTGGTGAGTAAAAACTTTCGAAATACATTTTTCCAATGGAAGTAAAAATACATTTTTATAAGTAGTATTCCTACAAACTAAGACCATAACAGATCTGTTTCCAATTTTCCAAAATATACAATCAAAATTATAACAAATAATGATAACACTTTAATCTGAATTCGCAATGTAATACATTTTTCTAAGATAGTATTCCTACAAACTAAAACCATACAGCTATGGTTCCAATTTTCCAAAATATGTGATTGAACATGATAACATTCTCATCAGAATTCGCAATGTATATAACTTTCAATACTAGAGTCTAAACTATATTTATATAGGGTCAATAAAAAAATCAAATGTTTCCAGCAAACAAAAAAATATTCCGACTAAATGGGAAAAAGAAACACAGGTATATGCCAAAATATCAAATGCACTTAGATCATAAACAATAACAGGAATTTCAGTCAAAAAATAGGAACAAAAACAGCATGAAAAATAGATAATGAAGGTAAAATGTAAACAACTCCATGGTCAAGGCTCCCGCGCAGTGGAGGTGAGGTCAACAAAAGGAAAATTTACACAGCCTTACCCCCACAATGTGAAGCATTGTTTCTAGGAAAATAAATGTAATACGAGGATTGAAATATTTATATTCTTTGGTGAACATTACAAAATATCAGACTCAACATTTTGACAACCCCAAATCAATAACTTCAACACCTGAATGACCCAAGACAGTAAGATTGGCATTTACAAAAGGAAGTACTAGCAAGGAGCATGATAGTAATTACAACCAAATAAATAGATTACTCTATCGTCATAAGAGCAAGTATAAGTTTTGGATTGTTGAAATTGTTAAACTGATAATTTCTCTGATCAATTTTTTCATAACTCTGTCTCCATTTGCACCTCCTTAAAGCCTTAATAAAATCTTCTTTGCATTCGGGGAAAAAAATCTGGAACAAAATTTCCACACTAAACCCTAATTCAGTTTGGTTTTTCCCCACTTTTACCAATATATCCAATACAAAGCATCACTACATAACTCTACCTGACTAATCCAATCTAAAATCAAAAGAATAAATCTTGAGAATTAATACTTCAAAAGACGAATAAATCTCGAACAAAGGGAAACAGAAAAGATAAAGAACTAACATAACAAAAATTCCCCAGGATCATAACCTTAAGTTCATCAACTAAGGTTCCTATCCTTACAAACAAACAAAAAACACTAAGGGTACTCCTATCCCTTAAATAACCTAACCTTCCACTTTTTCCCTATGCATTCTACATGAGACAAACCAGGAATTCTTGAAGCAATAATTCAACTTCAAGTCCAATTTTTCACCTGACCATATGTCATTCCATTCCAATAAGTAATCCAATAACACTTAACCTAATCCAACTAATAAATTATTTAACCTTGAGTTGTGCACCTTGTGTTAAAAGTTAAAACTAAAATCATCGCATCAACACTATATTCAAACAAAGGTTAATAGCCCATGAATTAATATTTTCTTCCAGATGTGAAATATCATATAGGCCAAGCAAACATGTGGCTCAGTGGTAGAGTTACATTACATGAATGCAACTTAAAGGCCACATGTTCAATTCCAATTCCTGAAAACAGTTTAGGGTTTAGCTCCACATATTACGTGGGGTAAGATATGCGTAATCTTGTTTGTCCCCAACCCCGCCCATTGCGAGCGTCTTGACTCTGGTGCACAAGTATTGTTTACCATTTACCATGTGAAATATCCTCTCACAAAACTCTTAGATTATGTTTTCTATATTATTATATCTCACAATTAGGAGACAAAATATGAATGTGTTTCCATAATTCAGTGCTCAAGGAGCATAAAATTAAACTAAGCGGAAAGTACAACAAAAATATAAAAAAAAATGTTAAAACCGAACCATGATGACATTGAGGCCCCCTTGAGCAATATTCTCCAATGACACTTGTTTAATAGCAACAAAATCTCCATTTTCCAAATCCAAGCCTTTGTAAACTCGACCATATGCCCCTTTCCCAATCTCATCTCCAAGCATCTGTGCAAGTTACCATGTGTAAATACAAAACCACACTCAAGTAAGTCACTTAAACAACAATGTCTACACTTCTTGCTACAACCAGGAAGTGGGGACATTGGGAGGGGAGACAAAAGCTGTTGTGCTTTTTCCCATTTTTTAAAAGTAATAATAGGGGTTAAACATACATTAACACGGGCCTAAAGCAATAACAGGGTTACTTAACTACTTTCAGTTTCAGGTCTATAAGAATCGCAATAAGATTTGGTATGCCAGGATCTATTCTTTTTCGTGAAAAGGACAACATACACACATAGCCAACAAGATAGTATGGAAGAAGCATAGTGGGGGTGAGAGCATTTTCCATCCGCTACTCAGTTTGCCGGTGGGAAAATGCATAAGCAAACTTTAACTAAGTAGTTTTTCAACTGAGCTAACAACCTATAAAACTAAAACCTAATTCCAAGTAAGAATACCCACAATAGTAAAGAAAACACGAAAAACAGGTACAATAGAAGTATCAGAAAACAGAAAGGGAAATCTCCATTTCCGCTTCTTCATCCCTCAATTTTCCAGTCAACCAAACAAAACCACAAGCAAAATCATAATTCCGAGGACAGAACAAAATTTCGGCTCACGTATTTGTTGTCGAGAGTTTTGGATTTGTGAAAGTGAGAAGACGTCATTTGGCGAGACATTTTTCCTTCTCCTTGAAAAGCCAATTACTGGCTTTCACTCCTCGCTCTCGAGCAACAGAAAGCCTACAAGAATTCCATTTCGAGGAAACTGACACCGGAACTGAATTAGGGCTAGCAATCGCCAGGTTCCGGCGAACGTGACAGAGCTCTCACAAAAAGCGAAGGGGAGAGAGGGAGAGAGGCACTCCAGCTCAGATTATGAGGACATAGAATCGTGTGTGCTTAATGGCATGCTTGAACATATGTTAGAGGGTGTGGTTGGGAGACGTTACTAAACAAAGGAGGAATTATTGCTTAGCACGAAGATTCAAGGTATAAGATACAAAGAGGGTTCACGAATTCTCTCAACCTCTTATTAAAACTATGGATGGAGGTGCACACATAAATTTTTTCAGACATTTTTTTAATTCTTATAAATATAAAGTAAATGATTCATTTTTATAAATTCTTTCTAATTTAACTTCTCCTAATCTTTATGTCAAACATAATCTAATGGGTATATTAGCTATCGATGGAAGATGTGTTTTTGCTTCTGTGATATGAGTGTATTAGGATTATGAGATATGTTTTGTTGATGTGATTGTATTAAAATATGCATTTTGATGTAACTAATTTTTGATTTTTGTGTAATTTTGTTGAAGATGTGTTGAGAGTGGTTGGAAGACGTTCCTGAACAAAGGAGGAATTATTGTTTAGTGCGAACATTCAAGGTATAAATAGGGTTCACGAACCTCTCAACCCTTTATTAAAACCAAGGTTGTTAAAACCGGACCGGACCGATTCGACCGGTCATCGGCCCTATGTCCAGTCCGGGTAGGAAGAATCGCCCCTTTTGACAACCGGCCGGTTCCTGGTTGGACCGGTTGAGCTGGTTTTCGTTGGAAAATTTTGGAAAAATTGCTTTTGCTAGGATTAAAACTCAAGACCTCCTTACTAAAAGCTAGTCTTTTGACCAAGTAAGCTATCCAACTTTGTTGATCTATGGTGAATCATTATATTAATGTATCATATCTCTCAAGTTTAATTTAAAGTCAAACACTAATTAAATATATAGTATTTCTATATATTAATTAAATTTATAGAAAATAATATATATTTATTTATTTCAAATATTTAATTTAATAAAAATTCATTGCAATAAATTTCAGTTAATTTTTTCATATATTCATGTTGTCAACTAAATTTTTTGATATAAAAACTCATATTATGATGATGAAAATGGTTGTAATATACATGTGTTTCACTCATATAATTCTTAATTCGATTTTTAATAAATATTTAATTTTAATTTACGATTCTATGATTGCATAAATAATTTTTATTTATTTTATCATTTGACATATAATTTTTTTTGTTAAATGAATATTTGAGAACCTATGAATAGTTGCGATTTTTTTAATAAAGAGACATATTAATGTTATATTTCTATATTACTATGAGAATTATAAAATATTAAATAGTTTTAATTATTACTTATAATATATAAATATATATATAATAATTAATAACATTGAACCCGGTTCAAATCACGGTTGAACCCCACTTGGACCATTGAACCATGAACCGAATAATTTTCCGGTTCGATGACCGGTCCGGTTTTCAAAACCTTGATTAAAACTATGGTTTGAGGTGTGTTCGCACACATAAATTCTCTCGGACACTTTTTAATTCTTATAAATATAAAGTAAACGTTCATTTTTATAAATTCTTTCCAATTCAACTTTTCCTAATCATTATGTCAAACATAATCTAATGGGTATATTAGATATCGATGGAAGATGTGTTTTTGCTTATGTGATATGAGTGTATTAGGATTATGAGATATGTTTTGTTGACGTGATTGTATTAAAATATGTGTTTTGATTTAACCAATTTTGATTTTTGTGTAATTTTGTTGATGATAAAAGGATGTAGGAAAAGAAAATAATTGGTTTGGATAATTGAAAAATAAATAATTGTATTGAGAGATGTAGTGATATGGTTATATTGGAATATGTATGTGGTCTAAATTGTTGTGTAATCAAAATTGAGATTCACAAATAAATTTAACGAGGAGATTAAAATGTGACTATTGCATTTGTTCTCATGGAAGCCATTTTTGGAGGACCCACCCTAGTCCCTCCAAATGTGGGCCAACCATATTATATCATATGATATTAATATCCTGCTAATTATAATTTATATATTAATCTACTAATATTAATAATTTAAGGGAAATTATGTATTGTTTATTTTTGAATAAAGGGAAGGGATGAACAGTGGGGCTCAAACTTGGGATTCTATATTACATAAGATTCAATTTGTCAATTAAGCTACTTGGAATTCACATTTATAAGTTACTTGAGATTCATATTTAAATTAAATTCGTATTTAAGGGAAAATTATATATAATTATATAAGAAAATTATGTTTAGGTGATAATTTACTAACTCTTTAGAGTAAAAAAACAACTATACTTTTTTTATAGTTAAGTTTCAGCTTATTTTTTAAAATTTATCGACAAAGAGATGCTTATTGAATCCATCCGTTCTTTACTTGGATTGGAGGCTCAACCCCACAAATTTTTGTTTTTTAAACAGCTTATAAACATTTATCAAAAATAAGCATATAATGTATATATTATTGAAAATATTTATATTTTTATAATAACTGTGTAATATGTATGATTAATATATAAATTATAATTATTGGCTAGTACATACTCATACAATACAACAAATATTGATTGATACAAGATGATAGATGATTTATACTCACTGAAAAATCGTTTAACATAACTTAAATGATTTTTTTTTGTTGTCTTGAACATTTTATATTTGAATTGTAGATATTTATTTAATCTAATGACTAAATATATATATATATATATATACTTATTTTTGGTGATTTTTTTTCTTAAACAATCCTTACATAAAAATTAGGAGAGCAGTCCCCGAATTATCCTCCCATTAATTTCTAACTTTATCGTAGACCAAGCCTTCCTACTTTTTTTTTACATTCGCTACTAAATGAACGATGTCATAATGAGATTGGTTAAGCTGGGTTAATCGTTAGTAAAGAGGGTCTTGGAATCTTTCTTGAGGCGTGTTATGGTGTGATTTTATGTATGTTTTGTTTTTTCAAGCTTATTTTTTAGATTGTGTTTGTTTTTCAGTACATTAGTGTTAAACTTGTTGAGTAGAGATGCTGTGTATTGCACTGTTGTTTTGATATAATTGAACTATTGAAGGCCATTTACCTTTTTCTTCAAAAAAAAATGGTGGCTAAAATATTTTGTCAACATCTCGTGATTATTATACTTATAACATAATCTCCAGAAATGTTCTCAACCGACCTTAGCTCAGTTGGTAGAGCGGAGGACTGTAGTATGAATATTGTAATCCTTAGGTCGCTGGTTCGAATCCGGCAGGTCGGACTTATTTTTCTCTCCATTTTGAATAAATTATAGTTACACCCCCGAATTTTGAAATATCTATATTTCAACCCCATTTTTCGTTAAATTTGCCGTTGATCCCTGGATTTTGAAATATCTGTATTTAAGCCACATTGTTTTTTAAAATATTGAAGTTTATAATTAAACCCTGATTTTTAAAGAAATAAGTTAGAATGGTTTTTCAGTATAAGTCGTGTTAATTAATTTTTATATGAGAGAGGACTTAAATTATGCTACCTCAAATCAAGAGCAGTATTTCCATCAGATAAAAAAGTTTTTTGGGTTAGTTGTAGATCAATAAATTATCCATAAAAATGTAAAAAACAGTTTGGTTGGTGACAGTAAAAAACTTGAATAAAGTTTTTGTTTCAGGGATCTATAAATAACAACCATGTATTTACTCAAATCCTTTCATATCCGTCAAATCTTCTGTTAAATTTTTCTTCTGAATCTCATTCATATGTCGTATTTTGGTGTCAAATACTTGATCCATATTCGATAGTGATGAGATTTCTAAGTCTGAATGAGATTGACATCCATGCAGACACGTCTTGACGACGAAGAAGATGGATTTTAGAGTTAATATAATTATTTGTTTGTCTAGTCTATTCGAATATTCGGTCTAGTTTTAGTCTAGGTACTGCATACTCCAATGTTATATATATTTTAAAGGTTTCAAATCTCAAGCAATTGCCGGATGCTAATGGCGCTACTACGATTAATATATTTAAAGGAAAATAGGAATAAATGTTAATGGAAAATTCAACGATCCCATGAATCCCACGTTACAAGTATTCGGGCCTCTCGTCCTCACGCTGCAAGCTCCTGGTCAGTTGTCAACCCATCATCTATCTTACTTTTGAGAGGGAAAAAATAAAAAAAGATGATCATTGCATGCATAGGCATAGAGGTGCATGATGGGCTTGAGGCCCGTTATAGCCCATCAAGGCCTGTCCCGTTGACCAAAGTGAAAAGAACGTGCTAGGCCCGGCCCGTTCTACAACTTCACTCGGCAATAAATAATATGCCAAACCACACAGATAAGACTAATCTCTTCACATGTTTCATGTTCGATTAGTATCAACAGAAAAAAATTAATTATTACCGGAGTCCAGATTTTCGAAACGCACATAGTTTTCCATGTAATTAATCTGATTATTTTTTTTAAAAAAAGTAAATTAAGTTGTCTCAAAAGCTGTGAGCCGAATCCAGAATGAAGGAATTCATTCTAGCAGTCAGAGATAAATCTTGATAGAATCGGAAAACCCATTTTCAATCACAAATTGATGATAAATGATATAGGACTAAACAGTTAATATTGTCTCATTCATACCCAATTTTTATAATGAAATACGATATTACAATAAAATGTTAAGTGTACAATAAAATATTAAAATACGATATTTCGCAATGTTTATGGCTCTACCAACTCTGCTTGCAATACTAGCAAATCCAATGATGTCAAAATGTAATGAAGGATCAGCCATTATGTTCCTTCCTAAATCTGTAAATATTTGAGGGTTGGCTGTTTTGTATTTGGGTATTTAATTTCTGTATTGTAAAGACGAGGTCCATAACGTACAGTTTGTCGTATTGTCATTCTTGGGCAGAGTTGAGATTACATTCATGCCCTTCTTGATTTCTTATAAATCTCCGAAGTCCACTCATATTCAAACAACTGCTGTCTTAACTTCCTTAAACCTCCCTCTCTTTCTCAAAAACCCATGTCGCACCCACCAACCCCAAGCCACAGACCCTCCAGGAAAATCCTTCCTTGGGAGAACCCATCTCAGTTTTCTCGGAAAAATTGTTACTTTTTCTCGGAACAAATTCTTGATGAAATGGCAGTAAAACCCTCTTGTCGTCCAAGACGTAGGCATTGCCAACGTAGAAAGAAACCGAAAATCCCCGATAGGACTCCAGCTGAGAATGTATCTGAGGATCTACAAAAGGAAGCGAGAGAGCTTCTGGAATCCTCTGATCATTCATCAATGGAGAGTTTTATCAACAACGTCGTTAATGTCCCTCCACTGGACAAACAGCAAGAAACCTTGTTCAAATACTGCTGGCAAAACTACCCGAATGCTTTGTCCCTAAAGCTCTTACACATCTCCAATTCATCTTTTAAATTTCGTACTAGAATCTCTGCAGCCTCACTCCTTCAAGACCTTCTCCCTCACTATCACTTTCCCTCTTGGCCCTTCATCTCTCCCATGATCCTCTCTGAGCTTAAATCAGATGTTCTTTCTTTACTCGCAAAAGAGGAATCAAAAACCGTTTTCCGAATCTTGTGCACGATCATCTATGACATAGCCTTTCAGAGCAAAAATGATGGCTGGCCTGAGCTGCTTGATTTTATAGTTTCGTGCCTTGGCTCAGAGACTCCAGAACAACAAGGATTGGGGCTTTTGATGTTCCATGAATTGTTCAAGAACGTACCAGATTTCGTTAATCCTTATCTTGACACTATATATTTGTCAATCTCGGCATGCTTGAATTCCATGAATGCCGAAATTCGAATGCTGGCATTTGGTGCATCTGTCATTTTTATGAATAAACTGAAACAGCCTACTGACCATTTTTGGATCAGTAACCTCTTGATTTCAATGAGGAGGTCATTGTCTGAACCAATGAATGAGGATTTTAGAGACATCATACAAACGGGTCTTAAGAAGTTGGTTGACTTGGTGAAGGAAAGGCAGGAAATCTACGAAAGGCAAGTTAATTCTCTTTTTGAATTGGTTCTTACGGTTACAGAAATGAATGGCATAGGAGTGGAGGCTTCGATCATGGCTCTAGAGATTTTTATATTGCTTAATGAAGAATGGAGAAATGAGATAAATGAAATGCTGAACAGCCTGACTACTGATAAATTCAACAGATTTCTCCTTACCTTGATCGAAATGATATCAAATATTGCGGATGATCAAGATGGAAAAGATCTTGAGGAGGAGGAGGAGGGTGAGGAATTTTTGGATGAAGAAAGTTACAGGGTTGGGACTGCCTGCTTGGAGCAGGTTAGATTTGAAGTGAGTAAACGTAAAAGTGCGTCTCTTGCTCTTGAGCTGATAGCTCAGTTTGTAGCTGCCCCGGACTGGAAAAGGCGTCATGCTGGAATTACTTCACTTCAACTACTTTCAGAGGTAATGTTATCGACTAACTTTTTTGAGTTTCATTTAAAGTAGATTAGCTTCTTATTAATTTACTCTATGAGCTCTTTTGTTGTGCAATTAATAATCTAATTGGATTGTTTCGAGAGAGATGACCATAGTCTTAATATGATCTAGCCAAAACTTTAAGTAGATCGATGTTGGAAATCAAGAATCTAGTATGGTGACTCATCGGTGTATGGAGAAATCCTATCGGATTTGAAGCATAGAAAATCCAAATGGGAAAAAAGATAGTTAAAGCCACCCAACCTACTAGATCATTAACATAAAAACAATGGTTAAAAGGTTCCTGTCCTATATATCTGTTTAGATATGAAAAAGTAAGAGTCTAGTTAAGATACATAAGAGGATTGTGATCCTCCAACGTGGTTGCAAATTCGTTTATTGTCCACTAATAGGGTTTTATTTATTTATTTCTTCATTAGGTAAGTTCCCTAAAACTTTTCTCTATACCTTTTAATATTATTTAGTGGCGCAATTTTCAAGAATACAACACAGAACTCGTAAAGATAGGATGCCAAAGATCCATTGCTATTATTTTCTGAATTTATATCAGTTAGATTAGTTACCGTTGCTTAAATCTTGTTTCCACTTTGTTAGAAGAGATGTAGGTTTTGAGAAGTTCTGATGTGATAGAACTATATCTCCATGCATTGATGAAAACAAGGTTCTGTTTATATGAAAAACGTCGCGAAAATCGTTTCTTCAAAAATGTAGAGGCAGCCAGCTGCCTCTTTACTTCCCTAAAATGCTCTTGTTGGAAAGTTTGCTCATGATTTGTTGGATTTAGGTACACAAGAACAAGAATGTGTAAATATATTAATGGCACTATATTAAACATGCTTTCCTAGCAATGCAGAATTGGATATCATGATTAAGTGGGAGAGTCTTGTACAGGCTTAATGTCGATTCCCGCCACCTGAGGGTATAAAAAGTGGTTGAGCCATCACTGATCACATTGACAATGCACTTTATCTATAGCATTTTTTTTTTGTCAGGCAATCACTGATCACATTGACATGGAGCAAGCTAGGGCAGTGGTTTTGATAGCATTGCAAGATTTCCATCCTCGAGTACGCTTGGCTTCAATAAATGCTATTGAGGCACTACTGAATGTTGGACGGAAATTACATGCTCAAAACTGTCACAGAACTCTGCCAGCACTTTCTGCAGTAATAAAGAATAGCCAGAATCCACACCTGCAGGTACACGTGTTTTTATCGCTGTAGATCATGTGGTAAATGTAAACAACTTTGAGCTCTATTTTTGCTATCCTTGATTCATTTCCAAGTCCGATTACATTAATGATATTCATTTTTCCTGCAATACATACGTAAACATCTTATGATTCTTTATTTTCATTGCCTTTCTTTTTCCACGATGATACCTCAATGTAGGTGCAGCCGCCTATTTTTTCAGCACAATGTGATCGTAGTAATCAATGCTTCACACGTACTATTATTTATTTTATGATTAAAAATGCTTCGACGAGTTGACGTAAATCTTGAGCATTATGTGCACTGCATTATGGAAAGTATTGTACCAGAACCACATTGTAGTAGGTACTGTCCTTTTTAGCTTTGCATTCATTTTTAACACAGATAAAGGCAAAGGTATGAATATATAAGCTATGTCATCTTTTTTGCTGAAAAGTGGCCAACGCATTGAATGCATTTTCGTTAATGATGCGATGGAAGTTGAGGTTTGCAACTGTAAGTAATTTGTACTTTTTTACATCGTAAAATTATTCACCGTCTTCATTATGAATACTATCTCTTCCAATATATATGTTATCACGACATGGATCATTCAGTAACTGACCCATGACAAACATATATTTTTACAGATGAAAGCTACTCAGGCCATCTGCACTTTCTGTCAGAAATGTATTCCTGATGATTTATCTCCCTACTTGGGTGAAACAGTGGATAATCTAGTTGCACTTCTGAAGGTAATCGTTGATATCACAATTCCATATCGGCGCTTATGAAACATTCCTTGGTTCTTTATGTACCTATTTATTTTAGCATTGCTAAAATGCATGCCTATTCGATCAAATTGCCAAAAACCAGAGCTAGTGGGTAATAAAGCTAGTACTTCTCGTATGCAGACAATTACACGCCTCTCGTAGAAGTTTCATAATTCTATCCAACTTTTTATTTGGTTGACATGACAATCTGCATTTTCCAGAATAAGAACAATAAATTGCATGAGACGACACTCGAAGCGATAGCATCTGTCGCCAGCTTGTCACAGGTGCTTCTTCAATCTTCATATGGATCATAGTAATCCATCTGTTGTTTTAATATATTTTGTTGGTCTACTACTTACACAAAAAATGTATATGTAGGCCTACTTCCAGAAGCATTACGAGACTGTTATGCGTCAGTTGGTTATGTTTAGCTTAACTGGTTTTCGCCCTGAGTTGCTCCTTGCCAAGAACGCTGATTGCATTGGGTGCATAGCAGTTGCCATTGGAAAGCAAAAATTCGAGATTTTTGCTAAGGAGGTGATATTTTTGTCTCACATTCTATTGTTTTGTTTTCATTTGGACGGTTGGCGGTGTTAGAAAAATCTGTAACCAAAAACACGATAACCAAATGATTAAGTTGTTTTTCAAGCTCCTCTTTTTGTGACTAGAAAAAGAATATCCAATTATTCAAACATACAAACTCTCTAATCGGAAAAACCACGAGATTGTTGTTTAAAGTCAATGGAATCCACCACTCAACATATATAATGAGCGTAGCATGTTTACGAACATTGATAAAGATAACCTGAGAATCTGGAGCTTGAACGGAGTTGAGTACTTCTTCAGAAACTCAAACAGAAATCTGTCAATCTCTACTTTTCTTTGTTCATCCTCTTTTTTCTTTTCACATACCACCTAGCCGAACAATTTTCTATTTTCTTGTCTCGAAAAGCAATTACATGTTTATGACTTTTCAAGATGAAAACTCTTAACACTTACTCTGCTCTTTTTAGTATTTTTCTTGGTTTGGAGAGTCAGAATTTTGTTTCTAACACCCAACATGGGATGGACGCAAATGGCAAATCACTTTTTCCAATCTTGTGTGTGAGGCTCTAACAAGTTCATAGTCTTCCTTTATCCAAGATACTTCTTATTCTTCTTTGACATCTTACTTCACACATTCTCATTAGTGTGGATAATTACAGATTCATAACTTCATGTACGATATCATATTGTGAGTCCAATGGTATCGCTCATCAATGTGCTTGGATCTTGAAAGGAATGTTGGAGGGCTTCATAAGTTGACACTTCAAATATCAAAAATAGATTCTAGCCTCTCTTCCATAATCCTAGTTGTCGTTGGAAATTTTCAAATAAGGAGATTCCATTGCGAGCTTCTGTCTATGAATAGACTTGGCATTGGTATCATAGCATTATTTACAAGTCATATTTTCCTTTATAGAAGTGAACAAATTAGTTAGATATTTTCCTTTATTAACGTTTCAAATCGTGGTTATTGATGTTGAATAGCTTCATTTAATTTCTGTTTATGCTAGGTCATCGGAGTTGTTATCTCAGTGCAGACATCACTGGAAAAGACAGATTATGTGACAAGATTCTACATCTTCAAAGTATGTGAAATAAAATGACTAAAATATTCTGCTTCTCTACCTTATACTCATCTTGTGAAAAATTATTAATTTTGTGGTACAGGCCTGGGTGCACTTCTGTAAATGCTTAGAGCAGGATGTCACTCCTTATATTCAAGATTTGATGCCTGATTTTCTCAACTCCGCTCGACTAAACCCTCAAGAGTCGTCAGTTAGTCAGAGGTTAGTATCCTGACTTTCTTTGCACAAAGTGACTGATTGTATCCTTGCTTAACTCAATACAAGGTAAAATTGGTTTACTTAAGTTTTTTTTTTGTTTTCTAAATCTGTACTTTTGCATGTGTGTGTCTGTATACAAATATAAGTGCTCAATCGCTCATATAGGTTCTGCTAAGGTTTAAGGTAGCAAACGTTAATTTTATTGACATGCTATCAGACTAAGAACGTGCATATTTTGATTTTCCGGTCAAGTTGGCGATGTATGCAAAACAGATTTGTCTTTAATGTATGGTACATTTGAATTTTAACTAAAGGCTATATACATATATTTTGTAGAGTGCACATGGATCGCTTAAGGGAGAAGACCATGGCATGCATACTATTATCCACCTGTGCATTTCATATGAAGGAGATGTTTTCCCCATGGATCCGTGAGGTCAGTCAATTCCTTCCCCCACCGTTGTCAGTAAATTCAGCTGAAAAATCGTTGAAATTTGTCCAATGAGGTTGAATGTGATCCAGGCTGCAAACATATTGGTTCCTCTGCTCACTTTTCGACTCGAACCTGAAATAAGAAAGGCTTCTGCATCAGGTCAGCTTCACTTTTTCACTTATCCGTTGCCTAAGTGGTCTTCAAAAGCTTATTTTCAATATATGTATGAATTGTAGCTATGCCAGAGCTGTTGCGTTCCGTCAAATCTCAAGGAAAAAAGGAATCATACATTCAAAAGTTTGTCATCATCATTACTACAGCTTTGGTGGGAGCTCTAGGCAATGTATACCTTGCAACTACAACTCACAGTTTATCAGCCTATCCCGTCTCAATGATTCTTAGTGATATATTTTTCTGTATAATATATGTGAAATGTACAATTTCAGGAACAAGAAGAAGACATTTGCTCAATAATTTTAACGTCACTGAATAAATGCATAGAGGTACGTGACATTCTTGATTGAAGCAAAAATACTAAGTAAATTATTGTAAATGACTGGAAAGTACATGGTCCTGAATGCTGAGCATTCTTATGCATGTATGATTTGATATAAAAATTGACATTTTGGTAGTTTTGTGTTTCTTACCATATCAGCATACCACTAAATCCTCGCCACCGAACATTTTGCAAAGTTTGTAGCAGATACGCTAATCCAAATGAAAATTTATAATATTATTTCATCAGTATTCACATTCATATGATTCGGGAAAGTTTTGTATGCTACTTCAAACCAACCACCTTCTTTATCTGGGCCCGGGACCAATTGTGTTACCAAAGGAATTTTCTTACTGCATTCAACGTGTGTCCTAACTTTTCCTTATTCCCTTTTGCTCATATGCTTTCCTTTACAGATGTCGGGATCATTTTTCACTAATGCAGAGTTCAAATTGATAGTGGAAGCCATGAAGCAAGCATTGACCGCATATTTGCAGAGAAAATTAGAAACAAAGGATGTTAACGGGGAAGTTGAGCGTACAGAAGAAGAAAACATTGTCCACGTTTGTTTCTCCGAACTCATAGTTCTCGAAAACATAGCATATTGTTTTGTATACAGCCTGTACTTACATCTTTACGCTTGATTAATCTCGTTCCTCTTTTTGGTGAAGATTGGTACTTGCTTGAACACTTTGATAGACAGATTCACCGATCAAATCCTTCCTTTCCTAGATCAGATTCTGTCACATGCGATGCTCTTGTGGGTCAGTAATAATCCAATACAATATATGCACTTGTTCATCTGATCGTTTAATGTTCTACAATAAATATTTGATAGTTTGATACAGCCTTACAAATTATAGCCGTTCATCAGGCGAAAGAGACACTATGAATATCGAATATTTGATATCAATTTTCACACTGAAATCTGAGTTCTGTGTAGAAACTGTTATGAATAGTACTCTTGAACCGCCAAAAAATGCATGGATTTTTTGATACTGCTGTATCTTCTCTTCAAGTAGCTTCACATTTTATTTTTCCTTGATATTCTTCATGTAGGGTGATGATAGAACAGCGAAAGAGAAAGGCGTTGCTTTTGGAATTTTTAATAGTGTTATTCAGAAATATGGAGACCTCTCACACAAGTATGTACTTCCCCCTCATAATCGCCTTATCAGGATTTCGGATGATAGTGATTTCTAATTTATATTTTTTCAATGTACTCCTTTGACAGGTACTACGACTTGTATCTTCCGCAGCTCTTCACAGCATGCTACGACGAAAACACAAACCTTCAACAGGTTTCTAAGTCTAGAATTAAGTAGGAAAATGCTTAATATCCATGATATTTCATGCTCATAAAGTCATTTTTACTCCTCTTTTTTCTGTTTTTGCCTCTATTAGGAAGCTGTGCGTGGACTCGGCGTTTGTGTCGAGTATGGTGCACCAAAATTCATAGCCAGTGCAGAAGGTAACATGCTTGTCCTGATGAGATGAATGTAAATACATGCAGCATTTTACAGTTTTTTTTTTCGTTCTAATTAACTACTAGTTTTTGTGGACCTTCTCTAGATGCAATGTGGTGTCTAAAGGCCGTCGTAAGACGAAACTCGGAATATTCATTGGTGTATTATAATGCTATTTCAGTTTTGGTAAAAATTCGTGAATTGCTGAAAAAATAAAGCAGAACTGCTATTGAGGTAATGCTTTTCTTTCCCTTTTTTGGTGATTTTTTCCTCCTGCTTTTATTCCTTTATTCTTCTTGTTGTTTCTTACTTTCGTCTGCTATGGCCGTCAATGAAATTTGTTCTAATTGTTTATTTGCTTCTATAGGATTCGTATTCGCTCTCTTCGTTCGATCGGGACATCCTAAGCTGTTGCAGCTGTTACTTATCTTGCTCCAGAGTTGGCTCCGAGAGCCATGAGCATGACCAAGTGTGTTGTAGCTCAAGAAGTGATTTTATAGATTTTCCTGTTACATGAATACCAAAGTAAAAAAAAATGGATTGTTATGAGAACTTCTTTTTTTTCCTGGAAATATATGATGAAAGCGTGTCAAAATATTAGTGCAGCTCTGCACCTAATAGCATAAGAAGCAAATTTAGGCTTTTAGAAACAAAGAAAAACTCTTTATACATGCATGCATGTTGTCCAATCTGGAAGGAAAAAAAAAAGATAAAATTATTAGGGTTTGTCGATATGTTTATTTTCCGTGCATTTTTCTTTTTCATTTTTCAGATAACAGAATTCAAAGATTCCTAATGAACTTCTATTGGAGCTTCAATTGAAGCAATGACGCGTTGATCTAATTGCTATTGGAGCCACAGAGGACTATCTAAATCGATTCTTTCATCTTGGGAACTTTTACGATTGCATGGATTATATTTATTTGCACAAATACTTAATTGGTCGATCTCCATTCATTAATACATAGAGCCCAAGAAGCATATCTTGGGTTGGTAAGGCAATATGATCGACGATAGCCGATGACCGAAGATTTCAATTCTCTTGCATTCTTGTGGTGCATGTGCTTGGGATATGGAGGAAAAACAACAAATCTTAAAGTGTAGGACTGCAAATGGAGATTAAATGAAGTGTAGGACTGTTGTTGAAGATTGATTTGGAGAGAGAATGCGATGATCTTGGAGGAGCTGCAGTAAAGAAGCATCGAGAGGTCTGGCCATTTCCATTCGAAATTTCACCATCTCTGATGCAGCAAATGCCTGGGTCGGCGGCTATGAGTACATTTCGGTCGTTCTGGAACAGTAAGGAGTGGAGGATAAAATGGCCACCAAGTTTTTGAACTCGTAATCAATGTTTTAAGACTCGGACCGGATCGGCCGGTCTGACCGCCACCCGGCCGCCAGTCCAGTCCAATCCAGTTGTTTACTTAAAACCGGTTTATTATAATAAATAATTTTTGTTGTAATAAATTGTAATAAATAGTCCTTATTAATTATTAATGTGTGAAATTATGTTTAGGCTCTTAGATTTCTTATTTTTCTCTTCATAAAATAGGAAATCATCTCTTTATTTGACTTTAATGAGAGAAAATATAATCTTTTTGATTTTGTTTCCATTTTGATTTCGAAATTAGACCTCAATATTTATTGTGACAAAATAGAAATTTGCAATTATATAAGGTAAATTATATAACCTAAATTTGAAAAAATAGGAATTACCATTTCTATTTCACAATCATATTTATAATTATATAATATTTTTTTGACAAAATAGGAATTTCAAATTATATAAGGTAAATTTGAATATCACACACACATATATATAAACACACAAAATTATAAGTATAATAATATTTATGTGTTTTTCCGAACCGGCCGGTCCGACCGGGAATTGGTGATCACACCGATTCCTTGGCCCGTTCGGGTTTGAAAACATTGCTCGTAATCCAGGCCAGGAGAAGTGGGAAGAATACAATGATAATAGGATGGTGTTACGGAGTGTTTAGAGACTATGACTTTTTGAGTTTTTAAGGGGTGTATTTGAGAAAAGTAGGGATGTAACTAGACCGAACCTATAATAAAATCACAAGAAAACACATTTTAGTTGCTAGTTTTAAAAGACACTAGAATGAAAAACAATTTGAAAATTAAAAAAAAAAGATATTTTTTGCAAAAACAAAAAATAACTCAACGGACTTGAGTGATTTGAATTGCGATACGAAACTAATTAATAAATAAATGATATTTTTTTTACAAAAATACAAAACACAAAGAAAAAATAAATCAAACGAACTTTTAAGTGATTTGAATTGCGATACGTAACTAATTAATATATAAATATATTTTTTTGTAAAAATATTTAATTTTTGAAGTCAGAGTCTCATAGAGGCAGAAGAATGATGGGCTCAATAAAAGCCCACTAAAAGGAATAGGTCAAATGAAACAGAGGCTCGAATTAAAGCGAACACGAGAATGAAGATACTTTTTTCTTTTATAAAAAAGAATGAAGATACTTTGAAAGGAAGAGACCAGTGCAGTTGCCAGTGAAGAACAATTTTTGGAGGAAGCTTGATGAAAGGGAGAAAAAACATCCCAAATTGGAGATGAAGAATAAGAGCTACGAGAGAATTCAATGCTAGAAGAATCCAATGTTGCTTGAAGAGAAACAATTGAATCATTTGATTCCTCGATTTGCAATGGAGATATCGTAAGTAGTAACTTGAGACAAAGAGCCCAAAATTGGAGAAAATCATGAAACAATCAGTTCGAACAAAAAACAATAATAAAGAATCAAGAACACATAAATTTACATAGAAAATTATTAAAGAGAAAAAATCATGGATAGAGCATGAGAATTCACTATATAGAAAAAACAGACATAAGAGATATTTGAGTGACGATTTTATAATAAAATATATATTTAGCCGAAATCCTAATTTAAAAGGTTGATCCTGCAGGAGCTACGCCGCCACAATTTTGCCACCAGTCCCTCCAGTCTCATAACAGACCCTTATACAAATTTCATCAAAATTTATCGCAGTGGGAACTTTTCGGATCATATCAAACTAAATTTGGGTCACAAATTGTAATAGATCAGATAAGGGAACTGAGTGCCGGAATCTGTCGATGCGTTGAATCAGATGATTCAGCAATTTCAGAAGGAGACATCTAACTCCGTGATCGCAAGCGAGACGCGTTCCAAGTTTGGCTACAAACAAGAATGAAACTCATGTGCAGAGTGAGTAATGAAGGAAGCGGAAGAATTTAATGGCGCCCGCAAATTAGAAGGAAAGTAGTCAATGGGTTCAGGCTTAGGAGCAATTATTTCCATGCAGAAGGCATACCAGGAGTCAATTTTGGGGATTCTGTGCCTATTTTGAGGAAGAAAATAATTAAATTATCAAATTTTCTGGAGTTTGCAAGGTGAAAGCTTGTTCTGCTAATTTTTTTTTCCGTTTACTGTTGAGTTGGACTTGGTGCATATTATTTGATGCTTGTCTTTGTTTAGTAGTCAACTTTCAAGGAATTCTAGTGGTATTTAAAGTATTCTCTGTTAAAAAGGTCTACAAATGGGGAATTGTGGGTTGCTCTTTGAGCTCTTTGTGAGTAGAGTTGGTCAAGTTTGAATTTTGCTTGTTTTTTCCCAGTTGCCCAGATGGGGTTTTCACACTCAGCTGGTTTCTTAGTTCTTAACTTTAGCAATGGTGGTCGAGGTTGTTCTAGTGATTCTGATTTTGCTAATTCTTTGCTATATGTTCTGTTGGTTGGGGAATATTAAGTTTGGTTCCAAATTATTTTGATTCATGGCCATGTGATAAGGGAGAAGCGCACAAGCACCAAAGAATCCATTGAGAGATAAAATCAGTTTATATGAGACCAACCTTCAAATCCCTTATAGGGGTAAACTTGAGGCAAGAGAAGTTAAAATAGAGTTATGGCACCTGAGATTGAAGAGTTGGGGATTCTTAATGATACAGTGAGAGATGTGACTCGAGTTAGCTTGAAAATTTATTGCCACAATGTCGAAACATGCCAAATACGAACATGTAGCTCAATGGTAGGATTGTCAGAATGCAGCCCAGTGGTAGATTTACATGGGTGCATTCTTTGGCTATTCCTGAAACTGTACTACAAGTGGAAAATTATCTGAAACGGACATTGTAGGAAACTCCACACACTGCTTCCCTGCAATCAATCTTGAGATTTTTGGATATCAATCATCAGACACTGTTGATGACCATAATCTCTCCTTAATTAATTCTAGGGAGAAGTATAGAAATGGTTCTCGTACTTTGGAAAATGGGTCTTTTTAGCCCTCTTACTTTTTTTTGGCTCAATCAAGCCCTCCTACTTTAGCAACTGGGTTAAACTTGCCCCCGACCTATTTTTCTGTTATAACGTTGTAGATATGGCAGTTAAGTGGTGACGTGGAAATGTATTTTAATTTTATTTTTAATTGAAAATGCCACGTGGAATAGAAGAATAATATGAGGACACTTGTATTTTTTAACTCGAATTTTTTGCATAATTCAGTTCCTAAGAAATTAGATTAAGATTTTTTGGGGTTAATCAACCCCTTATACTTTGTAGAATGGGTCAATTAAACCCCTCAAAGTTGTAAAAATGGGTCAAAGAAGCCCTTCCAAGTTCCAACAGTAAAACATCCAAATTCTGAAGAAATAGAGAAACAAAATAATAATCAAACACAAAGCCAAGTCATATAACATCCAAATTTAACAGATCCAACATAATCGAAATCCAAAAAAATTCAAGCACATGTCCAACAAAAAAAATCCAACATAGGGAGAAGTATAGAAAAATTGAAGCACATGTCCAACAATCCAAATCCAACACAATCCAACACCTAATGCATTAATCCCTACATGAGTTCTTGTTTAGCCACGTTCGCCAGATGCTGCACCCGTGGATCCTTCTTTGTTGGTCCTTGAAGTCTGACTACCACGGTCTATCACTCTAGACATCGATGTGCCCGGCTACAAAATAAGAATCAAAACACAGCATCAGGAAAATGAAAATGAATCTAAATCTACACTATCAGCTTATATATTAAGTTAAAGGAGTACGTCTTATGTTGAGAATCGAACGACCTGTTTCTGGATTGAAATACAAGCCAAGACCAGTTAGTTGCACTTTTTTCTTTGGCTTGGACTTAGGTCTGCAATCCTTGTGGAATGGGCTCACATATCTACTTGTTGGAGGGACAGAGGTACTCTCAGGAGTTTCAGGATTAACTGAGATTGAATTGGCAACAGCTGCTCTACTGCGAGTACCAAATGGAGGAGTTGGTTGAGACAGATTTGTAGTAGTAGTACCAGACCTTTGACTACTTGGTACTGTCCTCCCAGGACATTTTTTGTTTCGAGCATTGTGTCCCTTCGCTTTGCATACATGGCAGGTCATTGTTCTCCCTTCCCTACTCAGTTTGTTTTTGACTTGTGGTTCATTCACCTCCCCTCTTCTCTTCTTTTTTGGCCTTCCTGGCATTTTTCTCAAAATTGGTGGCAGCACACCATCATGTTCACTTCTTGGCCACATGTTTTCGCCTCGGATTGGCTCTATTGGTCTTTGATAGGCCCTCAGATATGTATTAGTCTTATACCACAAGGACATGTAGTCCTCAGGTTTGTCACCAGCATCATGAATAGCACGTACTGAATGTGGGCAGGGTATACCTGAAAGTTCCCAGGCACCACAACTGCACACACCTTCGCGCAATTTAACTACATATTGACTCCTCCCACTTGTCACTTCATAACTACCTCATCCATTCCATTCACATACCCATAGATGGCTATCTCTTATGTTGTTTATAACTTCTTATGAATTAATGGACCTCAATCATTTTTCCAGGAAGATACACCCAACCTTTTATCTCTTATCCTTCTCATCATTGCATGCTTTATGTCTTCCAGCATTGAAATGATAGACTTGCATCTTGCTTCCAATATGGTGCCATTAAATGCCTCGCACAGGTTATTATCGCATGAGTCACACTTTGATTGTGGGCTGAAGAAGGCCTTGCACCAATACTTTGGATCCACCAACATAAGGTCTTTGGCTGCCACTGGATGCACCTGATGCAGCTCTTTAAATTTTTGATCAAAATCGAATTTGTTGGTGCACTTGGCTAGTGACCAGAACAGGTGTTTCAATTGCCTTCCTGAGTAATTCTTGGACCAATTAGCATATAAATGTCTGCAGCAAAACCTATGCTCTGCTTTGGACCAAGTATCGACAACAGCACCAACTAAGCCCTTAACACAAGAAAATGATTGAATTCAGATATGCATTGAACAACACAATCATAAAAATACAAAAAGTTTTAACATAATTGCATACCTTTTGTCTGTCGCTAATTAATGTCCAACCATCACCTTCTGAAGTGCCAAGGTCATGCCTCAACAAGTTCAAGAACCAGGTCCACATCTCCGTGTTCTCAACCAACACAACAGCCCATGCCACATGAAACATTTGGTTGTTTCCATCCCTCCCAATAGCTGTAAGCAGCTCTCCTTTTACCAACCCTTTCAAAAAACATCCATCTATGCCCAATACTGGTCTACAACCATTCAGTACACCATCTTTACAAGCCTTGAAGCAACAATAAAAAGCCTTGAATCTAGCTTGTTCATTCTCATTAATTCTATCAGTTAACAAAGACACAGTTGAGCCAGGATTAGATACAAGCAACTCTTCAGCATAATCCCTTAGCTTCCCAAACTCTGCAATGCAATTACCTTCCAGATCAGCTATAACACTTTTCCTAACCCTCTTGCACAAACCCAAAGATACATCTAATTGAAGCTTTTTCTCCATAAATGGCTTAAGGTATCTAATCTTGATGTCAGGATGGGTAGCAATTAAATCATAAAACTCATTGAACAAGTATTTTGAAGTTAGTCTCTTTAGCCCTCTTTTTGTTTCACAAGTGTGATCTGCCACAAGAGTTTTTACTTGAAAACTATCAACATTTCTGTTATATGAAGCAAATATAACCCATGGACAATCAGGAGAACCCAAACATTTAGCTCTACATCTATTCGGTTCATTCTTATTGAAGCGTATGTCGTACATACTCATAATAGCATAATTACTCACAGCATTCTTGAATTGTTCATTGCTTTCAAATAACATACCGACCTCAAAATTTGGTATACCTTTGCAATGTTTAAAGGTAGGATATCTGCTCTTCTTCCGCACAGCTTCTTCTCTCAAATTTGGATCCTCCTCAGTGTTATCCCTATAGCTACCAGGATCAGACGAGTCAAAATAATCACTATGCACACCATCTACATCAATGTCAGCAGTGTGATCCTCTATGTCAGTCTCATTAGGGTGCTCAACAGGCTGCTCATCAGGGTGCTCCACAGGCTGCTCAACCTAATCATCCTCTTTGTCACTCCCCTGCAAAAGAGAAACCGACCTCCAGCCCCTTCCATATTTCCTCAAGTTTTCTCTCGCATTGATTACCTCTTCATCATCCTCATCCGAGTTGCCTACAGGTAAAACGTACTCACCTCCTTCATTGCCACTGTCTGAACTTATGCTATCCTCAGAATCTTCAACAGGTGATCGAATGGCTCTCATCTTCATTCTGGCCATTGAACTGAATCGACAAAAAAAAGTGAAACAAGGTAAATCGAAATCCAGAACTAACTCGAAAGCCGAAACTAACATATCACTCCAAACTAAACCCTAAATCGAAAGCCAGAACTAACCCTAAATCGAAGAACTGGCCTACAAAACCTGAATCTTACAGATACATACGAACCCTAAATCGAACATGGTAACCCAAAATCGAAGCCATAACTGATCCCAAAACCCAAAATCGAACCTAGACATCTCTCAATAGATCATAGAAAGACAAGTTAACATACCGATTTTGCGATCTCTAGCAGAGGATTAGATTTTCAGGTCTTCAATTTTGAGAGGGGAGAGTGTGAAGGTAGAACAAATTCGATTATGTCTTATGCATTACACACATAATCCAGGTCATTCATAATTTTTTAAAACAAATGTGCCATGTCATTTTGTACGAGCCAGGTCATCCAAAACTAACGAAAATGTGTAAGAAGGGCTAACGTTTCCCAGTTGCTAAAGTAGGAGGGCTTGATTGAGCCAAAAAAAAGTAAGAGGGCTAAAACGACCCATTTTGCAAAGTACGAGGGCCATTTCTATACTTCTCCTTAATTCTATGGAGTTCTACATCTACATTCTGAATTGATGGTGGATTTTAGCTAATCCTTGATTGGTGCTCTATGTCCCAAACCAGGTACAATCTTCAATCCCTTTTCTGATCATGTGGGACACTACCAATGTCAATTAGCAACTTGTTTGGCAATCACCATTCCAAATTGGCATATATTACACAAATTTTATACATCCATTAAAAAAAACCAAGAGAATATATTATAGTTTGTATAAATTAATTAACAAAGCCGAGGGAAGGTTCTATTGTGGGAAGAAGTCGCCATGACACTATCCCTCACCAGCCTTGACATCTGACCCTTCATATCCCTACAAACCTTCTCCAACTCTACAACTCTCCATTGCATTCTCTGCAGGTTTAATTCCACATCTTCGCTGATCATCATCTCACTCGACAAGCTTTTCGAGTCATCATGTATATCTTTGTGCATTATAACCATCTGTGAATAAGTACTCTTTCTTGGGCTCCCATAGTTAAACTCTTGTTCTTCAAGTTTGAGTTTCTGTGACTTGAGTGCTTGTATGGAAACATTCGGAGGAATTCTTGGATTCTTTGCAAGATCCTTGCATGCTTCTAGGGACAGTTTCTCATAATTCAGGCATCTACATAACCTCGATCGCTCATCGAAAGATAGTCTTGGATGAGACTGAAAAAGAAAAATATACCCATTGTAATAAAGATCTCCCTAACAGGTTCAACAGTTGAAAAGAGAGAGTTGTGAATGGGGATTGACAAACATAATAACATACGACTGTAGGGTAGCATGAAGGAGATGCAATGCAAATAAAACCAACTACCAGGCATAGCAATTTTTCATGAAAGCATTAATGGTGGTGTGAGAACAAAACACAATATTATGATATCCAGACAAATCACAAGTAGAGGACAAACATATGATATTCACCAGTGTTGAGAAATTTCACACCGACCATATATACTTTGTGGTATCCTCAAATCATGTCCTGAATCAAATCTAGATCCATTTGGTGGATCATGCATGACCTACTTCCCTCTATTGCAAGGGAAAGAAAAGCTACTCATGTAAACAAAGACATATTTGTCTTATATACTGCTATATTACTTCTGTATAAGTCTACTATTATTTCACTATTTAATTATTTATATGTTTTTATTGTTATTTCTTTTGTTTAATTTGGTGTTGATGGATAAGAGTAGCAAAGAGGACAAGAGGAATCACCTCAAAATAGATATCAATCGCTCTGTAGACCCCATCAAAACAATCCCTTGCACAATCTGGCAAAATCTCTGCAACTCCAAGAAACTTTGACATCTTGAGGTTTTGATCAGGAGCTATTTCCCTCAAATACATGTCAATCAATACACCAACCTTCTTTATCTTCTGTGCTGAGAGTCTCTCACTGTGAACAAACACTTTAATCAGTCTTAAAACTAGATTAACATCATAAACACCCCTGTGATCATGCCCTGCAGAGACTAGCAAATCATCCAATGTTGTTTGTTCAAGCAACCCACCGATCAATCTCTCCAACCCATCTCTGCAATTTTTGCTCAAACCAAAATTAGACACAACCCTCAAAACTAAAAGCAGTCCCCTGCAAGAAAATGCAGTTTTGGCCACTGAAATCACACCATAAACTGCTGTGTCCGCAAGGCCACTGTACACTGACCTTGAATTTAGGGCACCTTTGGTTTGACCTCTACTTTTCAGGTAATAAAGGATGAATCTTGTGAGGACTAAGCTGTTGTTATCAGACCCATATGACCCTAATATCTTGATGACCTTTTCAATAATCAATGGATGAAATACGGTTAGATCATCAAACCACCACTGTTTGGTGGATAAAACTGACTTGATTGATTCAGGGGTGGTTGTGGTTGAGGAAGAAAACCTAAACCCAGATGGAGTTTCAGGAGATGAAGAAGATGAGGAAGAAGAAGGAATCAAATTGGTGTCTGAATTTTGGGCAATCTTTGCCAATAATGCACAAATGAGCTTTTCTATAAGACCAATTGAATCTGCATATGCAAAGAAAGACTCACAACCCTTTAGACTCACAAGCAACTCATTCCAAGACCTGTAGAACATCCCTTCGAGAAAATCTTCTGTTTGTTGCAAGAGATTGCAAGTTGTGACCTTTTCAGTCATACCCAGAAAGACTGCACCACAATGGAGTAGTGACACGTTTGAAACTGTGATTGAGATTTTGCCATTGTTGTAGCAGAATCTTGAAACAAGCTCAAACCCATCTGGGCCTCCAGGGAAGCCATGGATTTCAATAGTTGAATCCTCAATCAAGGGTCTTCTTTTCTGGTTTTTGATGATCTTCCTCAACTTCCCTGCATATGCTGACACAATCTTCTGCAAAAGATGACACATTTGAGAATTGATATCAGCACAAATAAAGGAACGCATTAAAGTGGGTCTTAACAGTACCTCACTGAGGAAGAATGTTTGTTGGCCATTGACATGGATACAGAGACCACAGTCGCTAAGGTATGGCATTGCTGCTGCTTTGCATTGATTTTGAAACCAAGACAGGTTTGTTTTGTATAATAGACGAGAAATACAGAATATCATGCAATAGAGAGACCAGGAAAACTACACTTTCATATATTGTGCAATGTGATAATTAAAAAGACAAGTCAAAATAAAAAATTATTTAAAAAAACCATTGGAGATGTGGATTAATTATACCCATAAGCATATTTAGGCACCTTTTTTCCAAAGGTTAGGGCATAAATTCATCAAGTTGTCCATTTGTGATGGCTGGCCAATTAAATGATTCTTGGCCAAGAAAACGAAGATCTGCATAAAAGCAAAATATAATACAAGTAGGCAAAGCAAAATGACATTAAAGATAATGCACCAGCTTTGTCTCATGTATGAGACAGTCTGCAAGTCAAGAAGCAGTGGCCTCTTGTATATTCCCTCCTCTCCTATGTGATCCGGGTTTCTTGTATTGCTTTTGTAAGCCTCTGTCCTTGCTCGAGAACATCCTATTCCCTACCCGTGAAGAGACCCCATTGAAAAAACAAATCAAATTCATCCACTTAACAGATAACAACAAATGTTGTACACTACTCTTCGAAACAAAAGAAGAGAATTTCTTATCCTGCACGATCAGACATTTGTTAATGAAGCAAAAATTTGGGTCCACACCAGATAATATGAGATGTTTACGGAATATTTATATGTTTGTATTTGGGTTGGTTTGGATTTTCAGATTTACTTAATTGATTATATCCGAATTGGTTTAAATATTGACAAAGAAATCAGATAATGTTTAATTCGGGTTAAATTTAGACAACTAAATCGAATAAAATATTTCTGTTTGGATTATAATTCAATTTAAATCAATCCTCTTGTCTACTAAGTAAAAATATGGAACTGAAAAAGTAATTGAACTTCCTTCCTATTTCCAAGCAAATGTAAATCTTTTTTTTTTTCAAAGACAAATACACCAGAATGAATTTAACCTTTTAATTTCCATCACTAGTAGTACCGGTTCCAGTCCCGATCATGGTCCCTATCTGGACCATAATCGTAATCATAATCCCGATCTCTCTCTCTCTCTCTCTCTCTCTGTCCCTCTTCCAGTCTCCCTGCTTCGACTTCGGCGTCTGTCTGTGTCACTGTCATTCTGTTCTCTGTTTTTGCCGTTTCCTCTGTCATCCCTTTCCCTTCCTCTTTCACGGGTTTTCTCTCTCTGATCTCCGTCGATGCTCCTGTCACAGAATCAATAGAAACATGGGTTCCTTAACCTTTCTTGTTTTGATATTTCCACCTAGATTTCATTTTCTTTTCCAGATGGAAGTAGGTAATACTTCAACTTTAGTTGGAATTCGAACTCATCACTGGCCTTGTTTAGCTTTACATTGATGACTATCCTCGAAGCTTTGTTTTTGACAGTCAGTTCTTTTGTTCCTGTACTTCTAGTCAGAGGATGTATCCTCAACTAAATTATATTTTTTTTGGTGAGGTTATCTGCCCTCAATTTTTACCGGTCTATCCGCACACAAAAAAAAAACTCATTCTATGTAAATTCCAAATGGTCTAATCTCAAATTGATTTATTCCCAAAATCTACTTCCCTCACCAATTTCTTTCTCTTTTAGGGATGTGAAGGACGGGGACTCCTTCGTCCGTCCCCGTATTGTTAAAAAATTATTATCCATTTTCGTAAAAATATCTGCTTAGTATTTTTATTTTTGCACCATCTCTATATCCGTCAAGGGATTCTCACCCCGCCAATCCAGTGAATCTTAAAACTTAAATCAATAGAAAATTATATATATGTCTTTAATTATTTGAAAGAATATAATAAATTATAGGTAAATTATATACGAAATCACTCATGATCAATTTATGAGTTATATACATAAATGATATATTTTTATGAGTTTTTTAATTAATTTATTCTTGTTGATTTTATAAATAATAGTAAAATTAATATCATATATATTATAAATAATAAATAATATACATATATGTAATTAATAATATATATCGGTATAGGGCAGGTTGGATTTTGACAAATCAATCTTTTATCAGTTGTTTTTTCCATGAAAAATGTCTGTATTTGTTATTCGACCTGTTAATTAACGGAGCATACCAGTATGATTTGGGATGGGTGGATACTGATATATTTTACATCCCACTCTCTCTCTCCATCGACTCCCACAAACTACAATTCCTCAAAATCGAGCTCTCTAATCTGCTGGATTTATTGCCTTTCCACGTCCATTATCCTTTGATCTTCCATCTATGTGTGGTCGGGCTCCTCTCCTGGCTAAAGATATAGTGAAGTTATGCATACATGTACTCGCCATTGAAATAAACTTCACAGCCTCCGACACAGCTGTATTCAATGTAAACCATGGCACCTCTGGCAGCACCACCCAATGTAGCATTTCGGTTCCCACCGAATCGAGACCCCAACCCATATCCGGCAACAAAAGCTCTAGATAGAACGATGCCAGAGGTCGCTAATCTAAGCGGCGGCGACAGTTTCTCCACCATTGGCTGGATCCCCGTGAGTTTCTCCGTCATTGTTTCTGAAAGATGTGGTGTCAGTTTTTAAGTTAGAAAATTGAAAATAAAATTATCTTTTAGTTTTCTTCTATTTTTATTTGGAATTTTTCTAGTGATGGAGTGACACTGGGGCAGGGCGGGGACGGAATAGGGCGTCCCGCCCTGCTGCCTTATTCTCCTGCCTTGCCCCAGTCAAATTTTATTAATCTACTCTAAATTATATTAATGATAAATGACTCAAATTTTATATGATTCTAATTTATTAATCTATTACATTGTCAAAAATACTTAATAGTGTTCAATTAATCAAAAATCTAATATAATATATGATTATTTCATTGAGGAGTTAGGATTAATATAACTTTATATAGATATATATGGTACATGGTACATTAATATGTATTTCTATTATACATTCATATATATATATATATATAGATATAAATCTATGTGTGTATATACATGTATATAATATTAAGTCTTAAAGGATACGAGGCGGGGAAACTTCTAATCTCATCCCCGCCCCACCCCGTCTTCGGGACAATATTTGGTACCCCGTCCCTGCCCTACCAAAATATCGGGGAGAGGAAAACCAGTCTGGGGCGGAGCGAACATTTTTTGCCACCCCTAAGTGAGACTGTAAAAATTCGGATGTAGATAGTCTGAGCCCTTTTTTTTTTGCCGCCGCGCATGGCTATTGTTATTTTGTTGGCAGCATATTCTTTTCCCATTTTGTTTCTTGGGGAGGCAGGGTAATAAACCCTTCTGTACGTACCTTGGTAATGAGTTCATTCTTGTATTATTTTCGTGTATCGAGTACTCTCCCCATATTTTCTTAACATTTTATCCTGCATATATTAGTTTGCTTATATAGATCAAACCAGATAGAAATTGAGAGGTATAAAATCTGTGACGATAGATAGCAAAACGAATCAAAAATTAAAATAGATATATCAACATGAGCGTTCTTTCTGGTCATTTCACTGCGTGCCCTTCAATTTGTATCAGACACTAGCATTCCACTACCCAATAGTAGTGGGAGAAATGTCAAAATTAGTGCTGAGTCTAAACCTATAGGTGGAAATACTCAGGGGCACATGATTCAGAATTAACCCAGAATGTCACTGCTGGTACACAAACATTGGGTGCCACATGATGGTTTGATAACAGAAGGTTAAGAGCACATGCTATGCAAGTTTAATACGTTCATTTATGAACTTTAGTAAATATCTAGGTCTTGAAACATATGCTTTCATCAAGCTATCAAATCTTTTGATTTCGATTAGTTCATACAAAAAGTGTGACTAAAGCGTAGTGTGTGTGTGTCTATATATATATATCGCTACATGTACCAAAAGTTTCACTTGCAGTTGATCAGACTGTTGGACATCCCTATATCACTAGGGTTTGCGTTTTCCTCCGAATACCAACCGATACCCTCTTGTCATCTTGATCGACTGTTGAATGTTTTACATATGTGGATTGGGATGGATTGTCATTCACTAAAAAAATCGATTTGAAGATATTTTAAATTGATACGACAAAATATCAGTTAGATAAAGTCATAAAATGATGCATAAAAGAAATATGAACTTCACTAAAAATGTAATGATCAATGGCAATCACTGGTTCATGATTAAAATTGGTTTGCTCTAAAAGATGGCAATGCCAATGGTGGCATCTGATAAATACATAATAAAATACAACATTCAGAAATATGTAAATCAGCGCCAATCCACTTGAGATTAAAAGGCAACGACAAGTAAAATTCTGTCAATGCTACACGAACCTAAAACAAAAAATCTTGAGAGCAATCGAGCTATCTCCGCTCGTTCGTTCTCCTTGATCCTGAAGGGAACCTCCCAGAGTCGATAGGACTTCTCACTTTCGCATCTGAATGCTTCTCTTCTTTTTTATCAACAGCTGACTTTAGCTTTCGCAACAGCTCCTCAGAGTGCCGACGCCACAGAGCTTCCCGCTCTTTCCTCGGCGTCTTGTTATACCTGGGATCAGGTTTAAGGAGGAGTTTAGCAGTCGACCATGAATTAAGAACCGTTTTTCCATCTCCAGTCTCCTGGGCAGCTGCTTCTGAAGTTATGACTTCGGCTAGTAGAGCTCTGAACTCATTCACACATCTCTGGAAAAATGCCAAGAGAAGATTCATGTAAAAAAGTGAGTGATATATCCATTTGCATGATTCAGGTATTATAATACGTAAATTGCTTCAAGCAGAAATAATTGATTCCACAAAGACATTGTTATATTCAAAAGGGTTTAGCACAGCGAAATTCTGAACCTTCAAGATTTTCCTTCTGCCAACAACAGGACATTTTTCAGAATACAGTTCATAGATCTTTATCTTTTGGTCATTGCCTTTTACATACTCTTTTTAAGAGAACTATGAAACTCATCTTTAATCATCAAATCATGAAGGGTGTCATGGTCAAGACAGAGAGAGAGAAAAGGCTAAAAAAAAAACTTTAAACACCTGATCTAGCATGTAACCCATGCCAAATCATTCGTCATCAGGCTAGCAGAGTGACAAAATCTTTCTTTCTACCCCCAAACTTAAAATGGCGAAAACAGTAAAATTGATGCTTCATGTTTCAAAATAATCCATCATCTCAACAATTTTCAAGATATGCAAAACTGCTTAACCGAGCTCATACTCATAAAATAAAAAAGTTCATAAGTTACAGACACCAGCACAAGTGTGTGAATGACCTTCAACTGATTGAGCAGTGTGTGATCTCAGAAATTATTGGACGTAACTCTGTTGTTTACCATCGATAATAATTGGGTCACAAATCTATAACTCCATTCCATGCTCTATTTGTTTTGGCTCCAGTTATACTGACACAATATAATGAAATTGGCTGAAATTAAATTTTTTTAAAAAAACTTCCCATTGTAAGTTAAATCCAAATCTGCTAGAATGACAAACGCACTAATGAAATATGTAAAACTCTAGTCCAATAATTAAGTTCGCACAAAAATTAACTATTTCAATGAACTTCATCAAACCAACAAATCTGAGAATCCATCCATTACCCTTGTGAGTAGTATGACTAGTATGAGTATCCACGAAGGTGATAGGATGTCCATTTTTTGCCTATAAATAGTTTCTAGAGCATGTAGGTTAGCATCCTAGGCTTATATTTCCTGCAACGAACACAATTAGAAACTAAAGAAGTACTTCGCCAAGAAGATTTGAGCACAACATCCACCCAATTTGCAGTGAACAAGCAGCATAAGCTACATAATTAGTAGCTGAGTGGCATAGAACATGAGAAAGTCACAGAATTACCTCAAGCAGCATCTTTACATGTTCCCTGAAAAGCTTCTCCATATCAGAAGGATCCAATTCAGGGTTGGTTGCACGTCCTTGAGGATCCTTCTCAAGTTTAGGCTTCGATTCGGTCCAAGAGGCCTACCAAATATTTTAAAAAACACACACACACATATATATAGTGAAAATACACGTCAGTTGCTTATTTTGAACCAAAACTGAACTCCCATTAAAAGAAGGTAAAACAAAAACAAAAAAATTAAGGCCACAGGTATAAACTGATCTTCCAATAAGCCCAAAGTAACCCTTATCTACAACATCTACTTCCATGAAGAACCAAATTAACACCTCACGAATAACACTCCTTTTCTAGTTCAATAGACGATATATGGATATAGCAATCAATAAAATTTTGAAAACCAGAGATCATCCAAGCTCATGAGCCAGAAGCTGATGAAGTAAAGACAGTTCAACTAATGAGTAAATAACCAGAGCTTCACATCTTAGACTAACAGAAAATTGTCCGCAACTGCACATAACTCACAGCATTAGTTCCCCAGCTCCTTCATATTTTAATACCATGGTTACCCCATGATGCAAAAAAGAAATTGAGGAATCAATTTGATCCAGACTCTACAATATTACCCAGAAGTCCTGAACCAGATAAACAAATATTTGTGCCATCTCAAACCACACAAAACTTTGGTCCCACAATTCTTTTTTGGCCAAAGCAAATCTACCTCACACAAACAAATATCAACTGAAATTAATTTAGATGGCATAACACATAGGGAAAAATGTCACTTTCTCCCAGTCTAGTAATACCCATAATGGTATTGTTAGCAATCAAAATAGTACCTGAGGATCTTTAATTGTTTCCACGAGCAAAGCTTGAAAAGTCGAAACTGCCTCTTTCCTACGAACTTTCAGTCGCACCCTTTCCATTTCTTGTTCTTCTCTTTCTTTCCGCTTCCGCAACTCACGCTCCCTTTCTTTCAGTTTCTCCTAGAAATCAATCAAGACACAGGCAAATACTTTAAAGATTCTAGTCACATAATCAACCTACATTTCCAAATGAAAACCAGGAAAGCATTATTCACCAAACGAACCAGTGCTTGAAAACTGAGATTTATTTTAGGATCTACATCCTAGCAGACTAACATTAGTCATAGATGAGAGAAGTCTGATATTCATAAAAATATTTCATATACCAATGAGATATGAACTGTAGTAACATGACCTCATCAAAGCATAAAACCTTTCCTGCCTTTTAATTGAATAATTGTAAAATAAAGTAAAACGCAATTAAAAGAACATATTCCAGACTCTAAAATAATTGAAGCAAACTTCATCATTATCCATGCACAGTCTTGACGCGGAGAACAGAGACCAACAGAAAACTGGTTGGGAAAACGAATAAAGTAACACATAATTAATAGATATATTCCAGATAAAAACAAAAAATTCCATAAGCACCATAGAAACAACAGTAGCTAATTTGATCAGAGTCATTAAAAAATAAGAAAAATAAGGGGAAACATAATTCTCTATAAAGAAAATATCTGATAGGATGCACTTTAAAAAAATATGACTAGAAGCCATGAATAGGTTAAAAGTTACATGTGGCACAACTGGTAGTCCAATACAATCTGCCAACAAGCTGTGATAACAATTGTAATCACCGCCCAAGGAAAAGAAATAAATAAGAGTCATGACAACGGCATGATTAATTGTTACAAAATTACCCGTTCCTCCCTTTTCACTCTTGCCTTCGATTCTAATTCCTCTTCCGCTGCTTTTAGTTCAGAAATATACTCATTGAATAAAACGTCCCTATCCTCGTGTTTAACAGATTTGTATCTTGGGTCATCCCTCAGGCCATCTTTCACCTACAAATGAAAAACCATGAACCCACATGGGTGATCTAATACATAATCGTATGTAAGAAAGGTAAAAAAAATGAAAGCATCACTAACTTCTGTTGCATAACCTTCAAATTATAAGCTTTTAACCACACAGTGCATATAGCAGCAGTAAAAAGTGACAAGTCATCATCACATTACCACGTACTTCTAAGATATCATCACAATCTTCAGCAGCAGCATACATTGCACTACCAAAAAGAAATGGAAAATTTTGCTTATAGAAGTATAGTAAGTCAGCTAATGTTCTCATGTGGACCCATTCTTTCACCAAAGAGCTTCTACCCAATCTTTCTTCCTTTTTCTTCGTTTTTTCTGACACCTTGCAAGTAACTTCAAGTTCTTGTTTTCTTTGCCCACGGATATCATTTCAGAGGTTCACTAACAAAAATATAGCTAAGTCTGATAAACATTACAGTGTTTTGTCTAGGATCACTTTACAGTTTACCCAGTAAATGAAAACAAGCAAATAGCACTTACCCTGGACCATCGAGAATGAACAGTTACATCTCCTTTCTCACGAAGCATTAACTTGAAGCCAGAGGCAGCAGCTTGACGAATTGCTTTAGCCTTTTCTTCAGCAGCCCTCTTCAATGGAAGGACTCTGCAATGGAAGAAGCCAAGACCATGTACAATCAGTTCTTGTCCATCAAACAGTACATATAAATGCAATGTTTTAAAAAGCGGGAGGCGGTGCGAGGCGGTCAAGCTTTTTTGAGGCGAGGCGGTAGCCTCAAGGCGATTGAGGCGGTTGCCTCAATCCAAGCTAAAAAAATAAAACTTAACACATAAAATCATCCATAAAATTGAAAAATAACATAAAATCAACAAAGAGTTCAAGGCTGGCACTTGCTGGCTGCAGCTTGCGCCAACAAAGATGAACACCGACACAGCCATGAAGAAGCTGTGCGCAGGCTGGTGAAGAAGCCTTGCGACAAAGACGTGAAACTGCCTTGAAGAAGATGTGAGGGTCGCGAGCTGCTGGCCAAGGCGCGGGGCTGCTGGCGAGGGCGCGGGCTGCTGGCGAGGGCCGGGGGCTGCTGGCTAGGGCGCGAGCGACTGTAGGAGCTTCCAGGCAAGGGCGCGAGCTTCCAGGAGAGGTCGCGAGCGACTCTGAGAGCTTCTAGGCGAGGTCGCGAGCGACTGCGCGTGCTTCCAGGCAAGGTCGCGAGCAACTACGCGTGCTTCCAGGCGAGGTTTTTTGTGCAAAGGCAGATTAGGCTTTCTCCGCCTCACCAACGCCTCAGACCGCCTCGAGCGGAGGCGGGCCTCGAGGCGGCCGCTTCGTTGACTGAGGCGTTTTTGACCAAACTCCGATTTGAGGCTACTTATGCGATTCGGTGAAGAGGGCGAGGCGGCTGAGGCGCGCCTTGAGGCGGCGCCTCAGTTCGAGTTTTTAAACAATGTATAAATGCAAACAAATATCTTTGCACTGGTTATATGCCATGCTGAACTGATGAGCTGATTGAAAAGTTTTCATACCCAAGGCGTGATTAATTTCATCTTGTCCCAAAGAAAATATGAACAAGTTTTAGAGCTATAATATTATTTTCAACTAATTGAACAACTCAAGGAATGGAAGAACATTTATATGGAAGGTAAAGGGGGCAACTGACTTTGTAGTGCAAAATCTACAACAGTGAACAGACAAGATAGCAGCCAATGGATTCAATATAAAATTGATTCTCATGCATGGATGTGATTACAAATCGATTAAGGTTTTGCAAAGGCATCAACTCTCAACTCTCAACTATCATCTCTTTAGAGTAAAACAATATGAGCTGACAACAATCAACTCCAATCATGAAACAAAACTTTCTCCATGGACTATTATAAAAAGTAAGGATCAGACAGCAAAAGGTTTTAATGTCGGGATTCAGGAAATCAAAAGGGGAAGATGCAACCTATTAAACAGATGTTTTCCAAGTAAATAACCAGTGAAGAATGTCAATCCTCTTCTCCTACACCATATGTGGTCTACATGTATTTAGTTCTGTCAGGTTAGTAAAGCAGGTGCCCATGGTCTAACTAGAGAATGCAATGAGCTGACTGAACTAATCAGCACCTAAGGTGAATTATTGTTCAAAATGCATTACGTGAAGGCTGACTTAGTGCAACAAGATTACAAGTTCATGCTGATTATATTCTCAAGCTATACACCTAACTCCCCTCTTTTAGGCATTACCTTTCATACAACAGATGCTCTCGATCTTTGCGGTCCAAGGCTTCAAACCGTGGATCACTTCCCCATTTCCTTCTGAATGTTTGATAATCTGTGTTCTGATCAATCTCCTGGAAATAAAAGTCTCGTTAGAAGAGATCAAGAGAACCAGAAGAACACATGGTTTCAAAGCTAAAAGAATGCATGGCACTCCATATCAAGACAATCTGAGACCTCTGATGCTTCTTCCAATAACTGCTTGAAACCTTCAATTGCAGCCTTCTGAGCAGCTCGTTTCTCCTTTCTTTCCTCTTCTGCACGTGTCTTCACATAGTGCTCAAATATAGACCTCCTAGCAGCTTGACTTGGAATGGCCTGAGACATGGCAAACACCAGCTTCGAAATTGAGTAAAAAAAGTTATCCTTAATACAAGAAAATTAGAATGCAAAACAAAAAAGGGGAACCCTCAAGGGCCCATAATTTCAAACAAAAATTCAGAACCTTTTAGACTTTGACAAACCTTAAAACGTGGATCAAATACAATCTTTGGCAGTTCCTTCTCCCATTTTGAGAACGGGGCTACTCCTCGCTCTTTTAGCATCTCCTGTATACATTACATTGGCATGTCAACAAACAAAACCCGGAGCATTAGTATCTTCACCCAGCACCCCTAAAGATGCACACTGCCAGCAAAATTCAATGTTCAAGCTGAACCAATCAAAAACAAGCACTGTATATATGTGCCAATAGACAATTTATACTACGCCTCGTTAATCATAATATTTCTCAAGTCTCTTTTTTTTCCCTACTCAAACAAAAAAATCTCAAGTCTCTGAGAATTGAGGAGATACAAAGATAATTTCCTTCTTTTTATCCGCTTCTTTTCCTCTTTACATGCATAGATCATGCATCATCACGCCCCTCAGAATTCATAAATTAATGAAAAGGATAGATTAAACATTCTTAACATGCAGTTTGCAGTAAAAAATTGGATAGAAATGAGACAAATAACCGATATTGAATAATTTCCAAATTTTGAATAACGAGAATTTCTGATGTTTCCTTTTTTAATGGACTGATTCATATTTTCTGAGACCGAAGCAAACAAGTATGTCCAAGTTTATCAATTTCTATTGAACCAACAGAAACAAATACCTTGAATTGGATAATGCACTCCTCCTTTGTTGGTCCACTGTCTGTATCCTCTGACTCTGAAGAGGAGTCAGAAAAATTACCATCCTCATTAGCTTCTTTGAGCTTATCTTTGCTATTCTCATTTTGCGAGCCCTTAGCTGCAACCTCAACTCCGCTTGAGCCATTTAATTCTGATGCTGCAGTTGGAGCTGGAGCAGATGAAGCAGCTGAAGTAATAGGAGCACCATAATCCTGTAACTTCTTTTTTACCAAGTCTAGCGTGGAGGAGGATCCCAGTGGTCCTGGGTTCCTGAGAGCTATGGCATCTCGACCACCAGTGCTAACAGCAGGAGCACTCAAACTGACCACAGCAGATACCTTATCAGTCGATACGCTAGTATTTGATACTGGCAGTGGATGTTCACCTGATACTTCAATATCATGCTTCTTTCTCAATTCTGCCACCTCAGATGGAATCTGCCAGTTGCTTAACTGAGCAAGATAAAAAAGAAATCAAGAAACATCCAATTCTTGTACATCCATATAGTTGTGGTAAATTCAGAAATTTACTTAAGTTTCTGCACTCGTATATATTTGAAGGTCAAAAGTATGACCATGTGAATAAACAAGATTATTCTATTGGTAAAATACTAACAGGAACAACAATGCAAACCCATGCACAAAAACCAATTTTCCATACAAAAATCTATCAAGTCATTACATCTCTAGCTTATCTCTGAATAAGTGACAACCAAACCAAGAAAAACATATTATAAAGCCGTCTATTTCTAGCGATAGACATAGGTAACTAATTCTTCCACTCAAATTTCCTTATTTTCCTTCTCCATGACAGACCAAAAAAATTATGAAGGAAGAAAGCAATGACCATTTTTCAATCTACATAAAGGTAGATTTCATGAGGAAGCCTAGAAGTGCCGGTTGAGAAACGAGAAGTGCGATGTTGAACAGAGATGTGTGAGATAATGGAGTAGAAGAGATTCAAAACATTTTTGACTGAATAGTAATGGAGGTGGATGTGCTTACAGAAAAAGGCAAAAGTTGAAATATACCAAAGAAAGGGCATTTACGTTAGAATTAGATCAATGATACCTTATAATCCTTGAAAAGATAACAAAAAAAGGAGAAATTTTCAACAGAATATCATTGGAAGAGAAAAATAGGCAGACAAATGGAAGCACTATTTATCCCAATGCTTAAGCTCATGGGAAGGTGAATCTTTTTCTGCATTGGAGTTGGATCAGACGATTGCAGGAGATGGGTTTGAATATAGTGGGAGTTCCATGTGTTATAGTAATGGTCGACTGAATTTGAATTATGGACTTTGAGGGGCATATACAGATACCCTCCCACTGTTATTTGGCTAGAGTGGAGGGGAAAGAATGGGGGATTGTTTGACAAGAAAGGGTTTCCGATATAGTTTCCTTGCTTCTACTTAAGCACAACTAGTACACTAGGAGGATTTTCTCGATCAAGTAGATTTTTTGGCTAGTAAATTATTTTACACTCACTTGGAACTCTTTTATTTCTTTGGAAAGAAAAAAAACAATCTTTCTGATTAAAAAACGTAAAAAGTTAGATTTTTAAGTTTAAAAAGACAAAGAAACTCATTATACATTTATATATGCCAGACAAAAAAAGCAAATACAGAAAGTCACCATAATCTATGTATCCTATATAGTATCGACACATTGGGTGGCTTTTGCAAGTTGCAACAAGAACATTTTTTGAAGTTCCATTCCAAGTTATATAGATTGGACATCTACCAGATTAAATTCAAGTTTTTCGATACAATACCTTAGTTTTGCTGTTGTAATAATATTTCTTTCCATCGTTTGTTGAAACCAATGCCCAATCAGTACCAGCCAAGTACTCCCTGCACATCAGAACATATTTCAGTAACAAAAATTTGACTCATTACTTCAAGATAGAAATGAACTTCTGCACCACCTCTTAATAGCCAAGTAATGGTGGATATTATGACGACAACAGTAATGATGATAACGACGCTAACAAAAACAATAATAACAAAGAGAGAGAGAGAGAGAGAGATTGGTGTTATTTCATTGATCATGGGAGAAAAGAAACAAGCTTAATACTATTCCTTCAGCCATTTCTTGGAGGATTTGGATAGAAATAAACAAGATAGCCTTAACTAGAATCAAGTGTGAGACAGTGAGAGTCAAGCTTGATGGTTGGCTTAAGAACTCTTTCGGCTCCCAGAAAAATAGTGAATTTGATATTCGTTCAATAAGGGGGGGAAGGGGAAAAGAGAAGGGAAAAAAACACACGCACAAATAGAACCTTTAACAGCACATGAAGATACACAAATAAACTCAAACAAGAACAAATTGACTGCATGACTCACAAACAGATAAAAGGAAATTGTGGCTTAATATAAATATACACACACATACAACACAAGGAAGAAAAAAAAACTTACATTGAAACTGGAGTTGGCTGCACAGCTATCTTGTCAGACTGCACCAGATATAAAAGCAAATCATAAGTGTTAACACAAGTGTTTGTACCAAAGAAGGATAAAATAAAGTCAGACACCATTTGCATAACACCACTATCACTACGTATTACAAAGTTTACGTTTTTTCTCCCTACCATTTTTAAGAAGTGAAGAGACCTACATGTACCCACAATGAATAATCAGTATTTATATCAACCTAATCTTCATATCTGTTGGATATCTTTAAATGGTGATTTGACTTAAACAAATAAATTGTTCCATCAACTAACAAAACAATGAGCTCTTGGGCTAGTGGTAGCCACTCCTTAGGTTCTTGAATAGGTTGAAGGTTGAAATCCTCTATCAAGCTATAAACAACTAAAACATCTATTATCCTTAAAAAACTCATAAAATAATTGAGGTTTAAATATGATTAAAAAGCACCATCAATAGACTCTGCATCAAAAAGGCTCTTTATGGGTGAAAGTTTACAAGCATGGGTAATGGGAACTTTCATAGTGGAATTGCAAAGTCAATGACAAGCAACACAGACTGACAATAAAAAATCAAAATCATAACGGAATAACATGTTAACAAATAACAATGCATACCTCCCCCTTAAAGCCAGGAGGCTTCTCATAAGTTGATTGTCCGGTTACAGTATTATAGTAGTAAATAACTCCAGTGTCAGCTTTGTGGGCAGTCCAGGCCTCTGTTTGTTCATTCACAACTCTGTCCATAACGCCAGCATCATGGACGAGTTTCCTGTTATCTAGAACAAAAAAGTAATATCTATGAAGAACAAAACAAATCCACAAAATATCAATGATGAATAAACATCCCTTACATTGTTAGTTGATCAGTAATCTAGCATGAAACCCTGAGCGTACCAATTCCTGGAGGTAATTCTGTCTGCATCTCTGATGGTCCTGCGAATTGATTTCCAGGAGGAGCAGCAGCAGCAGCAGTTGAACCTGCCAAAGGAGAGACACCAGGCGGCTGGGAATCAGACAATGGAACCGAAGGAAGAGGCATGACATGCACCGGAGAAGGGAACGATCCAGGATAAACAGCAGGATGCGAAAGAAACGTTTGCCTAGGAACGCCACCCATCTGAGGAGGATATGACCAGTGTGCCTGAGGGGAAGCACCCATAGCAGGTAAATATGGATAGGCAGGATATATAGGCTGTGGCAGAACTGGATTAGATGCGTTAGGAACATTTGGCATATTGGGCCTCAAGACAGAAGAGGAGGAAACCGAAATTGCAGATGAAATAGTGACTGGTGTTGAAAAGGCTAATCCAGGGGGATGAAGTACCCCAGGAGTTCCAGAAGGTCTAGGTGGAACAGGAAAAGATAGGGTAGTTGGTGTCCAAAAAGTTGCAGGGCCCAAGTTAGGAGTTGTCGATACAGCCACTGTAGAGCTCGAAGAAGCATTAGCAGTTAATGGTAAGATGGTTGATGTTGATGTTCTAGAACGTGCAATAGCTGTTGATGCATCCTGATCAACAAAGAGATTCAAAAGCTAAGTTATCAAACAAGAAGCATCTTTTTAATGTCCAATATCAAAACAAGCAAGAAATGAGTTCATAAAGAAAGATATGAAGTCTATTTGAACTTCATCAAGTTCCACAAACTTCCAAAACAATTTCCATAACCCTCGACCAAGTTCAGCTAAAATTAAACTAATGCAAATATTTAAAAATTGAATTAAATTATGACTTAAGCATTAAAAGAGTAAAAATGGTGGCAAGCATGTTATATAGTTCAGAAACATGCAAACCAAGATTATGAGATAACGAAGTTGAATTGCTCAAACTGCAACAATTTTTATTTTTTTGATCACTGAGTTATATCAGTATAGGGACCTATACGATTAGTAGAAAGGGTAGCTTTCAAAAGGAAAGGAATGAATGGAAAAGAGTAATTTTTGTGATGAAATTCTCATTAATATCTCAAATGGATTCATATACTAACCCCAAGCTAGTTTGGGGCAAAGGTTTTGATGAAGTCACCAATATAACCAGCCAAATAAAAAGTCCCACCAAACAAGAATTCTTAAATTAACATACAATAATTAACCCTAACCATGATTCATTAGCATTAATAAGTGACCATTGAAGAAGAAGAAAAAATAGTATAAATTTCAGAGCACACTCGAGAAACACAACCTGCAGCAAATTTATATCATGTCACTTTAGATATCTACAATGCAACCTACAAGTGAACCACTATAAGTTTCAATATGTATCTGAAGTCTAACAGTATCTACTGTTATATAATTGCAAGACAATTTACATAATGGTCACCCCGTGAGAAATATACTTATATATGAGGGTACCTATATCGATACAATAATGGACCAATGCCTTCAAATGTTACAGAATTCTTTGTAAGAAAATAGAAAACTTTGACAAATGAAACATAAATCTCACTCAAGAATTGACCCTTACCGTCGTAGATTGGAACTGAGGGTCACTGGTGAAACCTACACTGGATTGTGGAAAATTAAATGAGAAAGATGGCCCAGAAGAAGAAGTCGAGGTAGAAGATAGGGGATATATGATTACGGGTGACACCTGCAGATTTGAGTTAACAACCAATATTAGAGGAGACAGATACCCGCAAAGATTAGAGATATAAGTACAACATGATCCATCAACATTTAAAATATAAAAAATATAGAGCGGTACTGAGTACTGACAGAAGAAAATGACGGCTGCTGAGACCCTCCACTGGCACTGTTGCCAATTGGAGTCACACTGTAAGAGAAAGAAGGTCCTGGAACCACGTGACCAGATGGAATAGGAAATTTCACTTGCACAGGTTCTTGCATAGAATCACTAGTGGTACCACTTGAACCATTTGATATGAGTGCATTTCCACTAGGAGTAGCAGTTGGTGTTGAAGAACCATTAGAGGGTCCTCCTGGCGGTGTACCAGACATGGGACTCGAGATATTGAAAACTGCAATTCCTGTGGTAATCATGCAGGGGATGCCATAATTCAATCTACAATTCTACATGAGATAGTGGGATATAAGAATCTAAATGACACAAATTGGAAAGCATAGGCTTGGTATAAGAAAAAAAAATTATAGCTCCGTAATTATTATCCTTAAAAAAATATAGCTCCGTGGTTCTATTCACTATCTTTATAAGACAAGCCAAAATCCAAACGAATACTAACAAACTCCTGTGCCAGGGAATCAATTTAGCAATCAAAAGTTAAAGCTGCAACACATATACAAAGAAGACAAAATCCAAATAACCTAGTATTTACAATTAATAAAATAACCATTAAAAAAAACTAGTGAATCAACACAACAAACCAGAATCACAGAGTTCAATTTAAGGCTTATAGTGAAGTAAAAAATACAACTGCTTACTAACTCTAAAAACGAAAAATAAATATAAAATTAAAACATAATTGCATTCGTAACAGAGTATACATGAATAAAAAACAAAATAACAATTTCACGCGAATCAGTAGAAACGGAGACGGATTGAAACCTAGGTCTCCGCGGACTAAGCATTGTCCGTTTCAGGGAAAACTAACAAACAAACAGAAAGCTTGAGAATGGCAGAAGAAGGTGTACCTGACTGTGATGGGCAATAGATTTACACTTCGTCAGTCCTCGAGAGAGAGGGAGTGATTAAGCGCGTCTGTCGGTTTTTGAGAATTCGAAATCCGACTGTTAAGAACTTCATAAAGAGAACGAGGAATCGGCCCTAGGGACATAAGGGGCAGTCGTGGTCGATCCAAACCCGGACCCGGCATGAAGCCCAATCAACACATTAGACGAAGTACGCACAATGGAGTGGCCCATTCAGTGCACTACGGCTAGACATTAATTGGTTTTATTGGTCTTTACCGATCTGTCGATCCATTATCCACAACAGATTATCAGTCTGACAATCGGTCCATGAATCAAGCCGGTAATATCACCCGAATCATGTCTCTGTGAACCGGTTGGTGGTTTCCAAATTACGAGTATTAATGAAAATTGAGTCAAAAAATAAATAAAAATTAGAAGAGTCGAAATGACCCATTATCAGCCTAACTATGTCGGTTGCCAACCAACAACGGACCAATAATAATTGGGCCGATAATGGTTTTGAATATTAGGCAAAGTCGATTGGTTGGATTAGTTGCATTATCGACTGATAATCAAATGATTCGACTCATGCCCAGTCCAAAAGTACACTTGTGCTCCAAAATCTTTTTAAATCCAAAAATAAGCCCAATTAATGCGGAAGCCCACAACCACCTTTTTTCATTTGATGATTGCATAGTTGAGAGCACTACCAATGGTGTCATTTTGTTGTCCGAATTCGTGATTTATTGGTCCGTTCTAATGGGCCAGTAATTTTTTTTACTATGATAGACATATTTTGTTATCTCATTAAAAATGGGACATGGATGTGGGCATGCCAATACTTATTTGGTTTGGGGCACACACATTTTAAGTTAAAATCAATATTTCATCTCGCATTTATTACATAAAAATCAAGTGATGATCAAATTTACATCAGTGTATAAATATTCTTTGTTTGCCTGGCCAAGTCAACAACATATTTAATCACATCAACAAAACATATATCTAAATATATTTTGTTGGTCCCATTAAAAATTATCATTGTGGTTGCTCTTAAACAAGTCAGATACTTAGGTCAAAATACAATAAAGTTGTATGTGCGTAGAGAGTTAAATGGGGTAAGCTCATCTCCTTGTCAAGAAAGGGCTAAAATTTGAATCTTTGCAAGTTTGAGAAACTCTTACGCCTTCAGCTCTATTGCCTTTAATTTTTGTTGTTATTATCCATGTGGTTAGGGAGTTAGATGCTATTGCTTGGTCCCTTTTCTCTTCTTTCAGTGTTGCTTAGTCTTGTTTGTTCTTACTTTTCTTGTCTCATCTTCTTCAGGGAAGAGAAAATGGCCTCTTCTTAGGTTGATGTATTGAATTTTATTCGAATGCGTTAAGGGCTCTGACCTTTCTTTAAAAAAAATTGATTGTTAAGATAATTTGTTATTATTTTTGCTCTATTGAATTTTGCCAGATCCGGCTCTTAGGTTTTCAAATTCAACCATCATTTATTTTACATGCATGTTGGAGAATTGAATATTTATAAGGTTGATAATATCACGATTTCAATGAAGTGAGCTTTAAGCATAATGTAGAAGATGATTTGACTAGTTAAAAAACCAAAGGTGAAAAACATAATGAATAAAATGGTTTGACCAAAAAACAAAAAATTTACTGTTCTATTTTACCATTATGGTATTTTGTAAAAACATTATCTTTGTCTTGAGTGTTTAAAATATGAAACATATGATGAGTGTTATTACTAGGTACCAAGTATCAAAGATCTAGAACATGGACTCAAACTATTGAAGAATGACAATGATATAAGAGATATGCTTGCCTGATTTCGTGAATACGAATATATAAGCATTTATGTTGCACACAAATATTCAAATGATGATAATCCAAATGGAGATATTACAAAAGATGTTATAGATGTTGAGTAAAATGAAATCAAACTCGATGAAAACTATAAAAAGTTCAATGCATTTGGTTTTGAATATTGACATATTTTTCCAAGTTTACTAATAAAAATATTTCATTGATAAATGTGTGTATTTTCGTTGAAAATATTATTTATTTTCATTTCTATAAAAAAAAATTATGTTGATAACAATTTTACTTTTTGTTGGATACATTATCAACGGGTTTAATAACTATGTTGATTACATTCTCAACATGTTTAATAATTGTTCTCAACCTGTCAAATGAATTGAAAAAAATAGTTTTCTGATATCCATCCCAAATGTCTCAACCTGTTTGTTACACTCTCAACCTATTGGTTTTATTTTAAACCTGTTTACTTAAATGTTCTCAACCTATTCAATAATTATTCTCTAACATTTTGGTTATATTCTCAACCTGTTTCACTATTCGCACAAACGTATCAATATGCTAATATCAAACATCCTACATAATGTAACATCATAACAATGATTAAGTTATTTTGTTCTCAGCCAAAGGTCAAACTATTCTCAACCTAATATAATGCATTTTTCAACATACTTATATTGCTTACGTGAATACAAAATAATATAATGTTGAGAAAATAATACCTAGTAGTAGCATACATATTTTTCATATCCCAAATTCCTCTCAATACAAAATTCAATGTCGAACACGAACATTAAGGAAGGGTCACACTTCATCTCATTTATGAATCCCCCAACGTACTTCACATGAGGGGATCCTCTTGGAATGAATAGCAGAATCCCATAATGGTGAATTATGACTTTAAATTTATTGATTGATCGAACGAATTTAAACATTATGTCTTCAACGTTATATTTTATGACTAGTGGAACCATCCTATTCATTATCTTCTCAACGTTATGTATTTTGATTGGTCGAACCATCCTATAAATGACAACATTTATAAACCAACAAATTGAAAACATACAATTCTCAATCTAATCCACATCCAGTTCTCAGCCTAATCCACATCCAGTGATCTTTGATGAAACAAAAGTATTAACCAAAATATATGCATCTTACACTCCTAAAAATAATATAGTTATCAACAAAAACATGAGTTATAAACCTAAATATATGCATTTATAAACCTAAAAAATACAGTAATCAACGAAAAAGTTACAAACATTCAGACAACAAGCACGGTTCTGCTTTTTGCCACAAAATCTACAACAAATTAAGAACAGTCGTTCACATTTGCATGAAGCATCCATTGGAACCATTCATTATCATCTACATCTATGAAAAAAACGAACACAACAAACAAGATTTTTTTTCCTTTCGATGTCAGTGATCATTGACGACACAAAAGCACTAACCGAAATATATGCATCTTATAAACCTAAAAATAATACAATTATTAACAAAAAAACATGAGTTATAAACCTAAAGATATGCATTTATAAACTTAAAAAATAATACAGTAATCAACGAAAAAGTTACAAACTTTCAAGCAGCAAGTACGGTTCTGTTTACTGCCACAAAATCTACTAACAAATTAAGAACAGTTGTTCACGTTTACATGAAGCATCCATTGGAATCATTAATTATCATCTACATCTACGGGAAAAAAAACTTTAAAAAGTTTTTCTTTCAATGTTAGTGGTCCTGATGAAACAAAAGCAGTAACCGAAATATATGCATATATAAACCTAAAAATAATATAGTTATCAACGAAAAACATGAGTTATAAACCTAAAGATACAATAATTAATGAAAAAGTTACAAAATTTCAGGCAACAAGTACGGTTCTGTTTTCTACAACAAAATCTATAACAAATTACACAAAATCTATAACAAATTAAGAACAACCGTTCACGTTTGTATGAAGCATCTATTGAAACCATTAATTATCATTTACATCTACGAAAAAAACAAGCTTTAAAAAGTTTTTCTTTCGATGTTAGTGGTTCTTGATGAAACAAAAGCAGTAATTGAAATATATGCATCTATAAACCTAAAAATAATACAGTTATCAGCAAAAAAATGTGTTATAAACCTAAAAATATGTTGTTATAAACCTACAAATAGTACAATAATTAACGGAAAAGTTACAAACTTTCAGGCAGCAAATACTATTATGTTTTCTGCCACAAAAATCAACAATAAATTAAGAACAATCGTTCATGTTTGCATGAAGCATCCATGAGACACCTTAATTATCATTTACATCTAAAGAACAATTTCTCAAACTTGCATGTAAAATTTATCAACCAAACTCAACAAATTTCAAACAAATATTACAACATTTATCAACTCAAAAAGTGTATGAGATAAACAAAAATGAATCAAGTATCAACGAAAAATTAGCACGAGATAAATGAAAACCAAACTTGTTGTCAACGAAAAATAAATACATTTATCAACGAAATATTTTTATTTGTATAGTTACGTAAAAATATGACAGTTCGAAAAACTAAATGTACAAAACTAGCCTTAGTTTAATGTTATTTTCCTCCTCGACTTAAAATATAAGCAAAAACTAAGCACAAAAGGTAGAACGAAACATGTAGCTTCAGGTATGTAAGAGACAAAAGGCTGGACACTTAGCAAGAACGTTGATAACTTCTATGTTCGTCGACTTTAAAGACGGAGTTTGCGTAGCCAAGTTTAGGATTGTTCTAGTCGTGGTCGACATCGTCATGACATATTATGGAGCTTAGATTGAGCAAAAATTAGAGAAAATGAATAACATGAGAGATACAAAGCATGAAGGGAGTGAGAGAAGAGAGAGAAAGTTGGTTTTCATGGATTTTATGATTTTTTAAATTAAAAAATGTATGAAAATGTGTGCAAGGGCTCAAGTATTTTTTCCAAAGTCAAAAGGGTCAAACTTAACATTATCGTGGAAATTAGTTTTTGAAAATGTTTTATAAATGGAGTCATTTTTTCAAAAAATTCAAAAAAAAATCCCAATTTAAAACAAATATTTTAATATATTATTATTTAATACTCATTTATCTCCAAATGCCATTTTTAGGGCGCCAATACGACCCACTTTTATGGTGCCTCATTATTATTATTTTTCTCTTCAGACTTCAAACATTTATGGACTTTTCATCTTCTCAGGATTCTTCACCAAACTCCCAAGCTTTTCAGGTTGAGATTTCCTTGAAAACCACTACTATTTCTCTCTGTTTTCAGGGTGTAAGTTATAGGGGGTTTAGGGTTCTTAGATGATTGAGCTGAATTGGCTCTTAAATTCATGTTCCAAACTTTTGTTTATGCTCCCCATTCTGCCATTGGCGCTCTGAATTATTCTCTAAAATATTAGGATGCAGTATTTCTCTGCGAGCTTGGACTTCTCGCCGATTTACTGTCAACGACTGTGTCCATCAACGGATATTCGTTTAAAATTTAGGCCATCGGTTCCCTTCTCCAAGAAGAGGCGAAAAAGAATCATTGCCACTTTTCTGCGTCCGAGCTATTCTAGGAAATTCAGCTTCCTTGCTTGTGGGATACCTAACAGCAATGGTAAGAACAGCAGTTTCAGTGTAGAATTAGCGGATTCTAGTAGACGGGTTGCAAGGAATTGTGTTGCGAAGCAACTATCTAATGAGTTGGAGGGCGATGATTTGTCTCAAGAATCATCGTCCTCGGTTGGAATGACATCGAACTTCACTGGTTTTGAAGAAGATCCTATTGTTGATAAGTTGAGGACCCAATTGGGAGTGATACACCCAATCCCTGCACCGCCAATTAACCGAGGCGTCGCTGGGTTGTTTGTGTTTTTCTTCTTTGTGGGTGTTGCTTTTGATAAATTATGGACATACAGGAAGAAGAGCAAAACAGGGAAGGATGGCCCTCTTGTGGTGCGGCCACAAGTGCCTACGAGCTTTTCAGCATTTCTAGAAAAGGATTTGCAGAGAAAGGAATCGGTGGAATGGGTAAACATGGTGTTGGGAAAGTTGTGGAAGGTTTACAGGGTTGGGATCGAGAATTGGCTCATTGGTTTGCTTCAACCAGTTATTGATGATATTAAAAAACCTGATTATGTGGAGAGGGTTGAGATTAAGCAATTTTCTTTGGGGGATGAGCCTTTGTGTGTCAGGAATGTTGAGCGCAAGACTTCCAGAGGTTTCAATGATTTGCAGTAAGTTTATCTCTTTTGGATGAATTTTGCGTTTTTTTAATTTTTGAATCAGTACACTAATAGGATATTGGCGCTCTGTAATGAAGCTTAGTTGTGCATTCTCTTTGATTTGTTTCCAGATTTTTCCTTGGGTTTGATTTTGCAAAAGTAGCAGGGATGCATTTTATCATGTTAACAAATTACTCTCTTTTTTACTCTATTTATATTTGTAGTGTAAATTACCTGCGAGTCAATTTGAGGTCAGTTTCCCAGTGAAGGATAATGCCTTTTTCTGATTTTTTGTTATTACGGTGCTAATGTTTTGTGAGAAATTAGTTAATCATGTTTGGGAGTCCAGTTAAACCTCTAATTAAGATGACCTGTTTGTTCTAAGTGGGAAGGAAAAGCCTTTTGGATTTTATGGTTTCATGTTATGAGAATAAAGTTCCAACAATTATGCTTTTGGTGTTCGTGAATTTGCTTGCTACATTATCTAGCTCTATCCTTTTGCATGCCAATCAATAGGTTCAGGTTATTAAATTAGCCATTGGATGCATGATTCTATGCATGATTCTGAACTCGTTGTGGATGCATGATTCTATGCAAGTTTCCCTTAGACTATACTTTTATCAATCGAGAAACATAGGTTTTCCAGAATGGCGCACTCTAGTAGCTGCTTACATTTTCATGGCTTTAGGGCCTTAAATCTATTAAATTATGTTCTTTTGCATTGGTTGATTTATATCTGCTCGTATCATATGTTACCTAGGTACCTAATAGGCATCCGTTATACTGGTGGTGCTCGCATGCTGTTAAACCTTTCGCTAAAATTTGGCATTATCCCTATTGTTCTTCCAGTTGCTGTTCGAGATTTTGACATTGATGGGGAACTTTGGGTCAAATTGCGACTGATACCAACAGAGCCTTGGGTTGGAGCAGCTTCATGGGCTTTTGTTTCACTTCCAAAGATAAAATTTGAATTATCACCATTTCGCCTGTTTAACTTGATGGGTATGTCGAGTCATTCTTTCTCAGAAGTTTCCAATAAAAAAAATAGTTCTCTGAAGTTATTGCGTTGATGTATCTCTCTTGTGCGTGGGTAAAATAATAAAATATAAACACATGTGGTGTGGAAAACTGGAATGTCTATGCTTTTGACCAAATCACCCTTTTGGAAATACTGATACATTTTTATTTTCATGTTTCATGTTGCATACTTGTCTTTGGCAATACCAGCTATCCCAGTTCTGTCAATGTAAGTGAATTTCTGACTCTTGGCAAATTCTAGCTACTAATCTGTTTTGTGTAGATGAAATGGCAGAGTTCCCTTTTTCTTGCTTGCTGATTTTGGCTATTGATAATATTCAATACTAGCTTAGTTAATTGATTTGTTTGACCTGGGAGGAAGTTTTTTGAAAGCCAACTCACATATTCCTTCGATAAAAACAGTTGTCTTTTCAAAACTAAATGAAAACAAGCTTGTGATAATTTCAGCTCTTCTTTGGCTCAATTTTAATTTACATCTTAAAGAACTTATAAAAATTTCCACTGTTAGCGGTACTACTACACATTTTAATTCAATGTTCGGAACTGCTGTACATGATCTAGGCTATGTTGGTTGTAAGTCGCACATATGTTTCATGCTGAAGCATGTGCTTTTGGTAATGTTGGTTGTCAACAATGCTCTGTTTTCTCATGCTATGTTCTTTTTTTGTTTGTATTTGTAGTGGAAATCAGAATCTATGCTATGCTTTTTGGGGTGTCAACAAAATTGAGAATTATTGCATTTTTTATGTACCACCTGTTTCAGAAAATTTAAACTCAAACTCAATTAATTATGTGCTCTGTGCTTAAATTGACCTTGCCTTTCCTTTGCGAGTTAATACTTCACTTGTAGGCTTTCCCTGAAACTTTATATCGTTTGGTAATTTTTCCTTGTTTCTGTAGGTTTTTGAGAAAACTTCTCACTGTAGATTTGCCTCAACTATTTGTACGTCCGAAGAAAATTGTTCTAGATTTCCAGGAAGGAAAAGCAGTTGGTCCTGTAGCAAATGATTCCAAATCTGGAGAAATCCAGGAAGGAAACAAGGATTTTGTTGGCGAACTATCATTGACTCTAGTTGATGCTCGGAAACTTCCTTATTTTTTCTATGGTAAATGATGTTTTCCATTCTCATTTGTGATTCTACGAAATTTGTCTTTCCCATAAGGATAAGTTAAAATCTATTTCAGGAATTTAGATTATGTTTTGTTTATTAAAGTCCATGTCAAAGCAGAACTCTTGTATTTATGACAGGTGACAATTTTTTATAGGATCTCTCTATTTTCATTTACTTTTATCTTTCACATGCCTCTTATTAAAACCCCCATTTTATGCCAGGTAAAACAGATCCATATGTAACTTTGAGTCTAGGGGATCAAATTATACGCAGTAAAAAGAACAGCCAAACCACTGTCATTGGCCCTCCTGGTGAGCCGATTTGGAATCAGGTGAAGCTTCTTATTCTTTCTTCATTCTGGTTTATGAATTCAAGAGGAGACTGCAATCATCGTTTTTCTTTTAATAGATGCATGTTCCTTTTGAAGCCGTAGAATTTCCTTAACTAATCAAAAAGTATTTTCTATTGGTGGCAGGATTTTCATATGCTTGTTGCAGATCCTAAAAATCAAAGATTACACATCCAGGTTAAAGACTCCATAGGATTTACAGATTTCACCATTGGCACCGGAGAGGTAATTAATAGTTCATTCTTGTTAATAAAGGAAAACAATTGGTGCATTTACGATGAAGTGGTATTTTCTTGGCCAAGGCTTTGTCTTCAATAAAACAGGCATTGGTGTTACATCCAGCCATTGATTTCTTCATGCAAATAATTAGATGCCTATAGAGTACCCAAAGAAAACGACCCTCACTGGAATGCACCTTCAATATGACACTCTAAACAAAGCCACAAAAACTAGGTTCTGAGACATGGAGTGTCGTGTACGCGAAAACTGGATGCATTTGTGTTATTGGAAGCAAGTGTTGGCACTCTGACACTGAAAGGGGAGAGTCCACAAGATTTTGCAGTTATATCAAATTTAAAGTTTTTTTTTTTGCCAGTGGCAGACCTGCATTTTCAAAATTTTCTGTAATAGTCTTTATTTTAAATGAATTAGGTCTTAGTTTCAGTCCTATATAATTATCGATAAACCCAGAAATTTAGTCCACAATATACACAATAACAAGATATGATAGATCTTGTTTTTTTAGATCATGAATGGAAAAACTCCATTCTATCCTATTTGTTGGTACTGTACCGATTCCTATCATGGCATCTTTTGCATTGTTAGACTTTCAAGGTGTCTGGTTCTTGGGTGATGGCAGATTCCCCAAGTGATTGGGAAGCTGGACTTCGCAGTCTTGGATTTTGACTGACTGGGGTTTTGACTGTTTTGCCTAAAATGAGGACGTTGATTGACAAGGTTGTTTTGAGGCAACTTTGGGGGATATTTAAGAGGAGTTTATTGATGAGATGTTCATGATTCGAACTTGTCACTTTTGAGTAGCAAATTAAACTCTTGGTGACCCAACCAGTCTGAAGCCCATATAAAGGGGAAAGAGTTGTTCTAGGCTGATAGGTAGTGTGAAACATTGCCAAACTTTACGAACTTGAATCCATATAAATTCATTGGAAAAGGTTCCGCCTAATTTCTCACAAGGACTCATGTAGCTGACCCTAATATTCATACTATGTGGGGGTAAAGTCTGCTTTCATCTTGCATATCCCACCTATTGCGGGAGCCTTGTGCTTACTTGGGATAATATTCCTTCTGTGCAAAATCTAACAAATTCCCTCACGCATTGACTTAATGCAGATTGGGGCTTCTGATTAAGTAGATTTGGGCCATTTGGCTACTAATACAGATTGTGGGTTGGCTAGATGAAAGTGATGCGGGCAGGATATGTTTCTGTTCATCAATAACTCCAAAGGGAGAGGGGCACTCCATCTTTTCATTTATTTTAATTTCTTGAAATACTCTTTCCAGGTTGAATTGGGATCGCTTAAAGATACTGTACCAACGGACAGGATTGTGGTCTTGCGAGGAGGTTTGGGACTGTTCAGAAAGGGGTCTTCTGGTGAGATATTACTTCGACTGACTTATAAGGCCTATGTTGAGGACGAGGAAGATGACAGGAGTGAGGTGGGATCCATTGATGTCGATGCTTCAGATGATGAATCAAATGCTAGCTATGTGAGGGATGGGATTGAATATTCCAGTGGATCAGATAAAGAATCATTTATGGATGGTCTAGCAGCTTTGATCTCGAGCAAGGAATTTCAAGGGATAGTGGCATCTGAAGCCGGAAGTTCCAAAGTTTCAGATGATGTCTCACGTATGGGTTCCACAATACCTATATCACAGGGCCCTGATACTGGGTCTATGCGCTCTGATTCTAGCAATAGTTACAAATCTTCTAGAGGTATCCCATCACCATAACTATTGTATTTTGTTTTATGTCGTGATCCATAAACTTCCACCTGGTTACTTTACTGTGGTTTTGATGCCCCTTCAAAAATTGGTCAGTTGCAGGATCAGCCTTATTTTGGCTTGCTGTGATTACTAGTATATCAGTGTTAATAGCGTTTAACATTGGTGGTTCAAGCTTCTTCAATCTGTGACCTGACCCCATAGCAGTGGCAAAGAGCTAGTTTTCGATCATTCTGTTTAGCCAAGTAATTCTGCGTCCTTTCTGCTTTTTATTTAACCTTTAGTAAATACGACCATGCTTGCATTTCCGCTTATTTGCCTTTTCTGAGCAATCTGCAGTTGTTCGATGGAACCCATGTGACTGCCTTATTAATTTATTGGCTACAAGTGAGTTTTCATTTAAATTTGCTGGATCTCGTTCACTTTTGGAGACATCCACCATCTCCCCTTCTTGAACAGGAAAACAAAGTTGTGGTAGTTCAGGTTTTTTTTTTTTCTGGACGATCATTAACTAGATGTCTTAAAATACCGTAATTCAAGTGGAATTCAATCTATCTCAGACAATTGCGATTTTGTAGTTTTCTAATATCTTTACTGGAAATGTTGTGCACAGCTATGATGCTTTTGAAGCACTAATGAAATGTTGTTTTATGACAGGTTTGGCAGCAATTTGCTTCGCACATATTAGAGATTAGTTGCCATCATTTTTGTTTTCATTCAAACAGCAACTAGCAGAGAAACGTTCTATTGGCGGCGGAATTTTTGGCTTCCTGTATTCGAGTCCTTTACTGTGGAGTAATCCCCTTCGCATCATAAACCCTTTTCACAGTTCCCCTCCTTGCATGTACTGAAGAGATGCTTTGTGTAGGCATTGATTGTATAGCTATAGGTATTTAATTATTTGTTGATTGCATGGGGAGGAAGGTTTGGCTTTGACAGATAGATTCAATGAAATTCCCTATACTCCAAGAATGTAAAGCTTGGTTTTATTTTGCCGAGGAACCTGATTATTGTGGTCCGAACACCGGAAACTTTTTCAGAATAAGATTTGTGTGCATCGAATATACAACGAGAAAGCAAACCAACTCCACATGATGTTGTTACTGCCTTGCTGGAAATCTTATTTTGATACAAATGCATACAGCCTTTTGTTGTCATTGTGAGGTTGCGTGATCCACGCTGCCAATGGACTTGTTAGTCCAATAGTCCTTGTAAGATCGTTTATTTTTATTGTATTATTAGGATTAAGGGGTTATAATTTACTGTTTATAATTTAGAATTTAAGATTTATGATTACTTTTTTCTTCAAAATCAACCATATGAAAATATTAGAATCACTAGAATACCGAGTAACGTTAAAAACTATGAAAAAAAATCTAATTTGAAGAGATCTGAGGGATAATTATCACTATAAGATTACGGTGCTACTTCAATTCTACAATAAAATTTATACGTTATTAAAATTTACATTTTATTTATACTGTAAAACCAGTAAATCACCAGTAGCCACCGGGCTTCTTAACGGAACCCTAAGGCCCAAGTCTAACAAAACCCCCGCGAAGGTAGAATCACTGCTCTCTCTTACTTCACAGAAAAACCATCGGCTAAAGAATTGTAGTCCTTCGCTCCTCCGTGTCTCTGCTGCCACTCGTTAAACTTTAATCGTGACAGTCGAAGGTGAACGAATCGAATTCAATTTCTGGGCCGAGATTGTTGTTTTTTCATTGTAATTTACTTGTGTGGTTCTATGATCTTGAGGTTCTGTATTATATTGTTTGTATTATTGTCAATGGCGTTAGACTGTATCTTGAGATTTGAGATTAGAGTTATTGATGTTATTGGAATAATATTGATCATATATATACTCTTTTTATATACATGTGAGTGCATGTACTTAATTTTCATGAAAGAAATTTTTTTTGGTTGATCGACTCTTCACTTTGATTCATCAAAAGTGAAAATATTAGTTTATCTTTAAAAATATATAGATAAAAGACATAATTTTCATCAGACTTTATGGGATTGTATTTATATTTATTTTATTAAAATAATTAATTTCTAAATAAAGAGCAATCATGTACTAATAAAAATAAGGATAAGTTTAAATGAGGGGAGGGTAAAATTGTCATTAATAGAGGTTAAAACTTAAAGTTGTCATTATTGAGCTAAGCTTCAAATAATTGGGGATGTATTGGACTATAAACTTTTCAAAAAGGCTAAATGGAATATGAAGTCCATATAAAGGACTTATCACCAAATAATCCAAATATAATATTAGTTTATCTTTAAAAATATATAGATAAAAAGACATAATTTTCACCAGACTTTATGGAATTGTATTTATATTTATCTCTTCTTGTGATATTAGGTACATAGAGCAATTGCTAGAACGTGGAAGAAAAATGCTTTGCCTCTTATTTCCCGCCTCAAAACATGTTTTTTGTGGATTTTTCATGCACGTTCAGCAGAGCACTCTTTGGTGAAATTATTATTGAAGATTGCGAAGATGTTAGAAAGGATTACGAGTTGGATGAGTTCAAAAAGAATTGGAACAAAAAGAAAACTACGGTTCCCGAGTTGGATGAGTTCAAACTTTAGTAATGAGTTGAAATGAACCAAATCTATCAGTGAATAAAAGTTCTATTTACCCGCATTTTATCTGCCCGAAAAGTGAAGAAGCTGCCCGGTGACGAGAATTGGAACAAAAAGAAAACTATGGTTCCCGAGTTGGATGAGTTTAAATCTTAGTGACTGAGTTGAAACGATCTGAATCTGTCAGTGACTAAAAGTTTTATTTACCCGAGAATACATTATTTCACATGAAATTGATTCCAAAATGACTCTAATGCTCTATTTTTGCAGTTTTTTTTCCCAAAAAATATTTTTTTTTGACATATTAAACATATAAAATAATAATGTAATAAGTAAAAAAATATTTTTTTTTGGAAAGGACAAAATGACACTGCACATATTACTAGTAAATGACATAATGAACAAAACACATATTTCATTCTGCTTCCCAGTTTTTATACATACCAAACGTGAGAATCAAAATATCATTTTTACTCTCATTTTCATTCTCACTCAAACCATTCTACATACCAAACGACCAAGGCTTTAACATTGATTAGGGAATGGATTTAATGTTAGTATAGGACACAATTTTCAAATCCTATAATCTTATAATATTCTCATATTAAATCGTTTAAAATTCAATAAAAAATTACAAATCCACCATTATTCTTCTCAATTGTATTCATTTTCTCTAAATTTTCTTTTTTAATTTTTTTTCACCTACAAACTTGATTGTTTATTATTCTCTTAAATTTTAAGGCTCTAACAATAATAAGATTCTCCATTTTTATTATTTTCTTGATTTGTATTTTTTCAATTATTTGTATTTTTTGTTTTACTATGTCAACAAGAAAACATGAATCTGGATATGAAAATGTAAACATAAAAGCAAATAAAATTTAAAAATTTTACTCGCTCCGTCCCTATTTGATAGTCTCATTTGCTTTTTCACATAGATTAAGAAAATTCAATTAATATCATTAAAATAATAAATTTAATTCAATAAAAATACACAATAAATAGGGGTAGATTAGTAAACTAGTGATTTTTTACTTCTTCTCAATAAGAAAGTGAGTTATAATTCGGGACAAACCAAAATAGAAAGTAAGTCTATTAAATAGAGACAGAGAATATTAAATTAAAAAAGACCTCAACTGAAATAATTGTCTAGGGCTAGGCTTCTTCTACTCCAATGGTTGTACATGAGGTTAATACTACTTTTGGTCACCCAAAGATAGTTCATGTTCCATTTTACACACTTCATTTCCAAAATTTGCATTTCGCACACCATAGTTTATTTTTTGTAGCAGTCTGCACATCCGGACAGTTTTTCACTCTATCGGGCAGCTAAACTACCCATGTGGCAGTTTGACTATCCTAAACCGTCCAATTATAAACACATGTCACGTTTTGAGTGATGATGGATGACGAGGATAGAAAATAGTGGGAGTTGAGAACCCTAATCTCTCTAATTCCTCCCCAAAAGATCGAACACGAACCACACCATTCACAAGTTTTGGTTCTATCTATAACTCGTCCATCCTATTTGTCTCTAGATTTTGGGTTCATTGCGACTTAGATTGACATCTACAAGCTTTTCGAACGGAGTAACACACATCAAGGCTTGCGATTCCTTGATGCATTCATTGAACCTTTTTGGTGAGTTTATTAGTTCAGGTTCTGATTATGGACATTTGTGGTAGTGTTTTTATATTCTGTGTTAGAAATGCACCATTTTTTTTTCCTGCATTTTGATATTTTGTGTGAGAACATTCGAAACCCTAAACATTATATTAGAGGGAACTAGTTCGTCATTCTTAGTCTCTATTTTTGTATATCGTCTTAGGTTTTTTTTGGATCATGAAGCCTGTATCTAGGAGACCAATCACTAGGGCTAGTAACAAGTTGAAAAGGGCGGCTCAGAATGTGGGGTTTCTACCAATCACCATTGATGATGATGATGAGGTTCTTGATGCATTTATGGCACAACTTGAGAGTCAGACTGGCAGTGGCAGTGCACAGGTTGCTACTGAGTCCGATATAATAGGTGATGTAGGTGTGATTAATCACAATGTTGCTGGTACAGAATCAAATGCTGGAGAGCAAATTTCTGTAGATGACGATGATGTTTTCTTTACTCAAGACGTGGTTGTTAATGATGATGTAGGGGTCAACACAGATGGTGCTGCTGCACTTGAGGATGATGTAAGGGTCAATAGGGAGGGTGTTGATACACTTGAGGATGATGGAGGTATCATTACACAAGAGGGTGTTGCTGCATTTGAGGTTGCTGAGGCAGGTGATACTACAGAGTCCGAGGATGAGTATACAAAGTCTGAAGCTGAATCCACTGATGAGAGTGATGAAGATTTTGATAGAGCTGATGGACCAAACAATATTGATGGGGAGGATGGGGAATCTGAAGATGATTCAGAGAAATATGTCACTAATGATGAAGACTGCTTACTACATGAAACTGAAAGGGATGCTGAAGTGAGGCTACGATCTATTACAAATCCAAATTACAATCCCAACGTAATAGATGAGCAGTCTGTGTTTGAGCTTGGAATGGAATTCCACAGTTTAGCAGAGTTCAAAGATGCAGTGAGGGGGTATGTAGTGGAACATGGATATCAAATTTATTTTGATAGAAATGAAAAGAGAAGGGTCCAGGTAAAGTATGAGGTTGGTTGTCCATGGAAGATTTGGTGCTCTAGGATTACTAGGGAGAGTACATTCCAAATTAAGACTTATGTCGGGAAGCATTTTTGTAACAAAGGCTGAATAACAAACAAGCCAAGAGTTCTTGGCTTGCATTGAAATTGATTGACAAGATTAGAAGGAAGCCCAAATGTAGTGCATGAGGTCTGGTTGCTTACACTAAAAAGAAGCTGTCTTTAGATATTTCAAGGACTCATGCCTACATGGCTGCTTTCAATACACATTGCAAGAATGATAGTATTGTCAATAATATGTCAGAAAGTTATAATTCAAAGATTCTGAGTATCAGGGACAAGCCAATCATCACTATGTTAGAGGAGCTAATGGCTGAAGCCATGGATAGACATGTGAGGCTTAGGGTAAAAATGGAGAGAAAAAGAGGAAGACTAGTCATCTTAGTGCGAGATATGTTGAACCAAGCATTTGTGACAAGCAGAACTTGGACAGCAAAATGGACAGGAGATGCTGGCCATTTTATATTTCAAGTATGACTCTCTCTTAGCAAACTATGAACTGTGTGTATGGAAGTAATGTTTCTTACATATATATGTACATCATGTAGGTAACAAAAAAACCAGAACAATATGTTGTGAATGTGGTAGACTCTTCATGTTCATGTAAGGCATGAGACCTCTCAGGTATACCATGTGTACATGCTGTGGCAGCAATTGGGTGGCTCCACCAAAATCCAGAGGACTTCGTGAATTGAGGCATACATTAGGGAGACCTTTATGAGAGTATATCAGCACAATGTGCAGCCTACTAATGGGGAAAACTTGTGGACTTCAACTAGTGGCGATAAGATCCTTCCTCCACCCATTGAGAAAGTTGTTACTAGCAGGCCAACCAAGAAGAGGAGGAGGGAGCATGATGAACCAAGGAGCAGTACTAGGTTAAGAAGAAGGTATCCCACAGTGAATTGCAACAACTGTGGTGAAGCAGGACATAACAAAAGGAGATGCAAGCATCAACCAAAATCTCAGGTAACCTCCTTGTGTACATTATATTGGAAAGATGTGTGCAGCTATTACATGCCTTTGTTTCTTGTTGGTTTCTTATATGTCAGGCTTCTTCACATATTGGTGAGAGTTCAACTGCTTCTGGCAGAGGTGGTGGAAGGGGTGTTGGCAAAAATGCTGGTAGAGGTGGAGGAAGGTGTTTTGGAAGAGGTTCTAGTAGTGGTGCTGCCATGACAGTAGCTGGTAGAGGTGCAACAAAGAAACTGCCAATTAAGAGGAAAAGTAGCATTACTCTGAAGACATTGGACATGCCACTGCTGACACTTCAAATCCAGTTATTGAGGATGTTTGGAATGGAAGATCTCCCACTACACATTCTATTCTAGGATCAACATCTAGCTCAAGGTATAAAGGTTTGTTAAAATCAGTTTCCCACCCTGAGAATGATGCCTAGGGTTCTTCATATATATATATATATATATGGATATTTTGGACAGTTTGTTGGAACTGATATGTTAAGGCATAATTTTTGGACAATTTGTTAGCCTGATCTGCAATTGCAGCTGCTATGTTCCTTCATTTTGGAAAGTTTGTTAACTTGGTATGTTAGGTATTAACTTTGGATAGTTTGTTAGCTGCAATTGCTATGTTCCTTCATTTTGGAAAGTTTGTTAACTTGGTATGTTAGGTATTAACTTTTGATAGTTTGTTAGACTGATATGCATATGATATTTTGGACAGTTTGAGTACTCTGGATACTTTGTTTTTCTCATGCTGATTATGTATTGCAGATGTTATTCCAGTGACTATATTGGAACAAATATGATTTTTAGTGGGTGTTCTTAACGGTAACTACGCTTGTCGTCATCTTATTAGGAACCATTTTATAAATATGTGTATTAAAATATAAATGTAGTCCACGTGTGCCACAATTCCACGTGGAAATGCATGTAGGATAGTCAAACTGCCACATGGGCAGTTTGGTTGCTCAGCAGAGTAAAAAATTGCCCGGGTGTGCAGACTGTTACAAAAAAATAAATTATAGTGTGCGAAATGCAAATTTTGGAAATGAAGTGTGCAAAATGGAACATAACCTATCTTTGGGTGACCAAAAATAGTATTGACCCGTTGTACTTGCAATGTAGGTTGAATTACTTATACAAGTTTTCAATCTCAACTATAGGGAAGATGCTTATGCATGCAAAGGTTATGGTACTTATGATTCTTTATGGAGTAATCGTCTTCTCTTCCTATACTAATATTGGCATATTCACAAAGAGATAATCATTAGAGACAATCATAATAAAAATTCGCCTATTATCCTCTACACCATAAACCATAAAAAATATTGATCTTAGGTAATGCCCGAACATCGTACTAGTTATTTTTCCGTACTTCATTACTTCTGGCTAGCTCGCCTCGTCGTGTTCCACATTTTCTTGAATGACAAAATCTACTCGCGCGAGTACAAACGTCGTCGTTTTGCCGTCCAACATACGTTGTCGTGGATTATTCAAAGTTGTCTTTTGTATTAAAAGACTATGCAGAATTTTCTAAGTTCCGTTGATTAAAATATTATTAATACAATGATACTCACAGTATATAAACGATTTCTTTTATTTATTATTGTTGTATTTTTTTGTCTTTTAATGTTACAATATGACCGTTGCACACAACTCACCTGCCACGCTATTGAAGTCATTTATTTATGACCGTTGGCTTTTGTATCGTTGCAGTCGAGCCTATGAATAGTCAAGTACTATGTTCCTTTTACTTTATAATTGACAACCAATCAACATGTGGTGGTCAAGTTGAATTTGGCACCGTCCAATATGATAAAACTCCTCTATATATATATATATATATATATTCATTGAATTTAGCTACCGTCCCAGTTCCATCTTTCACACTATCCAACAAGAAGTCAGTTGTTGTTGTTGGAATATAAATGATTACATTAATGTTTTCTTGGTGGTTGCCTCACATTATTAGAATTTAGTTTTTTAAAGAAAGTACACACCATATTCAACAATAGTAAAGTTTACTGTTGTGTATTGATAACTTCCTTGAATCTTTGCAGATCTGACACTCTTTCTCTTAGATCTGGATTTGGCTGTTTTTCTGGAACCTATGCGGCTGTCGACGCCCATCATATTGTGTACTATCCATCGTATGGTAGCAGTGTCTAGATCTGACATTTGTAGACTCTGTGATGGTGTTGATCTTGTCTTTTCATATTCGTACCATCTTTTGTAATTTTCTTTGGATGTTTATTCCTCCCTGTTTTAATCTCCCCTGTGTGGGAGTGGTTGTTCTCACTTTGGGTGAGTTGTTTTACCTCTTTAGGAGGCTTGTTCTGCCTCTTCAGGAGGCTTGTATATCTTTCTGAAGAGTTTGTTTAATGGAATATTTCTATTATTCTAAAAAAAACAGTAAAGTTTATGAGTTTCTTTAAAAAAAATTTGTTGTATAACACTTTTTTATAATTTAATTAATGACATAGAAAATTTTTCTTTGTACAAAAATAATAATTTATGTTGTTGACAACACAACATGACTTTCATTAAGCTTTTATGACACACGTTGCCAACAGTGGTAATCATGTTTTCCCTTCTTACATTATTGGCGCTGTTAACAACGTCGTTGCCAAAAAGAAGAAGAATAAATCATAGAAATAATTATAAGGACTAGTAGTTTTGATAGTTAGGATTTAGATGTTCCAAAGTTATAGGGCGTACACATCAAAATGTAATCAAACAACGTAAATATAAAATATAAAGATTGTCTTGCATCTTCTAACATGTTAGGCTGAGGCGAATGATGGACCAGCCTCGTCATTGAGGCGTCTTTTAACACATGAGGATGAGGCGGATAATGGACCAGCCTCGTCATTTTGGCGTCCACGAGGTGCCTAATCATTGTCCTCAATCTATTGAATTTGATGACATTCAATGACTTTATTTAAGATGTCACAATACATGCAGAACTAGGAGTGAAGTGTGTAGTAGTCAACTCATGTGTAACGTCTCGTAGTGTAGCGAATGCTGGACAAGCACCTATAATGGCAATCAGTGCCTATAAATTTCATAAGTTAGTCTTTATACTATATGATCTTTGAAAATGAGAAAATTACATTACTTATTACGCGCTACAATCAACCATCATGAGGCTCAAACTCTAGTATCGATACATGTGGAGCACTAGTCAATGGACTAATAAAATAGCGAGTGATCGCTTAGTACCACTGCATGTAATCCTCGATGCTGGTGTGTACCTCTCGATTCTCGTGGATCAGGCTATGCCTATGCTCAGTTCACTGCTCCATCCAGTGTCGGTGGATCATCGCCCAATCCTTATCCCTGCGACCTTTCTTGCTTTGGTCATGCAAGCGATCAATGGTATCAACTGGCTCTGATATGTCGGGGTAGGTTAAACTGATATAACACTTTGGTGACAAAAGCGTGTATAATGTAACTTTTAATAAAAAATAAATGCACTGTTGGCAGCAACTTGTATCATAAAAGTCAAGTTGTTACCAACAACCTGAATTGTCATTTCTGGAAAGAAAAAAATTCGGTTGTTATAGACTAATTAAATTATTAAAAAATGTAATATAGCAACAACAAAAAAAACTCAATGATTATATATATTTTTTCGAAATTGACATCTAGCATATCATACTACACGTACGTATGCATAATTACGTCCTTTGGAGCTGACAATTAGTGCAAGTGGGTCAAATTTAAATTCCAATAATTTTCATGAGCATAAATATATTAAACTAGAAGAGCCAGAACTCTCGGCTTTCGCTATATATATGGGACATCCCATAGACAACCAAGCTCCACACGATACATAGTTGAAACCTGAAAGGGTACTGCTCCCTAAATTAATTAGTATAAACACAGAGTTATTGTTCATATATGGCTTCACTAGCACTTGTCTCCACCAGAGAAGATGGCCAAGTAATTCTTTTTTAATTTCCTTTTTTTCCTTCTTGTTCTTTCAACATTCACATATTGTTAATTCCCTTTATATTTGTGAAAATTTTGATTCACATTATATATATATATATATTATTAATTTTGTTTTGCGCCCTTGATTAGCAGATTCTAACAGGAGGAGACTCATATGTGAAGAAGGTGATTCTAAACAGACCCACCAAGCTCAACAGCTTAACTTTTCAAATGGTATATAGCATAGTCATATATATATATATATAAGTACTTAAAATAAGGACCCAAACTTTTGGAGTGCAAGACATTTTTTAAAAAATTATGTTTATGTTTAATCGATTTTACGAATCTAATGATATATTTTTTGTTTCAAACAAAAATAAAATGCTACCCAAAAAGTGGATGAAACAAAAAATATAGAACTTTTCATCCACTTTTTGGATAGCATTTGATTTTTGTTTGAAACAAAAAATATATTATTAGATTCGTAAAATCGATCAAACATAAACATAATTGTTTCAAATTTTTTAAAAAATGTCTTGTACTGCAAAAGCTTAGGTCCTTATTTTAAGTCCTTATTTTAAGTTATTATAAGATAATTCCCCTATATATATAATATACAAGATTAAGTTTTTAATAGATTTTGAGATTGAATTTGTGTCTTGCAGATATCTGAAATGCTGAAATGCTTTAAAACATTCGAGGATGATCCCACAACCAATCTGGTGATCTTGAAGGTAATAAAGAAAATCTGAAAATATACAAATTCGAATCCCAACGAATACAACAATATCTGAAAATTCATTATATTGATTTTATTTTTTCGACAGGGAAATGGAAAGGCATTTTGTGCAGGTGGAGATGTTGTTTCCATTGTTATATATTCTATGATGGCAGGTGATTCTTCTTAAATTAATTTGTGTGACTAATCTTTACAAAATTAATCTCAAAACGAATCTCGACCGTCTATTTTTCTTTTATTGGTCATATATATATGTTACTTAAATGTGTTTTTCTAGGGCATTGGAGCTTTGGAGCAAGTTTTTACCGCAAGCAATTTACCCTAGACTACCTATTAGCTACTTACAAGAAGCCCTTGGTGAGATTTATTATGTATTATATGAAATAATCCAATTTGAAATTTGTAACATATATATCAACCACTTCTTGTCATGATTTTTTTTTTTAAATCATTGAATATTGAAGATTGCACTCATTGATGGAATTGTAATGGGAGGAGGTTCTGGGTTGTCAATGCATGCTACCTTTAGGATTGTCACTGAAAAGACTGTAAGTCATAATATATATATATATATATATATATGTGTGTGTGTTTTTTACTGAAAGATTCTGCACAGATTTTTGCGTGCGGAATACATTAACCCCCACACACCTGGGTTTGGTAGTCCCCACACGTGATGGGGGCCACAACCACATCTAAATGTGAGGTGAGGAAGTTATCCTGTACGCAAAAATCTCTACGGGATATATATATATATATATATCGATTCAAGTGTGGGATCTTGCACGTAAAATCACGTGCAGGACACTTGTACTGTAGTTGGATGTAGTGTGGGTGCGGAGCCCGCAACATATGGACCCAGGCCCCGCAACCCGTGCAAGGGTGAGTGCAGGATCCCGCACTTGATTCGTGTCATATATATATATATATAAATGTGTGTATTAGAATATGATATATAAATACTAGTGTATACTAATTAATAACTTGGGGCAGGTATTTGCAATGCCAGAAGCAGCAATAGGACTATTTCCAGATGTTGGTGCATCACATTTCCTCTCTAGACTTCCTGGCTATTTCGGTAAAATAAATTAATAAATTATTGCTTCTTACATAATATATATCAACTACTTTAATTTTAAAAGTTAAGTTAATTAATCTAAATTTTTATTTAACATAATTAAGTAATAATTTAACTTTGTAATGTCAAATGTTGTAAAGGTGAGTATCTAGGGCTTACCGGAGCTCGACTAGATGGAGCAGAGATGCTTGAATGTGGACTTGCAACTCATTTTGTTTATTCCAAGGTAATTACATGATACCCAACTAATAATATTATAAATAATTGTGTTAGAAATTCCGCTTCAAATATATACTACAAACTAATATTGTTTGTTTTGGGTCAAAGGTCTGCATGATTTTGTTCTTATTAGCCGTCGTCATCGGTTCTTATGCTAAAAAATACCTTACCAACATTATCAAACGCTACTAATATTATATTATTCACGACTTGATTAGGATATGGTTTTGTTGGAGAATGAAATTGAAAGATTAGGAAGACTATCAGATGCTACCAAAATTATGGAGCGGCTTATGGATATATTTGCAGACAAACCATCTCTGAAGCAAGATAGTGCCTACAGGAGGTAATTAATTAATTTACAGGAGGTAATTAATTAATTAACAATTAACGAAATTTCTTTGTGCCAAATTGAATTTCATGAATATCATTGATTTAACTAGGTTGGAGACTATCAATAAATGCTTCTCCAAAGAAACAGTTGAAGAAATTTTACACTCTCTTGTAAGTATAACATATATATATACACACACACAAACATATATATATATATATATGTGTGTGTTCATATCAATCATCTGCAATATGAAATCATTAATATTAACACTAACAATGTTTTTTGTTAATGGCAAATTTGAAGGAAATGGAAAACAAATCAGAAAAATGGATCACATCGGCTATAAAATCAATGAAGTCAGCAAGTCCAACAAGCCTCAAACTTACTCTTCGATCGGTACGTAACTAATTAAAACCAAAATTAGATTGATTATCATGGCTTAATTAATTAATTAATTAAAAGATGAATACTAATTAATTAATCCAACCTTTGTTAATTAATCAATCCAACATTTTTTAATTAATTATAGATAAGAGAAGGTCGGATGCAAGAGCTTCGAGAGTGTATAATTCGTGAATACACCATTGTTTGTCACGTTATTCGAGGAACTATAAGCAATGATGTATATGAGGTACATTTTTTTTTGTCAAATACATTTGTAATATAATATTATATATATGTGTGTGTATATATATATATTAATATATGTATGTCTCTGTAGGGTTCAAGAGCAATGTTGCTAGACAAAGACAAGAAGCCCAAAGTAATCTTCTCTTCTCTACCCTCTCTCCCACACACTGTCATATACGGATTTGGGTCTTTACAATTCTTCTTAAATTTCATAATTTTGAATTCTCAACCGCTCATGTGATGCCAAGTCATGGGTGGACGAAATAAAATAAAAATCATATGTGATGAGTGAGAATAACTGTGACATAATTTTTTTGATAGTTGAATCGATAAAAGTAAGAAATAAGTGATGTGACATCAATTTAATAGTTAGAAGTCAAGTTTCAGATTCTAAGATTAGCGAGGATTTGTAAAGCCCAAATCCGTACAATATATGCTTATTCTCTATCTTTCTGCCTTCTGGTTTATATATATGCAGTGGGAGCCTGCAAAATTAGAGTTAATCAGCGAAGACATGATCCACCGTTGCTTCAAATTCGAACACGACAATGATGATTGGGAACATCTGCAACTTCCCGCTAGACCTAGCAAAATCAAAAATAATATTATGCAGTTAGAGTCTAAGCTTTGAATTAGCTTATTGGAGATCTCATCCAATCTATTACATCTGAATTATTTTCATGGTTTTCTCTTCCTTAACATGTAATTTCAAACCTTGTTTAAGCAATATATTGCCTACAATAATAATCAATGTTCAATTCAATTAAGTTCTTATGTTCATAATTAGGTTGCAAACTCCAATTTCAATAGCTAGGATGCACTCATTGATGGAATTGTAATGGAAGGAGGTTTTGGATCAATGCATGCTATAAATAAGTTTGCTTTTTGTTAACTGAAAACGATTTTAGACAAGTTTACTTTTTGAACAACAAATATGAATCTAAATTTGGGTCGTCAGATCGACGTCCCTAAGTTTGCTTTTTAATCAAACTTTTTATATGTAAATTAATAAAAAGGACCCACTTACTTTCTAATTTGGAGTACTACAAAATTGAAAAATACCCTCTTAGTCCTTGCTTTTTTGAATGGATATGGTCATGATAAAGTCTAATTAAATTTTCACTTGGTTGATTTATGATTGGCCCAAAATAAATAAGATTGATCTAAGACGAACAAGATTGAGCCATCAAAGAAAACATGTGAATTCTCTATTATTTTATTTCAATTTCAAAAAATATATTTTGATGTTTTCTCTTGAACCAAAAATATTTGGTAGAGATCTTTTTGATTTATTAATTATTTTATTCATGTTTGAAGGTTGTGTCTTATTTGTGTAATTAAAATTGGTTACTTTGGATACCAATATATGATTCTTCTAAGTCAATCTGATTTGATATTGAGTAAGTTTGCTAGTCATTATATATTTTCATGTCATATAAATAACTCCAAAAAAAATTTGTGAGACAACTGTTGACTCAGTTATGTCTCAAATAAATTTGGCTCCTAATTGTAACCACTTCACATCATGTCCCGGTTTCGCCCCTATCCGTGCCAACATAATTCTCACTTTACGACATGATAAACAAATTCAAATTACATATATTGACTAATCTATCTATAATGGGATCGGTTGTTGAAGTAATTAATTAATGGGTTATCTTACTTGTAACCTCATCTCTTCTCAAGTCAATTCTTATATATGGAATTGAAGCAAGTGTTTAAAAAATCACGTTTACGCCAATATAGTATTAGTTTGGAATTGGGATTTGCCAGATAAGGACTCTATTTGTATGTTCATAAGTATACTAGTCTCTTTTTTCAGGTGACTTCACCAAACCCCTTAAAAAAACTAAAGTGGTGGTTGGTAGTTGGTGGTTGGTGGTTGGTGGTGAGTGTTAATTGCATATTTTGCATGTCTTTTTCTAATACACAACCTTTCCCTAATTAATTAATAAATTTTGTTTACGTGTGTTTGGTTTTGGTTTGGTTTTTACTAAGAATTTATTAATCCTAGTTTTAGTATTATGTGTATACATCTCTTTACATAGTCGCGTACTTCGGTATAAATCGGATACTCATAGTAAATCTAACTCAAACAACTCAAAAATTATTGTTCATTCTGAACCTAAGGCCTGCATATTTTTATTCTTGAAATAACCTTCTTGATTGAGAGGGATTAAGTTACTGACAACGACTTCAACAAATGATGTATTTTGAGAATTTAATCTCATAACCAAAAATTTACATATTGACTTTTAATTTTATCATTTGAACAGAGTTGTTATCACAATATGTAAATTTACATTCTCTCATTTGAGTTTTTAAATATAAAAACCTGAGAAAGGAGAGAGTAAAGTTTGTCTATTTTGAAGAGAGTAAAATGATTGAGTTATTTAATTTAAGAACCATTATTGGAGTAACGAGTTTTAAGAAATTATTAATGAATATGTAAACTACTTTTAAAATACGCATAATACATATTTTAATGAGCTCCAATGGATTATTGCACATCTTGATTAACTCCAATATATCTAGATTAATATCATGACGAAAATAAAACTAATATCATAGTTTATTTATGTGTAATCTGAGGATGTATTCATATATATGATCAAAAGCATAGCAAGATTAATAGTCAATCGAATGAACCAACTCAGATGGTCTTGTTTCAACAACTTAGGATCTGATTGTTTCACAATTATATTTCGCAGCTTTAAGCTGTCAAAAATGTTGTGTAAAAAACTGTGAAATCCACAACTTTAAGTTATATAAAATGTTGTCCGATATTTTCATTTTTTTGTTAGATTAATTTTGTAGATAAAATTACAAAAAAAAAAGAAAGTATTACGATAAAAATAATTGGAAAATTTTAAGATACAAATGAGACAATTATATTATGTGAATATAAAATGTTGTAGTCTCCACAGCTTTAAGCTGTGAAAAATAATGAGATGAAAACGTTTAATTTTGCACAGCTTTAAAGTTGTTAATAAAATGCGGCGTTTGGACGAGCCCTACAGCTTTAAACTGTGCAAAATGTGAAACAAACAATTTGTAACAACTAATTACTGTTTCTAATTATTATTATTATTAATATTATTCCTTCTCGAATAAACTGGCGACACGAGAAAATAAGATTGACCATGAAAATGTATAATATGTTAAAATAGAATATGTTGACTGATTAATAATATTATTAATGAAGAATCAAAAAAGTTTTTATTGGAAAAATAAATATATTAATTTGGAATGAATTATAAAAAGGAAATTAAGGTAGAAATAAAGGAGGAAGTTTGGTAAGAAGCAAAGACTATCCCCACGACAACATCATTTTCATCTTTAAGAGGGATCCTCTTCAGAAGAAATCGCGTGAAGAAGAAGGAATAAAGGCTGAAGAATTGTATTTAATAAAAATCATCTAATATGGCCATTAGATGGACGGTCAGGATTTGGATCCCCCATAAGCAGGGCCGCTGGGCAAAAATTTCATTGGGCACAATTCGGGGCAGCGCCTTGTGAAATTTTTTTTTGGCCTTCTAAAACAAATTCTAAGTCAATAATCAAGATTTAAGCAAGCAAACTTAATGACAAGCAAGTATTCACTAATCAAGTACAAAATATTATGTATTCCCATACTTCACAAATCACAAGCAATCTTAATGACTTTTATCCTCCACTAATCAAGCACAAGCAATAATATTAATCAAAGATGTTGACGACAAAGCATACACACTATCTTATCAAATAGAACAACAAGAATTTTTTGATGACTGAAACTCAATTTTGGGAGGTTAGGTCATTATGCCTTGAATTTTATTACATTAAAATTAAAACAAATCATTACAGTAATTGATTAAAAAATGTAATCATACAAAACATTCATAAGATAACTAGAAGAAAAAAGGAGCCTAAAGAGGCATATATCTAGCAGACTATATCATCAATTTTATCAGCAATTCAGCCATTTTTGTTTGTTTGATAATAAAGCAAACAGGAAGCAAGCAAAGAAAGTAGGGATATATGACTCTGTTTTATATCCCTAAAAATATAATTTAGCCTTTAGGGATATATAAGCCTGATTTTTGTTTTGGGCCCAGGGAGATTGCCCAGCACGGGCTGGTCTTGCGCGTGAGTGGGATCATGCGGGATCCCTCACTTGAACCGAACTATATATATACCAATATATAAATCCGGAAGGATTGGTGGCCTCTCCTAACGAGTCAAGGCCATGTTTTCGTATTACTGCGAGTGGCCTTCACGTTTCATATATAAAATTTATATATATATATATATATATATATACATATTATAGGGAGGTGTAAAGACACTCCTGACCCACTTAAATGTTTGAAGTTTGAGTCCTTTTAATTTAATAGGTTGATGAATTTTTTTTCTTCTCCGTTGTCTAAAATGCAGAGACACATGACTTTCTTTGTATTCAATGTATTAAACTTGAAATAAATTTAAACTTTTTTTTTTGGTGTTAAATGTATTAATTAAATTTTGTATCACGTCTATCACTTTACCATACCTTCAAAAGAACAACCCGTTTAGTCTAGACAATCCAAAAGCAACTTAAGTACCTAGAAACATGAAGCGCAATGCAATACTCAAGATCAGAAATCAGTTCCAAAACAAAAAAAGAAAAAATAAAAAGGTAAAGAGAAAGACAATGAAGAGAATAAAACATTCATTTTGTGGATTTCTGCCGATGTTTAGCGTCAGGTGCAGGTGCATCATCTATCATACTCTTCAGGTAAACTAGTCAGGATGCCTCGGTGTCTGTTTACCTGTAGAACTTTGAGAGAATCGAGAATAGATTCGTGAGATGATTTAGTACTCCCTCCGAAAACCAGTTGTTTAAGCCTCCTCAGTACTTTACATCTCTCTGGTGGTACGTTTATGAGAGATCCTTTCACCTATAAACAATTTTCGGGCCTCGAAGAGCTCACATTAGACCATTGTGAGTGGCATCTTATAAATAAGGCAACCATCGCTATCCCAACTTTGAAGAGCTTGACCATCACTATAAGTTTAAGCAACACTGGTTTTCCTAGTAAAAAAGACCATGATTGTGAGGTGGAGGTTCATGCAGAAAATCTCGTATACCGAAGTTGTAATACTGATATGTCGATTCACTTGCTTCTACAAAAGCTTCCTTCATTAGTTGGTGCATCTGTAAAAGTGAGCAACTTGGGGAAGCCAACCGACGTTTCTGTTCGCAATGCAACAGAGCTTTTTAGAAGTATTTGTTTTGCCAAATCTTTAAAATTTGATGACTGCTGTAGTCAGGTATCCTCTCTTCTTTGGTGTTTGTGTTTCTTTTAAATATACAATAAGCAATGCTTGTATATTTTCCTTGCCTTGTATAAATTCCACAATTCATTGACTATTAATGCTATATTTTGTTTCCTTTATCCTAGGATGTTTATCACATTTTGACAGAGAATTTCAATCTTTTTCCGACATTTGACAATTTAACATCTTTGGAGGTGAACTGAAGCATCTTCTTTAATGAACAAAGCAAGTGTTGATGGCCATTTTTCAAAATTCACCTGCTCAAATCTGTTGTCATTCAGGCCCTCTCTCTTTTTTCTTCTTCTTCTGGAAGACTAGAATAAAAGAATAGAAGATTTATCTCTCCTTGCGATATAATTAGGTACTTAGAGGAATTTCTAGAACATGGAAAAAAATGCTTTACCTGTTATCTCTTGCCTCAAAAGATGTCAGCTTGCTGGTTTTTAATGGACGTTCAGCGGAGATATCTTTTGTGAAATTATTATTGAAGACTGCAGAGATGTTCGAAAGCTTTACGATACATCGTTCAGAGTATTTAAAGGGCAATCGAAGCAAGGTGGAAGACATTATCATGAAGCTCAATATGCTAGATGCTCAAAAACGCATTTGATTAAGTGGTTGTAACATGTATCATGTACTGAATTTTCATTGATTTCTGCTCATGTTTGAATAGTAGGAATGTCCATTTGTTCTCTAGTTTTCTTGTTTATTTTTCTTCTTCTATATGATGAAGGTATCCGGTCGAGTTTTTGATGAGAGTAGAAGAAAGAACATACATTTTGCAAAGATGAATTATGAAAGACAAATGCTTGTACATAATGTATTCATTTCTAATATCATCGCTGTTAAAGTAAGACAATGGGAATATGCAGTCTTAATGGCGTCACATTGTTTTTATTACTCTTACTTCTGTAAGTTTTTGGATTGGTATATATGATTAAAAATCTGAAGAATCTGTCAAAATAAGTTTTGCAAATTCATTTCTTCTGAAAATGGAAGTTGTCTGCTAATTAATGTAAGTCATCTATGAGAATGTTGTGCTCTACAATATTCTGCTCATTGCCATTCTAGATTGTTTTGAGTATAAGCCTTCATTTCTATAACTTTCTCTTCCTTCATTGTGTATCATAAAAGATTTATGACATATCAAATAAATGCTGCAGAAAGCTTCAAAGTATCAAGGACCCGTCAATAAATTAATTCCATTTCTTGTTGGAATAATTTCAAATATTTAAATAAGTGGTTATTTATGAACAATTATACCTGTTCATTTGGTGGTTATTCATGTAACTGACACTTGTTTTCCTTATAAAAAGGGACCATCATTCAACTCTGAGATATATGAAATATATTCTCTTCTTGGTTGTGTTCAGGTATAGCAAACTGCACACAACATCGAGACAGTATTGTATCCTAAGAACAAAATTGCTATGATTCCCATTGCTATAGTGAGGGAGCAATATTTGTTTGAGAGAGAGATTCTCAAATCGCCTTACTGTTCTAGAGGTTCCAGCCATTCCTTCTTTGTTTTCTTAGTCTATTTTTAGTATGGGTTTGACATTTCTCACCTCCAAAGTTTCAACCACCATCTTCTAGTTCCCCTTGGAAATGGTTGACGTGATGCGAATGAGCTATAGGTGAGAAATCAAATGCTCTCGGAATAATTAGCATGTGAAGCTTGGGCATAGTTATTTATTAAATATGTACTTGTAGTGGCGTTTTAAGCTGCTTTTTGCGATAATCATACAGATAAACCCTCACTGGTATCCTCCATGCATTTACCGAAGATGTGTTATGTAGGCATTGATGTATAGCCATAGGTATAGAATTATTTGTTGTTTGCATAGGGAGGAAGGTTTGGCTTGACATATAGATTCAATGAAATTATTGATACTTCAAGAATGTAAAGCTTAGTTTAATTTTAAAAAGATCCATGCAAAGGGTCTATATGTACGTTTATTGTTTGTCTTGTTGGTAATTGTCCTTTTATTTAATTGTATATAAAAAAATGGAAAAAGATTATGGATTAGTCAAGGTGCTAATTAAGATCATGCACCCTTAACCAGAATCTCAAGCGTTTGGGGTGAAGGAGTATGGATGAACAATTGACATATAAGTTTGGGTTTTTAGATTGAAACCTAATACTATAATAAATATTTATCACTATGATAAAGAATGTAAACAAACCAACGACATAAAAAATATCTATGGTTTAAAAATAGTGCAAACCAACACCTCGTACTATTCACACACATGCATCAACCTTATTGTACTTGATCGGATTCGTTTATCATAGATAATGAATTAAAAGTGCAAAATCATAACAGTAAATAATTTAAGCATAAAACAAGAACGTCATTACTATATTAAACCAACTCAAAAATAAATTACCAAAGATGAACAACTAAAAAAATAGTGTCAAGCATATAGTAGTCTCTGTATCTTTAAGACGTAATTGACTCCTCACACCTAGCTTTGGGAAACATGGACAACAGCCCCTAGAATAGAATGGTCACAACTCTGCACGGAATGGAATTAGCATTCTGGAACCTTACTAAAACAACAATGGAAACTCTCAACTATTTGTATTGTTGTGTTTCTAGTGTGTGTTTACAATGCACTGAATGCCCCTATTTATAGTACATGGGAGGGAGAAAGGATTAAAGTAGAATTGGATAGGATAATTATCAAATTTGTTATCATCTCATCTCATATAACAGCCACATTGGAAGGTGGTGACGTGCTTGTTTATGTGTTATTTTTACATATTTCATTCTTTCTCACAAAAGCTTGGATACCCTAGGTCCAAACACTCACTCATATATACATGAGTTTGTCTCTAATATGGGACATCTATTATTTCTCAAGGTTGGTCATGCTTAAATGACTCACTTTGTAGCAACATTTCATTCCTCTATTCATGGTTTTGAATAAGTGAATACACATAATGATTCTCCACATAAAATTTGATACATTCATGTTTAATTCCAACTTATCCATTAATTGAATTTTAATTAAGTTCATAGTCAAAGCCATGTCTTTTCAACAACCATTATTATACGCGCATCCACTAAATATGCATCCATCATTATATAGGGTGTCTTTTTATATTTGTGTGCAAAATGTATAAGGAAGAAAAGTTGGTTGTTCATTGTTAGCCATGATGTGATTGACTAAAAAAATAAAACAATCACGCTTAATCAAAACAATAATTTTCACAAAAATTTGATTAAATAGGCTACACTATCTGTGTGTTACTATTGAGAGCAAAAAATAAAAATGAAAATTATATAAAATGATTATGGAGCGGAGCAAGTTTTATTTTTTACTATGGTTTTGCATAAAACGTATATTTAGATAATTTTTTGTCATGAAATACATTATGAAATTGTTTGAGTGAATGTCAATTAATGTTTCCCGTTTTTTATCTCGTAAGTTGCCACTGGTGTGATGGTTTTATATTTTTGAAATTCTTTAGCCTCCTACATGAGGTTTGGGTTTTTAGGTTGAAACTTGAAATCTAATATGAAAATAAATATTAACCACTATAATAAAGAATGCAAACAAACAAATGACATAAAGAATATCCATAGTTTAAAAGGAATACAAAGAAACAACACATCATATATTCACAACGCATCATCCTTATTGTACCTGATTGGATTTGTTTATTGCAGATAATGAATTAAAAGTGCAAAAATAAAAAATAGTAAATAATTCAAGCATAAAACAAGAACATTATTATCATATTAAATGAACTCAAAAATACATTACCAAAAATGAACAACTATAAATCAATGGAGCGGGATAAGTTTTATTTTTGGTTTTGCTTTTGTATAAAAACGTATATTTAGACAATTTTTTCTCGTGAAATACATTATGAGATTGTTTGAATAAATGTTAATTACTGCTTGTTGTTTTTTTATATTGTAAACTGCCACAGGCGTGCTAGCTTTAACTCTCTTGTATTCTATAGCCTCCACCTTTATTGAGTAAAAAATACGTCATTAAACAATTACATATTTCTTCCTCTCCATTAATATTCTCACCTCACTTATGTGAAACACCCTCCTATATACATTGTTGTTGAGTGTTCCACGTATCCATCAGCGAAAATGACCTATATGGACATCACCATTACATATGGATGCTTTTTAAATTTGTGTGCAAAATGCATAAGGAAGAAAGGCTTGTAGTTGTTCTCTTTATGTATTGAGGTATATTCAAGCAGTACTTATTGTAGTCATGAGATGGGTTGTAAAACATGTTTTAAATTTTACTTGTTCTCTTAGTAATATAAATTAACGTATATAATTAAATTAAAATGGCTTTGTCTTAAAGATCACGTTATAAATTTTTGGATTGAATATTAACAAATGATATAAAAATGTCCCAAAAAAATCGGGGGCAGCCCACTGTAATACATTGTCCAAAAGATTCACCAATAAGTTCTTTAATAAAAATGTGTATTTCATTTACTACCTTCAATTTTTTAATATTCCAAAACAACATTTAAATAATTCTGGACAAAACTACCCTTATTCCAATAAATCCTTATTTGTATGACATATGCTGACATCATCAAATTCTTTTTATTTTTTTCTTTTAAAAATTTTAAATCAATTTTATCTCTCAAAATACAAGTTGGATTTTTTTAAAAAATAAATAAATTCATAATCAGCACGAAAAACTCTTTCCAATAAGACCCATGATCGATATGTTTAAATGTTCATTCATCAAATCCTCTGAATGAACTCAGAGGATTTCTCAAATTTATCTAAAATTCAAAGAATTTGTCAAAACTTACCAAATTCAGTTGATTAGCTTTATTGCCAGTATTTACCATATTTGGTTTCTATGTGGTATTGTGACTTGTTTATTTGTGCACCTACTTGGTATGGATGATTTGACAGGCAAGAGGTGCTCCGTGAGATCGGGACTCCTAGGTCAAGTTTGTGAACTGCGTGTCCTGACTTGATGCTTGTATGGCTACCTCTTATTATTTGGTTGTGTTGACTATATATCTATGCTTATAGAGTGGATGTGATGATTACACGTATGTCTTAGATGGCATGGGGCCCTGCCTAGCTTTGTGAAATTTTGTGAGAAATTGTTGCGTGTTTTTCAGGTTGGCATTCTAGATGTTGTCGAAATTCCAAGTGAATAGGTAGTTGATAAATTGTCATAGTACAACTAGGCTTGAATGTGATTGATAATGTTGGCATTTATGGTTATGGAATGATGGTCCATGTTTGATGAAGCACGATAGTAATATTAATAGCGCCTATTGGATCTAGGCGTTACACCCATGGTACTCTCACTCACCCAAAATTGTATATTCATCCCAAGTTAGGGCAAGGAAGTACTAGACTTGAATTGAAAAAAATACTTTGTACAATGGTAAATGAGGCAATTACTTTTGGGCTTGGTTATAACATCAATGAGATGCACCAAATAATAGATCACATTTATTAATATGAATTGGATCAAACACAAGCACACAATATGTATTTGAAGATGATTATATTATCAAGTGAATAAAAATTGTAAAAGAATACCAATACATTTGTGCCCTAATAAGAGGATGACCTCTCCGATCTGAACAGGAGGCGACAGATGCTAGGGGTCGTCATTGGGCCGGGCTGGCTGGAGAATATTAGGCCCAGGCCCGGCCTTGGCCCAAGCCTGATAACCTTTTTCGGGCTTCAGGCCGGGCCTAGGATAATTTGGCAAGCCCAAGCCCGGCCTTGTCCCAATTAATTCGGGCCTCGGGCTGGGCTTTTGGGTTCGGGCCTAATACTCAATTAATAAATATATATACACATACATATCACACATTATATATATATATATATATATATATATTTATACATACATATATATATAAATATATGTAATATATATACATATATTCATCTAAAATATATATATATATATATATATATATATTTATATACATATACACACTATCACAAAACTATGACATATCATTTAGGTTTCGGGCTCGGGTTCGGGCCTGCCCAAATGATAGAGCTTCGAACCGGGCTTGGCCCCAAAAATGGAGCCCAGGCCCACCCGAGGCCTAGGTCGGGCTGCACAAGCCCGAGGTCCGTTCGGGCACGGGCTGGGCTTTGGCCAGCCCAAGGCCCACGGGCCGTTTGAAAAGGCCTAACAGAGGCTGCTTTTGCTCCTCTAAAATTGAGTTAGACATTTTGACAAACACTTTATCCTCCTGCATTTTTTCACTTTCAAGATTCTTGTGGGACTACAATCCACCATCTTATTGGGGTTTTGGTGGACATCTGCCTTTCTTGCCTTCGAAATCGGGGAAAACGATTGTAAAATTACACAAAAGAACATATGGGTTTGAGATTTTTTTAAACATACCTACAACATAGTTGAGATCACCAGCCATGTTACCCTTTTCGTTGTCTAATTTTGAGAAAATTTGTCCTAGTGAATTGATTGGAACAAATGAAAAATTCAGTGCCTAACTTAAAACATTTGATCTTTCAATGACCAAAGTAAAACATGTGATAAATTTCGGTGACCGAAAGTAGTATTAAGCCCCCGTTTCGATAAGCATTTCAGGTAGCATTTAGGATATTTGAAAGCTACATGCTACTTAAGATACTACTCTTATCCAAACAACAAGTTCCAACAGCATTTTCACAGCATTTTGGGCACCTTTTTCAAATGCTGATTTTCAAAACATTTTGACTTAAAAAGACTAAATTGACTATGTACTTTCTAAAGATTACAAAATTATCCGACTCATTTAATACTCTCTCTCATACTTTTCTATTTATTATTTTTTTAAATAATACCCTTGTATGTAATTTGCCACGGTATTAAAAGCAGCATAATGCTACCAATAGAAAATAAACCAAACAATTAACAATATTTTAAAACTAGGGATGGCAAAAAAAGTTGATCTGTGCATTATCTGTAGGGTATCCGATCCATTTAAAATTAGAAAATTGATCCTATAGGGTTTCGAAACGGTTTTGGTTTTTATTTTCAAACTCGACACAATTTCGAGTCAATTTTCATTTTTGATGTCGAGTGCCGAACCGATTAATAAATGGTTACGGTACCCTAACCAAATTCGCCCCAAACCCAACCCTATCCTTAATTATAAGTAAGTTTGAAACAATATTAGTCAATATGTTAGTAAAAGGATTCAAATCCCTAATTTTTATAAAAAAATTGAAACACTTAACCACTAATCCAATTATTTATTTGTTGTTATAGTTTTTTCTTAATAAAACATATACGTGAAAAAAAATTAAAAATAAAAGTTAAACAGTAAATGGGTACCCGATGATAAATGGTTATGGAACGGTTTCGATTTTGAAATTTTAAATGATTTTTTAAACAGTTTTGGTATATGATCACTTGAATGGAAACAGTTTTGGTACTCCCTAATTGGAAAGGTACCCAATCCATTGTCATCCCTTTTTAAAATAGCATATATACCAGCATTTAAAACAACATATATACTATTAACATTATTCTACCTAAAATGCTAAATCTCAAATGTTAATCCAAAAGCATCCTAACACTATGTTTGGTTCTTGGCGCGAACAGAAATAAGAACGGGAATAGAATTTCTTAGAATTCTTGTATTTGATTGGTAAATGAATTGTAACATGAATTATATATGTCTTAGTCTAAGTTAGGAATGTCAAATTCTCATTCTTGAAGGAATTTGGAATTTCTTGCACTAAATTAGGAATGTCAAATTCCAAAATTTCACGAAATTTATAATTCTGTTTCTGTATAATATGAATAACCAAACATGATAATTTAGTTTGTTTATGGAATTGTCAATTCCTTTCAAACTCGGAAAGGATAACGAAACATAGCATAACTATTAACCCACGTGTTTTTAGTTTTTTAGTAAATTAATTATGGGTTAGGTCATTTTCAAAAAATAAAAGAAAAGTATTAGGTTTCGTGGTCCTCTGGGCTACTCCGCTCACTACTAGAGTCATACCCACTTCCTCGTCGCTCTCTGCATTTTCGACTTCTCTCTCAACAGGTACTTCTACTTTTCTCTGCTTTTCTTTTTCTGTATTTTGGATTTTCTAGTTCGATTTTCTCGCTTCCCAAACACAGACACGCACAATGACGACAAATTGTGGTTGATTAATATTACGTTAATGGAGATTAATTATCTAAAATGGAAGCGAAATATCTGTCGCGTTGTGTATCACATGGTTGAGTGGACTTCGTAAAGAGTAACGTGAAGCGACAGAGAATCTTATTGGTGGTCGCCTGGGCGTGTTGTGTTATGGGGTCGCAGATCTGTCATCGATGCTTTCGTCGTTTTTTTCTTTTTCTCTGTTAAAATATTCATTTCCAATCCAATTTCCCACAGACACTACTATTACCACTACTCATACACTCAGTCGCTCTCTTAAGCTTTCCGATCTTGTGTAGTTTCTTCTTGGATCGCCTCAGGTAGCTTTTTTTTTCCCTTTCTCAAAATGTCTCAGATTCTGTACATTTTTAGGGGTTTTGAGTCCCCGCTAATCTTTTTGACTCCTGAGGAAACGAAAGAATTGACCGGAAAGTGACTTCTGTACTGTTATCAAGCCGTTTTAGTTTGGTAGTGGCATTTAATCACTCATTTTTTGTATTTTGCGACTGTTTTGTTTTTTTCTTTCTTGTTTCTGCGTGGTTAGTTAAGAAATCTAGTGTGGACTTAGAAGTGTTTGGTCCATGGTGCTTCTACTAAGGCTGAAAGTTTGGTGAGTTTATGCAGGCGTGGCCCTGGATCTATTGTCCTGTTGATTTTGGTTATTTCAATTTTGAGAATTAGTAGATCTTGATCTGGTTCTGTGCCCTCTGCATCTCATTTACTGTTTCATGTTCTGTTTGGTTTGCATGTCACAAATATTGGTTTATTTAGGCTTCTTTTATTCTAAAAAATACGCCTTTGGTTCACTGTTATGTTTGTCTGAAACTTGTCCTGTGGATGTATATGCAAGTTATCTGGTTGATAATATTTTGTTTCAATTTTCTTCTGAAAAATTTCGAATATTTTCCAAGCTTCTTCCTTAATTGATACTAGCTTCTAGTGGATTATTTAACTAGTTTCCTTTCGTTGGCTTTAGTTCACATGTTGCCTATTTTAATTTTTACTTTAGGATTGTATATGGAATGGATAGTTTGTTTTGATGAGACCTTTATTGTGTTTCTGCTGCTAAAAGACCTTGCAGTCATTATCCATTGAGTACTTGAGTAGATCTTATTTGTTAGCTAATTAGTTTAATATTTGTACTTGACATTTTATTTAGGATGTTTCATATTGTTTAATTATATTTCTAGCATTTGAAAATTCTTTTCAATTGATAAATCATAAATTACTAAAGGGATTGTTTTATGGTCCTACATTTTTTTTTTGTGTGCTAGTTGGTTTGTTCTGTTGTGATTTTGATGACTTTACATATTTATTTACCTATAAGTTCTGACTTTTAGTCATTTCCTTGGGGTATTTCAAGGGACCTCCGAGCTCGTCATTTAGTTGTTCATTATACTTAGACAAGGGTTTTTATGTTATAGAATTTCGTTTGAAGTTTAAATGTTTAATTGGATTTTCTGGTTCATTTTTTCAGTCACCAATAATTAACACATCTATATTGTTCCAAAGTCTTCTGTCACATTTTTAAAGTCAACAGTCATTTTATTTAGTACTTTTCTTACTAATCATCTACTGATTCCAAGTCCTTGGGAACTTTTGCATATTAGTGCTTGTTTAGCTTATTTCTTTATGTCAAACGTCTAAATCTTATTTTCTGTAAGGTAAATACAGAGTGCGTATTTCATGTAACGACTTTCATTACTCAGTTCTCTGTTATGGACATGATCTTGTGCTTGCTAAAAATTGTTGTTAATCAATTGTAATTTTATCTTAACCTGAATGCGTGATAAGTAATATATGTTAATCTACCAACATAATCTCCTTTGTTTCAGCAGACAAAGTGTCACCAATGTCGGATCTTGAGGCTCCCCTGCGTCCAAAAAGAAAAAAGGTGTGGGTTGACTATTTCGTCAAGTTCCGATGGATTCTTGTCATTTTTGTCGTACTTCCCATCTCCTTCACCTTTTACTTTCTCATTTACCTTGGGGATGTCAAGTCTGAGATGAAGTCCTACAAGCAGCGACAGAAAGAACATGATGAAAATGTTAAAAAAGTTGTAAAACGCCTTAAAGAGAGGAATCCATCAAAGGATGGTCTTGTCTGCACTGCACGTAAACCTTGGATTGCTGTTGGAATGAGAAATGTTGACTATAAGCGTGCTCGGCATTTCGAAGTTGATTTATCAGGTTTTCGTAATATCCTTGATATTGACGAAAAGAATATGATTGCAAGAGTTGAGCCACTAGTCAACATGGGGCAGATAAGCAGGGCCACTGTCCCTATGAATCTTGCCCTTGCAGTTGTTGCGGAGCTTGATGATCTCACTGTTGGTGGTCTTATAAATGGTTATGGGATTGAGGGAAGCTCCCACATCTATGGGTTATTCTCGGATACAGTTGTTGCTTATGAGATTGTTCTGGCAGATGGCCGGGTTGTCAGAGCTACAAAGGATAATGAGTTCTCTGATCTTTTCTATGCTATTCCATGGTCTCAAGGAACACTTGGGCTTCTTGTATCTGCTGAGATCAAGCTTATACCCATTAAAGAATACATGAAAGTGACCTATCAGCCCGTTGTGGGTAGTTTGAAAGACATGGCTCAGGCCTATATGGACTCATTTGCTCCTAGGGATGGAGACCAGGATAACCCTGAGAAGGTTCCAGACTTCGTGGAAGGAATGATTTACACTCCTAATGAAGGTGTGATGATGACAGGGAGATATGCCTCAAAAGAAGAGGCCAAGAAGAAGGGGAACGTGATCAACTGTGTTGGTTGGTGGTTCAAACCCTGGTTCTATCAGCATGCAGCCACAGCACTTAAAAAAGGAGAGTTTGTCGAGTACATTCCTACCAGGGAGTATTACCATAGGCACACAAGGTGCTTGTACTGGGAGGGGAAGCTTATTCTTCCATTTGCTGATCAATGGTGGTTTAGGTTTCTTCTGGGCTGGTTGATGCCTCCAAAGGTTTCTCTTCTCAAGGCAACCCAAGGTGAAGCCATTAGAAACTATTACCATGAGATGCATGTTATTCAGGACATGCTTGTTCCTCTTTACAAGGTTGGGGATGCTTTGGAGTGGGTCCATCGGGAGATGGAGGTAAACCTCTTTACCCCTGTGCACTTTTATAAACAGGAACACACCCATTGATCTTACCAGTTTCAGGAATTTTACCACTGAACATCATCTCTGATAATTGCTGTTGTAGAAGTATTGTGCGTGTATATGGTGTCTTTTGACCTGGCAATCTAAGACCTATGATTGCTGACTTTTTATCATCATATAAAAGGGAAGGATAGAAATGATGTTGAAATTTAACCATATTTGGTAGATGAGAGCTTGATATATATTCTCTGGCACAACTATTTTCTGCCCATGTGTACTACTAAAGCAGCACTACTTAGTTTTTCAGTTTTTTGTTCTTCTAATTATAGTAGAATTATTTTCAATGATTAAGATCCTACCTCTACATTGTTAATTTTGCAGGTGTATCCCATTTGGATCTGCCCTCACAGGTTGTTCAAGCTTCCTGTAAAAACTATGATTTATCCTGAACCAGGTTTTGAGCATCATCTAAAACAGGGGGACACACCATATGCTCAGATGTATACTGATGTAGGGGTCTACTATGCACCAGGTCCTGTCTTAAGAGGTGAGGTGTATGATGGTGCGGAGGCAGTTCGTAAACTGGAGAACTGGTTAATTGAAAATCATGGCTTCCAGCCACAGTACGCAGTCTCTGAGCTTAGCGAGAAATCCTTTTGGAGGATGTTTGATGCTGATCTCTATGAGAAGTGCAGGAGGAGCTATGGAGCTGTAGGGACCTTCATGAGCGTGTATTACAAGTCCAAGAAAGGAAGGAAGACTGAGAAGGAGGTGCAGGAGGCTGAGCAAGCCCACCTTGAGCCCGCGTATGCTGAGGTCGATCAACCAATGGATTGATATTTTATTGACCCTAGGATTACTTGGTATGATTTTTTTTTCGCGTGTTCCATTTTGCCTGTTTGTTTCCATTTCTTTTGTACTCCTTTAATCTGAATGCTGTAGTTTCTGACGAATTTGAGACTTGGGTCCTTGAACTTAATTCATTTGGATGGTTTTGTTGAGATGCAGCAGCTGTTATCTTAATGATTTAGACTAAACTCTGGATGATTCCTTGAGTTATGTGTTGTGCTCTTGTAGTTGAAATTCAGGTGTTTCCTACTGGAATATGCATCCAGTGCCACTGAAAATTTTGCTGATATTTCAAGCCGATTGTGATAAATTGATCGATGGTTTTTTTTTTTTTGTGTGTGGATGGAGAAGCTTTAAAAGTCCCCAAGATCTACTATTCAGCTTCTGACAATGAAAAGAAAAATGAAGGGTGAGATATTGTTGACATCTGCAGTGCAGATGCAATTGATCTTTCTTTAGAGGTTTGTCATCTGAATTCCTGGGTTCCTGCGTCTCTGACAAGGATTTGTGGTCAGGTCCGGAGAGACACTTCAGGCTTTGGGCCAGAGCCCATTAGACTCGGGCTTATGTGTTGGGGTTGGGGCTGGAGTCAGAATTTTTTTATCTAATTTTTAATTCTATTAATGAGCTGAAATTATCTTAAAATTAAATTGGGCCTTGAAAGAGTTTGATCTATATGGCTATACCAACAGCAGTGGAGTGAACTTTGGAGTGTGGACCAGAAAATTGATAGGATTTTTTGGAATAAGAAATTGAAATCAAGAAGTGGACTTAGGCTATACGGTTGCGGCAGTGGACTTAGAATCAATATTTGCTGTGCAGTACTAGAATTATAGTGAGAATAAGAAAGTAAGGTGAACTGTGGACGTGTAGAGCCGTACAACCTGGGTCGTGGAGGCTTTTATGCACGAGCCTGGGCTGGGTCAGGCTGTCCAGGCTTGATGAAATTTTGGGCCTAGGCCGGACTGCGGCCTGTGGACTTAGGGTAGGCTTAGACTCTTGGGTTAACTGGTGAGACCTAATATGGATGACAAAAATTCCGATCCGAGTCGGATAATATAGGATGCTTTGAGTTATTTGTTCTATTAATTGTGGCAACGACATGCATTATCAATTATGATCTAATCATGTTTGATCGCAGTCTTTAAATATAAAATTAAAAAACTCTTTAAAAACAAAAGAACTACCATAATCAATCAATCCCTTAAATTCTAGTAGAAGTAGTCGACAATTAATTTCTCTAATTCCAATTCTATCAAAAGACAAAAGTATGGATCTTTCACATGATTTGGCAAGATGAGTATAAATCCTAATTTAATTGGTGATCAATCAATTTAAACAAACAATATACTTTGAATCATGACAATTAGAGATAAGAATCAAAAATTGTATTGAAAATTTGGAATAATTTAAGTTGCAATTATCATGCTTGGCTAAATCATATCCTAATAAAGATTTTAGTTATAACTCAAAAAAGAGCATAAAAAACCATGAATTAAATTCTAGAACGGAGAGAGTTGAATAGTTGTTTCTCACAAGCGAGAGCAACTAGTCTTCACAAAATTAAGCGTGTTTTCCCTTAAGTCTAGAGGCCTCTTTATAGTGAATACATGTCCTAGAAAGTTTTCTTCAATGATGCTTTCCTGTTTCAAAGGCTAGGAAATAAAAACTTAATTAGAAAAGGTTTTAAAATCAGCAACTTTCCCTTCTAGTGCCTCACGCTCGAGCATTAAAAGGGTATGAATAGTGTGATACTGCCTTCTGGAGCTCTACCCATGCTCGAGCTTGAGAAGGGCGTGAGCAATTCTTCTTTTGGACAGAAACTTCACTTCTTGTTCGTACGCACTCCAATCTTAACCATATCTTCATATCAACTCTCCTTCATCAAAAACACAAAAATACTCATAGTATCAACTCAATCGTGGTCAAAATAATAGAATTGTGATTAAGAATATATAGATAAATGTGGTACAAAAATACATACATCATGTAATGCTCCTATTTTATAGTGCATGGGAAGGAGAGAGGATTGAAACAAAATTAGATAGAAGAATAATCAAATTTGTTATCATCTCATCCAATAACAACCACATTGGGCGGCGGCAACGGCGCTTGCTTGCTTAGGTGTTATTTTTGCATGATGTGCACTCATTCCTTCCCACAAAAGCTTGGATACGTTTAGGTCCATACTATATGTCTAACACTCACTCACTAGTTTGTCCACTTAATTCTCCAATATGGAACATCTATTCTTCCTCAAGCTTGGTGATGCTCAAATGACTCACTTTGTAACAACATTTCATTCATTCTATTCATGGATTTGAATAAGTGAATACACATAGTTATTCTCCACATGAAACTCGATACATTCATGCTTAATTCCAACTTATCCATTAATCGGATATCATTTAATTTCATGATCAAATCTATGTTTTTCCAACAACCATTACGCATTGGGCTGAGCATCTTCATTAGGCACTAGATTTTTAGGAATGTCAGGGGCATGACTTGTTGGGACTTTCGAAAAAGTTATGCAAATCAATTATATATTGTTCATATAGTTGGCTCTTACAACTTTAGCTCTCATAAGCTAACACACACACTAGCATTATCTTTCTCGAATTCTCTAGCCTCCCACATCTTTGAGTAAAAAATACGCCCTTGACCAATTTCCTTCCTCTCCATTAGTGTTCTAACCTCATTTATGTGAAACACTCTCCTACATTGTTGTAGGGTGTTCCACATATCGATCAAGTAAAATGGATTATACATGCATCCAACATTACATAGCAGTGCCCACATATTGATTAAGGAAAATGGGTTATTCGTGCATCCACCATTACATAGGGGTGCCTTCTGGATTTGTGTGCAAAATGCATAAAGAAGAAAGGTTGGACATGTTCATTGTTAGCCAGCCATGATGTGATTAAAAAATAAAACAATTATGACTCATTGAAACTATAATTTTCACAGAAATGTGATTAAATAGGCTGCATTATTTTTGTATTAGTATTGAGAGCAGAAAATGAAAATGAAAATTAAAGAAAATAAAAATCAGTTAAAAAGCTTGGATAATTATGGAGCGGGGCAAGTTTTATTTGTGGCTTTTCTTTTTGTATAGAAACGTAGATTTAGATAGTTTTTGTCATGAAATATATTATGAGATTGTTTGAGTGAATGTTAATTAATGCTTCTCGTTTTTTATCTCTTAAGTTATCACGGCCTTGTTGATTTTATCTCTTGTACTCTCTAGTCTCCCACATCATTGAGCAATAAAAAATATGTACTCGAGGAATAACAGTTTTCTTCTTCTCCATTAATGTTCTCACCTGTGAAACACCCTTCTGTGTAATGGTGGATGCCTATATAGACCATTTTTCCTCAATTGATATGTTGAGCCTCCCACGTCATTGAGTAAAAAATATGTACTCGAGGAATAACAGTTTTTTTCTTCTCCATTAATGTTCTCACCTGTGAAACACCCTCTTAAATAATGTAAGATGTTCCACATATGGTCGATATAGGCATCCACCAGTACATATGAATGTCCTCTTTTGGATTTTCATTTTATGTATTATTTGCGTGTTACTATTGAGAGTAGAAAATGAAAATCAGTTGTAAAGCTTAGATAATTATTGAGAAAAATAATTATGGAGCGGGACAAACTTTATTTTTAACTTTGCTTTTTGTATAAAAACGTATATTTAGACAATTTTTGTCATGAAATACATTATGAGATTGTTTGAGTGAATGTTAATTAATGTTTCTCATTTTTATCTCGTACAACTATTTTGGACAAATTTTTCGTATTTGGACATATACTTTTAGCCCAAACTTGATTTAATTCGGATAGAATAATTTGATCATCCAAATTGAACATAATTTTGTCACCCCATTTGTAGATGTGTTTACTAATGTTCCCTATTATGCTACTCATATCTAACGCCATGGCGTATGGTGCTATGGACTTGTGGACTATGGTGATTTGGGCTTTATTTGGCGATATATAATTATACAGAGATCAGCCTAGAGGTTTTAGCTTGGTAAAAAAATCCTACTCGCCCAAAAGAAAATAGTAACGCTAAATATCTTAAGTTTTTATAATCTAATATTAACTCAAGTCTACATAGCATGTTTTGTAAACATATTACACGACAAAATCAATTTAAAAGATAAAAAATATCACATTCGAAAAGACTCGTTGCATAGTTTATTTTCTTCCTTGGAAAAATTTTAAAACACTTTATCTCTCAAAATACATAATAAATTTTGAAAAAAAAATTTACATATTCAGAATCAACAAGTAAAGATTTTTCCAACGATATTCATCATCGATAGGTTTTATTCAATCATTCTTAATTACATTATTTTTTAATTACATAGTTTTTTTTACTTATATGTGGGTTATGTATGTTCTAGTGTTTATTTATGGATATTGATATCGCCTCGTGTATCGGATTTTAAGTGTTAAACCCTAAGAGGAAGAGATTCGCTAAACCCTAACAGACTTGTGTATTGGATTTTATGTTGTAACCTAAACAATAAGTGTTAAACCCTTAGGAGAATGAATTCGCTAAACTCTAATGGACTCATGTATTAAATTTCCATGTTGTAACCTAAACAGTAAGTGTTAAACCATAAGGGAAATTGCTTCACTAAACCCTAACGGGCTCGTGTATCGGATTTCCATGTTATAACCTAAACAATAAGTGTTAAACCCTAAGGAAAACTGATTCGCTAAACCCTAACGAGCTCGTGTATCGAATTTACATGTTGTAACCTAAGTAATAAGTGTTAAACCCTAAGAAAAACTGATTCGCTAAACCCTAAGAGGCTCTTGTATCGGATTTTCATGTTGTAACCTAAAAGACTTATATTCGTTAAACCTTAACGAATTTGCTACTAAAATCCCAAATGTTCCAAGCACTAAACCTTAGAGACCTAACGGATTCGGGTACCCAACGTAATTTCGATTAAAATGCAGAAAACAACGAATATATATTATACTATCATAGTATAATAAAATTTCAGCTTAAATAAACAATCTACAAATCATATATATGAATTATATTATTTTTAAAAATAATGTAAATGAAAAACGCAAGAAAAAATACAAAAAAAATATCGACAATGAGTCTTATTTGAAAAAGTTTTACGAGCTGAGTTTAAATATGTAATTTTTTTCCGAAATCTAACATGTATTTTGAGAGATAATTTAAAACTTTTGTTTATTAAAAAATAAATAAATAATGTGTAGTAAACAAAGAGAAAGAAATAAATGAATAAATTAACATTATTAATTTATTTTTGACAAAGTCGCGCCTCACCAACCTATATGGACATTTAGACATGGTTTGAGTTGGGTTAATAAAAATCAAGTTTTATAACATTTTTGATAAAAAAAGACTTGTTTTTCTCAAAAATTACATTATCTTGATCTTATCTAACCGTCCATATCTCGCACGGTACGATGTCGTATCATAGAAATTCCTGCGACGACGCTATCACGTTGCGGGGATGGAATTTTATTCTGTAGTTGATAGCTGTATCTCTCGCACTCTCGTTTTACTCTTATTATTAAAGTTCAGATAATCATTCTGCAGAAAGGTCCCCTACTCTTTCCCTGTAAGCACAGCTTCCTTCGAATACTATATAGTTTGCTCACTTGCAGTATTTAGATTTCTTTGAACGAGCTTCGGGGTTACTATCTCTGTGGTTTTGCGTTTGATTTCAATTCCCATTTTTTAAAATAAAATTTCCCCGTTGAATCTCATCTTTGACATTGAAGTCTCTGCCTGCGAATTGTAGTCCAGGTCCGGTATTTGTCTGTGTGCTTGACTGCTTGTTAACTGTTTGTGAAAATGCCTATCTAATCAGTTGGGTGTTATGAGTCGTTATTGGTAATGGGTTTTAGCTATATAAGTCGTTGAATGATAAAATATTGTTATTTATTATGTTAAAGCGATGCAATTTTTTGCTGATGTTACCATAGTTTTGTGTAGAGAATATCTCATGTTTTTCTAGTTAAATTATCATGTATCCATTCTAATTGATGTCCAAGTTCCTTCTAATCTGAACTTTTGGTTTTGTGTTTTTGCAGATTTTGTTGTTGCATATGTCTTGGTTGCTTATCTTGTATATTTTTTCCATTCTGTAGAGCCAAAACCGTGCTAAAGTTTAATCTGGTAGGCATCATCTGCTGGCTTTATTAACAAACCACGATGTCACATATACTCTCAGCTTCTTCTATAGCTGCCCTTTCACCTGTTAACCAATTCAAATTCCAAAAATTGAGATGCCATAAACATGCTTCTTCGGTCCCAAGTTTCTTGGTTGTACAATGTAAATCTTCAAGGATTTTCTCTCAAAATACCTGTAAAATGTTTGGGCATAAGTCATGTGATAGTTTGAAACTTACTGCAAGGGATTCCACAAACTCTGGTAATCAGTTTCTTAGTGAAGAGTACGCTGAATCTTTAGATAGAGAGGATCAAGAGCAAGTGCTGGCTGACAACCTGGAATCGCCATGGGAAGGGGCAATTATTTACAAGAGAAATGCCTCAATTTCGCATTTGGAGTACTGCACAACCTTAGAGAGGCTTGGGTTAGGAGAACTTTCAACTGAAGTTTCAAAATCTAGAGCATCAATAATGGGATTACGAGTCACGAATGCTGTGAAGGATTATCCGCACGGAACTCCTGTTATGGTTTCTGTGGATGTGACGAGGAAGAGACATAAGTTGAGGCTTGATGGTATTATTAGAACTGTCCTCAGCCTTGATTGCAACAGGTATTTTGTTAATTAACCTTGCATTACTTTGCTGACTGTCTCTCTTTCCGTCACAGATGCTGAGGCACAGAACAATCTTGCATTACTTTGTTGATTGTCTCTCTTTCCACCACCGCGTATATTGAGGCACAGAAATACAGAAGCTGGATGAATTGGATTATCGGGTTTATGATGAACAAAAAACAAATAAGATCATTGCATATGCTCCTAAACACATTTAGGGAAAAAAATAGCAAATGCATGCTTTTTTGGGGTTTGAAATTTCTGAGTTCTTTCGTAATTAGAATACATTGAAAGCTCTGTTTTGAAATGGTACTTCTATACGATTCAAATGATTGAAGCCAATATTGAAATTTGTAGACTAGGTTGTTCTAATGTATATATCATTTATGCTACAATCTTATTAAGCAAATTTTATGATGAATATTTAGTTCTTTTGAGGCTAATTGAGTGCAGTATGTTAGAACCGTGCTTCAGGAATTGATGGCAGTTTTTCTTCAGTATTTCTTGTTACATCTTTGAAATCTTCTGCAAGTTTGGCATTATTTATATTATATTAAGGTGGACAAAAGTTTCTATATGTTTATTGAGGCATGTCCTAGTCTGCAGTTGCTATTGTTAGTTTACTGTGTTACTATTTATCTGTGTTGTCGGTCTCCATATAAATTTGGTTTCTCTGATACTCGCATTAGAACATAAAAATAAGTAATAAGCCTGCTTACTTTTTCGTTCACCAGAGCTTCTGTTGGTTCTCTCTGTGATTCTTTGAGATTCATGGTGGCGTATGTATCCCACTTCCCACACCATGATAAATGAGCAGCCCATCCCAGTATCCCACACCATGATGAAACTAAGAAATTTTGAGTGGGTGATTTACTGATTTCTTGTTTGAGAAATTGATCCTTCAAATTAAGGGTCAATAATTTATCTGTTTTGTCTGTATGCAGGAACATGCCTTCTAACTTTGTACAGATACTCCCTCACCAAAATTAAACACTATTTTCTTATATACTGTTAATCCCTCCTTTTTTACTTCACATTTCATACTATCTTTTACCATTATTCAACTTCTAATGGAACTTTTCTTTTCTTGTCAATTTAATGTTGAAGATGTGGTGGACCAGCTGCTGAGTCGATCTTCTCAAACTTTTCACTCTTACTCACCGAAGAACCTATTGAAGAATCAGATATCATCGACATGGGAGTAATCTATGGTGATGAAAAGTTCAAATCTTCTAGTGGAGATACCGCGGAGGAAGACGAAGACGATGAATATATTGATTTAGATGATCAGCTGCATTTTCCTCCCGAGGATAAGGAAATCGATATTTCGAAGCACGTAAGGGACACGGTGCATATAGAGATTACCATCAATGCTATATGTGATCCAGGGTGCAAAGGCGTATGTCTCAAATGCGGTACAAACCTGAACTCTACCCAATGTGGTTGTAGCAAAGAGGAGGTAAAAGAAAAAGGTTATGGTCCTCTTGGAGATTTGAGAAAGCAAATGCAGACAAAATGAGTGTAGATAGATTGGACGTGGGTCTTATTTTAGTTACCATCTTGAGTTGTATGTTACATTTTTTTTATCCAGTGGAGTTTTGGGGGAAAGCAAATGAATTGTGCTCAGTCTGTATTGTAATTCAATGTTCTAAACGAGTTTTTTTCTTCTTAAAATCGTTCTCTTCTCGTCTAGGTATAAAGAGATTCGAGCCCTCTATAATTTCCATTGATTGTACAATTTGAAATTCTTATTTGATGGTTTGTATGATGCCAAGTTATAAGCGGATGGAATAGAGTTAAAAAAATATGTGTGGAGGAAATGATGGGGCATTGTTTTTAATAGTTAATAAAGTAAGAAATAGGTGATGCGACATTTAATTTGATATGTTGGATTTAAAATTTAGACTATAATTATTGAATCTCAAATCGGTATAAGAAATAGGTGATATGATATTTAGTATGTTTTTTTTATTTATTATTTTATCCAATGCAGTTTTGGGAGAAGCAAATGGATTGTGTTCTGTCCATATTGTAATTCAATGTCTAAACAAGTTTTTTTAAGTCTCTTCTTATCTCGGTATTAAAGAGATTCGAGCCCTCTAGAATTCCCATTGATTTTAATATTTGAAATTCTTATTTGATGGTTTGTATGATGGCAAGTCACAAGCGGACGAAACAAAGTTAAAAAGCATGTATGAAGATAGTGAAGAGAGAATGACGGGATATTATTTTTAACAGCCAATAAAATAAGAAATAAGTGATGTGGCATTTAGTTTGACCTGTTAGATTTAAAATTTAGGCTCTAAAAATTACTGTAGAATCACAGAGAATCAAATTTGTATAAAAAAATAGATGATGTGACATTCACTGTTAGATCTAAAATTGTAGACTCTAAAATTATTGAAGAATCATAGAGCCTCAAATCTGTATATGTACTTTGATCATGTCTTTTTTATCAATTTCAAAAGTAAATTCCGGAAAAAAAACTTTAAAACAAATTCGGTTTAACAGCCCAATCCATCTATGTTTAATGTGGGCTTATAACACACAAATTAAAGCCCAAGAAGTGTCGGCCCACCTTAGAGTGACTGATTGACAATAGTTCACTCACGTCTTGCACTTTCAAACAATCACTCCCTAGCCTGACGCCATCTCGACCATTTCGTGGGCATTTGAATCATAATTTGTTAAATGAAGAGGTTATATCTTATTGGAATGTGTGTTTTTGTTGAACTAGTTGTATTAGGAGATGTATTTTGTTGATATGAATGAATATGTGATCTTTGAATAATTAGTGGTGAGATCCATAATTAGTTTTAGTTGGAAAAAGATTGAAGAATGAAATATTGATGGTTTGACTGATGAGAATGTAATGGAAAATGTATTTTCTTAATGTGATTATATTAATAGATATTTTGCTGATATGAATAAGTATGTAAAATTATTTTTTATATAATTGATGTGAGATTCCATGGTAGAGTTAATGAGATATTACCTCACGTTTGGTTGAAGGAGGGAATGAGTTTAAGATGACCTGAGCATGAGCGATGGAGAATAGAGAGGGGCGAATGAGTTTAAAGATAAAATTTTGTATGTTTGGTTAATGTGAGAATGAGCATGAATTTTGGTTTGAATTAATTATAATAAAGATAAAAATATTATATTACTATTTTTTTAATAAATTGATAATTTCATATGATTTTAATTGAAGGATAAAATTATCATTTTTTAAAAAAACTTTTCTCACCGAGTGAAAAATAAGAGTCATTAATTCATATTCATGACCCACATTTTATACAATCAAATAGAGAATCAATTTTGACAAAACTCATTCTCTTGCAGGATACTATGGGTGTGTTTGGTAAACAATTTTACCAGTAGCATATAATTTAGCTTGTATGCTGGTTGCTTTATGCTGTTTGAAATGCTGGCATGTATGTTGTTATAAATGCTGTGGGTGTTTGGTTAGATTTTTCAGAGAAAAACATATATGCTAGTATAAATGCTGTGGCTAATTACATGCAGGGGTATTAACACAAATTATTAAAAAATAGATTTATATTTTTTAAAAATAATCTTTACATTTTTAATACAACAAATTTTAACATTGTTAATAATATTAAAATATTATATATTTTTTATACAATTTTTCTTTAATTTTTTTCATTAATATTTAACATTTTCTTACATTTTATAAAAAAAATTCTAACATTTCTAATAATATGAAAATATTTATATATTTTGTATAAAATTTATCTATATTTTTTTTTATTAATGTTCAACACATTTTTACATTTTATTAAAATAATTCTAACATTTTGAATAATACGAAAAAAAATTATATTTTGCTATACGACTTCTGTAATTTTTTTTATTAATGTTTAACATATGTTTACATTTTATAATAAAATTCTAACTTTTTCTAATAATATCAAAATATTTATATTTTTTGTTATACAACTTTTCTAAATTTTTGAATAATGTTCAACATATTTTTACATTTTCTAATAAAATTCAAACATTTTTAATAACATTAAAAATATTTCTATAATAATATTTGGTCCGTACATGCAGGGATAACTTGGGCATTAGTTAATAGATAGGGGTTAGTTTCTACATTTCATGTATAATAGTCAAAATATGCTAAGCAAAATGATAATTTTGGGAATGTCATTTTTAAATGCAAAAATGTTGAATAACATGTTGAATGCTGAATTATTATTTAATTAAGTTAACATTTATCTGTAACTTATATCTTATATGCTAATATGTATGCTGTTTAGAATTATTTACCAAACATCACCTATATTCTTGGGTTGGTGCACGGGAAACGTTGTTTATCTGTAGCTTATCGTCAGCAACGTTGTTTCGTCTTTTACGTGCCAGATCATCATCATCTCCGTGTTTTCTTTTCCCATCTAGAAGACACCACCGACTCGCATGAACCAAAAACTGGTACCGTATTTCCAGACGCCATTTGTTGAAATAAAAAAAATACTCTTGTTTCTATAGGGTTTTTGATTTTCAGGCTTTCTTCGGAGCTATCATACACATGGTGAGTCGCGCTTTTTGTTTCTCTTTTATGTCGTTTCTTTTTTTGTGATTGATTCGATTCTAATGTTGTCGGTTATGTGATTGGCGTTTCGTATCGACGTTTACTGTGTTTGGATCATTTTTCGGAAGTTTTTTTTTTTCTGTGAAAGCGGAAAACATGAATTGGAAATTAGATGTTTCTTATTTAGAGTCCCTTTGTTTGGCTTTGTCTGATTTTATTGCCCTGTGACTTTAGTTTTTTTTCTTCTCATTCGGTTGTTTTGACGTCCTTGTTTAGATTTATCGAGTATTACGCACCTCATTTGAGGTTAATCCTTCTTGAGCGAACTTCGATTTACTTGTTGTTGGTTGACACTGGCTTCTCTTTTCAAGAGATTAAGACAACAGTGAAATTGCTATGGTGACAGTTTCAGGTTATCTGCTGATTGATTTATTCATTTAAATTTAAAACAGGAGAGATTAAGTTAGAGGGAGGAACTGGTTGGTGATATGCAGGCCTTCCACCTGCTGATGTGAATGATCTGGCCTTGCTGTGGTTCGTTCTTTAATTGGAATTGTTGATTTTTCTACTTGGCAATGTATTTTCGTAATTTTAAATCACATTCCAACCGCTGGAGAAGGGATTCCATTCGTCTATGATGTAGGCTTCAATTTTAGAGGGATGATAGGGTTCACTTCTCTAATAAAAAAAGTGTGACAATCGGCAATTGTAGCATTGGGAGGAATAAAACTTTGTTTTTATCAGTATAAACAACGGAGTAATTGGAGAGTCAAAATTTTGGCATTTCATTCATTCCTTAAAATTGGTGATCCCCACAAGGCTACTCGGTTTTATGAGTTTTACTTCACTCTGGCTTTGGCTCAATTTTCTCTCCAGGTAAATAAGGACAGTGCATGTAAAAAGGAATGACTAGGTCAAAGAGATAGATTCAGGAATCAGGATACCAATAAACATTATTTTTGGATTCTGACTATTTTTATGTGTGCATTTGTTAATGCCCATTATTCTTTTCAGTTTTTCTGTGTAATGTAATATTTTTTTGTATGATTGAAAATGCTTGCATAGGTACTGTTCCTCAACGATCGTAATACCAAGTACTTCTAGTTCTTGACGAGCTTTAATGTGATCAGATTTATAAGTAAGCGTCTCTTGTAGAATATGACAGCAAAAGTGACTTACTTCAATGGGGAGCTATCCTATGACACTAACAAGCAGGGACAGGAGGTTATTCAAAACCGGAGGTTATTCAAAAATCTTGACCATAGATAAGGCATTCTCCTATCAACAGGGCAAAGCTGACTAATCTACTTGATCTTTATTGTAATTGTATAAAGGGCTCGTGTCAGATATTGGTTGCGTTGATCGGCAGCTTGCAACATCACATCTGGAACGACTGATCTATGAATCTATAGCTTTTCACGTAGAAAGACGTCAAGAAAGCTTGAATGAGAATAGTTGATTCAATATAGGCCTTTAGACTCTTCCTACTATCAAGCGACTACAGGCTAAGACCCTCTCCTCTCATGGTTATCTCTTTAGTTTCCTAGCTCAAAGAATCCCGTCATGGGTGAAAGCACAATCACAACTGTCTAATCTCGTACTTAAAGGGGTTCGCAGCGTGCTTTATGCCTTTCCTTCTTACTCTCCTGTGCAAGGAAGGGAATCGCTACTTTGGATGCAAGGTTGCCAGATTCATATTTGGATTCTTCAAATGATGTGGCTGATGTAGCATATGAAAGAGAAGAAGCTCTTGGTCTCAGCTGAGTGAAACCATCCCTACCCCGCTAATTCTGAATGCAGTTTCCTAAGTGGTTGAATAGGGATGTACTTGTGTACCTTTTTCCATTAGCTCTAAATAAAAGAGTCCTAAAATGGGTTAAGGTCAAGGGGAAGAAAAAATATCCATTTCAAACTTCCGCTTCCATGCCTAAACGTTAAGGGTGCTTGTTGCCGTTGCCCCGCTAGTAATTAATCGCCTTTCCCTACGCTAAGCTAGAGCTATTAGAGTATAGTTTGAAGGATATACGATCCAGTGTTTTGAATGTATCTCCAAGTGCTTTGAATTTGATTATAATTTTGTATGGCCATCAATTTATTATCCGGATACTGATCTTCAAAGAGTTGTTTGATAAATGATGTATTGACCTGCTTATAGTATCTTTTTGGCTTTTGCTTATTTTTTTAATTTTAATTTTAATGATATAGTAATCATTGTGCATGAGCCTTGTGTTTGGGTATTGTTTATCTATTTGATTATAGTACCTCACTACGTTGCAATGAATCAGTACTCCCTCCTTTATTCATATGGTGTTCAATGAATTACTTAATTTTTTCTGGGGTCTTTGCTCTTTAGGATCCAGTAAAAATGCAGGGTACTGTGCTGGCAATCACGGATGATGCAGTTCTGCCTCTGAGGGCAGTTATAGATGCAATGAGGGAGCTTGGGCATGAAGGGGCTGAGCAGTGTGATCCTCAAATTATCACTCAAGTGTCTTCTTTAAGTACGTTGCATGACTCTCATTGTTATTTTTAAGTATGCCTTAGTTCGATCTTTCCTTTTTTTCTTTCTCTGTCCTTTCGAGAACTTTACCAACTCTATGTCTGCTCATTCTAAGGAGGGGATCTCAGTCCTCTCCAATTTCGAACTAGCTGTTTGAAAGCTTCAATGTCAGCAAAATTGTTTCAACTAGTTAAAATTGTTTTTTCGTCCTAACATGGCTATATTGAAGACAGAACTGGAGGAACTTTGAATTGAAGGGGATCCCAATCCTTCTAAGGAGGCCATTGGTTTTTGTACTATGTTTTTGTTTTATTTCTCTTTCTTGTCTGGAGAATTGGAAATAGCACCAAAGGCTTTTGGTTTCAACATTCAATGTGGCACTTTGTTGATCTCCTGCTTTTCGTTTTTCAACTTCTCAATTTTCATATTTACCTCTGTTCCTATTATTTCTTTCCTTCATTAATTATGTTATTCCGTTCTTCTTATAGTTATTTTAATGTTGTGGCTCATGTCCAAATGTATGATTCTGCTTGTAATTCATAACAGGTCTGCTGCCAATGCAATCTTCCTCTGTAGATGTTGTCATTTCAATCTGTAGGTCGCTTGAATCTGGAGATTTGTTATTTGAGGAAATTTTAAGAGTGTTGAAGCCCGGTGGGACTGTCCTTGTTTACAAGACTTTGCGTGCTGGTTCTGAGGATATGGATAAGGTTTGAATGACTTTGTTCTTGTCCTGATCAACCGGTACTTTCATTGAGATATCTCATTGCAATTATCTTTGTAGGCCATCTCTGCTCTTGAGCGCAAGTTGCTTTTGGCCGGGTTTCTAGAAGCACAATCTTTACAACTAAAACTGGTTGGACCACCCAACATCGTTCAGTCTTTTGGGGTGAGCTTTAGTCCTTGCGTCTTGTTTTGCTAGCTTGTGGTCAGCACAAGAAGTTTTAGTCATTGTGTCAGTTTTTTGTATTTTAAAGATATTTCCTCCCATCATTTACATCATTAGATGTTAAAGAGGAAGAAACGATCTTTTGGCAGGGAAGGTTCCAGCATTCAAAGTCTGGGATGGGGTTGGGCTATCATGTGTTACACAGATCTAGTTAATAAAATTTGGAGTTGATGTTCAATAATATTGACACATAGCAGAAAGAAAAAAAAATGTTCTAAAAACCTTGCAAACTGGAACTTCTCTTAGTACTCTTTTTTGCTATTATTTCTATAAACAATATATACCACTAACTATATAATCTGAAGCTCCAATTTTTCTTCTATGTCATGACGCATCACTCTCCTTTTTGTTGCTGTTGTTATGACATTCTGTTTTTAGTTATCGAGTCTCATTTATCTTCTCTAGTTTTTACTTTTTTTCAACCTTGTGTCTCATCGGCTCTACTGGGATTTCAAATCTGACAAGCCAGGGAAATTTCTTCTCGTTTTTAGTGTGATTGAGTCATTTGTGTTGTCAGTTTCTCATATCCCAATGGCTACATCTCTCTCCCTTTAGGTTAAAGCTAAGAAGCCCTCTTGGGAGACTGGGTCATCCTATGCTCTTAAGAAGCCTTCAAAAAGTACATTCAAACTACAGATTAAGGATGATTCAGATTTGATTGATGAAGATAGCCTTTTGACTGAAGAGGATTTGAAGAAACCTCAGCTACCTTCTGGTAAGTTCACCGGAGCATGAACTTATTTCTTTGCAAGTCTCTCCTGTGTAAGGATCCCTGGGATAACATTGTTTCATGCATATACTATGTTTCTGAAGTTGGGGATTGCGAAGTTGGAAGCACACGGAAAGCTTGCAAAAATTGCACATGTGGAAGAGCAGAGGAAGAAGAGAAAGTGCAAAAGCTAGGACTGACGATGGATCAACTGAATAATCCTCAGTCGTCGTGCGGCAGCGTATGTACTTTCCTTTTGTTTTTCTGTGCATGGATCATCTATTCGTAGGGTCATTTTTGGATGGTAATTTAATGAGTTATTAAGAAGATGATGTGATAGGAAAAAGCCTTTTAAGTGTGGCTCATAGGTAAATGACATTTAGTGGACTGCATGTACGATGCAGTAGAAGCAACATAGTCACATTTGCAGTGTTATGCCTCTATCAGGTGGAGCTTTTTAACCATTTAAGGATATCAGTTGCATTTGGAATGTTGAACTCCCCCAGTTTTGAACTCTGCAATTGCTGTTCATTTTTGGGGTTCTGAATTTTTCTATTTACATTATTCAGTGTGGACTAGGGGATGCTTTTCGTTGCAGTACTTGTCCTTACAAGGGTCTTCCACCATTCAAGTTGGGTGAGAAGGTATGTTGTTTATCAGATTAAATGTAGTTTCGGTTGGCCATTTGAACATGTACAAGAATGGATGAACAATAATACCATATTCTTTCTTGCAGGTTTCCTTGTCTGGGAACTTTCTTGCGGCGGACATTTAAACGTGAACTTGGAAATATATTCTAGTTTCTTCTCATTGTTGTTTTCTCGATCCTCTACAAAAGGCCTGGCTGAGTGAACAGCACTTTTTTTTTCTTTTGAAAAAGAATGATATACACTGCAATTAGTTCGTTGCAGAAAACATTTACGGGGATTTTGGTTGATATTTAGATGGTGGAATGTGGGTGGATTTTGGTTGATTTTGAGGGGAGGGAGGGTGGGTTTCAAACTCATTTCATTCTCAATTTTCAATTTTCAATGGTGAAGAAAAGCCGTTCAATAATATTCATGAATGTGTAATATACGAAAGATTATTTTATCTACTCTGAAAATAGAAAATATTGTTTTAAATTTATTTTTTAAAGGAAAAAGAGTAATATGTTCTATAACAAATTTGTTTCATCAAATATGGTCATTGCTCACTTCGTATCCAATTATCCACACTGAACCAAACTGCCCAGAAGTCTTTGAAATGCTGTTGTAGAGACAAGAACAAGAAGCCCTTGGTGGCCGAGCAATACTTGGTCAAGAAAACTAACAACAGTATCTCCAATGGAGGGTGCTAAAATCTTGAATAGTGCAAAAGAAAGGAAAAGTGAGGTTGTATATTTTGAGAGTTCTAGCCATTGAAAAGTTAGATTTCATCACCAACGATCATATTCTCCCTCCCTCATTTTTTAAAATCTTTTTAATTTTTCCTCAATTGGATGTTGAATTTAGCACCAAACTCTGTTGTATAACACGATCTAATATTCATCCCTCGTTGAAGTTCAAAAAATAAAAATTGAAGATGCATATTCTGAAAATTATTGAAGATAAAACATCGAATCCATCTCCGGTTGGAGGTGCTCTATTTCAAACCACACAACTCTAATTAATGAAGTCTATGACGAGATGGAGTCCTATTAATTTACATAAAAGTATCTTTGAATGATTAGACTATAAGACTAATCAAATAAAAAAACACTCATGCGTGTTACCAATAATCGACTCATTATCGAATGATTCTGTGGGTTGTCAATCGACAACCATCAATGAATTTACAATATATATTGTGCATATTTAGTTGTTCTGATAGGTTGCATTATCCGTCATCAATAATCAACCGCATGCCATTCCCAGCAACAGTGCTTCCCGACCCGAATAAAAGTTGGTTTGTGGGTACGGGTCGAATCGTGACCGACTTGAATCTAAAAAGCCCTTCCGCCCCATCTGTCTCGCGGATTCGTTCAACTTTGACACTCCTCCATTGCTGCTGTTGTCTTCTTCGCCGTCCAGCGAACGAAAGATAGCTTCTTCGCTCAGGCAGGTACGCTTCTTTCGTCTCTCCTCTCTCGTGGTTTCTAAATGGACTGAGTATCCCTATCCTCAGCCCTAGTCGGGGAGAGCTCTTCTCCACGCGGCTTTTTCTCTCTTTAAAACAAACCCTAATTCCTTTTTTCCTCGACTGGTAAAGAACCCTTAAGATGAGGATCGCGAAAACTGTACTGCGTCATGATTCTAATCGTTTATCAGTGCAGGAGTATAGCTGTTGTTGATTTTCACGAATACGATTGAGTAAAGACTCCTTTTGTTTTTCATTATGTTTTTAGAGCATACATCTTAAACCAAAAGGTTATATTAACATCGAGTGAAATTTATTTTGTTGAAATACAATTTCAGAAGTACATGTTCGATTGTAATATTGTATTGATTGTGGAAATTCCTAGGTTTAGAGTTGCGATGGCCATTTGAAGGTTTTTTTCCTGTGTCAGTTCCTTTTTTATAAGCTTCCTCTGGCTGTTAAGTGTTAACTAATTCTTTTGGCATGAATGATTGATGCAGTGGCTGTTGTTCTACTGGAATATTCTTTTGGGAGACACTTGTTGATGCTATTTATTTTGTCTGGTTCTTCGCAAGTTTCTCTGTTTGAGGAGAAAAAAAGAGAATGCTAGGCAGTTTACCAATCTTGCCTCTTCCAGCCCCACCGTCTGATGGAGATCTTGGGCCTCTTCCTCTATCCCAGTTGCCAAGTGAAGAAGAGAATTCTACCAATGAAGAAGAGAGCAGGTCAAGCTCCGTTCCAACACCTGTCGCAACTCATACAAGGACTATTGGGATTATACATCCTCCTCCAGATATCAGGAATATCGTGGACAAGACTGCCCAATTTGTTGCAAAAAATGGACCCGATTTTGAAAAAAGAATCATGGCCAGTAATGCTAACAATGCCAAGTTCAACTTTTTGAGCCCTACGGATGCTTACCATACATACTATCAACATCGATTGTCTGAATTTCGTTCCCAAAATCAATCTTCTGCCCAGCAGCCTCCTTCCCAGTCTGCTGATTCTGCACTAGAGTCTGGTCCACCTGCTCCTGCTGCTGATAGCAGTGAAGCTGCTGCAAAACCTGACACTGCAGCTCAGTTTAAATTACCTGTGCGTAAGGTTCTTGAGCCCCCAGAGGCTGAGCAATATACTGTTCGGCTTCCTGAAGGGATTACAGGTGAAGAACTGGACATCATTAAGCTAACAGCTCAGTTTGCTGCTCGAAATGGTAAATCATTCTTGACAGGATTGGCAAGTAGGGAGATGAACAATCCCCAGTTCCATTTTTTAAAGCCAACTCATAGCATGTTCATGTTTTTTACTGCCCTTGCGGATGCCTATTCAAGAGTATTGATGCCTCCAAAAGGTTTGACAGAAAAGCTGAAGAGGAGTGTTATTGACATGACTACTGTACTTGAACGATGTTTGCATCGCCTGGAGTGGGAACGTTCGCAGGAGCAAGCTAGACAGAAAGCAGAGGATGAGATTGAACAGGAGAGATTGCAAATGGCGATGATTGATTGGCATGATTTTGTTGTGGTTGAGACCATAGATTTTGCTGATGATGAAGATGAGGAGTTACCCCCTCCAATGACCCTTGAGGAGGTTGTACGGAGGAGTAAGATATCTGCAATGGATGAGGATGAGTTTGTTGAGCCTGGAAAGGCTGTAGAAATGGAAATGGATGAAGAAGAGGTGCAGCTAGTTGAAGAGGGCATGAAGGCTGCCAGCCTTGATGAGAATGATGTTGAAAAGAAGGTGAAGGAAAACGAGGAGCCAGAGCCACCAATGAGAATTGTAAAGAACTGGAAGAGACCGGAGGATAGGATCCCTGCAGAGAGAGACCCAACGAAGTTCACCGTATCTCCAATTACCGGCGAGCTAATTCCAATTAATGAGATGTCCGAGCACATGAGGATTTCCCTTATTGATCCAAAGTATAAGGAGCAAAAAGAAAGGATGTTTGCTAAGATTCGAGAGACAACTCTTGCGCAGGATGACGAGATTGCTAAAAATATTGTGGGACTTGCAAGAACCCGTCCTGATATCTTCGGTACAACAGAGGAAGAAGTTTCTAATGCTGTCAAGGCAGAGATTGAGAAGAAGAAAGATGAGCAGCCAAAACAAGTCATATGGGATGGTCACACTGGAAGCATTGGACGCACTGCAAACCAAGCTATGTCTCAGAACATCAATGGCGAAGATCAGAATGATGCTAGTAACAATGATGGGAGGTTCCTTCCTGGTCCTACTGCTCCTCCTCCTCGACCTGGTTTGCCATCCATCCGTTCCCTGCCTCCACCACCTGGTCTGGCCTTGAATCTTCCTCGACCCCCTAATGCAGCTCAATATTCAGCTCCAACTAGTGGTGCATACCCTGTGCCCCCACCACGGCCACCAGGAATGCCAATGATGTCATCAATTCCTCAACAACAGCCACCATTGCCAACTGGTCAGCAACCAATGATGATGCATCGTCCACCCCAAATGCATCCACCTATGTCTATGAACCCACCTAGTATTCATGTTCCACCTCCACCTGGATCTCAGTTTACTCCAATGCCAGTTCCCAGACCTTTTGCCCCTATGCCTGTTCCTCCTCCTACCATGCATATGATGCCGCCGCCACCACCTCCTCAAGGAATGCCACCACCTCCACCACCTGATGATGCTCCTCCACCACTTCCAGATGAACCAGAACCAAAGAGGCAGAAGCATGATGATTCTATGCTTATTCCTGAAGATCAATTTCTGGCTCAACATCCGGTATTTGTCTCTTACTTGTTTTTCTAATATTTCTTTGTGTGGAATGGGCTAAAATATTTTTTGCTTCTTATCCTAGAAAGGTTTCTAGTTCACATTATTAAGTTTTGTTTTTTCTTGCAGGGTCCTGTTCGCATCAATGTGTCTGTTCCCAATGTTGATGAAGGAAATCTCAAAGGGCAAGTCCTTGAGATTACAATGCAATCCTTGTCTGAGACAGTTGGCAGTCTGAAGGAGAAAATATCAGGGGAGATCCAACTACCAGCAAACAAACAGAAGTTGAGTGGAAAAGCTGGTTTTCTCAAGGACAATATGTCACTTGCGTATTACAATTTTGCAGCAGGAGAAATAATCACTATGTCTTTGAGAGAGCGTGGTGGTAGAAAGAGATAATTGGGCTTCTTGACCAGATTAATTAAGGTTTTTGTTTCTCATGATGAGAACTTCCCAAGTTTTTTATTATTTTTTGCATTTTATTTGGGATCATGGTATTTTTCCTTATCATGCTTTGCTGGATATTACATTGGTTATGTATCACCAAAATACCTATGTAAAACTATTACTGCTTCTGAACAGATGGAAAGTGTGGTATCTACTACAGATATGATGCCATGGCGAGTCTCTTAAGGGCAATGGGAAGTAGAGGTCTTCCTTTCTCTTTGGCAGTAACTTGTCACTGAAGATTCCTTCCTTTTGCCATTTGCAATTGACACTCTGAAAATATTTGTTATGCAGTAGTGTTTTATTTATTTATTATTTTATGGGTACTTGCTCTCTTGTTATTGATTTTGATATGTTGATGCTGGATTTTTTTTTCATTTGTAAAGGTAGTGATCAAAAGATGGTTTTGTTGGAGTTGGGTTATTCTTTTGTAGGTAGGATGCAAGTGCACTTGGCAGGTGGATCTGCAGATGGTTTATACAGTTTTTTACCTGGGATGTACACCAATAGGTTGTTCCTTGAAGTCGACACCACTTTCTTAACCAGCTATTGTCTTAAAGCGGTTAAGGTGGTTTCTGTCTATCTAATTTCATTGTTTTTCAATACAGAATGCTTATTTGTATGGCTGGATAGTCTGTGCAACCCATCAGATGCCACATGTTCTGTAGAATGTTTGAGGCAGGTGGGGATTATATTTTGATTTCTACTTAACTACTTGAAATATCTCTACACGTTAGCGGCATCGCTGTTTCATTTTGCAGCATCTCCATCTCATTGGCTATGTTTTGAATTCGTCTACTTTGATATATTTTGCAGCATTGACCTGGATGGGTGGCTGTTCAAGATGGAAGAGAGTATAGTATAAAGTTATTCATTTTTTTATAGGTTGTCTCCTGATTATGGTCTTGGAATGCCTATTGCACTTTCTGACATCTTCTAGTTAGATGATACGTGCAAGGTGGCCTCAGTCAAGCTAGTAGTTTTGCTCAAACTATAGCGTTAAAAAAGATACATGGATCTAACTTTTGAGGCATTCTAGGTATTGTTTTATTGAACTTTGATTTGTCCTAGAGCGTTAGCTAGATACATGAAGGCCTGCTTCTGAAAATCAGTAAAGCAGATTGGGATTTGGGTAGAGGCAAGTTTTATATTTTAGTATTGATAGTGTTTTTGAGTGTACAACTTGGAAGTTACGGGTTAAATTTCTGGAGGGGTTGTTTACCATTTAGCAATTTACATTTTACAGTAATATTGCAAGTTCTCTACTTGCTAGACTATTTTTTAGCCTGGCTTGGAAATGCCTATTTCGCATAGTAAGGTGCTAGGGTTTATGCTTCAATGGCAAAATCTCCTACTTGTCCAGCAGGCTAGAAAATGTTTATAGGGGGCAGAAGTACTGTTAGTTAGCTTTATCTATCATTTTTATTTGTATTTAGTGACTGGGATTCTTCGTATCTGACAGTTTTAGGAGATACAGCCAATGTCTCATCTAGTTACTGGTATTGCATTATCCAGACGGTTTTTTACATGTCTAATGATCCCATACCCAGCTGAACTTTGTGAACTTGCATATACTACCACTTGACCTGTGCTTCATAATCCCAGCCAGGATTATGTGCTCAAAATTAGAGAAACCTAATAATCCAAAAATCTGTGGCAAGTTTTGTTGTCGTTTGATCTGAAAATGAATTACCTGGATTAAAGTTTCAGTTTTAAAATCCTGTCAAGGAAATGTTGTGCATCTGCGAAAAAAATGTATTGAGTTTCAATGCCAACCTGATTTACAATACTGTAATCCTCTGCAATACATTTGTTTCATATGAATAAGCACCAAAAAGGAAGTCCATGCAAAATTGGAGACAACTATCTTTCCACCATGTGTAACAAAATCTAAAAGCCTGGAGATGGTGCAGATGGAATTAGATTATATACTGAGTATGACTGCAATGTAACTCCATAATTCTATACGAGTCAAAAACAAGAAACGACATCGTTATCCGTCTAAATAATGTACTTCACTTCTCGTGTATCTTCGAAGAATTCCGAGCATTTGTCAAGTATCTCGAAAGAGAATATGGGCAGCCGAAAAAACGAAAAAGATTGTGGCAATCTTTCTTACCAGGTCTCTCACTTTTCTGCGAATTTAAATGGCTCAAGTAAGTTTCACCTTCACATATATAGCATAACTGCTGCCACAGGAGTATGCTTAATCCAATCTCCAGAGAGACGCTTGCAACAAATAGATAAACAAGAACAAGTCCTCTAGCAGAAAGGAATGCCGCTGAGCTCAACAAAGCAAGAATAAGTTCCTTTAACGATCTCAAGGCCAAACCACCACTAAGCCCATTTAAATGGCCAACGGATTTGTATGCCAGAGGTAGCCAGACATGAAACCCTGCGTACACAGACATGATTGAAACATATACTGTACTGACAACAGCACAAGTGAGGAATGCGACAAAGTGTCGATGATTTGCTGCACCAACACAGTTTCCAATCTGCATGATGTTAGCAATCCAGAGTTAAGGGAATGCTCAGTACAAGAATAACATTCTAATTCTAGAGACCTGAATTTCAAACATGATAAATCACATGCATAGACACATATATATATATATATATATATATATATATATATATAATGTACTGTGAAACTGCTAAGGGAAAAAAAACAGAGGCTTGATAATAAATTATCTTAAACTACTCAACAAAGCTATTCTTGGGAATGATCTCTTAAATTTCTCAACTGAAAAAATCCAATTTCAGAGTAGAACTGATGTTGCAAAAAATAACTTAGAACATGATGGTTGGATATCAAAAAGAAAGAACCGATATGGAGTGGGTGCTCAGAAATTCATAAATGAAGAATGAAAGTACTTGATATCTCTATGGGGGGATTGATTCAAGTACAAGATTTTGAAGAAAATAAATTTTGAGGTCAAAGACCTATTACATGGCCCTTTGGGGATGAGAAAGAATGAGGTTCCATCGAGAAGAATTTAGAAGCCAAAATTTCCTACTAGGATTGCATTCTGGACGAGGGAGGTCTCTTGGGGGAGATGAGATAATGATAATCTAAAAATTGCAAAATACTACCTAGCTTTGTGAAGAGGTGATTGATACAGTGATCATCAACTTAATTTGATGGTCTAAGAGAACAAAATGCTCAGTCCTTGGAAGTTGCTTTAGTTACTTGCCTGAAATTTTGAAAGGGAGGGCTACATTTTATTTTTCATTGTATCTCGCCAGTAAGATCCTATTGGAGTTGCATCTAGAGATCGGCCATCTAAAGAATAAAGTTATTGGAGGTTTTACCAACTTTTCAATGCTACTTTAAGATTTTTACTATTTTAAGAATTTAGTCTGAAGATGACCGTCTGAAGACTGGATAGAAAAATAGTTTGAACTAATTTAATTGTTGCAGTATATAGTATTTACCTCCTTTGGGATAGAGTTTTTGGTCATAAAACTCGAGATGTCATTTCCCTTAATACTACCCCGTCATAGAAAGAAAATCCCCATGGTTTTAAAATTTCAACAAAGTAGACATCTTTAAAAAATATAAGCACCAGGAACTCCTAAACCTGGAGCATTAATAAGGTCTTACGCGCCTCTCATTTTAATAGGAATGCAGTTTTTCAAAACTATGAAACCAATACCAGATCAAAAAACATGCTCCTGACAGAAATATGTTTCAATCAGATAGCAGAAGCGTCTATGTAACATATATTATGTGCATCACATTTACAAAATAAATATTTAAAAGAAAAAAAAAACTTACAAAAGGGCAGTGATGATCCATGTCCAATATGCACATTCTACATGATCGGCAATGATGAGTTATTGGTGACTTTGGCTCTGAACAATAGTGGCAGAAGGTATAGTTCTCAAGGTGACCTTTCCCAACAACTGGGTAACTTCCCCACAATATACTTGGTGGCTTGCCAGCACATTTGAATGCCGCTAAGCTGAATGTTGAAATTGTAGAAATGGACAGGATCATTGTTATGATTGAGTGCAATATACCACAAAAATAGCTAATAGAGAAAACAACAGGATAAACTGCCCACACACCACCACCTGCATATTAAGAAAAATCTATTTAGATAAGATGTAAAGGCTCGAAGAAATATTAAAGCAGAAGCTGAAACATGAAAAGCAACTGGTCAAACATCACATTCTTGGACAATAAAATGTGAGTGAAGATTCTAAATTATAATAACAATTTTCCCAAACTACTTAGCTGGTAAAAAATGTCCATAGGTAGTGAACTCAACAGTAAGTAGGCAAAGTTGACTGATCGGACTGGAAAAATAATCATAGCTGAGCAATAATCTTTCCATCCACCTTCAAGTTCTCATTGAAAACACAGACACTTCTGACATATGTCTACAAAATCATGAGAGAACTGTGGGGGAAGGGGAAGAGAATCGTTCAAATAATGATCATCTGATTGAATGCACAAGGCATAACAATAACATCTTACAGAAAACAAGGATTACTCATGAAGTAAATTAGTAACATTAAGCCCTTATTTCCCCCAAGACATGCCACCTCTTTCTTTCTCGTTGCATATCTAAATGGAGCCATGAGTGCATGACTACCTTCTTTGGCCAGAGTCAAATTTCACATAAAGCTAGAGCAGGCGACAGAGAATTAGACAGGGAGAGGGGGAGAGGAAGGGAGAGGTTAACACACAAGCCAAAGTAATATTCCACTCCTTTATTAGGCATTTGTGGGTCCACATGACTACATGAGGTCAACAAACAAGTCACAACTGAATACAAAGACCTTTACCAAAACTGCAAAGAACACTATCGAAAGATGACGACAACACACACATGGTCTTAAAGAACATCTCTAAAAAAGGAATTGTTATAATCATACTTTTAAAAATTAAATAAAGAATGCCCCAAGTGCAACATTGATGGCATTTCTAAAATTAGTGAATTAATTAATAACACCTTACAAAGTCAAATGAGGAAGAAATAAATACAAAAATCAACCACATAAGCATTATCCATGAAATGATAAAGAAGTTCACGATACATACATATGACAAGTAGCATGAACCCGAGAAGAACACATACAAAGCATCGATCACGCAGGCGTCTCCACCAAAATAAATTGCTTTCATGTTTATGTACATTTTCATTAGTTATTGCTCCACACCAACCGCACCTGAAAGCGGCTGAGTTGGATGTAAGAAGAACGCGCAATCCACAACCCCAGCATGTTGTCTCATGACATTCGATAAGTGTGGATATGATATGCTCCTGCATTTGATATTAATAACGTCGCATAAAAAAGAAATGAATTGTTTCCTTCTGGCAATTTCTTGACAAAAAGAGGAAAATGAGCAGAACAAGAAGAGCAGCAGCAACAAGAAATATAACAAAAAAGTCAGTTTTGCAGTCAACAACTGACTAGTCCTAACTGACCGATTCTAAGCATATCAAGAAGTGAGAAAAAAATATTGAGATGCAATTGAGACTTGAAACAAATCCTGAAAATAGTCGAGTTTATTCAAATTGGGAATTTGGCAGAAAATGGAAATTTGTTAGCAAAATCTTGGTATGCAAACACTCATCCATCAGGAACACATACTAAGGACGAAAAAAAAAGGCTTTGGCTAGAAATGATCGTCGGCCTAAGAGGATGTTAGAGGTGTTGCTTTAAAGATAACTCTGATTAAGAGTAAAATGTCCAACTTACCACTTTAGTACATGTCCTTGTTCCTTTAAAGAAGGAAGAACGAAAATGAAATTGATGGAAGTACCAAAAAAAATTATACAATCAATATCTCTATGGGTAGGAATGAATGGTGAAAGAAAACTCACATAATGGATTTAAACTAGCTTTACTTACTAACTCAAGTAGTGATCCCAAAACATTTTGGACACAGTTTGTTTTATGACCATAATGATTCAGAACAAATTTATCAAAAGAACAAAAAGACTGAAAAAGGTCAACTACAACAAGACAATTCCAACAGAGACACTCCCAAAACCCAATAGATCATATCTAAGCAACCAAGAGTCTTATAGAGTACATTGTTAGTTTGTGCGCATATTAAGAAACCCAGATGAGAATTACATAAAGGAGAAAAAAAAAGATAGCAACCAAAAAAAGTGACATCAGCAAACTGCATACCATATTTCCATAACCAAAAGAGAGCGAAATATTAGGAATAGCAAAAAAAACAAAGCACAGCAAAATTGATCGCAAAGAAAGAAATAGAAAGTTGAATTTACCTGTGGGAGGTCAGCCATGCTGGGACTTTTGATCGTGGAGGTGCAACCCAGATGAGAGTAACACTGAGTCTAGTCGATTGTTATTTACATAGCGTGTGCCTCCATTGAAACGCCAAGTCAATGGATGGAAGTCTCTGTCTGTGGCCGGGGTTCTATCTTCGCCGCCGGTGCAAGACTGCAAGTAGTCTGTAAGCCCAAAGTGGACCACTTCAGAATTGGGCTGGGCAACTCGGAAATGGATTTGGGCTTTGAAAGTAATCCATGACTAGTTCTCTTCAGCCCGTCTGACTTCAACATGTTTAAACTTATTGACCATAATCCCTGGAGGAATTTTTGTTAATATTAATCGGGGTTAATTATACTTATAGCATCAAAAGATAAGGACTGTTACATTTTGATCCAGATATTTTTATTTGTGACGAAGTCATCATCTAAAAAAAAAAAATGAGACAAAATGGCCACCCGATCAGATTTCCTAGAGTTTCGATTAGGGAATTTGCTGATGTGATATATAGTCAACAAATTTTGGTCTATCATATGCTTACATGGCTTCCCCTGAAAAGTTTATATACTCAAGAAGTTACAGAAGAGAGAAGAGAGAGAGAGAAGGCTTTGTAATTCGATTCATTCAAATGTAAAACCTGTGTTACAATAATCATTATTATGGTATATATAATACATCTTAAGAATGTTTCAACGGCTATGTCTGCCACTGTCGTCATGTACAAGCAGTACAATGACTTGACACACTACCGTTGAAAACCCATTCAAAATACGAAACCAGAAACCTGAAGAAACAAGTAGAAGAAGGAGTTGACTAAATGGGTCAAACAACTAAGCCCAAATTAAACTTAGCAGCCCATCTAGCCTAACAATAAAAACAAGCCCAAATGAGCCCAAATCTTCTTCTTCTCCTTCGAAGCTCAGACCCCGTTCTTCATCAACGAAGCTCAGACCCCTTTTCTCTTAACATCCCCCTGCAAGCTTAACATTACTGAATGTTGAGCTTGGAGAGAAACTTCTTAAGGCTGAGAATCGAAATTCCTTTAGTCAATAGATCGCCTGGTTGGTCTGTAGTTCTGGTGTGTTGCAATTTGATGATTCCTTTGGACACCTTGTCTCTGGTGAAGTGGCAATCCAAGTCTATATGCTTTGTGCGTTCGTGGAAGACAGGATTACTAGCTATATGGATGGCAGCTTGGTTATCGCAATGAAGCTCCATTGGATAAGGTATGTGGATTTTGATTTCCTGAAATAGATTTCCAATCCATTGTAGCTCTGCCACTGTGACTGCCATGGCTCTATATTCTGCTTCAGCGGAAGACCTACTGATAACTTGTTGTTTCTTTGATTTCCATGACACTAGAGAATCACCTAGCTTTATACAAAAACCAGTGACTGATTTCCTTGTGTCTATGCATGAAGCCCAGTCAGAATCACAATATGCCTTTATCTGCAAACTGTTAGTTGCTGGATAGAATAAACCTAGATTATATGTGCCTTTAATATACCTTAGAACTCGATGTACTCCTTTCATGTGTAATGCAGTAGGAGTATTCATATATTGTGCCAAGGTATTGATTGCATAAGATAAATCAGGCCTGGTAATTGTAAAATACATCAATTTTCCTACAATTCTTCTATATTCAGTAGGATTTGATAATGGTTCACCACTGTTAGCTGACATCTTCACATTTATATCAACAGGAGAGTTCATAGCTTTAGCATCCATGAACCCGGTTTCTTTAAGGATATCTAAAGCATACTTTCTTTGATTTATTAACCAACCTTTATGAGACTTGTTAACTTCTAAACCCAGAAAATAAGTCAATGTACCTAGGTCCTTAATTTTAAAACATGAGCTAATGAATGCCTTAATCTCTTGAATAAGATGAATGTCATTCCCCCCAATGGCCATGTCATCTACATATAGTAGGAGCATGACCATTTTATCACCTGTTTTATAGTAAAACAAAGAGTAATCAGCTTTACTTTGGATGAATCCAAACCTAAACAAAGCTTCTTTACACTTAGTGTTCCATTGCCTAGATGCTTGTTTTAAACCATATAAAGATTTGTTTAGTTTGCAAACTATGCCTTTAGGTTCTTTATCATAACCTGGAGGAAGTCTCATGTATACCTCTTCATTTAAATCCCCATTAAGAAATGCATTGTGAACATCAAGATGACACACATGCCATCCCTTAATGCTTGCTAAGGCTAGAAAAATTCTGACTGTGGTAATTTTAATAACTGGAGCAAAAGTCTGAGTGTAATCATACCCTTCAATTTGACTATAACCAAGAGCTACTAATCTGGCCTTGTATCTTTCAATTGTTCCATTTGGATTATATTTAATTTTATAAACCCATTTTGATCCTATAGCTTTCCTCCCAGGTGGAAGCTGAACTAGATCCCATGTATTATTAGCTCTAAGAGCATTGATTTCATTATGCATGGCTTGTATCCAGTTGTTGCTTTTAGCTGCCTCACTATATCTAGTAGGCTCTGTATGAGTGTCTATTGCAGCAAGAAATGCTCTGTGTGATGCAGAAAAATTAATCATGCTTACACTCTTGCAGTGATCAATATAGTGTAAATCAGTACATGGCAGTAACACAGTGTTGCATTCATAATTTTGCAAGTATTTTGGTGGTTTACTAATTCTCTTGTTTTGTGTCTGCTTGATCTGTTCATCTAATATAATATTCTCTGATGTTAAGTCCTTTTCTAGAGTATGATCCTCTGTTAAAGCAGTTTCTGGAACAATATTATCTAGACCTGATTGTTTAAGAAATGGAAAAATATCTTCTCTAAACACCACATCTCTGCTAATAAAAATATCTCTAGTCTCTAAATCCATGACCTTATATCCCTTGACTCCAATTTGATATCCTAGAAAAACACAAGCCTTGGATTTAGGTTGAAATTTAGATGATACAGGTCTATTTGTTCTAGCTATGCAGAAACATCCAAAAGTTCTAAGACCTTCATAATCATATTCCTTCTTAAATAGCATGCTATATGGAGTCTTTTTGTTCAGAACATTAGTTGGTAATCTATTAATCAAAAAGGTTGCTGTTTGGATGCAATGACTCCAAAATTCTTCAAGAAGTCCAGAGTGAATCCTAATCGACCTAGCAACATTTAGGAGGTGTTGTTGTTTCCTTTCTACAACACCATTTTGTTGTGGTGTGTAGATGCAAGTCCTTTGATGAACTATCCCATACTTAGTATAGAAATCATTCATAATAAACTCACTTCCATTATCTGTCCTAATGCACCTGACCTTCTTGTCAAACTGTGTCACTACATATTTCATAAAAAACTCAATGTGAGTTCGAGTTTCTGACTTGTTTTTCATTAAAAATACCCAAGTAGTCCTTGAATAGTCATCAACTATAGTTAAGAAAAACCTATAGCCCTCAATAGATTCAACACTGTTTGGTCCCCATATGTCCATATGAAGTAAGTCAAAACAATTCTTAGTCACAGATGAACTTAAATTGAATGGTTGCCTTTTCATCTTACTAAAACAACAAATATCACAATCTGCCACATCATCAGTATTACTAGAAATCATTCTTGTTACATTATAAGATGGATGGCCTAACCTATAATGCCAAATCTTAGAAGTTACAGAATTCAAAACATGCTTATTTCCTAAGTCTTCCTGAACTCCAAAATTCCTCTTGATTCCAGTGTCCATCAGGTACAATCCATTATGCAAAATCCCCATTCCACTCTTCTTGTATGTGTTTAGATCCTGCATTATACACCTATCATTGGTAAAATTTAATGCAACGTTATTATCCTTTGTTAGTTTGCTAACAGAAATCAAATTAAAAGCAAATTGTGGCACACACAGAACATCCTTTAGAATCAATCTACCCCCAAAAGTCACTGTGCCTACTGCTGTGATAGGTAGAGTGCTCTTATCAGGTAATATAACAGTAGCATCATTTATCAAGTTGTATGATTTAAGTAAATGCATGTCACACACAACATGATCCGTGGCACCACTATCTAATATCCATTTATATGCATCGCATTTAAAATGATTACCTCCAACTCCAGTGGCTTGATTTACTGATGTTGAGACATGCTCATCATTTCCAATTCTAGTTTTGATGTAGGACATGATCTCCATCAGTTTCTCATCAGTCATATCCATTTTCTGACCATTTGGAATAGAAGTCTCCACTTGATTCACTGAGTGTTGTTTTGCTTGATAAGAACCATTACTTGTTTTCTGCCTTTTGCCTTCTGGAAATCCCACAAGTTTGAAGCATTGATCTACTGTGTGATTATTTCTTTTGCAGTATTTGCAAAACAACTGATCTTTCTTTCCTTGAGAACTCTCTTTCTGTGGTGGCCTTTGATTCTTTGTAATATTGTTCTTAAATTGTGTTGATCCACCTCCACTGTTCCCTTGAAAAGCCATTGCCATAGTCTCTTGTACAGAATGATTCGATTTTGACATGTTCAGTTGTGTCTCTTCTTCCTTTATCAACCCTAGAGCTTTGTTGATCTCTGGCAATGGATCCATCATCCATATCTGTCTACTAAGACCACGATAAGCATCATTGAGACCCATCAAAAACTGTGTTAACATCTCTCTTTGATGCTTTACATGAGCCTTAGAACATCCACACCTTCCCTGCTCATCCAACTGATCATATTGCTCCCATAGTGACTTGAGCCTAGTATAATACTCCATTACAGTAGAATTATCTTGGCGTATACAGTATAACTGCCTAGAAATTTCAAAGAATCTTGCTCCATTGAAGGAAGAAAATCTGTCTTTTATATCCATCCAAAGATCATGTGCTGTATCTTTGTCTGACATACTGGCTAACACAGTTTCAGATATGCTGTTTGTAATCCATGTTTGGATGATACAATCGCAGCTGGTCCAAGGAACAAAATTCTCATTGTCTTCACTTGGCATTTTCAAACTCCCATCAATGAATCCCACTTTGTTTCGAGTCTTAAGAGCTTTCAAAGTGCGTTGGCTCCACATGGTATAGTTCTCACCAGTGAGTTTGAATGTGATCAGGGTGCTGGTCGTGAGGTCACCAGGTAGAATGGTGTATGGATTTAATAAGGCACTCTGCGAAACTGTACCTCCATTAACAGCTCCAGTAGCTGTTCCTCCAGTCTGTATTCCAGGTTCAACATGGCTCCCCAGAATCGTGTTTTGTACTCCATCAGATGAAGTCATATTGGCAGCAGACCTGGTGTTTACCATCGATCCTCTGATACCATGAAAAGTTTATATACTCAAGAAGTTACAGAAGAGAGAAGAGAGAGAGAGAGAAGGCTTTGTAATTCGATTCATTCAAATGTAAAACCTGTGTTACAATAATCATTATTCTGGTATATATAATACATCTTAAGAATGTTTCAACGGCTATGTCTGCCACTGTCGTCATGTACAAGCAGTACAATGACTTGACACACTACCGTTGAAAACCCATTCGAAATACGAAACCAGAAACCTGAAGAAACAAGTAGAAGAAGGAGTTGACTAAATGGGTCAAACAACTAAGCCCAAATTAAACTTAGCAGCCCATCTAGCCTAACAATAAAAACAAGCCCAAATGAGCCCAAATCTTCTTCTTCTCCTTCGAAGCTCAGACCCGTTCTTCATCAACGAAGCTCAGACCCCTTTTCTCTTAACATCCCCATCAACATATGCTTATTTATAATATTTTTAAAAACTAATGTGGTAGTTAAAAAAAACAAAAAAAAAAACATGAACCCTAATTCCCTTCATCTTTCTCTTTCACCTGCCACCTTCATCTTTCTCATCACCTGCCACCGTGATATTCCATAGCTATATATATATATATGATTATGTTCATAGTTTCAAAATTCTAATTCTCATTCTTTCACACAAATTCAATTGATTTAGACCATGATCTCTCAGATTCCATTCTTTCAAAAATATTTGAATATGTTGATGAGTCCAAATTTTAACTTCACTTTTTTTAAAAATCAAGACTCATTTTTGAACATTTGATATGGTCTTAATTTCAATCGTGAAGCACATATATGTTTTTCAGCCTGATAATAAGATAAGTTAGTCATAATTCAACAAGTGACCACAATAATATTACTTTAAACTCAAAATCTTCAAAATCGATATGATTTGGCCAAAAGAGAGTTTCACCAAATCCAATATCCAATTTCACAATAGGGGGCGAATGAGCTGGGTAGCGGTACCAAAATTATAATGGATTCGTCAAAATTGATATTGTCCTTCAACCAAAAGAAAATTTTGCAACAACCCTTCATGTCATACCTTAATGTCTGCTATCCAAAGCCTTTATTTAACTTTAAAATATTAGGGGAAAAAATATAAAGATGGTATCAACTCGAAGATAACCTAGATGTTACAACACAAAATTCAAGCTAGCCGTTACCTAACATATTAGCCAAGTCTATAATTCTTTTGCTAACGACGAATTCTTACAAGAACATCTTGGTTGCATAACACGGGGAAATGCATGCTTACCATTCATTCGGTCCTCATTTTGTGCGTTGGCTGCTAGTTAAGAGTTGATGCCTAGTGACTTCAAAGTTCTATGATGATGCTGACAAAATAATAGATCGGATTGTCAATCCTGTGGCCAATCTAATTCCCCGGCACTGTTATCACTCAAACTCCATGATCCTTCCGCAATCTCCTTAAACAGTTGTTCCCAGCCCCAACTTGAGTATCCCAAGAAAAACCAGTAGTCCGCGATAGATTGATGACCGTACCTCAGCTCTTCTATTTCACTAATTGTCGCTTCCTGATCAAGAAAATGAACTCCCGGTTCAACTTCCGGGTGCTGCATTAGCCCGCCTCTTTTAATTAAAGCGACGAGAGGCTTTCCATACTCTAATAGTGGACCCCCAAAGGAAAGAGGAGCCTTTTTTAATGTATCTAGACCTTCGTCTAACTCACGAAGAGAATCCCATCTAATATGCTTGTTAAGGATCAGACCTTGAAATCCAGTATTTTGATCTGCCTTCACTATAAGTATGATTGAATTGTCAAATGGCTGTGCAGTTACCTTTTCAGTAGCAGTAAGGATGGAGCCAACCGTGACATGAGGGACTGTTTCATGCATTCCTTTTGAAGTCTGAGGTTTGGCTAACATCTGCTCAATGTCTCTTTTTGGTGTTTGAGTCTTTAGTATGACTTCATGGATCTTATCCTTCGCAAAATTAGGTTCCCCATGAAGTGCAGCCGGAGATAGGTCAGCAAATAAATTCCGCTGTCTACCTCCTCGATCAGAAACATTCCACATAATTCCTAAAGATAACAGAGGAAATCAAAACCACCAACTACCAAAACTCTGTAAATGCACCAAATTAAAACTACAATAAACAGTAATGGGAAAAAAACCATAAAGAAATTCTTGTTAATTGCTAGTAGCTCAAGGCAGATTGTTATAAAGTATGCAGCTCACAAACAATGCACATGGTAAAAAGATGCATAAGGCAGATCGTAGATGTAAAATGATAAAAATAACGGATTTGGTAAGTGTACTTAAGCTACTAGCAATTAACGACTTAAATCATATTTTCTAATTCTACTTTAAAAGAGTCATCGGTCGTCACAGTTGTAAAATGTTCGGTTTAATAGGGACCTTGAGCTTATCCATCCCTGTAAGGCACGGCATTAGAGCTTCTCAATTTCCTTCAACGACTAATTTATGAATGCAAAACAGCGACATAAGATTCCAATCTTTGAGAAAGATTACCCTTCTCACTGATGAGATGATGAGCATTAGTTGCATGAGCACCTATAAACTTGAAAATATTAGCAACCGTATTATCACCCTCGTAAGAGATTGCAGTTTTACTTTGTGCTGGGAAAATCACCACCGCAGGATAAACTTCATGCTGCACATACCCCATTGGCCCATAAGAAACACAAAATAAGAGTCATATAAGAATTATGACGGATATTAATACTGATTCGGACTATTGAAATAATTTTATGCACAACAATAACTAGAGATAGAGAATCCTAAATCAAGCATCCTCAAAGTATATTCAACAACCTTAACTGAAAATTGCAGCTTGCTAAGCATACAAGAAAATATAAATTATAAACCAGCTTGATTATACAAAGATTCACCAAGATACAGCTCTGCATTTTCTACCCTGGAATCCCTAAAATGGCCAGTGCAATCATAAAAAATACGAAACACAATCCAATTAGACAAACTTTTGACCCATTAGGAAACTGAAATGACTGCATGTTTTATATCTTCCTTTTTGTTGGGCTTAGTGTGGTTGTGTTTTCGTGCTGGGTTGAATAAGTTTACTCAAATATATCCCCGTGTGATCAGCCTATTACCCTAACCTCCAACAATAAAGGTAAAAAAAAAATGAAGGACTGAACAGCAATTGTCCTCTATTTCTTTCAAATCTAAAACAAGATTTAACAAAGGTATCTCATCACAGAAAAAATATTTGCAAACTCAAACAACTATACAAAATTATTCATCTAAATCTAACAACACCAAGTTATGATCCATCCATTCAAAAGAAACCAAAATTACTGAAAACACAATTACCACTAGCCACAAACATCAAAGGAGGGATATCTTAAAGACATTGAAATAAAATGCAAATGTCTTTTTCTAAAATTTCACTAGGAGATATTTTACGCAAATTTCCAAGACGTACCCGATTTATTGATTTCAAGATCACACTGCAGTCATTCAATGTGCAATCCATCAAGTAAATCAGCGGAAGCTTCGCAAGAACAGTCTTTGAGTTTTCTGCCACAAATCAACCTAATCATCAATATCATATTTACAATTAAAAGAATACGTAATTTTCACAGAACATGCACTGGTTGTTAGATTTTCTAATATCAAGCATCTGTGAGGGAAAATCGTACTTTAACAGAATTCACTAAGGCCTTGACCTACTACATAAAAGATCTTTAAGTCGCCGAAGGACTTACATCCTATATAAATTAGGGAAAAAAACCACATAACATTCACTTCCACGTGTTATCCCACTTCGACAAACTACAAGAAAAAGTTACACATTCTTTAACTTACCACCAGCAAAAACTTTTGAGCCAGCACTAGATTCACTTTTCAGACAGGTTATGTATCCCTTTAGTGCCCGATATACTTCACGAACCACCCACTCCATTCTTAGGCAAAACCCACACCAACTATTGCTGAAAAGCACCAGCACATCCTTGTTCCAAACATCATGGGTATTTACATTGTAAGATTGATTAACCCCAATAACCAGCTCGGAGAACGTATCAGTTGTAACTCGAGGGATAGGATCCACCTTGTGAAAGTCCAGATTTACAAATGGTGGGACAGTCGCCTTCCTAGGTATGTCATTAGCAATCTCCGAATGCTGATAAGGAATAAGACTTCCATTAAGAAACCCATTAAGAAAATCCGCCAGGGAAGAATTGCTTAAAATAGTCTCTTTCGGGAATGCATAATGTTGCTGCAAAATTGGGTCAGTTATGACCACAGATGGAATCTTTAGTCCACCTGTCAGAGCTCTAAGTAACCGGTCATTACCATCACAAAAGAAAAAAGAGCCCTTAAACTTCTGAAATTGATGCTGGAGTCCATCTGACTCGTCTTCTTGGGAAGAACCACCATTTCCTGCATTCACAACTCCACTAATATCAAGTCTATGATCCGATACTACCTGCTCATATTTTGCGGAAAGTAACTCCAAACTTGTGTCATCATAAGTCATCTTCTCTTCATCTAGCTGAGTGGAAGATTGCACTTCAGTAGGTTGAGATCTTTCCTCGTTACCTGGAATAGATGCACTTTCTGCATCTGGAAACTGATCTTTCTCTGCATAAACATCTCTACTGAGGATTTCCTCGGGCAGTATGGATGGAGTTTCATAAGCCTGAACCCCTTTTTGATCGGGTAAAATATCTGCGACTTTAATGTCAATATCATCAGATAAGAGTTGAAAACCTAACTCCTTTGCAAGTGAACTAAGCTTTGCTTCCTTCTTTTTCCGAAGAAGGAGCTCCAAAATTTCTTGCAAGGAGTTCCCTTGCAGATCTGAAGCTATACTATCTAAAGCAACCTTTCTTCCATCCTTTATAATCTTGATTGACATCTTCTTTACATTTTTCTTACCTGTCATAACTGGTTGCTTGGAACTCCTTGCTTTCTGATAAGCCTGGATAGATGGCATTTCAGGCTTGTCAACTCGGTCCTGCTCCACCTGATAATGTAGTGCTAGTTCTTTGAACACATTAAGGACTTCTTTACTCTTTCTTCTAGTTTCTGATGAGTCAGATGACCTATCCACAAACAGAATCATTGATGCCTTATCTCGAGGTACAGCAGGCTCAAGCCCATCAATGTCAAGCTACATAAAAAAGAAATATATTACGAAGCGACAAAAAAATTTGACATTAATAGGGAAGATAGGGGGAAAAAAACAAAAAAAAGCATAAATAATCCCGCGGATCTATATGCAAAAATATGTGTATAGGGTGAGAATCAGGAAGTTCGTGAAAATCAGTATGACCATGTCCTTTCACAGATTTCCTACTCTTAAATATATGCATTACAACACACTTGCATATTAAATAGCTGTCAAAAATCATATTACTGAAAAAGTGAAAATGGACAAAATTCACATAAAAGGTCAGTGATTGGAACGTCATTGAATAACTACACAACATTCCCAATAACTACATAATAGTCCAACACAAGCAATAAATAGTGAATATAAATCCTAGGAGAGCTTTAAATTCAAACCAAGAAAGTCCATTTTAGACAATCTGAAAGGCAAAAACTTCTAAAATGTGGTACAACCAGATACGCATTTCAGCACTCGAATTCTTTTAATGAGTAATAATAATTTTACAAGAAATGAATAAAGGTGCCAACTAGGTTGGCTGGTAAAGTTTTTTTATATTGTACTGAATCATGCCTAGGGCGATAAGGAGTTTGGAGGGCTATTCTGGGTTGTTTAGTCCCATTGGAACATGCCAAAAACTAGGCACAGATTATTTAATGAATCAATTTAAGCAAAATCAAATGTTATTTTCTCAATTTATGCTAACTAATTCTGCAACTAAAGCCAAGCATAAATTTGGGCAAAAGGCAATATGACATTCGAAAACTCTTCACAGGACTCGAATACAGAAAGAAATATAAAATATAAAATAAAGAGCAAAAGGCAATATGACATTAGAAAACTCTTCACACAACTGGAATATAGAAAGAAATAGAATATAGCATATAAAAGTACCTCTCGAATAATTGGATTGTGCATCTGCAAAACACTCCTTATATCCTCCTCTTCTTTAAGAATCTTTGAACAACTTGGACATCCACTAAGGTAAACCATTACCAGCCATGAATTCGCTTCTTGTAAACCAAGAGATGAAACCAATGATCTTTCTGAAACAATACCAAATCTAAGTCTTTCAGGAGGCAGAAAGAACTCTCTTGCAACAGTCATGAACCTAGGGAAGAAAGTTTTGAACTTTTCAAACTCTTCAAAAGTGCATGACAAACCAACACCTGGCTTTAAATCCTGAGTCTCTTGGAAAGTATCTGTGTCATTTACAGTGCTGTATTCACCAAACCATGGAATGCCAGGGGAGCTATCTTTCATGTCACATTGCAGCTTTGCATCTTCCATGGCCTGTTTCTTAAAACAGAGGAAAATTTTCATAATTTTTGTTAGTGACATTAATATTATAATCTCTCCTTTCAAAAATCAAATTATGAACAATTGAAACTAACAAAAATTATGAAAAATTTCCTCTACCGGCAACCTGCTGGTTACTTTTTCCTCTAGGAGTTGTCATTCTGTCCATTTCTCCACTGAAGTTCGATCCAGAAAAATCCCCTAACAAATCAAATTGTTCTTATCAAAAAAGACAATTACCATGTTACAGCATCTGAGAACCAAAAAAGACAGCTTATCAAAGAAAAGAAACTATCAATCACATTCTTCAACATTGCAATTGTTTAGAAGAATTCAGAAGCATGCCAGTAAGCTCCTGATAGTTTCTTAGTTCACTATAATACCACTAGCTATAGCATGAAAGGCATGCTTAAAATGGATAGAATAATCTTTGATTGCCCAGAAACCACCTATAGAAAATGTAAGGGGACTACATGAAATCTTGTGTCTGGACCTTTGAAAACTGTGACTTTGATCTGTGCTCTCTTTCAGAAGTCACATATTTTCTTAATGTTGCAATCCTATTTTCTTCAGACATGCTGTTTATCAATAATAAATTCATCTTCTACATTTTAAAAATTACCAAGTACATAAATATGTGCATGATCAATGAGCGTTACCAAAGAGTATAACCAAGATTATGTCACTCGTAAAGCAGACAAGAGATTGCTAATTATGAATGGAGCCCTCAAGCTAATAATTTTCATCATATGGAAAGAATTTTTGAATGGAGCAAATCAATTCCAAATAACAACAGCCAAACATTTGCACTAGCACAAAATTTGAAAATACTGTGGGTTAAATAATGATGATAATCAGTACACTAACTTTCTCACTAACATCTTCACCAGTTAAATTAACATATGAAACCACAAAGACATCCCCTGAGGAAGAAAAGGGGAGAGGGTGCTGAAGGAATGGAGAATATATGTGAAAGTAGTCAATTATAATAACAAACATAATATCTATAAACTACTAGGACATACACGAACATTTTCAGCAGCATTTGACCACTCATTTCAGCCTGTGACCCATGATCAGTTCATAATGATAAGCAATCCATCATATTCAGCGCAACCTAGATCTACACGAGGATTGCAACAAAGTCAGATGATGATTAAAGAAATCATCTGAAACTAACCAACACAAATTTGTTCACCTTGCATGCCAAAACCCATTTTGGTTCCATTCCTCTTATCCTCGGCCATTAACAAAGGGGTCCATTCACAAAATTCCAGGAGAAGTACAGCCTTGTCAGTTGATTCAAGGAATATGTTCAAGTCTTGAGGAGTCCTCAAGGTTTTGAGGGGAACTTCATCAGTCAAAACTGGTAGATAAGAATGAAGCGAATACAGTATATTTTGGGCACGGAGTTTTCCTCGATACTTGTAAGACAAAGAATGGTGATAGTACAAAATTGTTATTTTCTCTACAGCACCAATAGCATTTGTTAGCATCTTTTCTGCATTTCTGTGCATAAACATCAGCTTTAAGGAGCCATATTCCTCCGCTCTTGCAGTAACCAAGTGAGCTACTTCCCTCATTATGGATCTTGACTCACCACACCCTGTGCATCAAACAGGTCAAATAAAATAAAATTGAAGTTGTAACTATTTATAAAAAAATCAATAATAGAAGCAGTAACGATGAAAGAGAACATACTAGCGAGGATGAAGATCAACAAGAAGCATATCACTTGCACAGTTGCACCCATAGCACAATTTTTGTGAACATAGTATATCACATATGACTACTTCTGTTTCAACTTATGATAACAAAAGGGTGTCTTCTTTCCCTAGTGATGCCAGATGAGCATAAAATATACTGTAACTGACAAATAAAATTGACTTGATATACATGGCCAAATATCCAAGGCCGCACAGGTAATGCAACTTCAATTGTAGGATAAAGTTGGGGTCATGAAACGAATACGAACCATACGAGGAGAAGAATACACTTAAGAACAGTGAAAGCAAAGAGAAGGAAGCAGAGGAAAATTCTAGCAGTTGTTGCATTAAGGCCGTCACACTATGACTAGTAAGATCAGCCCAGTAACAATGCTAGTTTGGCCCATTGTGAGCAACTATGAGTCAGTTGGTTTTTCTACCATTATTATAGATGCCAAGTACCTATATTAGCAATCTAAAACATCATAGCTGAGGGCATATAATAAACATTCAGCATGTCAACAAAAAAAGTGCAGCCAATGAATCAAATAACCCATCGGAATATATGCTATACATGCCAACACACATTGGCTTAGGAAAATAATGACCATTTTAGTCAGTTATTTGTGAAATTCCTCAAACTCCAACATAATTTGGCTTATTTTTTCCAATTGATGCTCCATTTCTTTCCACCATAATTTTCCAATAAGCAATCACCTCTTCATTGACTAACAGTTCTTTAATCACAACATAACTTCTCAAATATATCTAGGTACTGCTTCACCATTGTACATCACATGAATTCTCAATCAACCAAAATATCACCTGAAACTATTTAAAGACACGGAGAATAGGGTAGAACTTACAGGGAACAGTGACAAGGAGGAGTATATGAGGGTGAAGACGGATCTCTGAGGAGAAGTTTTGCTTTGTAAGGATCTGCCATTTTTCGATGCCGTCCGATTCAGAATTGACGTCAGGTGATGCAGCGAGCAGAATCGGAAGAAGCAAGAGCAGCAACTCCCCTTTCATCAGTTCGACAGGGCTATGCAGTACAAAATCTTTGATCCTCTCGCTCTGAGTCCTATTCGGGAGTGTAATATAGTAGAGGTTGTTTTGTTGCAAAAAAAAAAGTTTTATTGAAATAAAAATATATTTTTGTCCTCAATTAGACGGCAACCCCTGCCCAACATTATCCGTCTGTTATGCAATTGGTTTCACACCTGTCAAAAATATTATGTAAAAAGTTATGTAAAATATTGTAAAGAGTTTGATTTATTTTTTTATATTAGTCTTTAATTATGATATTTTTAATGAAATGACAAAAAAAATATTGTAATAAAAAATTAAGAACAATATTGAATAAAAAATTAGGATTATTTGGTGATAAGTCCTCTATATGGACTTCATATTCTATTTAGTCTTTTTGAAAAGTTTATAGCCCAATACATCCCCAATTATTTGAAGCTTGGCTCTATAAGGACAACTTTAAGTTTTAACCTCTATTAATGACAATTTTACCCTCCCCTCATTTAAACTTATCCTTATTTTTATTAGTACATGATTGCTCTTTATTTAGAAATTAATTATTTTAATAAAATAAATATAAATACAATCTCATAAAGTCTGGTGAAAATTATGTCTCTTATCTATATATTTTTAAATATAAACTAATATTTTCACTTTTGATGAATCAAAGTGAAGAGTCGATCAACCAAAATTTTTTTCTTTCATGAAAATTAAGTACATGCACTCACATGTATAAAAATTACTTGACTCAATAACATATGCATATGCATTAAAATCTGTGAATCATTATATTATCGAAATCAACAATGAAACACTTATGCATCAACAAAACATTATCCAATACAAATGTCAATATTTTTATTACATTCTTCACTAACAATCAAATCCAATAACTTATGAAAATAATATCATAATAAAACTCAATTCATAATTTAAACAAAACCAAATATTAGAATAATTTTTAGCCGTTTTGGTGACTTTTACGAAAGTCCTCTGAATTCTGGGTAAAAAATCCTTTGAATTTTGGGTAAGAAATCCTCTGATTTTTTTTTTTTACATAATTTCAAAAACTCTTCTGAATTTTTTTGGTGAGTTTTGTCAAATCCTCTGAATTCTTGAAAAGTTTGAGAAATCCTCTGATCATCTAAATTTTTGGTTGTTTTTTTGTTTAAAAAATTTAGAGGATTTCTGGTAATAGGGTATAAAGTTTAGGGTTTTGAGGTTTAAGATATTAGTGTTTAGAGTTTAGGATATATAGGAGATTATAATTTATTATTTATAATTTTGGGGTTTAGGATTTAAGGTTTAAGATTTAGGGTTTAGGAATATAAGTTAGTAAAATGTTATGATTTTCTTCTTATTTTTATAAATTCTTCTTAATTATTTATAAGATTTTTTGTTCAAAATTAAAACCAGAACTGTTAACATTCAAAGGATTTCTGAGAAATTCAGAGAATTTCTGGTTAAAAGGTTTAAAGTTTAAGCGTCCAGGGTTTAAAATATTAGAGTTTAGTGTTTAAAGTTTAGGATTTTGAGATTTAAGAGTTTAAGATTTAGGATTTAGTATTTAGTATTTAGGATTTTGAGATTTAAGATTTTGGGGTTTAGGATTTAGAGTTTCGGGTTGTTTTTTCTTTGATTTTCAAAAATTAATCTAATTTTTATTATATATTTTATTAAATCCTCTAAATTTTTTTGCTTAATTTCAAAAAAATTATGATTTATTTTGGTAAATTTTGCGAAATCCTCTAAATTTGAGACAAGTTTGTGAAATCCTCTGAATTTTTGGTTGTTTTTTGTTTGATTTTTCAAAAAATTTATATATTTTTTTGATATATTTTTATGAAATCATTAGAATTTTTTTGCTTAATTTTGAAAACTTATTTAATTGGTTTTGGTGAGTTTTGAGAAATCCTCTGAGTTTATTCAGAGGATTTGACGAAGGAACATTTAAACATATCGATCATGGGTCTCATTGGAAAGAGTTTTTCATGCTGATTTTAAATCTATTTTTTTAAAAAAAATCCGACATGTATTTTGAGAGATAAAACTGTTTAAAATTTTTAAAAGAAAAAAAAATAACAAGAATCTGATGATGTCATCATATGTCATCCACATAAGAACTTATTGGAATAATGGTAGTTTTGTCTATAATTATTTAAAGGATGTTATAAAATATTGAAAAATTGAAGGTAGTAAATGGAATACATATTTTTATTAAAGGACTTATTGGTGAATTCCCCTAAAAAATTTAAATTAGACACATAATTAGAATTCTCTCATAACATTTAAAAAATATTTGTAACACACAATAATTTTATAAATATTAATGTGCATTAAATAATAAATCAGCTACTAAAAATAAATTGTGGATAGTGCAGCATATTCAGGGTCCTTATAAAATTCCTCAAATCTCTACTAGCAATTGTTCTTTCCTCACCAGCAGAGAATCAACAATAAGCAATTGCATGTAAATTAGCCAGATATGGGAGGGTAGGATGGTCTTTGAACATCTTCAAATTATGGAATGAGACGTTGATTCAGATTCAGCGTCTCGTTTTGGACCGCGTTTAAGCGGTCCAAAACGAGATTTTTTGGGAATTGTTTGGTATGTATCACTTTTTTAGTGAGTCTCATAACTTTAAGCAGTGAAAAACGTATATCAAACGGAGTCATAGTTTTTAAAATCGTAACATATCAAATTGTGAAAATCGAAGCATCAAGGTTTTCGAGATTCAATACATACGATACGTTGAAGGTTGAATCATTGGTTTATAATATTTAATAAATTTATATATAATATATAAATTTATCAAAAATAAAGTACATACTATATATACTATATAGTATGCTATCAAATTACCAATTTAAAATTATAAGTAATTCAAAAAACAAAAAACAAAACAATGGTAGTTTCATCATTCATGAATCAACCTATATAACAATATGTGTATGAAATATTGAAATCAGTTTATGACGAACTGATCAAATGAGCTACAATGCTACATCAAAAGTTATAAACATAAATATTAGTTTAGCCCTAAATCACGAACTCGAGTGTGTCTGGGAGAGATTGAATTGAAATTGTGTTTTTGGCTCTCTGTAATATAATTACCATATTATACATATGAGAGTTTGTCTCATAAAGTATAAGCTGAGAGTGTCTAGAGTATGGGTGACATAGTATACGTTACAGTAGACGTTGATCCAACAGGGAGCATATCTCAATGACTTAACGACTTAATTGAGGAAAATCATAATAATTAGAGCTCAAAATGTCATTTGCACAAACTTGTCGGTTTACCATGGTTTTTCACAATTTGATAATTTGATCATGGTATTGACTGTTCGATTACATATATGGTATTATTGGTGGTTCTAATAGGAATGTTTGACAAGGGTTCGTTTGTTTTACAATTGCATTTTATTGCTTTAAACTGTAAAAAATGCAATGTTTAAAGCTATGAAAAATGTTATGTAAAAAGGCGTGGAGCCCAAAACTTTAAACTGTATAAAATTATGTAAGTTGTTTGGTTCATTTTTCTGTTAGATTAATTTTATAGATAAAATTACAAAAATAAATAATAATAAATAATTGAAAATTTGTAAGAGATGAAGAAGCAATTATGTAATATGATTGTAAAATACTGTAAATCCCACAACTTTAAGTTCTGAAAATCTATGGGATGACAACATTTCATTTTGCACAACTTAAAGTTATGGGGCCACAGCTTTAAGCTGGCAATAAAATGTGACGTTTGATTGGCACAGCATTTTATGTAAACCCCGCAACTTTAAAATGTGCGAAATATTAAACAAATGCATCCAAAAATTGTCCTTATGATATACTGGATTTTTTCAAAAAATGATGCACTGACTAAAAATGTTTGACAAAATCATACCTATCAAAAATGGGTACATGATCTCCTGTATTTTAACTCAAGAACCTATTTTAGGTGATCTTCGTTATATTAACATTACTTTAATCATATCTCCATTTTAACAGTAAATCTAATATTTTAATATATTCAAACATAAAAGAAAAGGACAGAGAAGGGGATTAGTGGAAGATAAATAAATAAAATATTAATTTTTTTTTGATTTTGAGGATGATGTTCCATTCCCCAACTTCGGGGTATGCAAAAACACTAACCCCATTTTAAGAGATCATATTAGATAACTATTGGAGGCTTCAAAATGAAAAAAAAAATTATATTCAAAATAGGTTTTTCCCATTTTGGAATACCCATTGGTCATGCACTTAGGGTTTAAGGGCAACTTAAAGGTTGCGACGTAAGTAACAAACCTTTCAGAGCCTGCAAGAACGAAGAGAGGGTAGCTCTTCTCGGTCCATTTACACTCTAATGTTCAAGTCAGTATATTTATCAAAGATAGATCAAGAATCGAATGTTTCAATTTAAATTGCAAACCTTGATTGAGTATCTCGTCATTCTTTTTATAAGGGTTGTAATATGTATGTTAAGATTGTCAAGCCAATAAGATTTTTCGGTTGTTGGGATTCGTGGTTGTGATTTTAACTATTTGGGATCATTCAAATTATTTGTTATATTTTTTTGTGATGATGATTGATTAGGGGTGAGCCATAAAGTAATGATAGAGTGAGTTAATATTAAAACAATATCACTTTGATATGCTCAATACATTTTTGGTCCATAATTTTTTTTTATGTATATTTACAACACGTAATAGAATTACATTATATTACAAATATAAGGATATGACACTTTTATTTGTAACATAAATAAATGCTAATAAAACAAAGGGAATTCATATGCAATAAGAGGAACCATGAATTTATGATTTTTAAAGAGTATTTTTTATATAAAAATGGGTTGGGTTACATACTAGTGTCACCGATCTCTTTCTACGCCCTTTGGTTCAATTCAATGAACTTCAACTCGCGTGATCTTTTGTTTGTGTCACCCGTCATGCTGACTAGATATTAATTTTTTTCCTTAAACCACTAAATGACAAAGTCAAATGTAATTGTGTTTTGAATATTATATACGTATTTACTAATAGTTATTGGATTTGTGAAATAGCAATAGTTAATCTGCAATTTTGCCAAATACCTTTAAAATAATCACCATAAGTTAGACTCGAATATTATACATTGAAGGTTATGAGTATATTTCAAGATCTAAGGGCCACACTCTTTCTGAACTGCATTTTGTGTGTATCCATTTTTCATTATTTTGTTGAGATATATATCGATTGTAGTTGTTATCATTTGTGGATTTTATGTTTGTACCTCTATCTATATTATGTTTAACGTGCACCATTTTGCCTTTGAGGGGAAAAAAAGTCAGCTCACTATCATGTATGCATTTTTATATTGCGACAAATATTTAATTTAAGATCATGCTTAGGGAGATGTTGGGGAGGGTTGGAAGGCGAGAATTTCTCTGAACAATTGCTTGACACGAACATCTCAATGTGCTCACTCATATAAACCCTTCATTTTAAAGGTTTTGGAGGTGTTCACTCACATAAACATTATCAACCATTCTCAATACTTATAAATATTAAGTAATAGTTCGCTTTTATGAATCCTCCCAACCTAACATCTTCTCCAAGCACAGCCTCAATAGATTTTGTTAAGTAGGGAATGATTTTATGATGATATCATTTTCTCAAACACCTAACTTAAATTCAAGAGAAAAATATATAAAAACATACATAACAGTACATAACAAGACATACAAGATGGCTCGCAAAGACCATATGACATAATATCAACTGAACCAAAACAATCCACAATTGGAGTTCAGCCCAGTTGAAAGGTACATTCAAGTCGCATATCAAAGCTGTTTTTTTTTTTAAAGTTTATGAGTTAAAGAAGAATGACAAAAGAAATATTAACAATGGTGCAAATGCATTAGCCAAGTCAAAACAATAGTTGAATTGAAATATTTTCCCATAGTCTCTCAAGAATCTCATATTGCCGACCCTTTTAGTAATCAAGTGTCAAACACACAAAGTATTAACAAAATACTATACATCAATTCATTCAAAATTAAGTTTATACAACATGTTTCTAAAAAAGAGAGTAGTAGAAGCATAACTGTGAATATCATAATTTTTAAAATCATGAAATATGAACGATGCTTGTTGATTAAAAATGGCTATATACATGGCTTTCTAACATTATCATATAAAATTTATCGCCAACACATCAATTTAGGCATCACTACATACAGGAAAAATCACATCATAAACATTGTAGAGCTTCTGTATGATACAATCTGATTGTTAACATTGTTAGGATGAAATTTCAACTTTTAAATTTATAACTATAATTTACTAAAGTTAATAATAATAAAAAAATTGGAAGAGTACGACGTACCTATGTGTCGATGTAATTTTATGCACCAAAGTTAATTAAATAAAAATAAGAACACAAGTGTTTATGTGGTTTGACAAATTGCATACGTCCATTGATGTCTAAAATTTTATTCAAGTGGTTGGTGGATTTCTACAAAAATGTCAGAGTGAGAGAACTACCTTGTCCCTGGTTATCAGCCTATAGTCCTCCTTTTATAGAGATGAAACGTAACTGCTCTGACGATCAAGATTACCATTTAATCTCTGACAATAATCTCTATGAGGGGTTACATCCCTTAATCTTCGATCATTACAGTCGTTAAGACAACATTTCATTTACCCCTGGGTTGAGACCTTTCCGTTACCCCTAGGTTGAGGTCTTTCCCTTACTTGGGTTGGGTTGATCTTTTGCATGCTCCCCAACGAGCTATCATAGGCATTTTTCATTTCTTACACAACCTGCCATGTTGATTAGACATAACTCATTTTATCATCCACACTATGTTAAATTTTGAAACACCTATTTGAATACTACATTGTTTGCAGTATTACATAATTGTCCTTTATCATTAAGAATCAATTTCTTCAAACCATTTATGCTTTTTACCCTTGAAATCGTAACATATTGTCGGCCATGACTAAAAATTGGCCTTGACAAATACAAAACAACATGAGAAAGTGATTGTCCTTGACTTTTGTTTATTGTCATAGCAAAATAAGTAACTAATGGATATTGTATTCTTTAAAATTTAAATGACAATCAAGAATTCGATGGTTACAAGATCATTCGAGGAATAAATACTTTGTGACTCACATTACTTTATGAAATTATCTTAGCTTCTACAATGTGCTTTCTCAATTTTGTTTCTATCAATCTAGTTCCATTGTATAAACCGGATCTCTAATCAATATTTCTAAGCAATATGATGAGAACACTGATCTTCGATTTTAATTCATGATTTGGAAGATCAAAAGATGTAATTGAATTGAGGAATTGAGCTGTGTATAAATCTTTATAGCTATCGACATTCACATATGTTTTGCGAGCACTGCCATAATTAAAATAAGTTTTTTTTCCTCACCCAAAATTAATAAAAGTATAAAGTCATTCATCATTTGTACAATTTCAAGTGTAGACGCAACAATCAACATTTCATGCATATATTTAGAATCACTCATTTGTTAAAATAAGAAATGATATGTACTATCAACAATTGCACCCAAGGGATCATCCGAGTCCTTAATAAGGAGATTATTCATGATTTCTGTAATTCTCTAAGCATCACTATGTTCTCCAATTTCACCATTATCAATTTTTAATATCCATTCTGAGAACTCTTTTATATTGTTTAAATCAAAATTATCACCACTCGCCTAAAGTTTCATATTTTTTTATCATCCTTAAGACCTTATAAAGAGTTTATCATTGCAAATATGACATCTATTCTTGTTCCTTTTGAAACAAACAGGCAAAATCCTTTTGAAGATTGAAGTCATCCGTAAAACTATAACTTTACCTTCAAAAGATTGTTGAAAGTTGTTATGATTCGAAAATCTAAGAACATCATTTAAGGTGCTATCCAAAGCTTCAAATGAACATTTGTTAGTCATAGGGACTTCATCCCATATTATGAGCTTAGACTTACTCGTCAGTTGAGTCAATTGACAAAAGAATTAAGAGGAAGTTTTTTTTCGCTTCCCCCACAAATTTCTCAATCCAAAAACACTCTACGGAAAAACAAAATTTTAAAAACATTTTAATGACATTCGAAGCAAATTAATTTTTACAAAAGATACCCTTTTTTAAATTTTTTGAAGGAATTGGGTCGAAATTAAAAAAATTAAAAAAATGAGAATCGACAAAAGTAAATAAATGGAATTAAGAGGAAATATGCGAGGATTGCTCCTCAACTATTAGCGTTAAAAATGAATGAAGAGATTCTCTCGTAGAGTAGCCACAAGGCCCACAACCTTACCAAGTCTTCTCAATCCTAATTCTGCACTCTTACCGGCTGCGAGGGTTTCGCGTTGGGGAAATTTGGCAAACTAACCCTTTTTGTAATGTTTTTTTGCAAAGTAACCCTTTTCTTGAAAACTTAAATTGTAACCCTTTTGACCAATGAAAGGTCTGAAATGCCCTCAGTGCAAGATATCCCATTAAAACAACCACTCTCTTATTTCTCTCTCTCCTTCCCGACGTTGGCAAGCACAACTTCCAATTTCCGACCGTCAAATGCATTGTCGAGAGGTGATTTTGGACAGATTCTCCTCTGCCGGTGCACTAACATTGTTGGATTCGAAGCTGGAAACTCGTTCAGACAAGCTACATACTCGTTTTGACCAAGATTGAGACCCGATTACCATATAGGTGGCTTGTTTCAAGCTTACACTTACCACAGGTCAGATCTATCTTCAACACTCTCTAATCTATGTAATGCGTTGTGTTTATCACTTGCTACCTACACTGTGGAAGTTGTCATTTTGTTCGGGCATAAAAATCGTGTAGTTGTTGAATGCCTATATTCTGGGGAATATTCTGTTATTGTGAAGAAATGCAGGTTTGTTTTCCGGATTGTGACTGATTATAGTTGTTGGATACATATATTCTGTTTAGGTTTTGTTTAGAAAGGAGTAAAATAATGTTTAGAATATTGTAACGTACGTTTAGAATAGTGTGAATTATGTTAAAATGGGTTACAAAGAGTAAAATTACGTTTTAGAATATTGTGAATATTGTTTATAATAGTCTCATTTGTATTTAGAAGAGTGTACATTATGTTTATGAATAGTGTAAATGCTGTTTAGAATTTTGTTATTTATATTGTGTGCTTGTCCATTTTTTTATATTCAAAATATATTATACATTCTTGTAGGAATGAAAGAGTTGAGCATTTTGATTCAGTATTTTGGTGAGTGAGAAAAAAATGGCATGCACTACACATATAAAGGTGGGAAAAGTAAGGCTATTATAGTCTCAGAGCTAATTTCTTATGCTCAATTAGTGGATAAAGTTCGTGATATTACAAAGCTGGAGCATTATAGACATGATATCCAGATGAAGTACCTTTACAATGTGCGTTGTCCAACTGAGCCTGTTGAGATTGAAGGAGATGATGATGTTCGTTGTTTCATTTGGTGTAATATGGATAGAAGTATTCCAGCTACTTCTTTATGCATATCTTCAAATACTAGAGGTAATAATGATGTTTTTGGGGATAACATACGAAGTATACAACATAGGGATGACATGCTTAGTTGTGTAGAAGGAATTGAAGAATTTCCTGGTCTTGGATTCAGTAGAAACAACGAGAGAGTGTCGGACATTGATGGAGTAGAACCACATAACAATGAACCTACCGTTCATCTGTATGGTGATGATTTTGATGATCGAACTAATGAGGCAGCCTATGATATATCAGATGATGTAGTTGATGATGCATTCCTTGAAGCAGTTGATTATGCAGTCGACGAGTTTAATAATGCTCGGAATAATCATGAAACAAATAGATCCCATTCTTGCCCCAGCGATCCTTCGATAAATTGTGCAGTCCAGTCCAATATTCAGTCTGACGGAAGTGTAGAGGTTTTGAGAGTTGGTGACATTTTTACAGACAAGAAAGCATTGTATAAAAAGCCTTTGCAAGTACGCGGTGAATAAACACTTTCAATTCAAAGTTATGAAGTCTACCAAAACTCTATTTGTGGTTCGATGCTCTGTTGATGAATGCAAATGGCGGATACGAGCCACTGCAATGAAAGATGTCTCCTTATTTCAGATTAAGAAGTTCTGTGATGTTCATGCCTCGTCCAATTGTCTTACTTTCACTGAGAATCGACAAGCAACAAGCTCGTTCATTGGTGATTTCATAAAGTCTAAATATGAGAAAGTTGGTCGAATTTATAGGCCGAATGATGTGATTCAAGATTTTCAAAAGGAGAATGATGTCAAGTGTAGTTACTGGAAAGGGTGGAAGGCCAGGGAATGTGCACTTAATTCTATATATGGTACTCCAGAAGAAGGATATGCTCAGCTGCCACAATTTTGTCAGATAATTCAGTTAAAAAATCCAGGTACGCAAAACACTGGTGAACTTCAAAATTAAGTTTAGAATAGTTATTTTTTATTTAGAATAGTATTCATTGTGTTTAGAACTGTGCTATTTTTATAAGAATTGTATTCATTTAGTTTATAATAGTGTTTTTCCTGTTTAGAGTAGTGTTCATTATGGTTAGAACAATGTAGTTTCGGTTTAGAGTATTAATTTTGGCGAGAATAGTGCTGATTCGATTTAGAATAGTATTCATTTTGTTTATGAAAGTGTTGTTTGTGTTTAGAATAGTATTAATTTTGGCGAGAACGGTGTTGTTTGTATTTAGAATAGTATTCATTTTGTTTATAACAATGTTTTTTGTGTTTAGAATAGTATTGATGTTTGGGCTAGTAATTAGTAATCATGGCTTTTTAGAACCGTCTTGTTTGTGTTTAGAATAGCAATCAATTTGTTTAGAACAGCAATCAATTTGTTTAGAACTTTGTCTTTGTGTTAAGAATCTCAATCATTTTGTTTAGAACATTGTTGTTATTGTTTAGAATTATGTGAAAACTGGTTAAAGTTCCATGTGTAACAGGTACGATAACTCACATTGAATATGACTCCCAGAATCGATTTAAATTCTTTTTTTGGCTCTTGGCCCTTGCATAAGAGGGTTTATTACGTGCATGCGGCCTGTACTATGTGTTGATGCAACTCATCTGAAGAGCAAATTTAAGGGGGTATTATTCCTTGCGAATGCTCTTGATGGTAATAACCAAATTTACCCATTGGCCTTCGGTATTGGTGATTCAGAAAACGATGCCTCCTGGGGATGGTTCTTTGAGAAATTACGTGGAGTAATCGGTATTATACCCAATCTGGCTATTATATCAGACCGAAATAAGAGCATAGAGAATGGTGTGAAGCGTGTTTTCCCCGAAGCATTCCATGGGGCCTGCATGTATCACATTGGACAAAATATGAAGGCCAAAAAGTTCCCTGAATATGCTGTTAATATTTTCTACAAAGCTGCTAAGTGTTATGGTGTTTCAGAGTTTCAACATGTGATGTGCCAGCTGAGACAATTTGAAGAGGGGAGGGTCTGCAATTATCTGCAAACTGCAGGATTTGAGAGATGGGCGAGGGCATATTGTCCTGTGGATCGTTATACCATCATGACGACTAACATTGTGGAGAGTGTGAATGGGGTTTTGAAAGAGGCTCGCTTGTTACCAATAACGAAGTTGATGAAGTATGTAGTTGAAATGTTACAAAGATGGTTTCACGAGCGTCGAGAGAAAGCACTTGCTATGAAAAATGACCTCACAGACTTCTATGAAGACATCATCCAAGCTCGACGGCTGAAAGCTAGCCGAATGACGGTTGAACCCATAAGTGTCCATGAGTACCATGTAAGAGATGATGACGTGGGAGTCCAAGTGGATTTACAACGCAAAAGTTGCTCATGCAGGGTATTTGACATTGATCATCTTCCATGCACCCATGCTTGTGCAGCAATTTCTGCCAGAAATTTGGCAACGACGCCTTTGTGCTCAAAGTACTATACGACAGATATACTTGTGCTCGCCTATGCTGAGCCCATCTATCCTATCGTCAGCACCGATGAGACTGTTATAGGTCCAGAAATTGTTTGCCCGTTACCTCTAGAACGTGTTGTTCTAGCAGGACGTCGGAAAATACAAAGAATAAAATCAAAAGGTTAGTGTGTTACCTAATAATATTATTGGCATAAAGGTTGAAATGTTTTAGCTCTGTTTATAATAGTATTCATTGTCGTTGGCATAGTTCGCATTATGGTTAGAATGGTTGTCATTCTGCAATTTATAATATTCTGCATTATGATTGTATTAGTTATGATTGCGGTTTGGAATAGCTTTAATACTGTTTAGCACAGTTTAAATTCTGTTTGGAACGTTTTATAAATCTCCACATTATGATTGATTACTTTTGATTGTGATTTGGAATAGCTTTAATTCTGCTTAGCATAGCTTACATTCTGTTTGGAACATTTTATAAATCTCCACATGATGATTGATTACTTTTGATTGTGGTTTGGAATAGCTTTAATTTTGGTTAGCATAGTTTACATTCTGTTTGGAACGTTTTATAAATCTCCACATGATGATTGATTACTTTTGATTGTGGTTTGGAATAGCTTTAATTCTGGTTAGCATAGTTTATATTCTGTTTGGAACGTTTTATAAATCTCCACATCATGATTGATTACTTTTGATTGTGGTTTGGAATAGCTTTAATTCTGGTTAGCATAGTTTACATTCTGTTTGGAACGTTTTATAAATCTCCACATCATGATTGATTACTTTTGATTGTGGTTTGGAATAGCTTTAATTCTGGTTAGCATAGTTTACATTCTGTTTGGAACGTTTTATAAATCTCCACATTATGATTGATTACTTTTCATTCTGGTTTGGAATAGTTTTATTTATTTATGTTTAGATTAGATTTCATTATGGTTTGAACGGTTTATTATAGTTATGTAATATATGTACAATTGTTTGCATTTTGTTTAGAATTTATTTAATTCCGTTTAGAATGGTTTGCTTTATGTTTAGAATTGTTTTATCAATTCGCAGGGGAGACATCAATGCCTAGAATGTGCAGTAGGTGCAAGCAACGTGGTCACAATAGACAGACATGTAAGGAGCCTACGCCATTGCATCCAACAAACAGGTATGTCATATCAATGGGAGTATTGGCGTTTCTTTCCAAATGTAATTTTTTAATCTAAAATACTAACCGTACTTGCCTTTCTGCAACTTGAACAGGTAATGAATGAGAAATGCGTGAATGAATAACACTTGGTTTTTTTTATTCAGTAAGACATTATTTTTCCCACAACCAACAAGTTCTGTGTTATTCGAAAACAATAGTCAACTATTTGTCAGACTGTGTCGGTTTGTTGATAAGGCAATCCAACGAATGGATGTCATCACACGGTTGGATTTTATTTGGATAAGATATGACCCACTATAAGTATTCAATCCCCTGGTTTTTTTAGCTCACCTTCACTTCCCTATTTGGTCACAAAAACAATATGAGCACATCATTTTCAGTTGTCGTTCACTACCCGGGATACTTGAGAAACAACAGTTGGCACTTTTACGGCGCAGGTGAGGGTGAGACTATCTTCGAAGGTATGAGAGTTGAATTTTGGGATCGAATGTATGTTCTATGCCTTCTAAATTCATATTTTAATCTTTTTGTGGTGCGCGATGGTGGTTCATTGTTCTTCCAAAGGCACGGATGGTCATTGTGTTGTGGTCTTGTTGAGCTGAATGAAGAGGTCGACTATTACGATATGGCGATTCATGGTGCAGCGCATGGAGTAGTTCACATGTACGACGTCTTTGAGCGATGATGATGACACAGAACCAACTGTGAAAACTCATTGCCCAGAGTGTCCCCATGCTCAATGTTCTCCTAATGAATGTCAGTATGCTATGAAATAACAGTGATTATGCCATCTCCAATAGCACTTATGACGTCTAAAAATGTTATAAAAACGTCATAAATGGACTTTTCTAAACTGAAATAAATGAAAACGACAGTGCTAAGCTAGATAAAATAATTCTAAACAAAATAAAATAACGATTCTAGACAAAATAAATACTATTCTAAACTGAAATATATTATGTACTCTAAACCAGAGCATGAGTCTTCTAAACAGAATAACTGAACTATTCTAAACTACATAAGGACTACTCTCTACTAAGTAAACTAACAATGCTAAACAGAATTACTACTATTCTAAACAAAATAAATGAAGTACTATTAACTGAAGCTAAACTGTTCTAAATATTCTCAGAAGTATTCAACAGCCCCATTGTCCAAACCAACTCTCAACTGCGATTAGCTTCCTGTATTTTATTATGTCATTCGGTTTAATTACCGATAAAGGAAGGTTTGCAGCAAGTAACTCTATGACTTTAATGCAGAAAACCCCGCAGTCCGACCTGAAAATATAGAAATCAATTAAAATTTCGTGTTAAATTTATTTCATAAAGATTATGTATGAGGATATACGCACCCGTTCAGTTGCTGTGGTACATTGGCTGCCCGCTCAACTCTCCATTGCTCGTCATTTTTTCCCGATATAATTCCTGCTCGCAGCAACACTTTGGGGAGTAGTGTCCGGAATGTCTGCGTTTCATCGTTGAATTGTGCGGCCCTGACATGGCTTTTTAGAGAATCATATGCAATTATTAGTTTTCCTTTGATGTCAACCATCAATGCTATCCAGTGATCTCTGTTGATGTTGAAAGGTATGTATACTTTTTCTAAGCCGGACCATGATAAATTATCCCCTACACCAGCAACGGTATTGTAAAGTCTGTTGTCTCTGTCCCAGTATGCTGGATCAGGGTTATCCTTGAACATAGACCATCTGAGGGTCATGTATAACTGAAACAAACATTATATTATACTACAAACAAAACTATTTCAAACCATTATTAAACTATTCTAAACGGAATCAATAATTCTTCTAAACGTAACAAAACCCGTTCTAAACATAATTAAGCGAACTTACAGCGAATGTAGTCTTCATAATATGACATTTTTGTGGGAAGAGAGTGGGGAATTCTGCTTTTCTCAACAGCATGTAGTGGATGAAGGTATCCAGATGCTGAAACAAAATTCATATAATTTTTTAAGTATGCACTTGAATGAATAAAACTAATTGTAAAATACGCAACAGAATAGATAAACCCACCGAGTCACTAAGCCATGCCTCCTCGGACAGTATCTCAGTGAACCATTTCTTGTTCGCTGCGCACGTGGGAAACTCAAATAGTTGCGTATCGGTCATACTTGTGTAGAAGGACTCAAACTTTTCCTCCAATTCAGCATCCAATTCCCGCTCCGGATTGAATTCAGTTGGAAAATGGGTGGGGACCTTACCTCTCTTGAAGGTTGGGTCAGTGTATGGGGACATGTGGTACTTACTGACCTTGACAACCCTCTTTCCTGGATGTTGAATTGACTCGTCTAGTATGGCTGCCTTTTTCAAAAATTCTTTTAACTCGGGACTGGAGATCACATAAGATGTGTCCACTGCTAAAGGCTTCGGTGCCGAGTACACCATAATATCAGTAGAGGGAGTAACATCTCCTCCCTTTTCATCAACAATTGCCTCTACACTCCCACTCCCACTCCCAACTATCTTCTCACCGTATTCCGGTGTCACATTTCCAGATACATTGTCACCAACAGACTGAATATGCTCAGCAGAAGAAGTGGCGTCAACATTTTTCTCCACAAATTCATCTCCACCGTCTGCATTATCCCTATCATTGCTACACTCCGCCGCTACATCCTTAATCACCCCTTCTAATATGTCATCTGCCTCCTTCTTCATTATCTGCTCCTCATTCACATGCTCACTGTCCTCAATCGCTCCCTTCTTCACCAACTTTCTCTTTCTCTTCTTTATTGGCCTCAATATGTTGAACTCTTCTTGAATAGTTGGTTCACTTGTATGCTGCTGAATGAACCTTGGTGATGTCCTCCTTTCAGACATCACCTCAACCTTGTCATCAGAGGTCATCTTCCTTGGTGTGGCTTTCGAAGTATGTTTTCGCACTGGCACTGGCACTGCCACTGCCACCTTTTTCTCTGGCACTTCTATCTTCCTCTTTGTCACACTCTTCTCCGCTGCCACCTTCTTCTCTGGCACTGCCATTTTCTTCTTTGTCCCCCTCTTCTGCGCTGCCACCTTATTCTCTTTCACCTTCTTCACCACATTTTTTTAGCTTCTTCTCGGTCTCCTTCTCTGTACCTCTAAAAATAGCTTGGATCTCTTCATTTATCTGCTCCATTTTCTTAAGAATGACTCTTCCCTTTAATTCAAGTTTCTTATCTAACCTCTTCTCCATTGCGGACAAATTATCAGCTATGGCCCTCCCAATTTCTTTCACTGAAACACCCTGTAATTGAAAACTTCATAAGTTAAACTACTGACAATTCCATCAAAAATATCTCAAAAACTTTATAATAAACTGTTCTAAACGTAAATAAGCTATTCTAAACATAGAGCAAACGGATCTCAACTGTTAGAAGACGATTCTCAACCGAAAATTCCAAACTTATGATCATCCTTTTCTCAACAGAAATTGAACTAGTATAAATGGAAAACAAACTGTCCTCAACACAAAGTGAACATTTTTAAACTCAATGGAAACGTTTCTCGACAGTAAGTTGACTCTTCTAAAGTGAAAGAAAACTTTCTCAGTTTTTTCCAACAGCCCCATTCTAAACAGTAATAAAACGGTAAGCAACAAGAAAGTATCTCCAAAACTTTATAATAAACTGGTCTAAACAAAAGTAGGCTATTCTAAACAAAGAGCAAACGGATTTCAACTGTTAGAAGAGGGTTCTCAACAGAAAATCTCATACTTGTCATATTCTCTTTCTCAACAAAATGGAACTAGTCTAAATAGAAACAAAACTGTCCTCAACAAAAAGTGAACATTTTTAAACTCAATGGAAACGTTTGTTGACAGAAAGTTGACTCTTCTAAAATGAAAGGAAACTTTCTTAGTTTTTTTACAAAATAACCAATCTAAAAAGTAATAAAATGGTAAGCAACTAGAAAATATCTATTCTAAACTAAAGGAAACTCTTTTTAAAAGTTGTGCTTAAAATTAGTAGCAGAACATAAACATTTAAACATACCAGAGTCGATTCAATTTTAGTATCTTGGTTCAATCTTTGTGATTGAAGGGTTTGTTGTTTGTGCTTTGCAGCATTGAACACCGGTGGCTTAACACTGATGCATACACTGGCATCAGTATACTGTGTGTACTGCTCCTCCGTCTCCGCCAATAATGGTAAGAGATTTTCATGTACCTCAAAGTCATCAATGTCAAGCACATGTTCAACAGCAGCGGGCTTTGGGGATACAGTTGGAGACCACTTCAACATCCGTGGATGTTGGTCTCCATCCCTCGTAGCAAAGCAATCACCCAATTGTGGGACAGCCTCGTAAGCCCATATCTGAAGCAAATTATTGATATACGTGTATAAGTTAAATAAAAAAAGGACTATTATTTTCTAAAACTTGAAGCAAAAACAAAAAATTAACAAATACACTAGAGCTATAATGGCCAATACCTGAAAAGCATAAGGGAACCCTACAAGGCTGTAGTAATCTATTTTCAAGCCCTTCCTCTTGAATTTTTCTGCTCTCCCAACTAATGCTGCTTGAAGTCCTTCAGCAGTTCTTTTGAAGCTCAAAGTCCCCCATGGGAACTCATTGAACTTTTGGAGGTCCATAACTAGATTCAACCAGTTTAGGTCAATGGATAGCTTGGTTTCCTTGCCAAGTAGAACAACCTCAAGAAAGTACACAAGTGCCAGCTTCAACTTCATCTCTGCCTCATTGCATTTAATAAACTTCTCTTCAAGTTCCTTGCATGATATTATTGTTTTCCCTCCAAATAATGAATCAACAATTGCTACCTGCCCAAGTTCTGGCAGTGGATCCAATTCAAAGTCCGGCAGTTCGGAGCATCTCAACCCCGTTATAAGATTAAACTCTTTAATGGAGAAAGTGGCAATTTTTCCACACAATCTAAACACCATCCTCCCTTCTGATTCATCCTTTGGAGCTTTCAATTGCCATAAGAGAACTTGGTGTATGAGCTGGGGATGGTTTTTTGGTGCCCTAATGTCCAGGAACCTTCCAAAACATAATTTCTTAAACTGATCCAAGCAGTTTAATCTGTCCAGTTCATCTCTTATGTGGCTTGATGCTTCCTTCAATCTACAAAGGGAATTAACCTTTGATGGAAATCGGTCTGCCTCTTTTATCTTGTAATCCATTTACTATATGCTGCAAAAAGCACAATTGCATATACCAAATGTTAGAAGTTTGAAGGAAATCAACATGTTCTAAACAAACTTAAATAGAAACATAAATAAATATGTTCTAAACAGAACAATTACTGCTAAAAACATAAATAAATATATTCTAAACATGACGACAATTGTTCTAAACGGAAATAAATATGGTCTAAACACAACGTCAACTGTTATAAACAATATCAATATGTTCTAAACACAACGAAAACCGTTCTAAACAAAAAAAAAACTTTCCTAAACAGAAGTCATACAATTCAGAACAAACAACATAAATAAATATGTTGTCACCATTAACTGTTCTAAACCAAAATAAATATGTTCTAAATATTATGAAAACCGTTCTTTACAAAAGTAAATCTTTTCTTGGCGCATCTCAAACTGGTCCAAACAAAAATAAATCTGTTCTAAACAAACTAAAGCGGTGCTAAAGAAAAAAATGAATCTTCTTCTACATTAAGCTAAAACTGTTATAAACAAAAACATAACTCTTCTAAACAAAAATGTATGTACTCTATAAAACATCCTATTCGGCTCTAAACAAAATTCTTACTTTCACATAACAAAAGTTTAGATGTTCTACACAGGATACCTAACTACTCTAATCATATCCTCTTCTGCTCTAAACAATTTCCTTACATCAACTACACACCTGCATCCAACAAAATCCTTCAATGCATTCAACAAAATCCTTAAGAAAATAACAGGTAAATCCACAGAGCTTTTAACTAAACCAAACAATTGAATGAATCGGGAGGCTTGTATCTCAGAAACCCTCACATGGAATGACATGTAGAACCCAAATAAACCCAAAACCAATGGAAACCAGATTTTAATAATCTTCAACCACAAAAACCAACACATGATCAAAGAATAAGAGACATGCCTCCATTTATTTGCATCAATGGGCAGACGAAGACCCACTACCCCTTTCCGTTTTTTCTCAACGTTTCGAGAACAAATAAGTAAATGCATGACCAAAAAAGAAAATGTCTTACCTGTGTTGGTGATCGATGCAATGGATGAAGTCTTTGACAACGATAAAACAAGCAAAAACCGTCGCGAAGTCGAGTGCTCGACGAGAATGGAGGACAGCGGATTGGGGCTGGGTGTAACTGTGAAGGTAAGAAAACTGATGGAAAAATTGTGTTTGTAGGGGCAGGGGCATTTGAGACCTTTCCATGATCAAAAGGGTTACAATTTTAGTTTTTCAAAACAAGTGTTAATTTACAAAAATATTTTGTAAAAAGGGTTACTTTGCCAAATTTCCCTTCGCGTTGTCCATCAAGCTTTCCTTTTTTTTCTCGACTTTCACCTCGTCTTATTTACGTCCGTCACCCGCGGTGACAATTGCGGCTGTCGAAATGCCGGACTCCATGGACTGGTCCGCAAAGAAGGTTAGAGACACCTTCTTTAAGTTCTTTGAAGACAAGGAGCATGTGAACTGGAAATCGAGTCCAGTTGTTCCTGTCAACGACCCTACTCTTCTCTTTGTTAATGCTGGTATAATTACACTTCATCTTCGTTTACGTTTATACCGTGTGTGGTTGATTGATTATAAAAACTGTGCATATCCTTGGCGAATTTGAAAAATGGACGATCTCTTTTTTTGGAATGATTTTCTTTGAATCATCGAATACATATAATTTTTTCGTAAAAGTAGGACCAAAATTGTGTGATTGCTTTTGCTCTTGCGCCTTTTTAATTTCCTTAGTTATGAAGGGGTAAAATAAGCAAAAAGCATAAACAAAATATGTTGACTTAGTCTGTGTGTTCCAATTTCAGTTTTGATGAGCAATGTTCTGAAAAATGAAACCATTTTTCGTTATATTTTTTTTATTAATGTTTTCTAATAGGAAATTATTTATTGGTAATTTTTTTTCTTCTATATTTTGAATCTGGTTTATTTTTCCCTCAGTTGGGAAATTGCATTTAACTTATCTTTTCTCTTATGATTAAAGTTCATAAAAATTTGCGGTTATTATAATTATGAAGTATTTCAAGTTTATCATAGGATGAATGGGATGGGGGGTTTGCTTTAGAGAAATGAATATTTCTGATGTGACGCAACAGGTATGAACCAGTTCAAGCCAATCTTTCTAGGGACAGTTGATCCCAACACCCAATTAAGCAAACTCAGCCGTGCTTGTAACACCCAAAAGTGCATTCGTGCTGGAGGAAAGCACAATGATCTTGACGATGTTGGGAAAGACACCTACCATCACACATTTTTTGAGATGCTCGGAAATTGGTCATTTGGTGATTATTTCAAGGAAGAGGCCATTGGATGGGCTTGGGAGCTTCTTACAAAGGTCATTTATGAATTTATGTACTTTTTTAAATGGAATTTATACTGCTTAGTTATTAGCTTCCACTTGTTTATTTACAAGAAGTGCCGTTCATATTCACAATTTTTCTCAATCTTCAGTGTATGGAGCCCATCTCATTGCTTCCAGCACTCTCCAGCTTAAGTATGCTGGGTACTGTAGTCTTTTGAATCATTTTCAAAACTATGGAGGAATTCATTGTTCTTTTACACACGCGTGCACATTCTCTAAGTTTACTTTTACTCAATAACTAATTATTGGGTCCATTGAAATTTTAAAGAGAAATCTGCATTCGAACTGGTAGCACTGGCCTAACTCTCTCTGTCCTTCCCCAACTGGCACTTAAAAATAATAATTATGTGAGGTCGCAGTATGACTGTTAAGATTTTGTATGTAATGTGTTTCATGTGGGTGTTTTGTCGCACTTGAGATATGTCAGCTTAGTGCTCCTTTATTTTTCTACTGTCACTGATTTCTTGGACTATTTCGATGAGTTTATCATTAAGATTTGTGGATCTTAATTGCTTGCAGGTTTATAAATTGCCAGAAGATCGGTTTTATGCCACCTATTTTGGTGGTGATGAGAAAGCTGGTCTTGTCCCTGATACTGAGGCAAGGGATTTATGGTTGAAGTTTTTACCACCAGGACGTGTGCTGCCTTTTGGCTGTAAAGTACGTGTTCTTCATTCTTTGCAATCATTTAATTTTTATTTTGAAAGATCATATGCATCAATCCGTGTTAAAAGTTTATTTACGAAGATGGCATTTAAGTCATGCAAGATGCACTTTACCAACTCACTGTCTGAAATGGATAGGTGAAATGCTTATGTGTTGGAAATTAAATATGGGGGAACTTCTGAATTTTGAAGATGTTTTGTCAAATAATATTTATATATCTATATCTCCCTGCACGGGAGAGTAAGTATGGGGCTACTTATGATTTATGAACTGGTTTTTTCATGTACCAGATCCAGATCAGATATAATCATTGAAAAGTTATTTGTTTCTTGATTTTTATATAACTGTGAAGGATCTCTATTAAAATAAAAATAAAAAAACTGTGAAGGATTTTTTTTCTTCTGTTGTCCTTCCCCCGCCGCCCCCTCCCCCCCCCTCCCCCCCCCCCCAGCAGAGCAAATAATTTTAATTGTAATATTCGCTTTCATGATAGGAAACTCCTTTGTGGGCATTTGATTTGTGGCCTTATTGCTTTCTATCATTGGATAGGTTGACCTGACTAAACTCTCTAAAAGGTTGCCCATAAATGCTTTACTTTTATTTGTCAGTTGTTTTTTTAATATTTTACTCCTAACAATTCTTTTTGCCTGTCGAGTATAGTTTGGAGTTCTTTGGTTCTACGACCCTTTGGCAGTTTACTAATGCCTTATTGAGGAACAAAAAATAATGAAAAAACTTCTGCATGCAGCTTTTGGTTTAGTTCTGTGTGCCCAAATGTTTGTGAAGGTCAGTGCTTATAAATTGAACCACAGGAAGACCGACCATCTAAACGACATATAAAAAAAGTTGATTGAGAAATTATGATGAAGTCAATGAAGTGGAGGATTTGCTGCTGATCTTCAAATGCTATAAAAGCAGATCTGAGAAAAATGAAAGATTTTCTAATGTTTCGAAATAGTTTTAAATGAAAGATTGTCTGTTACTTTTCTATGCCAATGTGATGTGTTCATTGCCTATGAGTTATGATACATTGACCCTGATATTCTTGATTTTTGGACCCAATGCCGATCATACCAAAAAATAGATCAGTTCAACTAATTTCCTTTATTGGTCTTTAAGCCTTCTATATGGTGATTATTTATTTACTTTGTATATTGGAGCAGGATAATTTCTGGGAGATGGGTGATACAGGTCCTTGTGGTCCTTGCACTGAAATACATTTTGACAGAATTGGGAATCGTGATGCTGCATCACTGGTTAATAATGATGATCCTACATGCATTGAAATATGGAATCTTGTCTTTATTCAGGTTCGACCTTTACCTTGCTGCTGTGTCTTTATGGCTTGTGATTTTGTTAAGAGGAGTTTATTGTAAGGATATTTTTTGTTTATTACGTGTTATTTAAAATTTGTATATCTCTAAGAGGTAATTCCTTTTTTTTGTGTGTGTGTAGTATGGTGTTCCGACTGTGTTGCATGTATGATTCTGTTTTCTTTTTCTTTTTTCCTCCTTGTTATGGCAGTTTAACAGGGAAAGCGATGGGACCTTGAAGCCTTTGCCTTCTAAGCATGTTGACATGGGCATGGGCTTTGAAAGATTGACTTCTATACTCCAGAATAAGATGAGCAATTACGATACTGATGTTTTTATGCCATTCTTTGATGCTATCCAACAGGTAAGATGAGGTTGCTGACAATATTGTTTGTTTAAAATTCTGCTCTAAAAAATTGGCGAGAGCATCTAATTTAAAAGGAAATTATAATTCTGTTTCAAAATCACCATCTTTTGGCTTTCCTGAAGAATTTTTCTGCTGCTTACTTGGATTATGTGTTAAGGGTGATTCCTTCTTTTTTCTTTTGGCTTTTATATAGTTCACATGTATATATTTTAATTTTATTTCCTATGTCTTCGGTAATGCTAATGCTAGGCAACAGGCGCTCCTTCTTATTCTGGAAAAGTTGGAGCAGATGATGTGGAAAAAATTGACATGGGATATAGAGTTGTTGCCGACCACATTCGAACTCTCTCATTTGCCATTGCAGATGGTTCCCGTCCAGGTAGAGTGTTTGAAACTGGGATTATGTTGCTTATTTGTGAGGTATTTTGTCTTTCTAATTTTGTTTAAAGGCATTATGAATGCAATAGATCATATTTGTTTGTGTAGGTTTTATCAGATTGGCCATTGAGTCAAACAGTTAAAATGAGTTGTTGATGTATATGATACATTGTTGCTTATGACAGTGCTGTTTATTAACCATTTGGGGATTGTCTTGTAGTGGGTTTGAAGTAAATAATGTTAATTGCATACACACATTGATAAATTAATAGTGGCAATTATGCTGAAAATGAAGTACTTGTATTTTTCTTTGCTGTGTAGGCAATGAGGGTCGGGAATATGTTTTAAGGCGTATTTTACGTCGAGCTGTTCGTTATGGAAATGAAGTCCTAAAAGCCCAAGAAGGATTTTTCAATAGGTACAAATGGAAGCCATACTTTTGTTATCATGAATATTTATTGTGTTGGCTATCATATCTTTAGGGCTCGTGAGTCTGCCTACTTTGTTTCTCTTTTGAGAATGTTCAACTGCAAGTTTGAAATCTAGCTTCCTAAACTTAATTGTCAAAGTCAATCAAAAGTATTTTTTTGTGATGTTACACTATGATATATATACGTGCTTAATGGTTGAATGCCTTTTGGTTATGGTCAACAATTATATGATGTTGTAACATGCGGGCGCATAGTGACTGCCATGAGGCCGATGGACTCTAGAATACATTATTATCTTTTTTTGTGATGATGTGATATCATTAAAAAACTTCACCAAGGAGGAGCCGAGAAATATACAAGGTCACATAAGATTCAAAATCGTTTCTCTCATATTATAACCTCCCCGTTGAACAAAAAAAGTAAAAGGTGAAACCTTAATTATCTTATTCTTACTGATTACGTTTGATTTAGGCTTGTAAATGTTGTTGTGAAAGTCATGGGTGATGTTTTCCCGGAGTTGAAACAACGTGAAGCACATATTCGGGATGTAATTGCAGAAGAGGAACAGAGCTTTGGCAGGACTTTACTGAAAGTAAGCATAAATGTTGGGATTCCTTTTGCTGCCTCATTTATATGAAGAAATACATGGACTGTGTTTTCTCTCTCTCTCTCGCTATATATATATATATACATATAATATTAAATTAATGCTGGTATCTGTATATTTTGTTAGTATTTTTATTGGATAACCATGAAGAGTAACAAAATAATAAATAAAATTTATCACTTTTTCACTGATTGAGTGGTTTGCATTTGGGTGAAAAGCTATTTCTCGATTTGGTCTGTGTAAACAGGGTTTTGAGTTTAGAGTTTGATTGCTTTTCTTGGATTTTATTGCTTTATCATTTTGAAAGGCTTCACATTTCACGCAATATATGTTTCCAATGGGCTTGAATTTACCAATCTCTAGTTGGTCTTGTGTCAGAGTTTTCTTTAGAAAACTGATATACTGTCAAATTTTCCCAGGGAATCGAAAAGTTTAAGAAGGCTGCGCAGGATGTGGAGGGAAAATTATTAAGTGGACAGGTGACTACACTTCTGTTGTAGTTTAAACTAATGAGAAATATATGGTCATACTCTTTCTTTCATATTGCACTTATCGACATGATGAATATCTATACAACATGCTGCATGGCTCTTTATTTCAATAACTGGCCAAATTTTTTTCCTCTGAATGAATAAGAATTTGCTTATGTTAGGTTGTATCAGGTTGTATCATGTATTTGTTTTACTTCTTGGGGATTGTTCTCACATTATTCATTCTAGTGACATTACTTACATGATATATTGTACTTCATTTTCTGAATATTACACATTCAGTAACTGGGGTTTAATATCCTTCTCTGCTTCTCTTTGTTCCTTTCATTTGATTTAGGCTCGTGGAATTCACATGTTCTTTCTTGTGATTAAATCATTAAATTTGCTTCTTGGTTTTACGGTTTTACCTCTCAACTTAGCAAATGAAAGAGGATAAGAAGCATATGATCGCCTGTTGCCTGTTGGTAAATTTGTTTCCTTTTCCTTACTATCACTTTTTTCAGTTTCCATGAATATGTTAGGTATCCATACCTTAATTGCTACTGAGGTGGCTGTGCATGATCCACCAAGATGAAGCTGCATAACAATGATTCAATTAAAATTTTAAAATTTTCTTCATTACTTGAGCTCTGATGATGGAACTTTGCAAGTGTCAAATTGTATTAATTGATTATGGATGGCATTTATAGGAGTCGTGTCTTTAACACTATGTAGGACAGTTGTCAAAATTCCAAACTAAGATAATGTCTGTGAAAGTCATTTGTTAAGTTAAAGTCATCATTTATATTATCTATTTAAAAGTAAACCAAAATGTCAGCTGCTTTTATTTTGAAAGGAACATACTTATCTTCAGCCAAAATGATCTCTGCAGGATGCTTTTGTACTGTGGGACACATATGGCTTCCCATTAGATTTGACTGAGGTACATTGTGACTTCATACTTATGTGAAACAACCACTCCCATTTCCCTATGCATCTGAAGTTCTGAACATTACTTCTCTCCTCCAGTTAATGGCAGAAGAAAGGGGACTAATAGTCGATGTTGAAAGTTTCAATGCAGCCATGGAGGAGGCTAGAGAAAGGTCTAGGAGTTCACAGAGTAAGGTAATGGGGGCTTGCTTTGCTTATTACTATCAACTATAATTGTACAACACATGGAGTTTTTTTTATCATTTTCTTCTCTTAACATTTAAGCCTGGGAACTGAAAAGAATTTATAAGAAGTCATGTAATAGTGAACATTTTCTGGCAGCAAGCTGGTGGCGTTATTGTCATGGATGCTGAAGCCACCTCCACGTTGCACAGAAGGGGTGTTTCTGCGACAGATGATACCTATAAATTCATTTGGTTTGAGGTTAGTAAATACATGTGTTATACGTAATGTACCCTGTTATATGTGTAACTGTATCTGGAAATCACACGTGTATTGTTGTTAATAACTGCTTAGGTGAAAATGTAAAGTTTTTAAACATTTCGACAATTAAATTTATTTGCAAATGTTGTGTTGAGAAAAAAATATCATTTCAGAACATTGATTATTATGTGAATGTTTCGCTCTTTTTTTTTTTTGGGCTAAGATATTGTGGACATCGTCATAACTGTATGCCAGAAATTTACGTTGATTACTTCTCTAAATGTCATCATAATTCATGATTAGAATCTGGGAATGCATTATTTATTATTAACAGTGTCTTTTATTTCTGATTCAAACAAACTCCTGCTGTATTGGGCTCACCAATATTTTGATATGGTAATGGTTTATCTATAATTGTTACTAGAATTTTGACATCTTGAATTTGTTCTCCCATTGTTTAATTAGGGAATGCTAGAAGCCTGGAACATCTTGTTTTCCATTTACCCTTTTCACTTTCCAATAGTTGTATCAAGTGCAAGCATATTGCTTTATTTCACTGGTCCCTGTTTCAGGACCATGAAACTGTAATAAAAGCTATTTACACCGGTTCTGAGTTCCTGGAAAGCGTTGGCGGCAAGGAAGAAGAAGTTGGTATAGTTCTGGGATCTACAAGTTTCTATGCCGAACAAGGTGGACAGGTATTCTAGAACACATTCAATTTTTTGTTATCTGATATGGTTGAATGTGATCTTATGATGTATGCATGGCCATGACCGATAGCAGTCCGCTGACTTTTAAAATTTCAGAAAGCTACTTTCTTTTGTCTGGGATTTGGTGGTGATTATTGAAGTAATGTTTAGAGTGACTGATATTAATGTTTATAAGTTACCACTTTGACACTTGGGAAATGTGTCTTGCAGGGTTTCCTTTTAGTGGTGAATAATGATAAAACACATGGAAATAATTAGGATAATTATTGTTAAATTATCTTTGCTTCTCACAATTAACCGTCTGTCCCGTTTTGTTTTCTGATCTCTTGCTCTCTATTAGTTGGACTTTATTGTGTCTAACATAGTGACATGGTTTATTTGGTGCAGATATTTGATACCGGATTAATCCAATGCCCATTGGGCTCATTTCAAGTTTGTAATGTCCAAATTTATGGAGGATTCATCCTTCACATTGGTCATCTTACCGAATCCACTGCTAGTTTTTCTGTCGGTGATATAGGTATCTGTAAGGTATCAGAAACTGTAACGACCCCCCTGGTCGCTACCAGACGGCTGGGCCCATGGACCACTACCCCCAACCCATCTCGCGCCAGCCTCTCCTGACTACGCACGGGTTGTTGAAGGCAGGAGTCGAACTCCCCACCTCCCTTTAACAATGAGAATCTTTCACCCTATGCCACCAACTAAGCCATGTCTGGTAGCGACCAGGGGGTCGTTACATAAAAACTGCCTTTTTATATCAGAGCGCACACAGCATCCACGTGACAGGCCCATGGACCAGGCAGCCCAACCCCTCTTGCGCCAGCCTCTCCTGACTACGCACGGGTTGTTGAAGGCAGGAGTCGAACTCCCCACCTCCCTTTAACATAGGGAATCTTTCACCCTATGCCACCAACTAAGCCATGACTTAGCTGGTGGCATAGGGTGAAAGATTCCCTATGTTAAAGGGAGGTGGGGAGTTCGACTCCTGCCTTCAACAACCCACTTGGTAGTCAGGAGAGGCTGGCCAGGAGATGGGTTGGGGGTAGTGGTCCATGGGCCCGGCCACACAGTAACGACTGGGGTGGGTCGTTACAGAAACAACTTATGCCTTTTTTCATGTAGTTTTTTTTTGGTACACTATAGTTGACTGTGACTTTTCCAGGTCGACTATGATAGGCGAAATAAAATCGCTCCTAATCATACCTGCACACACATGTTGAACTTTGCTCTTAGGGTATGTTTGACGAACCATATCTTCTCAGTAGGCACAGTATTGTTTCCATCTTTTAAATTCATAGTAGCTATAATATGAATGCAGGAAGTACTTGGCAATCATGTTGACCAGAAGGGATCTATTGTTCTTCCTCAAAAACTGAGATTTGATTTTTCTCATGGTAAGGTTTATTTCATGTTATTATCTTGGAAACAAAGAAGGCAAGGTTTGTTACATGCTATTACTTGTGTCAAGAGGAATCATATTTAAATGTCAACTGTATTTTCAATAGGGAAGCCAGTTGATCCTGAAAATTTGAGGAAAATTGAGTTGATTGTTAATGAGCAAATAAAAGCTGAGTTAGATGTATATGCCAAGGAGGTGACCCTTACAGAAGCCAAACGTATCAATGGTCTACGGGCTGTTTTTGGAGAAGTAAGTGTAATCAGCTTTTTGTTCTGAAATTGGGTGTTTGGATGTCTGGTAAAAGGCCATATACTAGAATCTTTTCTCCATTCTTCATGCAGGTATATCCTGATCCTGTTCGAGTAGTGTCTGTTGGTCGGAAAGTGGAGGACCTTCTATCGAACCCTGATAATGAAGAATGGTTATCAATTTCGGCAGAGCTTTGCGGAGGTTAATTTTCCTTCTAATTATCTTGTGCTTATTCTATCTTACCTTTTATTTTGCAATGATATTGAATGCAGATATCTATTTGGTAGTTGGTACTGAATCTACGTATTCATTTAGGGACCCACATTACAAATACACGGGAAGCTAAAGCATTTGTTCTTTTATCTGAGGAGGGAATTGCTAAAGGAATCCGAAGGATAACTGCTGTCACAACTGATAGTGCTCTTGAAGCATTGAGCGAGGCATCCAAACTTGAGGTGGAAGTGGACCAGGCATCCAAAACAGAAGGAAGTCAACTGGAAAAGGTCTGTCACATTTTTTTCCCTTTTGTTTTTGGTGGCCACCTGATGAGGGGGTTGGGAAGAGTGGGGTTGGTCTGAAACTTGTGCACACTTTCTTATTCAACATTTTCTTTTGGCCCACCTGCTGTGCTGCAAGAAAACTTGGTACTCAGTAGTTTGACAGTAATGGGGCAACCTGCCCTAATAATTGGCATATGGCATCTTGTCAGTATTCAAAATCATGGCATGCATGTGGTTTTTTGATTCCTCTACACACGAGTGTGAATTGAAATGAAATATTTATGCTTACCCAATGGTTAATGGAGGATCAGATGTATTACTTAAATGCCAGGCATGATTCAAAATTTGCCATCATGATGAACTTTATTAACTTGACGCATAATTCAAGATTCTCCATTATTTTAGAAGGATTTTGCGCAGTCACTTTGGTGGTTGGTCACTTAAATTAACAATTTGGCACATTGAACCCTTTCGTTCTTTTGTTTTCTTTTTTTGAGTGAGGAAAAACACATGGAGCATATTCAGATTTACAAATCATATTACATTGTTAAGCTTGTATTGTGTGAAGCTGCGTCTCTTTTAATTTAAAATGAATTTGTTGCCCATAGCCCACAGATTATCTTATTGAAAATTAGACTACATCTATGATGTGATGTGTGTTTTTTCACTTTCGTTTGAGTGGAAAAGAAATTTATTGGAAAGACTTAGATACCCAGGAATATTACTAGAGTAAGAGCAGCAAAGTCCAAGTCAAACAGATATTGTTAGGTAAAAAATCTATAGAACAATCCCTAATATCTAATGTTTTCATATTCCATTAGAACCAGAATAGCCATTGGTAGCACTACAGATTCTTCCTCTTATAAAATAAAAATAAGTTAAAAAAAATGATTCTTCATCTTGGTAGAGTTGCAAGGGTGCAACTTAGATGCGTACATTTTGCATTTCCTCAATCGTTCCTGCTCCAGGACCCTTGCACACGGATGTTGTTTACCTATTCTTCCTCTTGGTCTTATCAGTGGTCATGTTATTCCATGCCATTACTTTAGTGTTGATCAACAAGATTCCAGAAAATTGTCCAAAGTCCAAGGACAGTGCAGAAGAAGATGGTCAACAGACTTTCTTAGCTTTGCAAACACCTGTTGAAAATATTGAGTCCCTCTTCTCTGCAAATTGACTAAGGTCTGAATTTTGTCCTATACAACTTCCTCGCAGAAGTAAGCCACCTGGAGGGGCTTCAGTCTTCCAGATACACAACCAAGGGAAATTTTAATCGCCAAATTGATGTGCTTGTAGGAAGATTTGACAGTGAAGCGATCGTCTTTAGTCAACAACCAGCACAACCTATCCTCCACACTTGTGTCGATTCTGGAGAATTAAATCAATTTCTGGACGGTGTCAATCTGCCAATACTAAACACAGAGCTATCTCGCAGGAAATGACCCGGTTTAGACCAGCACTAGATACGTTAATCTAATCTTTGATGCTAGTCTTTTTTATTGCCGGCTTATTAATATCAGGAAAAGCCTCTTTATGGGGTCGTACCTATCCTTTGAAAAATGATAGATTATTATAGAGTTTACCAATGCAGAAGTTTCTACTTTCCAACATCATGAATCACAGCATCTTTGCTGCTTTATCGTGGAGGAACTATATGTGGGATCTAGTTTTCATGAATTTGAAATTTGAAGCAAGTAATGCAGTAGTTGGTGTTGATGTATAATTGTCTGTTGGTTTCATTGAAAACTATTGGAGGGACTTTGGCTTTTGTTGTCAGCGTGTTTAAAAAAGGATGTGGATTCGGCAGATATTCCAGCAGCTAAGAAGGCCGATATTCGGGCCAAGATTGCCCTCCTCCAGGTACTGCAATTGGCTAAACACGAGATAGTTTTGGTTGGGCTGTTTTGTGAAAGTACTTTCTTTTTTTGGTTTGCCTTTCTCTGTACTAGAATATTTGAACTTTTTTCAGAATCAAGTCAGACAAGTCCAAAAGAAAATTGCTGAAGAAAACATACGCAAAGCTGTTGAGGCTGCAATTACGATGGCCGAAGCTGCCGCTTCTGATGGGAAGTCGTTCAGTGTCGGCCATGTTGATGTTGGCTTAGATACTAATGCTGTTCGCGAGGCAGTTTTGAAAGTTTTAAAGCAAAAGGTTGCTGACACTTTCTGTTTGGCATTATTTATTTATTTATTTAGTGTTTGTTTTCCGGGTCATGCTTTTTTACACATCTATCTAATAATCAAAGTTCTTAAATACTTTTTTTGGTTGATGCAGGGTATATCTGTAATGGTTTTCAGTACGGACCAAGACACAAATAAGGTTGTGGCATGTGCAGGAGTGCCTGAGGGCATGGAACTAGATGTGTCAGAGTGGTTGAAAGAGGCTCTGGAGCCTCTGAATGGAAAAGGTGGTAGAGGAAAAGGCGGTATTGCTTCGGGCCAGGTTAGCAATATTCTCAGAGTTCGCACTTATTCCTTTTAACTTTTTGATGACTTGGAAGTATTGATTGAAATTTTAGATCTCAGTTGGCAATATATGATTGAATATTAGATTGTCTGTGTTCTTATTTGGCAACAAGGAGACGAACTTGTAAACCTATCAAATCATTTGAAGAACATAACTGAGATTACATCTTCTCCCCTGGTATCTTGAACTCATTCATGGATTTCACATGCATGAAGCAAACTTGATACTATTAGCAATTTATGAGTGAACAATTCAATGCGATATTCAAGCCCCTTTTTTCAAATTCACTAATACCAATTCAACAATGATAGTATTGCTGCAAAATGAGTGAGACGAGCCTTGATTTGATTTTTGTTGGTGTTGTGTTATGGCGCTGGGCTTTAATTCCATTTTGTTGTGTTTATGCGACCTTCTAGTGTGGTACAATATTTTACCCTTTAACTCATGGAACTTTTTCTTTTTAAATTCAGGGGACAGATGCATCAAGCGTGAACAAAGCATTGGATTTGGCTGCTAAATTTGCTTCAATGAGACTGGGGTGAGTTTTTGAGTGTCTATGGCGTTGCTGATGGTGACTGGTTATTATCGACATTCATAGGGTAACTATGAAATGAAATGTATACTAGGAACTATAGTTTAACCTGCTATTAAAGGGCCACTGTTTGCACACATCATTGGAAAAGAAAAATTCTCCACCGAGTCCCTATTCCTGTAATCTTTAGAGAAGATGTGTTGCCGCGGGCTTTTCGTTTTTAAGCACTCATGTCGATACTCGTTTCTCGGTGGGATAATAGATTACGAGTTTGCGTTAACTTTATTTTGAGCATTAAGTGAACCATAATTTTGTTGATAGAATGTAGGTTCTTCAAAACTTTTATAAAAGTATTGAACTCTCTTCTGGAATGGTGAGCAGTGTTAATTTCGTCTTTTCAAGACACTGATATTTTAAGAGAACTTTTCAGTTACGTGGAGAAAATACTTCTGTGGCTTCTCCTACTCTTTCAAAAAACTCCTCTTCTTTCTTTCCAATCCTAATTGCAATTCTGCTTTCAATCTGCTAATTGCACGATATCTTCAGTGTGCAATGGCAGAGCTGTTGTCAAATTTAGTTTTGTAATTTATAATGTTCCATGCTATTGTATTGTTGACGTCCATATTGTCTCGATTGGATTCACAGACTTTGCAATTCGTTTGAATATTAGAATCGTCATTTTAATCCAATGGTCGAATTGCTTGAGCACATATTTTTCTATTTTTAAGATTTATCTGACTTTTTTTCTTACGATTAGATGTGAATTTTAGACCCGAGGGAATTGTAGAGTTCCAAATCCGTCTCAAACTCTCGAGATTATGGAGTTCTCTGTTTTTGGAGTCACTTTTTTCTCCTTTTTTATTTTACCTGGCAGAATCATTTTTCTTATTTCAGTACACATAATGCAAGAAAGAAACAAACAATATCTAATTATTTTAAGAGTGTGTTAAATTAATCAAATTTTTTTGCCTAGCGAATGCATATTATTTGTCAGAAGCATAGTGCTTGAAACCCCCAAATGTAACCTCCATTTCACTTCAAATGAATGTGAAGTGTTCGATTTGGAGTGATCCCTACATAATATTTATAATTATGACTAATGGTTAAAACACGTGCCATATAAATTTGAGGATAAAATAAAGGTTCTGTTTGGATAAATGCAACATTACTACATTTATTACTCGCGCTGTAATGAAAGTGTGTCTGCGCTTATCTTCTTCATTTTCTTACAATGCTTCTGAAACTATAAGAAAACAGCTAGTACATGTCAAAACAGTTTGGGATTTGTATATTTGAGATAGACATAAATTTTCTGTGAAATCAATAAAGCATCACCTCAGCACATCTAACATTAATGAAAATACATTTAATTTATTCAAATTTTAAAACAAAGATCTATAGACTTGTTTTATTTTAATTATCCAATCCATTCTTCCATAGGTCCATTCAGGTTCAGCGGGGTCTTAGGTAGAAAAACTACAACAGATCCCGCTATAGTTTGATTTAAATGCCTTAATTTATTTTATTTTTGAAATATTATGTATGTGTAAACACGAATTCGTAAACCCTAAACTCGAAAAATTCTAGACCATCAATTTCCTATATTTAAAATGTCGGTAAAAACATATATATACGCCGTCTAAAAGGAACCAGAATCATTTTCCACTAAGTGTGCTAATTGTTACTCCACTCTTTGTCAACTCAAGAACTGCAAAAAGATTTCAAGAAACTATTAACCATTATGGCGATCGATGCCGGAGGTTATATCTCGTCATAGCCAAGGTGGTAATGGTTGAATTATCTCCAACTTCTTCAGAAACTATGTAGTCAGGATCATCATAATTGCCTATTTCCTCTGGTAGATCACTATCAATCCATGACGACCAGTTTATCTCCTCATCATCATCACTATAATCGTCCCATGACAAATCTTCCTTTCTTTGAATGCTATTGACCTTCTCAATCAGTGACTGCAACAACTTATGATTCAACACTTCATAATCCCTGTACGTACCGATGGCGAACAATAATTGAACGGCAGCAAGTCCCAAGTAGAGATATCTCAAACGACTGATAATCCATGTTTGTTGTTCGATATCGGTCGTTGTGAATCTAATTAGTAGGATTTCTATCAACAATGTAGCACACAGTCCTGCAAACAAAATGTACATTTATCAGTAAACACAGAATCTATCCAATAATTATTAATTTAGAAAAAAATATTGGATTGAAGATGTATATATATATCTATATATACCAATATAGAGCCTTGGCCTCACAGTGTAGGTTTGCTTTGTGCTAGTCAATATGTAGATGACAAAGATTACCATAGAGTATATTAAGAAGGCTTTGATAACCCGCGATTCAAGCAGCATTGCATTATGCAGATCAAATAGCTTATCTAGTGCAAGGAACATTCTCGTTTGCTTCGATTCAAATTCTTCCTGCAAAATACCCAAAAAATATTATGCTATATCAGTAAAAACAACAATTTTTATACATACATGTGTGTGTGTGTGTATATATATATATATATATGTAGAAAGGTTACTTGGGCTTTCAGTATCGACTGCGAACTTTCAATCAAGTGATCATGGACTTGCTGAAGTTGTTCTTGACGTTTACGAAGTTCGTCTTGTTGCTTCTGGCTATATTCGACCAATTGTTGCAAAGTTCTCCTGTAAATTAAGAGAATCAATCAATAAAAGTACTTATCAATATTATTATATATTCAGTGTAATTTTTTCAAAATTTGTCTCCTACTACTACTTTACCTGCTCTCCTCTAATGCGTCTATCTGAAATTTGTTGAGAGCTTGCAGACCTTCGAGTGCTGTGGATTGTCCCTCTTGGAGCTCTCTTTGCTTCTCTAGAGATATCCCTGTCATGTTTCCTATATCATCGGCTTTTTCCTGAAGATTTTGCATCCGCGAAGACATTGCTTCTCCAACTTTGCCTATCTCCTTCTCTATCTCAATCGCCTCGATTTTCAAACTATCAACTTCTTGTCCCAAATCACCGTAAGCGTTTTCGAGCATGTTCAATCCTTCCTTGAGTCTGTCATTCATCATCACTTGGCCTTCCTGAAGCTCTGATTGCGACGCTGCAATTTCGACAGATTGATGATAAACTGCCTCCGAATGCTTAGACAAAACATTCATGTGGTCTTCTACTTTATTTGTTGTTTGAGCTACATTTTCGATTCCAAGATTGACTAAATTCAGAGAATTGTGAATCCGGTTCGAGTTTTGCAACAGAAGATCTGATTTCTCCTCTATTATAAACAATTTTTCTTCAGTATAATGAGCAGAACTCTTGAGATCATTGATCAATCTCTCTGTCTCTTGCTTGAAGGAACGCGCCCTGTAATCGACATTCGAAAACCAGAGTCATTCAACGAATAAAGAGAAAGAAGAAGAAGAAGAAGAAGAATCGAGAAAAAGAGTTCCTTTTCTACTACTTAACTGTAACTGGTAGCAGATAGAATTGGTTTCGAGCCAGAATTCCAGATAAACCTTGTGCTCATGATCATTTAATCTCTTGAGACAATTCACTGTGGGAGATTTTGTGTCACAGTAAGGGAAGGCTGTCTTCCCGGAATCCTTTTGGAAGCAATCACTAAGATGCCAAGCAAATCTCTGTCGCTTTTCCTCCGTCGAGATAATATCCGAACAGCCAGAAAATAAATGTCTGTACGCATTCTGCCAGCAGGAATCCGAGGAAACCAGTTTATTATTCGCATTTTCGATTCGATGTAGAGCTTTCATATCCTTGGGACTTTCCATGGAGAATTTAGTAACAAAACCATTGGAGTTGTCCTTTGAGTATGAAGAAGGTTTATCAGTAGCAGAGTTAGACTCTTTGGAAGAAGACGACGACCATGAGGGCCATGACAGGCACTTTGGAGAAATCGATATCAGAATCAAGAAGAACAGAACACAACCACCATAACTCATTTCAGTTTCCTTCCTCGTTCACACCTATACATTCATACAAAAAACCTGCAGATTCACCGTTCAGATTGTAAATATATATATATATGTAACATACACACATATACATATACATATATATATATATATTGGGAAAGGAATTGAGTGACTTGAAGTGCAAGAAAAGGAAGGTGGAGGGGGATTTTATCTGAAAAGGACCTTTAATTTTTTTTTTTTATCTTTATGAAGGAATATTATAAGAGAAGAAACTGTCATAATTCTGTAAATTTCTCAAAGTTGCTATCTATGGTGGTTGATTCATCCCACTAGAAAATATAATTGTAATCATCAATATGATTGAAAATTATACTAAATTAAGAAGATTGAAAAAAAGATAGACTATTTTCCTTGATAATTTTTTTTAAAAAAAACTAATAAAGTACTGGGAAAAATCCAAAAGAATACTGCAGCAGGCAGTGTGTGTGTTTATCTTAATTATTGAACTTCAAAGAGTAGAGACAGAGACGGAGACAGAGACACAGAGAAAGAGACGGAGACAAACCTTGTCTCAGAGAATTTTGGACTTGAGAGCCGCTGTTGATGCCAGCGTTAACAACTTCCCAAACCGAGATTTATATGACACTCAGTCAACTCGACGCTTGAAAATTAGTTTCCTTCTAGTAAAAACCATCGCGTCTCAACTTTGGTTATTCCGGCCCATATCATATGGGCCCAAATAGTAAAAAAAAATCTTTTTCTTTTTGAGAAAAAAAAAATCTTTTGTACATTTTTTTTTTATGACACTTTGTCTGCACGACCCTTGAAAATTAGCTTATAGCGTCTGTTTGATAGGAAGCGATTGTATATTTTGGTCACTTGAAGTCTAGGAAGCATGGGTGCACTTGTCACCCTAGGGCACGCGCACCAAGTGCATTTTGGGTGCGGTAAGCGCGTTTTGGGTGCGCTATTTGATGAATTCGATTTCAAAAAAAATTAAAATTAAAATTAAAATGGGGGTGGCTAGGGTGCTGCTTATGTTCTGCTAGGACGCGTTTATACGATATGTATTAGTGTGTGTCTGTATATAGTATTTGCTGCACCCATATTCTTAATTTTTTGAGAATTGTCGAATCCACGCATCCCGCACCCTTGAATCGGTACTCTCGCACCCGTATTGATGCTCCTTAGCTTGAAGTGCACTTCCAGAGAGGAAGAGACCAAAGTATAATGACCCCCATCTTATCTTTCGATACAGAAAAATGTATAAAAATTTATGTTTTGTTGATGCGATTATATTGAGAAACGTGTTTTGCTGTTATGCATAAATATGTAGCTTAATTTTTTGTGTAATAAAAATAGGATCCAATATGTGATTTTAATCGATCATTAAATTTTTATTATTGTAGTTGTTATATTTTGATCACCGAAAGTACACTCCCGGAGATCAAAATGTAATCAGGGGCGGACGTAAGTAATCAGGGGCGGACGTAAGAGTAAATGTTGGAGGGGGCCAAAATAATTTTACGAATATACATCCGTCCGCCACTTTTATGTAATGACCCCTATCTTTATCTTTCAGGTAACCCAAATGTAGATCATAACAAGCACAGGAGCTCCAAAAGTAATCCATATTACACACTGAACCATTTTATAAAACTAAAGTCAATACCATGATTAACTAAAGGTAGCAGGAAATAAGCTTAGCTAGTCAGAACTAGAAAGGATATCATCAGAACTCTCAAAGTTTCAATGTAAGATCTGGTCCTGCAGAATTATCAAACTCCAGAAAATTCACACCTGAAACGACAAAACTAGGATGATCATCCCCTGTCTGCCGGAAACTACCCGGCCACAACAGTTCAGCCTCATCGTCCTCGATGAATATAGGCAATCCAAGACATTCTTGATCAAATCTTGCACCAGTTCTGGACTCTGATGGTCTTAATGGTGCTAGAAAACTCTGGTGCACTGAAGAATGTGCTTTGATGCCCAAGGACCGGGCCGAAGATAGGTGGAGAGGTAATGATGCAATGCTAGCATACCTTTCTGCTAGAATTCCCGCCCGCAATGCTCGCTTTGCTATTGTTCTTTCTCTCTTATGTGCATTCTGGTGTCCGCCTAGCGCTTGTGAGCTAAAGAACTTGCGCTGGCAGTAATTGCAAGAGAACATTCGAGGCACGTTTGCAGCTGTTATGCAGGACGCAGGCTCGTTGCTGCTCTCGCTTGTGTTAGACAACGACAGGCCTATCGCTCTGGATCCTTTGTCACTGAATCTGAGTGTTAAGTCCAGTGAAACTTGGTCTGAAACCAAATGAGCTGCTGAGGGAGTGAAAGTGGTTTCTTGGATGGATAAGTTAGAGGCTACTTGGCTGCTCACTTCAGAATCATTTCCCATAGATGCCTCGATTTCAAGGTCGATGTTCGGTCTCATATTTATACTCTCAATTTTATAGTGAAGAGCTAATTGCAAATTCCAACTGAGTAATAGCCAGAGAGAACAAGAACAAGAACAAGCTACTGTCTTTGAAAGGCAGACGACTTCGCCTGAAATTTTTGTACAAAATCGTGAGTAAATGGTGTGAATCATAGCCATTGTCAACAGCAGAAGTCCCCAAATAACAAAATATCGAATGAAAATTCTTCAAATTCTGAAACATATATCAGCAAAGATAGTTTTTAAACAGCAGAGAATTTGAATGAACTCTTGATCTCTCATCGATTTGGCGATTCCCGGGACAACTAACAAGAGAAATATGCAACTAGATACTTTATATACAATTCTGAGTTACAGTAATCATATTTGTGTATCTAGCTACTTTTGGATCTTTCTCTTCCTATGATACCTTATATACAATTCTGAGTTACAACTACAGGCCAATAAGGCATCAATCTCCTCTATATGTATAGAGAGACAGCGCCAAGAATCAAAACCAAGAACAGATTAGTACTTTTTAATACAAAATGACAAGTTAGTTGGATCTTCAGAGCAAAAACAGGGGAATTCGGAATGAGTAGGAAGAATCATAAATCACACCAGAAATTGATTGTAAACAAACACTAATTTTCATCTTCAGAGCTCACACATATATATATATATGTGTGTGTGTGTGTGTGTGACCCAAAAACTGATGCCTTGTTGAGGACTAACAATAGAACAGAAACCATCACCAGAAAACCGAAAGACATGGGACAAAAATTGAAATCAATAGATAAAGAATCAAACTTAGCAGTGAACGTACAAGATCATACCATGGCACCAAAGCTAGCTGCTCTGGATTGAGCAAAAGCAAGAGTAGTCTCGTACTGCTGAGAAAATGGAGACATCTCAACAGCAGCTTCACTAGTGCCTTAAATTTGTTATTTTGGCCCAATCATCACAAGACACAAATACAGGCTTGTGGGTTCTCTTAGCCCTTCGAAACTCCAAATGGACAAGTATTAAAAGGGAGATAGAGATAGAGATAGAGATAGAGAGAGTATGGATGTTTAATTATGGTAAAGGAAAGGTAACAGAGAGAAGGGGGAGGGGGAGGGGGAGGGGTGTGGTGTGGTGTGGTGTGGTGGGGGGACAGTGGGAGTCAGAGAAAAAGGCATGTCGTTGGTATAAATTTAGCAAAATAAGAGTATATATATATATATATGTGTGTGTGTTTTATTAGAGTTTGTTACTCGAATTCTATTTTATCCAATTCAAAAAAATTACAGTGCGATAAAATTAGTGAAGTTTTTTTTATGGAAATTTTGTGGGGATGACCTATAATAATAGTGGAGCATATTTAGGGTTTCAACTTATTATTGTTGTTTTAGCCATCCTCGGCATGGTGAATTGATTTTTTTTTAAGGATTTTTCACGTAAATTTTATGTATTCTTAATTTGTATTTTGCTTGTATGATTCTTTTAATATGTATCATAGATACACATATATGATGATATTCATTTATTATAACTCCATTTCATATGACCATATATATATATGACTAGGAGACACAAACAAAACAAGAAAGAACTTATTTGGTCATGACTCACTCATACCAAAGATTCTTTATTTTTTCATTCTTTCTATCTGATCTAAATGATCTCCACTTGCTGAATGGTGATAAAGAAAGAAAGCCATGCATAGATAAACTCCAAAGTACATGGGATTGGCCCTTTTTATTTCATTGGAGTTCACAAACAAAAGAGTTTTTGTACTTTTGTAGCTACAACCCTAGACCTAGTTTTCTTGTCTATGACTTCTCTAACAAATCCTATCACAACATGTATTATTTTTGTATTGCTCCATTATTTTGTATCCCACACCCACCAAAACATTTCCTTTTGAGAAAGAGGACATGGAGTACTTGAGTGATAGTCTATTTAGTGATTTATTTGAGACTAAATCGTATAGATTTGGTATAGAGTTGGGAGATCTTGAGTTTGATTTTTTATTGAAAATAATATCATGCGGTCACGTGTTACGCTCTGACCCAACTTATTCTCTCGTCAGATGAGAATTACTGTCCACACGTGCCTGACGACTTCAATTTAGGGTTGTCAATTGTTCAAAAGATAAATTTTTCTGATATCATTCCCGATTATAAAAAAACACATATCGTTTTTTATTGTTTTGAATTACTATATATATTGTTAAATTAGTTAGGATGGATCACTTGTACTATCTCAAAATAACTTTATGAAATGATGTGTAATTTTTAAAAATTGATAAATGTTGATGTAAATTAATTTTAAATTACTTTTATCTGCATATAATAAATTCTCAATCGGGATATTTGTAATCCCTAGCCGGCACTAATGTATTTTCTCCCTTTTTAATTGGCTTTATATTAAAAATTATTTAAAAAAGAAAACGCACCTCCTAAAGTATCATGCAACTTATGATCAGTGGCTAGCTATTTAGTGTGTGTGTGTGTATATATATATATATATAATTGTGTACTGCATATAATTAACAAGTAAATGGTACATGCACAAAACAAAATTTATTGACTCTCAAATGGCAATAATACCATATATAATGCTGTAGTAAATTAAGACGAGTTCACCAGTGATTTTTTTTTTGTTTTTTATACTAAGGAGGGGGAATACCCAACACAAACACGAAGGCCCCATGTGTCGATGGACTACACAAAGGGAGGTAGCCCTCTCCCTTTTACAACTCTCATAATAATGATGATAAATCTCACTCAAATTGGTAGAAGAGTCTATGGTGATAAATCTCACTCAAATTGGTAGAAGAGGAGACTCGAACACAAGATCTCTCACTCCCTACACAGTAAGAAATCCAACCAGGCTACCACCTGTTGATGAGTTCACCAGTGATTTATGAGTTATTTTGCGAGCTCATTTTTATACAGTACAAATGCGAAGGGTAATTATTGCGGATTCTCATGTTATAAAAAAAATTAAGTGCAAAATTAGTTAGAAAATGTACATCCGCTAAGACGGATTTGGGAGCTTCGTAATTCATTTATAATAATATCGTCTAAAATTTTAACCCAATAATTTGGGATGTATATCACATCACACCATAATTTTATTCTCCGTCATTTGATGTGAATTGTAGATTCTTAAAAATTACGAAGTCCAAATCCCCTTGAAACATCAATTCATATCACAATTAGATTCCCTAAAAATTAAGGATAAGAATTTAATTTCAATTCCAACCCAAGGAATTTTTCTTCAGTATATACCTGACTCGAATTTCATATATGTATGTGTGTGTATATATATGTGTATTTGTAGAGCTTTTGAATAGAACAAACTAGAACTAACATGGTAAGTTTTTATTTATTTATTTATTTATTAATCCACCGAAAGTATTTTTGTTGTAAATCCTATCATATCTACATGCATATATTCCATTTTTATAGTTACAACTAGATGAGTATCTAGTCATTAACAATGCATGATGAATATTAAATTGTTTATAATCTTTTTAAAGCAGTAGTCTTTGAGGATTCCACCACCATAATATACATTATTCTATTGTGTAAATTAACATTTTTGAAAACCAAGTATGTGTGTGTGTCTATATATATATATATATAAAGGTTTAGCTAGCCTCACGAGTCACGACATGCCTATAACTGAGACCATGAGAAACGAAAAAAGAGAGACTAAGCACTTGTATCTAAAGAGCATACCTTATTTTAATCAAAAGCTAATTAAGAATATTAAGTATTCCAGAACCAATGACATTGCGACGTATCGTCCAATTGGAGCCTTGTGTGATGGATTAATATAATATAATGCACATTATTCAAAAGGAGCTCTAAAACAAATCAAATAGTACTTCATCTTCCTATTGTGTAGGGAGTGAGAGATCTTTTGGTTGAATCACCCATGCTACCAATTTGAGTGAAATTTATCACCATTATAGTGAGAGTTGTAAAAAGGGAGATGATTATCTCCCTCGATGTAGCCAACCGGCCTATTGGGGCTCCTTGCTTTTGTGAGATATTCTCCCTCCTTGGTATAAAAAAATTAGTTCTTAATTTTCTCCAACAAGTGATTGGTTCAAGTGACATTGTGTTTGTTCTCCTTAAGCAAAGTCTCGAGTTTGAGTATTGTGAATAGAAAAAATCCTTGTATGGAGAGCTTTGTCTCATTCATGGGACCCTTTCGATTTGAAAATTTAAAATTTAAAAGTGTAGTGTGATATAAAACATATCAAATTATTAAATTAAAACTGTAAATTCTAAGGGCTGATTCAAGTTTTACGATTCAACTTTGATTCTCCACAAGAATTACTGAATTAGACCCATAATTTAAATAACTTTGAATAAAGCAAGTGATGTGGAGTTGGAACCTATTCTCTGAATTTATGTCTCTATTAAAATTAATATTTGATCCTATCTCTACTATTCAAAAAGTCAAGCCACATATTCATCCTTATTATCAAAATGCATATCTTAATACAGTTACATCAATAAAACACAAATTTGTATACATTTTTTCATTTCTTTATAAACATCTATTCTTCCATTCCTCCACCCATTCCCTAACAAAACTACATTAAAATTAATACTGGGTCTAACATTTTTTTACAAAAAGTCAAGTCACATACTCATTCATATCATCAAAACACATCTATTAATACAATCACATCAGCAATACACACCTCCTAATACAAACACATAAACAAAAATATACATTCTCATTCATTATTCATTTCCACTAAAAATTGTTGGGGAGGTTCGGTGGCTTAAAACCACTTGATCAGTCAAGTGCCCCAATTTGAGGCACCAAAATTCTCAGAAAAAATCTGAAGAAATGATAAACATGTAGTGTACATCATAATGATCAAAACAATATATTTTTTGCTCGAAATGAAAAATAAGATAACAATCTTAAATTGAATGTTTAGATTTTATATCCGACGATCTAAAATTGTCACACATTTTTTACGATATTTCTGATTTTTATTTTGAACAAAAAAAAATCATTGAGACGTTAAAATATATGATAAGTGTCAGAATATACATTCTTAAAGTGATAAAATACTACCAAAGCAATGCCAAGAAATTGTGCTTAAAAGCTGAATTTTCAAGATTATTGTACTTAAGATTTTCTTAGATGTTTTGCAGGTTAAGAGGTAGTAAGAGCTGTCCGAATGAGATTTGATCTTCAGAAAATTTTTAGAGGACACTTCAAGCTTTGCAGGAAGTGCTGGTTCACAAAAATCGGAGTTCGTTTGGACCTCTAAAGGTTGCCTCGAAGCCAAGTTTGGAAGTTATATCCGAAGCAGAATTTCTATTTGCAGACAAGACCTTTAGAAGCCCATAACTTGAGCATCTGATGTCCAAATTGAGTGATTCAAAAGCCCATAGTTATCTACACATTTGTATCTACAATATTGATGAAGGGTTTGAATTCATAATAGACTTCATTTAGGCCCATAATGCAGTTGCAAGATTAGTGTGTAATTGGAAGTTGATGTAATTGATGATACCATTTCCATTCAAAGAGTGAACAATCTACCACACGAATTTGATGGACAATCCACCACCAAAAGATGGCACTAACTCCTCCACTATGTGCTCATTTTCTCTATAAATAGAAGGAGAAGGAGCTAGGAGAAGGGGCTAGGAGGAGAAGAAGAAAACAAGGCTTGTGTTTGTAATTTTGTTTTTTTTGTTTCATGTTTTATTTGGTTATGTATAACTAAACTCTTGTTAGTTAGGGCTTGTCTTGAAGCCCTAAGCATGCTTTCAATTTTATAAGTTGTGTGAATTTCAATTTCTACAAGCATGATAATTTTGATTTTTCCATGTTATGTGAGTCCTAGTATTGTGTTTCTTTGAGTAGCTAACTTTGAAACATGTATTTGAATTAATTGTTGTAGAACATGGTCAATTGTCTTGTTGAATATGTTCTTTCTTGCAACATATAATTCAGTTGATAATGAATTATGAAAAATCAATTCTTGAATACCTAAGTACAAATACCATGTATTAGGATTCTTGTGACATTCATATTCTCTTTGCTCTTATTTGGATTCTTGATTGTTGATTGATGCAGACGTCATGCTAGATTTTGATTAAGAATACACGTAATGAGGTAGACGTCATACACTTTACATGCAATTAAGAGAGAATATTCAACTTGAGTTTAGTCATGACCTTGTTGTGAATGTTGTCGTCATATGCTTGTTAAAATTGTTAGTCTATTATTTCTTATAAATTGTTTGAATGTTTTGTGGTGGATAGCGAGACTTAGCTATTGTTTTCATTAATATCAATTCTCATTCTTATTCTTAAAGTCAATTTCTTTGTCTTAATTTTTGTCTATTACAAGATTTAACCCCCTTTTATAATTGTATCAATTATATTCAAGTGTTAGATTGTATATATATTAGCATCACTCCTTGTGGGATCGACTCTTACTTGTTCACTATATATGAGTTGTACATTTATAAATTTATTTTAAATTGTTACTAACGACATAACAATATACATTACATATTTATCATTTTTTTTTTAAAAATTGTCACCCCAAATTAGAGCCCCGGAGGGATCGAATGATTTTAACCACTAAATCTCTTCCGAATCCCGCTAGAAATACAGCATTACCATTGCCATACATGAGGGGGACAAATTCTGGACATTTTTGGTATAAATAAAACGGTTAATGGACGTGCACGTGAGCTGCTGATGTCAGATTGTTTTAGCTATGGCAGTTGCCGACAGTTTCCGATTGGCGCCGCCCGATGCAATTCCCGAGACGTGGATCGGGTCCCCATCACCGAGCACCAAGCCATTGCCCTAGAGGCCCCGGGCCTAGCAACTACAATGGTGTAGTAACTAATGGCCCAATAAATTTTAAAAATGAATCCCACATCTATTTCATAAAAATATATTTTTTAATAGAATTAAATCAGTATAACACATATTTTAATGCTGTCACATCAATAAAATACATCTCCTAATATAAAATTATTATCTAACCCAACTATTTTTTTATTTTTCATACTATCCCATCAAATTTACATTAAAATCAAGACTGGGTCTCACTTTTATTACAAAAAGTCAAGCCACATCATCATCCACATTACCAAAATACATATATCAATACAACCACATCAACAAAATACATTTTTCAATACAGCCACATCAGCAAAACATATATTTCAATACACATTTGTTGGCCCATTAACTTTGCACCATTGCAATTGCCCAAGCACCGAGCACTAGTACAATGATTTGAGTATAGGTATAGAAATAATTTTCATCAAGTTGTTAGGGACAAATTGAAACACAATCACTGAAGAGTTGCAGATAGTCAATTTGATTATTAACACTAGCACGTGTGCCTTGGGCGATAAGTGTGTCGAGTGGGGCGAACCCCAACTTGAGGAGGAATTGTCCCATCTGGGGTTAAGTCTGGTTGGATTTGTGGGATAAACCATCGTCTCTGTGGCTGTCCGAACCCTTTACCTTGTGGTTTTGGGAGAGAGCCACTACCACTAAACCTAAGGATAAATTGGGACACGGTCACTGAGAATGAGAATCAGCAGGTCGTCAATTTTGCACTAACAGAAGTCATAAATAATTATGATATCAATTTGAACTAATTCTAAATATGAATAAATTTCATATTATAAGAAGATATAATTTTTAAGGTTTTGTCTTAAAAATATTTATCTTCGTATAGTATCCGTATATTATAAAAAATATATTATAATATTACATTAAAAAATTTAAGATGAAATAAAATATATTTGTATAAAATAATTTGGGACAGTGATATATGTTTTAGAGTTGTTACCACATCTTTGAACTCGGGGTCTTACGGGTATGTAATAGCATATATGCGGTCTTACGTGAAAATACTTGTCATAAATCTCAACCTCGTCATATACAACATTTCATCCGTGCAAATATTTTGTTTTAACACTATCTTTTTATTGGGTGGAGGCCGGTGTTCTATCACGAATTTATCTCCCTCAAGGCTTGGCCCAAACTAAACCTAGAAAATTCCGACCTCCAAACTTTTCTAGAAAAACCAGTTGTTGTATGTTAAAGAGATTGAGTTTTTTTAATATAACATCCCTTTGCCTTATATTTTTCAGGGTAAGATTTTGTTCTCAAGTTATAATGCATGTTTACCAATACTTTGAAAGGCCTCTCCATATAGATTTTTTTTAGTTCGGCTTAATGGTCTGTTTGATAAGAGAGTAACAGATGAGATTGTAATATATTATTAGGATAATTATTATTCATTTCTTCCTATAAATAATCATTACATCCAAAATATGAAGAAAACTGTCAAAAAATTTTGTCCGAGTAAATAATATACCTGCCTATTAAATATAATTTTTTATTTATTTATGTATTTTTAGTTATCTTTGTAATCATGTACATCCCTATCAAACTCATATAAAATTAAAACCTAGTAATGTTAATTGGGCCTTATTAATTGAGCTCAAGATTCCAATGAGTCTTAAATGGGCATGACATTACAGAGTGCCATAGTATCAACTATAAAGGGCTCTGGACGTAAAAAAATCATGAGCGCTCCCAAATCCCAATGTCCTGATCTTAGACTCTCGTAATAAGGCCTTTTGGGCTGGATTTTCTAAAAGGCTTTTTTTTTATTCATGACAAATACATGATTTCGACAACGCTGTATAATATTCAAAAATAAACAAAAAAATAAATGCATTTATTGAAAAAATTAATATACGCAAAAAAAAAATCAGGTATTTTTTTGTTAATTTTATAACTAAAACATATATATAATAACATATATATTATAAATTATAGATATATATAAGTAATAAAATATCGTATAAATAATATACATATATATATAACTAATACATATACGAATACAAAACGGGTTGAATTTCGGCAAATCCATCCCTATACTCGCTCTGTTATTTTTACCTATACCCATTAATTATCGGGGCTACCCTTATGTTTGGGGCAGATTAACAGCTGGATTTGAATACTTTTAACATCCATAATCTATACTCATACCCTCACCAAAAATAAAAAATAAAAATAAAACTGACTTCTTTAATTTGAAACAAGAATTCGTTAATTAAAAATCCTCGTAAATCCCGCCCCACATTCCTTCATCCAGGCAAACTCATCAATGATCAGCTGCGAAACTTATGGAAACAATGATCTCCAACGGTACGCATATGCTTTTGCATGTGCCCTCCTCTCCCAGTCAATACTTCTCCTTAATTTCAAGCCTAACAAATCAATTAGTTTGAAACAAAGGACCGACCCCCTACCTTCTCCTTTTTTTCCTTTTTTTTTTAACTCCAAACGGCATGATAAAATGATACCCTATTGTAATTTTTTTTTTAACTCCAAAGGCCCTAACTTTGGTTGCTTTGGGTTAGGGTCGACACTGCGCTTGAGTGATAGTCTAGTTGGTATATATTTATTTATAAAGCCAAATCATATGAAATCGAGATATCATGAGTTCATCTTCCATTATAGTCATGCGTCAAGTTTTTATGCAATTTATCATATTATTAATTATGTAACTTTCCTGTGCGGGAAATTGATGACTCGAGTTTAAACCAATATCTCCGAGGGATAAATGTATATGATGTCATTCTTGGTTTAAAAAATTAAATTATTTTCATGATGTTTTTACTAAACAAATTGAGGAATTGACAATTGATTCGCAACTGGCAAATCAAATATTTTTGTTCCACAACAAATGGAAGATAAGGATCATTTTCAAAGCTACTATAGGTCCACGCGCCGTCCTCCAATCCGTCTGATATCATCAACACGCATATGTGATCGTGCGGTAGAGAATCAGAATCCCCAGCTTGGTTTTCAACGCAGTGGGTCCACCGACTTAATTGTTTGACCAAGTCTGAGTCAGCGGGTCAAACCGTAGCCGGCTGGACACACACTGTCACAGCTTTCAAATATTCAACGGTCAACATTTTCTGGTCTGTCGTCGTCTTCTACCTATATTTGACCAACCCATATATAAACCCATCACACGATTCCCTCCTACATACTTGCTCCAGAAACAAAAATCAGATCACAGACATATAGATATAGATATACTCATAAATATAATGATCTTGCCTTGGAATAGAAGAAGAACCAGTCGAAGTTCCAACAAGAACAATTACAAGCTCTTCCAGGACAACCTGGACGTGGAAGTCATGCTTCCTCAGCATTTCAGGTGTCCAATTTCTCTTGATTTGATGAAAGATCCTGTCACATTGTGTACTGGGATCACGTACGATCGAGAGAGCATCGAGAAGTGGGTAGAATCCGGTAATTCTACTTGTCCAGTCACTAATCAGTTACTGTCGAGTTTTGATCAGATTCCCAATCATTCAATAAGGAAGATGATTCAAGACTGGTGTGTCCAGAATCGGTCTTCCGGGATCGAACGTATTCCAACTCCTCGGATTCCAGTCTCAAACTACGAGGTTTCAGAGACTTGTAAGAGCATTATGGTCGAAACTAAACGCGGCGATGCGAAGAAGGTGCAGGAATTGGTTCAGAAAATCAAGAATTGGGTGAAGGAGAGTGATCGAAACAAGCGATGCATTGCGAGCAGCGACGCGGGCTCTGTCTTATGGGCTTGTTTCGAGTCATTTTCGACGGAGAAGAATGTGGAGTTGTTAGAGGAGATTATGTCAGTATTAACACGGTTGTTTCCTCTTCGTGTTGTTGAAGGCCAAGTCAAGATTGGCTCGCCGGCTCCTTTACGATGCTTGGTTTGGTTCATGAAGAGTACTGGATCGCTTTCGGGTAGACAAAATGCAGTTTTGGTACTCAAAGAGTTGGTTTATTCAGACCAAATCAACTGGAACACATTAATGGACATTGAAGGTGTTTTTGAAGCCCTTGTGAGCATAATCAAGGAACCGATTTCCACTCTTGCTACTAAAGCTTCTCTAATAACTATCCTACAAATGATTTCAAGGCCGTCGACGATAAGTGAGAAAATCGTATCAAGATTTGCGGAACTGGGTTTGGTTTCTTTGATGCTAGAGATCCTTGTTGATGCAGAGAAAAGTATGAACGAGAAGGCATTGGGAATTCTGGACAAAATGTGTGATTGGGAACAAGGCAGAGAGAAGGCAATAGAGGATGCTCTGGCTATTCCTATCCTGGTTAAGAAGATGCTGAGAGTATCAGATTTGGCAACAGAGTTGTCAGTGTCAATTCTCTGGAAGCTGTTGAAGAAGAATGAAACCGGAGATGGTGGTTCTTTTGTGGTGGAGGCACTTCAGGTGGGTGGTTTTGAGAAGCTATTGGTGGTATTACAGGTTGGTGGGTGTGGTGGGAATTATACAAAGAAGGTTACAGATTTGTTGAAGTTGATGAATCTTTACAGGGGTGAAGTAGATTGTTTTGGTTCTTCAATGGATTTCAAGCACCTCAAACGCCCTTACTGACTCTTTTTTTCGTTTCCTTTTTTTTTGTTTTAGGTGGTGATTTTGTTTTATTTTAGTGGGTTTAGGGAAGTATACAATTTTGTAAAAAAAATATGCACAGTTCACATTATTTGACTTAGTCCCAATGAAAGAAAATACAAATTTACTTAATTATATCCAAGAATTCAAAATAAAAATAAATAAGTTTTCGTTTTGTATATTTAAAACATATATATATATATATATATTTTCCTGTCTTTGACTCTTTTCGTTTCAAACATGAACAATTGCAACTATTGAGTAATGTATGAAGGGACACGCGGTCAACACAGCAAATTTATGCCTAGACTGGACTCAATTATAAGTAAATTTTGAAATATATTGGTAAATATATTTGTAAAGTATTTGAAAATATTCGAATTCCTAACCTGTATAAAAGAACTTGAGTACTTAATTGCTAGTTTAATTGTTTATTATAAATGCCGTGAATTTTTCTTAAAGATAATTTAAAATTAAATGGTAAATGCATATTCGATGATAAGCAGCTATAAAATTGTTCCGATTTTAAAAAAATTAAATAATTTTAAAACAATTTTAATATAGAATATATCAAATGGATACGATTTAAATATTTTCTAATTGGGAGAGTACTCAAATCCTTTGCCATCCCTAGTCATAAGGGCAGCATAAGAAAAGGCTCTGTATTTTTGGACTTAAAAATGGGTATTTTTGTGTTACTCGTAGAGGTGCGGTCACGGTCCATTTCAGAGTATGTCCTGAGGTTCTGGGAGCTTCACGCGAGACCGCTGAAATTTTCGGCCCAACATGATGTATGGGCTTTGCCAATCACTGTTGATTTGGGTTTTCTGGGCTGCTTTACCAAGAAAATTAGGCCACAAAAGCAATGCCAAATTTTCTGGCTGAAAGTGTGGCCCATTGGGTTCTAAAAATGGGTTGGGAGAATTGATTAGCCATTTTTTTGGGAAAATGATATAGAGCCCAACTAAAAACTCAAATCAACTTAAATCCACGTGTTAGCATATATGTGGGTCAGATTGAATATTTTAATAAATATACTCAATAATGTTAATTAATTTATTTATTTTTGTAATACATTTTTTTTATATAAATAAATTTTAAAATATTTTACCTCTCAAAATGTATATTAGATTTTGGAAAACTCTTTCTAACAAGATTTATTGTCAATAGTATTTATTACGTTTTTTCAAATACATTTTCTTTAACAATAATGTAATTAATATATATGATATGTAAACTGTATGTTCGAGTTGAATTTTTATCACACAATGATAGTAGAATATATATTCGTTATTTTCTGCATTTTATTGAAATTATGTAAGGGTACCCGACCCATTAGAGTTTAGTATTTATTTATTTTATGATTTTATTCTAATTAATTATTATTCCATTAGGGTTTAACAAATTAATTCTCCTTATGATTTAACACTTATTGTTTAGGTTACAACATGAAAATCAGATACACGAGCCTATTAAGGTTTAACGAATCCGTTCTCCTTAGGGTTTAACACTTATTGTTTAGATTACAAAATGAAAATCCGATACACGAGCCTGTTAGAGTTTAGCAAATCCGTTCTCCTTAAGATTTAACACTTATTGTTCAGATATGAACTCCTAAAATATGAGTTATTTATCACTTCCCATTAGTATATCTCCCAAAAAAAATGTAAATAAAAAGCAATGTTATTAAGAATGACTGAATAAAACCTATCGATATGAATCTTGTTCGAAAGATCTTTACTTGCTGATTCTTCTGGATGTGTAATTCTTTTCGAAATCTAAATATATTTTAAAAGCTAAAGTGTTTTGAAATTAAATTATATAATTGGTCTTTTTTGCCACGTTATATATCTACTTGACATTAACACGTAGATTTGAGACATTTTGGCTACTATTTGCTGGACCATTTAGCATGACTCATATTTTGGTCCATACTTTGCAAGTTAAAGCTGTCCTTGAATGTACCAAAAAATATTTTAACAAGCATGTCTGTTAAAAACTCTAGCCACGTATCCCATTCTTATTTACAATTAACAACATTAACTTGAAGAAGAATACAAGAGACCTCGTGGTCAACAAACGTCCAGAGGAGATGCACAACAATGATTCAATCTAAAATGGACCCCCAACTACATACAATTTACCATGAAATTCACTTTTTATAGTCAATATAGTAGGCCAGAAGCTTGACTCCAGACAAATACACAGCACATCCATTGACCTAAGAAAGTATAAGACACTGAGGTGATCCGTATTTTCTTGCAGAATTCAGAGTCAGAAAACCCTTGAGAACACAGAAAATAAGCTACGAGTCTCAGAAAAGCCATGATCATATGGTCATCTCTTCCTCTTCTGGGTTGTGCACTTGAAACCCTACTTCACTTTCTCAGTTGGAAAGAGCCAGCAAGTGCCGTTGATACTACTGAGGATGAACATCATGGTGATGTTGAAACTGCTGGTAATATAGCAGCACAGAAGCACTTTCGACAGATTCAGCATATCCGTATAGCTTGATTATGCTATAGGTTGTATTAATAATGGTTTGATGTGTTTAGTGTTTGTTATTGCTCATATCTTGTGTCATAAGTAACCTACAAACTTATCTCAACCTATACATTTCTTAAAATAATAATTTGTTCCGTTTGGTGGCCGGTTGTCACCATCACCGATCTGTGGGTGTTTGGGCAACCTTTCTATGGGGGAGGCGTTCGACGGAGTGGCCTATGTTGGCCGGATCAAGAGGTTTTTTAATCACGGTGTTGCACACTTCGAGGCATGATGCCGGTGAAAGTGGGGTTTTTTTGGCGATTGATGGTCGAAAAGGAATGTTCGAGATCTAGAGCTTCAATTTGATAGGTCGCACTGAAACCTAATGATGATCGAAAGACGAAAAAACGATTTGAGTTCATAATTCCTAGCTGTCGCGGGAAGTATGATGCATGAGGGAGATTGCGGAATGATGAGGATGTCAAGATCATCATCCATTGTTTCAGCTGGAACAATAGCCGCCATCTCTTTTGTTTCGGTAGAACTTTCTTTGTCGCTTGTCTTGCTTCTTATTCCTTACAAGTCCTTCGATGCCGTCGATGTAAGGTTGTAGATCTATTTTCAAAGATCATCTTCCTTGCATACAACTTGAAATTAAAAGGAAGAAAATTTAGCGCAAAAATTAGACTTAAATAAGTTCCATACAACGACTCCAAAAGCTTGATGTAAAAATATCGTAAGTTTATAAGTGTATTATTGTAATACAAAAGGTGAAACTACGAGGTCAATCCCACAGAGACAAGTTCAAGCCAATATTGTACTGATTTTACAATTAATGTAAACAACAACTAAATTAAGGATGAAGATTGATGATTTACGTGTATGAACAAATAAGTAAACGAGTGAAAAATTCAATAATAGAAGGAATTAGGGTATGATCTCCCAAGCAATCCTATTGCAAATTTGTAAAGATTAAACAACAATAACAATCCTGATTCTAAGGTTGTTTTTTACTCAATTATGTTGATTCATGGATCGTGACAACACGTATTATTAATCTTAAACTAATCTTATTTGATGACAGTCTTTAGATTTAGAATTAATAATCCCTTAAGAGCATAAAAACTATGCAATCAATTAACCCCCTAAATCCTGATTGGAACAGTCGACAGTTAATCTTCATAATTCTAGTTTCACCAAAAGACATAAATACAGATCGTTTATGTGATTTGGCTAAATGAGTATGTATGCAAATTCGATTGATGACCAGTCAATATAAACAAACAATATACTTTAAAGTACGATAATTAGAAACTAGAACCATGAATTGAATTGAAAGCTAGAAAGAATTTAATTTGCAATTGTCATGCTTGGCTAAAGCATACCCTAATAAAGTATTTAGTTACAACATATATCAATAATCATCAAAGAAAAGGAAGAAGAAACCATGAATTGAATGCTATAACTAAGGAATTTGGGTAGCCGTCCTCACAAGCAAGTGCGATTTGATTCAGAAAATTAAAGTGTGTCTTCTAACAGGTTTTAAGACCTATTTATAGTCAATATAAGTTCCAATAGGTTTTTCATAATTAATGAACATTTTTTAAAACATTAAAAACCCAACCAAACTAGGTTTAATTTCTTTAAAAAATCAACATATTTCTGTCTGTCTCGTGCGATCGATCATGTATCAGGTATCTAATTGGCACCCATATATGCCTAGCCATGTTGTAAAAACCTAACGATGGTCAAAAGACGAAAAACAACGATGACAGTGTGTTTGATAGTTGGGTCACCAATAGGCCTCATCAAATGGTCCGTGAGCCTTGGGCTGGCCCGAACCCGGCCCAAGCCCACAGGCCAAAGCCTGGCCCGGGCCCAAAAAGACCTCGGGCTTGGGCGGGCCTGGGCTTCATTTTTGAGCCCGAGCCCGAGCCCGAAAAATATAACATACACATATATATATATATATATACATACATAAATATATCTATACATACATATAAATATATCTATATATATATATTGACAATGTGCAAATTACATGCACACTGACATGAATATATATATATATATATATTGTATAGATATATTTATATGTGTGTATATATGTATTTATGTGTGTATAAATGTATTTATGTGTATATATATTAATTTAATACTTAGACCAGAGCTCATTGAGCTAAGCCCGAAGCTCGACTTATTGGCCCGGGCTTGGACTTACCAAATTGTCCTAGGTCTGGCTCGAGCCCGAAGAAGGTTCTCGGACTTGGGCCAAGGTCGAGCCTGGCCCAATATTTTCTGTCACCGAGTGCATTTGGATTAAAAAAACCTTTAATTTATGAATCATTCTAGGGTACTTTTATAATCATTGCCTAGCCTTCGTTGGCGATTGGCCAACAATATCCGATTAAAATCATTATGAAGCCTGCATACGATTGTTCTCGGCATGAAATTCCTGATGAAAATATCAACATAACTGGTTTGCTAACAAATCTTCAATGATATACACAAACCAGTTCACTACCTGATCTACTTAATTAGAGATCCTATATATTTACAAGAAAATCAGAACAAAGTGTAGGTGCTTAAACCAGTGACAGGATTGCTAAACAAAACAATGACAGATGAGCTCAGAAGATGTATTTGGATCTCAATCGTGCTAACCGTGACGATTGGTTCAATCAATTCCTTCAGCCCGCGACGATGTAAAGAAAAGAGAAGGGCAGACATGTTAGAATATTGTACAATACTTTCACACAGGATAAGCTATTCAAAGCCTTTCTCTACAACGTATCTCCAGCATTCTTCACAAGAGCTTCTTTTCTCCTGAAAACATAGATAAAGCAAAGATGCAGTAACTTTGAAAAATATGCGAAAAAGAGGCCCCAATCACCCCACCCCCCCACCACCAAAAAAAAAAAAAAAAACAAAACACTGCTCTAATATTTTTCATCACAATTCGAAATGAAAATCGAGTTATCAAGAATCTTTTGTATAAATTCTACACTACAAAATGAGAAAGAGATATTGCTACCATCAATGTATGAATGAATTCAAAGGTGCTGGGCTCTCCAGTCAACTGCAAAGTTTTCATCAGTGTCATCATCACTTGATAAGTCTTCACGGCTAGACTCCTTGCTAACTGTCTCCACAACTCTGCTCCGTTTAGCAGACCTAGCAGCCATCCATTCCATTTTCTTCCTTTTCAACATTTCGACTTTGTCTCTATTTGTCCTGCAACAGAAGAAGCACAACTGCCGAAGTGAGCTTTTTTGCAAAGAAATCAGCTGATAGGAATGAAAAAGTACAGCACTGTTCTTGTCCTTGTAGAGCTTACTTTTGTTCAAAAGTTTCAGCCTCACCTATCGTTTCAGCGGCATCAACCTGTTGTGTGTAATGCAAACAATTAATGACATGCTTCACAGTGAAAGAAACAAGGTAAATTGGGCTAACATCAGGTGGCTAGTACAAAGGATAAAAATCCGCACCTCCTCCTCCTCCAAACGGTTGTCAATCTCCTTCAAGTCCTCTTGGATTAACTTTTCAAATTCACTGTACTCATCTCTAAAAAGGATGAAACATTAATTAAGATTATGCTGAATCATATACAAATGTGCAATAAGCTGGTATGAGCCTAAAAGGTGTAGAAAAGTGTATCTTTTGCGTTATTGAATGCAACAATTTAAAAAGCTAGATAGAGATTGGCATGTGAAAGTTTGACCATATGAGTGAGACAATGATATGTTATCTTGGCAGAATATAAATGAATATCGCCGAATTAACCTGCTATTCACAATTATTCATCACAGCATTTACACCACATGGAGCATTTATTAGCATCCCATCCCAATATTTACAATTATCCACATATAAAGTAACTCAAGAGTTGCAGGGGTACAACCTAAATGTCACAAGTTCAATTTCTGAAAACAAAATCTCTTCAAATTATGAGGGTAAAGTCTGCTTACATCTTGCTTGTCTCATACCCCATCCACCGCGGAAGCCTTGTGCACGAGCATTGTTTACTTTTATAAAGTAACTTAAGAGCCACAACATAACCTAAAGTCAAGACACATTCATTGACTTGACAAGACACTTTTAAGAATCCATTTACATTCTTTTATATTTAATGGATTGATTCACAATATCTTCATGAAATTGGCTTCGGTCACATTTTTGCCATTAAACAAAATATTGACAACCATTCCGCCTCTTAAAAATATATGAACATCAATTTGAAAAGATGAACAACTAAGGTGCATGGATAACACAGAGATAAGAACTTACTTAACATCCACCTTCACAGGTTTAATTCCACGAGCACGCAAATCAGCTTCCTTGTTATCAAAGAAGCCTTCAGGAAGAGTTCTCTTTACATCCTTGATTTCCGAACCATCAATCAATGCAGATGTCTCTGCAAGCTCCTTGGCATGCTGAATACCTTTTATCGGCAAGCCATTACTACTAGGCAATGCATCCATCCTGGCCTCAGAAGATGACTTTATATGTGTATCTGATTCCGATGCATTGACAGAGTCCACAGCTGAAAGTACATTAAAAAAATCATAAATAAAGGTCAGGGCCCAATCCCAACATTCAAAAATATTATATGACCAACAAAAACATCATACATAATTACATATTGCTTCTACTTAGAAGATAGAGACATCACAGTTCCACCAACACACCCAATCGAATATAATCTCACAACCAATAGGAGCCCATTTGGTTGGTCAAGTATTGTGATGGTAATGGATATCCCATTATAATACAATGTTTGGTACAAGTAAATGAAAACTTGAATGAGACTGCAAATACAAGTATTGAGAATCTTTACAAAAAAAAGGAATCACAATATCAATTAAAAGCAAGTATTTGGATTACAAATACACTGTGACACTGTTTTGACAATAATACCCCTAAATTTCTAATGGAAACAATAACACCCTACCTTTTCGTTACTTTATGTTCTGCATATATATTTAAAATTATGCATATGTATAATTGTGTCTACACACACACACACATATGCATACATGCAAACTGTGTAATATGCACAGTTATATGTTTATTTATAGTATATATGTCTGTAATATAGATACATATATACGCACATGCATAACTGTGCATATACATATGCACTTATACATGTGTATATGTATATGCACATTTATAACTGTGCATGTGCACATGTATGTATGTATGTATATATATATATACACACACATATATCAAAAATTATATATATGCCACAAAATATAGTAGGAAATTCTCAATGTGTGTGTCTATATAATATATAATAAAAAATGAATTTATATTTAAATATATAACCCTAATAATTACTTTTAAAATCAAACGTTGAAGGGCAGATTCAGGAACTAATTTGCAATGCATTGGAATTTAGCTATATTAACCAAACACTTGAATGAGATTACTTTGTAATTGGACTACCTTAATTTGATTACTAGTAACAGGATCCCTATTATAATTGCAAATCAATGGAACTGAATGGGCCCTAGATGTAATGGTTCTACTGCAGAAAGCTAAACATCGAAGAATGAACTTAAACATAATAGAGGAAGTAAAAGAATCTAAGTAACAAGGAAAGCTATGCATGCTGAATGGTTGATCAAGATCATTACTTTTGATAAAGTATATTTGAAAATGCGAACCCACAAGGCAGACGCCAAGTGGTTTTTAGTTTTTACACAAAGCTATTCCAAGTAATGGATTGAAGCTTGTTTTGGGGGCTGGTGGGTGGTCTTATTTTATCTCAACCTCTAACTTTAAGAGCATCTATACAATAAATAAATAAACACAAAACTACCCTTGGAACAAAGGAATGCAGAACTGTTCATGGTATATAGGATTCCATATTCTCTACTAACTGTCAATGATAGTATATAAATACACAGATCAAAGAAAATGCAAGCTCGTACCAGTTTTTTGTTTCTTTTTTACGTTATTGTCAAAGAAATCTGGAGGAAGCCCATATGAGGACTGGGGCCTCGGAGAATTTTTTGAGGGCTCAGATTTTGAAAGATGAGATTCTGCTGCAGTATGTACAGGTTTAGATTTAGACAACTCCCCACCAGGCACAGTTTTCACATCGTTAACCTTCTTCAGTCTAGCAGCATTGGCTTTGATATTGCTTATTGCCTGCCACAACAAAGACTATTTTCAGTACATACTCAATGAGAAAAACAAAATTAACAAATGAAACGAAGGGGATGGAACAGAGAATGAAGGGGGTTAGCATATATGATTAGGACATGTAAACCCACTGAATAGATTCCAAAATCAAAGAAACACTTAGAAGGACGGATTCTAGTCGACTGAATACCATGCTGCTTTGCCGATTCTTAGGAAAAGTTACTCAGTCAGGCCTACAATGTAAAATCTGTATAGATTTATCATCCAAATTTCACATTTCCCTCCCTCTGAAAAAATTAATTAAGTATTTGGTCTTCCAGTATTAAGAGGCATTCTAGCTATGCAAAGATTCATACAGAACCTAAAGCTCACTTATCATCCCTCAGTTAAACATGACATAAGTTAGTCAAGACATCCTCTCTCTTGAAAATTTATAAGAATTTGTTGCCAATACTATTTGAAATCCAAGCCAAAATGACCTCGAAGGTCAGGAAAGCCTATACAGAAACACTCTTAGGTATTGCATGGAAGGAGGGTTTTGGTGGGATAGTAAATGATGGGTCATATATGCCAACCCATCCTGGGAAGTTTTTATTTATTTATTTAACTTTGAAGGGCGATAAGAAACGATGCAAATCCATAAGAGGGAGGATTCATGGCCTGGCTTACATCCCACCAAATTGGCGGGTATTCATAGGTTTATTAACTTTACTCTCTTTTTTGGCTTTTAAAACAACCACTGAAACAAAAACCTTTCATTTCTCTCTTCACAAGCAAAGGTCCGTACCTCAACCCTTCATTTACTTTCACTCAACTCCCAAGCATGGGTACAAACCCACCTAATATTTTAATTTAAAGACCCATCAAAACCCATACTTTAGAAAACCAACAAAATTCACACCCCTAAACTCCCGAGCAATGTCTTAACAAACATCCAAATTAAGTTGAAACTACGAGCAAGCATGTCAATCGATGCACTGCTGTAATACAAAATGTGTGACAAACATTATAAGTCAAGAGCATGCCATTTTACCATAGTTACAAATTTGCAAAGTTACTTCCATAATACATTCTGCCAAATCATGTTGGACATCAATGGTTCCAGAAAAATATCATTCAGTAAGTATCACCTCATGATGTTTGCGAGAAGCTTGATGTGCATCCCAATGAGATTCAGATTTCAAAACAACATCACAAACCCGACAAATTGGATGATCAAATTCATTGTATCTGCAAGAAAATAAGAATTGAGTCAAATCCTTAGTAATGACAATGGCATCATCCATTTTAGAAGAAAATATTTTTGCAAATAAAAAAAACTGAAAATGCTAACAATTTGAAAGTTATAATTATAAAAAGGTATACATATCCTATAGGAAAAAGCTTTTCATCATGATATACAAAGTATAAAAGTATGATCAAAACTATCAAAACTATATTGTTTTAGTAGTCTGTCTAGTAGAAATTAAATCATCTACCAATAGAAATTTCATTGAGCCAATGATAAGAATCCCATATTCCCATGATAAAACTTTCAAGCCCGCTTCTTCTAATTCATACTTTCATGTATAGACACCAGATCCTAACCAATGATGCTCATTTGGGCATGAAACTAAATCCATATAAGTATAAAACTAGAAATCTCAGAGTTCCGAGCATCCATTACATGCTCTCAAAGGTGAGCAGTACTATTTTGACACACTTCTTTTTCAAATGAAGGAAAAAAGAAATAGCAGAAGATGTGTATCATCCTTAAAATTCCTCATAAGTAATTTACAGAAGAAGAGTCTATTATTTGAAGGAAGATTTTTGATTTTGTACAGTTTTTGAGCTCACAGGTTTTGTTAGATTACCCCTGCAAGCCTTCGATATGTGCTCAAATATCTAAACTGCAGAAGCTCATGAATTCAAATATGACACCATTTCTTCCAGTAATTCTAGCATTGCGCTCGAACCTTCTTATCTCATTGACAGAGGCGTGGTCCCAAGAACTTAAATACGAAAAAAAAGCGTAACCAGAAATCATCGTGTGTTACACATCAGCTACAATTTTCGGCCATTATAATGGCAAAATATCGCATGACACAATGCAATTAAGCATTCAAATCAAGAACTCCGCACACACAGAAATTCAAACGAGATCATCTGAAAGCCTCGTGCTATTACCTAACAAGAGGAGAATCAATACGCTTCTCCTTATTCTGCGCCTTCAGTTTGGCTCGAAACAAGGCTTTCTTCGCTTGTGCATCCATTCTCTCTGCCAGTCAAAACGTCACCAAAATAGAATGGAAATTCGCAAATAAACTTCTCAGGGACTCTGTAACTAGAAATTCACAATATCATCGGCAAGATATTCAATCGCTGGGTCTCCTCCGCTTCTGAATACGAAATATGGCAAAATGCCCTCCCTACTAACTGGCGTGGATATTCTTTCCTGAGTCTGGCAGAGCGAGTCAGCGAGTAAACTGTTCCCTAAAATCGGATCCGATCCGACCCCATTTTGCTAGTGCATTTGCCCGTGGGCTGAATATGACCCGCTATTATTAGGTGACCATAAAAACATATTCAAGTCAAATGTAAAAGAATTGTTTAATTTAATTGTCTGCATACTAACCAGAACTAAATTATTATCAAAATTATTTATTCAAAATTAAATCAATTTAGAAATAATCAATTCAATATATTTGAAACCGAAATCAATTTGAAATTATAAATACAAATATTTCATAAATAATATATTTCCAACCTGAAATTTTTTTTTTTTCCCACTCGAACTGCCAATTCCATAGGACCGGAAACTGACCAACTACGGTTCAACCGCTACTCTCAGTGAGGGTTTTGAAACATTGTCTCAGGCCGCCCAGGACCACAGAAACCCTCCTCCGTTTGACGCCCGAGTGATACGAGACTAGAGGGAGAGCAAAGGGGGAAAAGAAAAATGGAGGAGAGGTTCAAGTGCTTGGCCTTGTTGGGAGCTGGAGCTCTTTTGGGCTCCGTTTCATCCGTGTTTCTTCTTAAGGTTCTTTCAAGGTAAGTCATTTGCCATAGCTGAAAACTCTGTTCGATCGCCGGGATATCATTAAGGAAATCAAATCATACATTTTTCCATAGACGTGTTTCTCATTTTTATTTCTCATGATTATTTTAGAATTGATGGATAGTAGTTTGATTTAATCTTTGTTTATAGTTTCATTTTACTCGACTGGAATGAACGAGTGGTGAGTTGGGCTTCATAGGAGTCAGTTGTTTCTTATTTTTAAAATAAAGAGCATTTTCAAATCGTTTTCTTTCTTACATTCTCTCAGTACCAAACAGGGTCTTTCCGTTTCTATGGCTAATTTTTTCGTCATTTTTGTGGCAAGCAGCATAGTATAAACAATGAGGAGAAAAAAAACCAAAATTGATGTTTCGTGCAAATTCTGCCAATTTCATTGGTTACAGACAGCAAGGAGAAGTTGTAAATCTATGTTACTGATTATTGGTTTTACAGGAGGTTTGAGAATCGATTCAATAAGGAGGCTGAAAATTTTGAAGGTAAGTTTGTTTATGGTGCCATTGTTTCTTTAACTGTGTGTGCTATATGAAAGGTTTTCTTAAAGGTTTGCATTTATGATGAACGATGTGAGGCTGCTATCATTAGCAAACTCTTTTCATTTTGGACTCTAGTTCAGTTGAAGTCATCAACATCCTGGTTACATGCTTATCTAGCTGCCTTTCTTTCTATCCTTTTCATGCAATTGACATATTAGGAAGGCATATAGTATGCAGCAGCTTCTAACTTTTGTACATTTTGAATCTATGATTATAGTATATCAAGTGATAACAACATGTTGGGTTGTTGAAAACCATGATTGGGGACATGCAAGAGTTTAGACTTCTACAATAACATTGTATATGAAGTTTTTTAGGAAATTTTTACTGTCTATTCTTTTATGAGCGTTACATGAGCTAAACTTCAAATGTTTTGTGTAGAGATATATAAATGTAATATATCTCTACATTTTGCAAGCGGTCAACTGGTGCGATGACGATAATAACTTAATAAGTGCCCTTAAGCAGAATGCTAGAATTTGTGGTGTCTTCTAAAGTTAGATATTGCTCATCAACAAGCTACGTTAGCTGCAAGTAATACTTGACATCCTACTTCTTGTGTTTGAACTCTTTTATATTAGTAATTTCTCATCTCATTCAAAATTGTAAATGGTTCGTGATCCGCATTTGAAAGTTGACAAAATTACTGTTGTTCGTGTTTTATTATGGTCATTATGCATGTGTAATCGACTTCCCTATGTGACAGCTTCAAACGGCTTTAATATTGCTGGGGATGCAAAGCATGAGATGCTGGGTCTAGACATTCTTACTGATGAGATAGTATCAGAACAGCTAACCAGGTACCATGGTTGATGTCTTACTGTGAGTTCTATACGAAATTTTCTTTGCTATAATATTTATTAGCTGAGAGCCTGTGAGCATTGCTTTCTTCACGACAACAAAAAAAGGGCCTTTTACACTTTAGATTTTGTCAGCTATCCAGAATGTTTTTTTAAATTTCTTTTGGTAAGTATACAAATTAGGCTATGTCACCGTATATCTTCGTTTCTGTGCATTTTTTGCTCTTGATATGAAAATTGTAGTGATGCTTAATGCTTTGATATCATGCCACCGAAGTTTTGTGTGAACTTGCATTTTTTGAGGTAGTGAAATACTTTATGGGGAAATCAAGTTAAGAAATTTCAAATGTTTTGCATATGCACAAAATAACAAACATGTAATTGGTTTAATAAGCTACCTTTTTAGTTTCATGTCCTATGTTTATCCTTTGAGTAATAATTAGGGTATAAATTGAGATAGAGTAGAAATTACATGTGGCTAATCTTTATTTTGTCGCTCAGGAATCTATGAGTGTGCTAGCTCTTTTGTGGAGTTAAGCTCCCTTAATGCAATGCAAGCATCACAGGTTCAAATTATGTAAATAACCTCTCCGTATGATCGAAATACGGTTGCATACATTTGTCTTTCCATGATCTGTGGCGGGGGAGCTGAAAAGTTTGTATTGAATATATATAGATTTCATTTTTTTTTCTTCTAAACTTTGGCACATAAAGACAAAAACTATATGCACTTTGTTTAAATGATTAGGTGTGGAGTTATTGGAAGAATATTCACTATCAAAGAACATATCTTTCTTTGAGCTTCCTTGCTGGTTTAGCTGCCAAGAGTGATGCATCAATTATATGTGTCCTATAAGTTGGTTAGCTCCTCTGATTTAGTTCTGTGATAGGACTTATGAATTTGATAGCTTTCATTGAGCAAGGCTTTTACTGAATTATATGGTTATCTATGGGTTGCGTACTGACTTCTGTCACTGACTTTAAGTTGAGTATCTGTTTCTTCCTTGCACTTGAAAGTCATTTTCCTTCTTGTTGAATAATACATTTGTTAGGCTCCTGTACTTTTGAGAGGCCTATCTATGCCTCATAGAAACTGCCATTTGAATCCACATCTTAGCTCATAGGTCCAGACACAGGTGAAACTGTTTCCTTGGAAATGCAGTCACGTGATAGGATAAGATAGATGAGACTATACGGTTTAGGGAAGAGGTACAAAGTACAAACTATACAGTTTAGGGAAGGGATACTGCGAATCAAAACTAGATGTGAGAAAATCACTTACACAGGTTTGGAAATGTGCAATGTAGACCTATTGGTACATCGGTGCATAAAATAAAATTTCAGTTCTAAAAAGTGGAGATAGAGACTATGAAGAGGATTATTGGATAGTGTCATTTCGTATTGAAACAACCTTGTAGTGGATTCCGACTGATTTCTCTTACAGGTTTGTGTAGCTGATCCCAAATTATTAGGGACAAAGACTGATATTGATGTGCTGATGCTAGACTGTCATCTCATCGATGACTCAAGGACTCCTTGGAGGAGGCCTTTTGTCCACCACCTATATTAACATTTTAAAGTTTCCATTTGAAGTCAAAGAATCTAGGGTGAATTATCGCCGTTTGTGGTTCAGTCTTTCATCCATTGTGTTTTGTACAAATAAGTTTTGGTCTGCGTTTGGGGCATGGCAGGGGGTTTGTTTTAGAACCAATTTACGTTGCTTATAAATGTATTTAACGATGTGTTCTGTGGTTTTATTTTAGCTTACTTTCATACCATATTTTGTGGCTATCCCAAATAGGAACATTCAATTCTTTGGCGCCGAGTCTCAACAAAAGGTGAATGGATCTTATGTCGTGGTCATTGGTCTTGGTGGAGTTGGGAGTCATGCTGCATCAATGCTCTTGAGATCAGGAGTTGGCAAGCTCCTCCTAGTTGATTTTGACCAGGTATTTACTGCATTGGAAATCATTATTTTTTTCGCATTTGGTGATGATTGGCAAAATTTGATTAAAGATAGCATCATCTTTTTGTCTGAGTGCGTGACGCAATGTCCTTCATTACTCATCTTCTTTGAATAACAAGGTATGAAGATGAATTGAACTGTCAAGTGACTGTTGTGGCAGAGACAGTTGGGAATATTGGTAGTATTTGGTACCCAACGGTTGTACTTCGTTATATTGCCAGAATGGATCTAATATTCAAATCTTAGTTACTTGGATTTAACTTCTAGTTCCTCTTAAAACAGTGGTTACCTTTTTTTTTGATGAATGAAGGAACAGTAGTTACCTTGATACCCTTAAGAACAAGAGCTTGATTTTTGTTGCTCCAGTTTGTAAATCATTTAAGGGTCTGCTAAACAGGAAACTTCAATAAATATTCAGAAGTTCAGACTTCCATAAAGAGTTTGATTTTTCTTTGAACAGTAGATGTTAGGGAAAATTTTCATACGCCTTTATCCCTTTATTCCATAATGGACCAGCTTCAGATGTTGGAAGTCCAATATCATATTGAAGCAAATTGGAATTGGATTCGTTTTGCCCCTTGTTTGTTTGTGAAGAAAATAAGAAAGAGACATCTTTGACAAATTTTCAGCTATTGTCACCAATCATTGAAGACTGCCTGACGTACCCAGTATGGCTAGATTTTAATCTTTGACAGAATCTGCTCTTATCTAGTTACAATGAGTTATACTGCTTTGCTTATAGCCTTATACCAATTTGTGTGTATAGAGGTATGTTTTCTGCAAATGTAGCATGCAAGTACGTATTTACGGGCAACCTAATTTTTTTTATTGCAGAGAAAATGCAGTGGTTTGGTCAAAAATGAATTCAAATGGAGGGATTTATGGCCTTGTTTGGTAGAGAGTATAAGCTAGCTTATACTTTGTCAGACATACTCTCAGACACTCTCAACTTTTACGTTTTACGATAGCTTATACTCTATCACACACACTCTCTACCAAACATGCGCTATATGTCCAACCTGTTTTTGTAGTATATATCATTGCATGCCAAGATTGATTTAGCCGTGTCTACCTGCTAACAAACGCATAGAAATCAAGTTGGATGCCTATAGTGGGATAGAATCTTGACTTCTCTTTTAATAGCTTAATTAGATGTTTGATGCTATTAATGGATAATGTTAAAACTCTGCCCCCCATTTTTATTTTATGTTCCAAGTTTTACTTTTTTCTACCAATGTTCAGGAGAACCTCTTGGCTCCTTTGTAATTCCTTATCCCTGTTGTTTCCTACCTGACCTAATTTTTCATTAATTTGATAGAATTTCTGATTCACTTTGGCTTCCTATTATAATCTCGCGCTTGCTTGAAAAAAAATTATGAATAATTATGAATTTTTGATTTTAATATTACTTTTTTTAGCATGTAGGTGGATTTGAACCTTCAACTTGTTTGAAATCCTAAGGAGTGGCTACCACTAGGCCACCAGCTCCTTGTTTTTTGTACAAGAATTAATACGAATAATAAGACAAATGAAGTATAGATTTTTGCTTTGATGTTTTCCTGCTCTTATATATTAATCAGCATGTGTACCTGTACTTATTTATGATGACATGAGAAGGTATCACTTTCATCATTAAATCGACATGCTGTTGCAACACGAGCAGATGTTGGTATCCCGAAAGCGGAGTGCCTCAAAAAGCATTTCACATCTATCTTCCCAGAGTGCCAAGTAGACGCTAAAGTTTTAATGTATGATGCATCTTCTGAACCAGAGATTCTTGGAGGCAACCCCGATTTTGTTTTGGACTGCATTGATAACATAGATACTAAGGTAATTCATCATGCTTTCAAGGTGGTTTTTTCTTAAATGATTAGTAGTGGAATTTATATTGTTTTTCAACTGGTATCCAATGTATGATTATGAAACTTTCAAGTAGAATGCATTGTCTTGTTTCTATCCCGTTCTTTGGACAATGATAAATGAATTAAAAGTTTGGGAAAAGCATTGGCAGTATTTGATTTCCTTTTGGACTGATTGACGACGGTGGTAGAAGGGTGCTTCTTTTTACTTCCAAGTTTGTTGGACTCTTCAATAATTGTTGTTGTGTGACATCTGAATTGCAATACTTCATCATAAGTGCATTTAAGTGAGGTATTTGGTATTTGCGCCATCCGCTCTCTAGTGTTATAGGAATGAAGATCTTTACATTTGGTTATTTGATTTGTGAGAAATGTTTTGAATCCTTCTTTTTTTGATTCTTTGTTATTATATATGACCAATAAAAGTGTTTCTGATAGTTTTTCATGACGTGCTTGGTTATAAGAAGTTTATTTATGGAAAGTTAAGTTATCTTCTGTAACCAATATTTAGATAGTTCTTTATATGTAGTTTTGGGCTTTGGGCTTGATAGTCAGTCAGCCTAAAAATGCTTGACATTTCATATGTAGTAGGTGGCACTTCTTGCTGCTTGTTATCATAGGGGTTTGAAGGTTCTATCTGCGACAGGAGCTGGTGCTAGAGCTGACCCAACAAGAATCCGGATTGCTGATTTGAGAGAGTCGAGAAATGATCCATTATCTCGTGCAGTAATGCTTCAGCTTCTTTTTATTTTCCTTGTCTTGTAATTGCTTTATTCCTTCTGATATGTTCTTGTCTGATTTCTTTATACATTCTAGATCTTTCTTTCCCTCAGTCCTTATGGACTACTGTCCAGTGTCCACACATCTCTGTTTCTGAATTGGTGATCTGAATTTGGGAATTTTATCTGATGTATCATTAAGAAAGATCGTAGACAATAGTTGAGAGATTCCGATATGCCTTCCATGCCACCATAGTTTAAGTCATTAGAATGCAAAGAGATTCCAATAGGCCTTCCATGCCGGCATATTTTAATTTTAATTTTCAGTTTATAATGGCCTACAATATTTAAATGCTCTCTTTGTCCAGGTGAAAGGGGGAACAAAATTTTCCCCATCCCATATTCACTATTATCATGGCTGTACAAAATTTATGTGTATTGTTGAGTGGGTTATATAAAATAGGTTTAATTCTTAGTTGTGAACTTGTGATTATCTGGTTACTTATAATGTCTATTTTCAGGTAAGACATCGTTTGAGGAAAGATCATGGAATTGAGGGCGGCATTCCTGTTGTGTTTTCTTTAGAGAAACCTAAGGCAAAGCTGCTTCCATTTCAAGGGACAAATGGAGAAGATGAAAATCCTTCTGATTATCAAGTAAGAATATAAACTCATTAGTCTAAAGTGTTTTTAACTTGTTGTTTTATTCAATATAAATGTTTGAGGAATATTATTGAGGCCTTAATTAACAAGATCTTTGATTGATAAAATTTAGTATATTGTCCTTTTGTCTTGATTTTCGTGCACGGTAACTCTCTTGTGCTTAACTTTTGGTGACTAGGTTCTAGTGTGAAATTTGAAAACTGTGTCTGATCTGGATTCTTACTTCTTGTCCCGTTTTCAGATAGTGCCTGGGTTTAGGGTTCGTATCATACCTGTTCTGGGTACCATCCCTGCAATTTTTGGACAAGTGATGGCTTCCTACGTCATGGCACAACTTGCAGGGTTGCAAGTTCAAACAGAGCCTGTAATAAATTTAGATACAGATCATTACCACATACTTCATCAACGCCTTATTGAGCATGAGGAGTCAGTATATGGCTCAGCCATGGAAGTCCAGGTATGAAATTATGCATCTAATTTGAATGGCTACTTGATTTATTTATTCGATTTCTATCTGTCTAGGTGACTAGGTTTGATGTGCCACTATGGGCTCTTTTCTTCTTTTTCTTTGATATTGATTCTATATTCATATATTGTTGTATAAGAGAATTGGACGATTTAGGTATTTGATGTAAAATGCTTTGCCAGAACCTCGCTGTTGGCCTTAATCAGTCTCATATGTGATCCTCAATTGCTTGGTTTCTGCTATTCTTTAAGTTGTACATGTCCTAAGAGTTGGACGAAGTACTGAAAGTGTACAAGGGAGGTATGAAATATAAAGTTAGTTATGACAACAAGAATGATTTGCAGCCTCGTGCCAGATTTTGTTCACTCTGCTGTTGGAGATACCGAACCTTGTGAATAAAAATCTTGCTTTTGAATTGTGATGTTTGTGCTAGATTTTCTACTCTCCTGTTGTATATAAAAGTTTTTAAACTAGGAGAATGTAGCTGATATTTAAGATTCTTGATACTATGTGTTGGTCTGTTTCTATCAAAAAGTGTCAAGTCTGTTGATCAGATGAAATGACACCCTTTCTTAGTTTAAATCTTTTAGAATTTGTATCTAAAATTTTGAGGGAGAAGGCTAATTTAAACATTAATTTCATCAGGCGCTGTCTTGTGCTCAGTTTCTGCCCCATGAGTGCTTTTGATAATTGGGCTGGTGGGATAAACTTTGATGTTTTTCAATAATGATTAGAACCTTCCCATTGCTCTTTTTAGCATATATCCAGTGTTTGAAGGGAAATTTTGCTCTCCTTTTTTCCAATTTGCTAATATATCAAAAATGAACCTGCTGCTTGCTGCTTAGACTTTTGTCCCTTGGTCATAGGTTCACATCGTGTCAAATTGATTGTATTTAACTATTGCGTTTTCAATTGATATCTGCTAAACTAAATGTTTTGAGTGAACATAGGTAGATGTTGAGGAAGTGATGTATGTTGTGAAAGAGTTATGGCATGGACGAAGTGCAAGAGATGAGTCTCCAAATGATGGGGGACGCAGAATGTGGAGATCTGTTAACGAGCTAATGCTTGTCAGGTATATGTTGCTCCATATGATATTCCTTTGACCATTTAACATTTGTATATTTGTTGCAATGGCGCAGAAAGAGAAATATTGTTTTGCATAAGATATTGATTAAATTCTGTCTCTAGCACATGTTTGTAGGTTTAAGTAAAATCTATAAATAATTACCCAACTCAAACAAGGTTACTGATGCAAGAATGGAGAAGTGATAGATTGAACAAAAAATCACAACAAGCGATGTAGAAGAAAACTGGAGCCATGCTTGGCCAAATATATTTGATCAGAAGATACAAAATCTGTCTGGATAAATTTATACCAAGTCTAGGATTAAAGCCATGACTATTTTGTAGACACTACACAACTGTGTAAACAAACTTTTAGATTCCCAAACAGAACTTTCACATAAATTCTAATATAATTTTGATAACAAGAATAATTTATTAAACAACAAAAATATAAAACCAAGTTAACCAACTTCTGAGTTAAATTTGTTGACACCAAAGCACTTTTGGACTTCAATGGCAAAGAAGTTAACATGTTTTTGCTTGCACTGCGTCAATCTCTAAGACAATCTGACCAAGGAATCTAGGTAAAGTGGCAGACCATCCAGCATGTAGATAACATGCCCACCTGCCTATTAGTGCCAAAGAAGTTTGATGCTTTAAGTCTCTTCTATTTGTCAGATAAATTGCTTTCCCGTTCACAGTTTCAGTAAGTCAGCTATTTTGTGGTATTTTGAAATTCTTGAAACTGAAACTGACTCAATCGTTTGGAAACTGAAACTCAAAGTGATTGCTCTTATAGGTTCGTGTACCCAACATTAAATTGTTTGGGACTAAAAGCTTTGATGATGATGAGTTAAGGGAAAAAAATCCATGGAGGGTTGAAGATCCAAAGAATTATTTGTTCCCGAATTGTGAAAGTTTTACCTCACTGGAATTGTTTTAGGAACCTTATTTAAACTTTCTAGATCCAGAGCGAGAGGAAGTTTAATTCCAGTACACTTGAAGTAACATTTGCATATAATAGCTGAAGTTTCTGTTGTGCTAAGGCTAAACTGTTATCTGACATGGTTCTTGAATATTATGGATACTTATATTACTCATAACTTCATGCTGTCATATTCAAGTTACTTTTATTTTGTAGTTGGTCTTGTACACTTGACATCACCTGTTTTCTCTTTTTTTCAGGTGGGACAGGTCAAAGCCTGCATCAGTGTCAAACTTAATTCTTTTAAAATTCGTAGAGGTATCTTCATTAAATTGATTTTCGAGTATAAACTTCTTTGTTTGATAGGTTGTTACATCAGAGGTACTTAGCTTTGCAATTCTTTCTGATCTTCCTATCCATCCACATGTTTGGCATATTTGTTGCTATATACGAGGAGCATGACTAGTTGTAATTTTTTTTCAGTTTTAGGTAAGTGTTTTTTGGAATTTGGGAACATGGTTTCAAACCTCTGTCCTAGAAGGATGGGGGATTGGAGGCCCTGCCCAAAAGGTGAGGAGCCAACCACTTAACCTGTGTTAATCCTCAATAATCTAACGTGAAATCCAATATACTAATGGTAATAATAAGCTATTGATTAAAAAGCAGAGTAATAATTAGACCAATTCATAGGCTAGCCAGTAGCCACCTCTTTGATATAAGAAACATGAATTCTAAAAAATACAGGAATACTTTTATCATTGTCTCAGCAAAAGAAGCAAGGAAGACAGAAAATGAAGAGCGAAGGTAGTGCAGGCCCTGTCTCTTTTACTTCTTGTCCTTGATGGAATCTGGTTCTGATTTGCGAAATTAGAGATCTCGTTGTGATCCATTCCCAGCAACCTATGTACTGAGAATGGCCATTCTATTTGTATATCGTTGTAGGAATGATCTATAGATAAGGAATCAGCAGCTGTAACTGTTACCATGTTCAGTGTATTATCATTGAGTTTTTTCCTTTCTATCCTGTAAAAACATTGCTTATTTTTCTCCCTGCTGTCACGCTGTGGTTGTCACTCTACCCAGGCAAATGAGCACGAATCAAAAATGTTTGATGATATCAAGGAGAAGGAGCCAGAGTTTTTTGAGAGGGTGACGTCTGTACTGAAGCGAGCTGAGCTTGAATTTGGCTTGTGAATTTCTGGAAGTATGCCCTGATAGTCAGATAAGAGGTGTTACTTGTTAGCCTATTGCTGTTTGCTTTCTCTTCCATGTTTCTTAGCTGAACCCTTGACAATAACCTTGTTTTGTCTTGCTTGTCATATTTTCCCCTCCATTGAAGATGTCTCTTGAGATTTACAATTTGTCAGATGGACATGACGTTTGAGGCATTTGATGATGGGGCTTGAGCATTTGATATTTTGACTGCCAGTCGACCTCTTTCTTCGGTCAGATTGAAGGGTGTAGATTGTTGCTCCTTTCCTCTACGACGTTCACTACCTTAACTTATACTAAGGCTTTTGAACCTGGACGTGTAAACGAAGTACTTTGCTGTTTTTCTGTTTTGTTTTGTTTTGTTGTAGGATTAGATTATTTCAAGTAAGGAATAAGTCAGAAAAAGATCCCCAGGCAAGTTGTCCAAGACTAAAAATATCATTTTCAAGGTGATCGCCCCGACTTAGAGGTATGGGTGACAAAATTTTGTCCGATCTGGATGATTGTTTTGTCAGATTTAAATGAAATCAAGTTTGAACATAAATTATGTCTAAATTTTGAAACAAAACACAAATATTTGGTTTGATTTGAAATTAGGTTTTGTCCAACATAAAAGTTATGTACGATTTAGTAGTTTGAACTTTTACTCAGATTAAATTATTGTTCAATTTATTTATCCGAATTTGAAATAATCTAGGTATGGTCAATTAAGTATGTGAAAAATTCAAATCAATTCAGATTCGAATATATAAAATATTTCGTAAGCTCTCTATGTTGTCCAACTTGAATTAACTCGGACTCATATTTTTGTCACCCCTACCTGGAAGTGCCCGGTGGTTTAACATGGTCATAGGAAGCCCATTGAACTTCCCTCAATTTGTTAGTTGGGCTTGTTGGTTTTAGTCTTATGCATTGTTTGGGAAGTAAGAGGGGAGGGGAAATTTTTTTTGAGGGAAATTGAAAATGGAGGGGAGTGGAAGTTAATTTTATTTCTTTTTGTTTGGATACTCAAAAGGTTGGGAAAGAAAAAGAGAAAAAGTGTGTTTTTATGATTTGTAAGATTGATATAAATTTATCATGTTACCTTTAATATAAATTTATATATGTATTATTATTATTATTATTATTATTATATATATGTGTGTGTGTGTGATAACTTGTGGGTTCCACATTTTGCACATGTGATTTTTACTCGTTTCAGCCCTAATTAGTACGAGAATTACACGAAAAAATTAGCCAAAGTTGGTGAGAGACTATCAAAAGGAGTTTGAGTTTCTAATCTGGTGGAAGGTTTGCTCAAGGCCTTTTTGATCAGTTGTTTTGTTGGGGGCTGATTGATGAAATTGTTAAGTGTAAAATTGTATCTATTATTCTGGTCTTAAATTACTTATTTTCTATGAATTTTCATACAAAGTACTGTTCAAAGTAGTATTTTTATGAACAAGTATTGCTGAGTTGAAATAAAAAATAAATTTGTTTCTAGGTATAATGTGAGTCGGGTGCAACCTAAGCGCGATTGCAAGACGCGAATTTCTAGATTAAAGCTATGATGACATGGCAGCTAAGATCCAAATCACGACACAATTAAAAGACCTAACCCTAGCCGCTATAGGGGATACCTAATTTTCCAGAATACAAAAGGTAGAGATGAGGCATTCCAAACATTGCAATTCCTTCATCTTTTTCATTGATTCGAACAATTTCCTGAGTATTTTTACGGTTTTCATTATGAATATGTGTAGCTGTAGCTAAACACTTTTTAGTTAGGATTTGATATTTTCTTCTACTAAAACATTGTGCACGGATTGATTGTTGATTAGATTCAATTTAATTCATTGTCCTCTGAATTTATTGTTAATTTCCTATTGTTAAGCATGTCTGGCCATCATCATAATATTTATGAATTGTTAGTTAAACATATTCGACTGATCATAAATCGATGTTTAACGAAGTAACAAAAACTTGTTTTGCAATTTAGGTTTGAAACATTGAACATAATTGATTGGGTGATAAACATTTACCTAAGTTGTGCGATTGTCGATTTTCAAGTGTTGATCCTTGTCTTAGGAAATTCTTAGAAGAGACCAAACCAAGACTCGTTTGATAAGAAAATACATTGAGCTGGACCAAAGTCAGAGTCGTTGTTTAGGGAAATATAACTGTTAGAGATGGACAAAAATCTTTCAATTGAAGTCGTTAAATTCTTAATTTGTTTAATTGCATATTAATTTGTGTGCACATGTGGAAGTAGTTGAACTAGTCAACCTATTTGTGATGTTTTTCGGGTCAAAATCTCAAGAAATGGGCTTATTGGTTGTCATGGGCAAAGTATTGGTTAAATACCTCGTTTCACAACATCATTAAAATGACTCATTATGAGGTTATGTGCATAAGGCTCCTCCTACACTACTGTCTTATTAATACAGGGCAGCCACGGTAGCGGTGGTGGAACATGAGCTGAAGGTTCGTGATCAATTGTTGAAACAACTTAAGGTGTTGGAACTATTCTCTCTCACACAATCTTGGGGACAAGATTGCTCTTCCAAGGAGGCAGGCATGTTAGGAAGCCCACTGGACTTCTCTTAGTTTGTCAGTTGGGCTCGTAGGCCTTAGCTTAGGGTTTTATGGTGGAGGGCCTGGAGGCTATAATATTCCTCTCACGTCCTTTGTCGGATATAAGCTAACCCTAATTCAAAAATGGGCCTCATATTTTATCCTGGCCCACGTTTGTTCAACAAGAGCTGGGAAATGGGAATGTTAGGGCTCAGTGGGCCGATGGGCCTAATTGTTTTGACCCAATTTGATTGGGCTCAATTATAATGTGAAAAATGGGTCGGTCAAACCCGACTCCGACCCTTGTGGCTGTGGGAGACACACGCCTGCAGGTGTAAACGAACGGCAACTTCTTCCTCCTCATTTCTCTCTGCGGTCGAATTGAAGCTGTATTTGATTTTGGGTACCTGTCTCTGTGCAGAGCGAGCTTTACCAAGGCAACATGGGGCTTGGCTTGTTATCATCAAGGGTAATGAGACCCACTGCGTCAAGCCTCCTTAAATCCCCCAATCCTAGGACTCTCCACTTCCTACGAACTATTGTATCCAAACCGGAGCTCCAGTCGCCGGAACCTGCTACAGCTCCAGCTCCAGACCCGACCCCTGATCATCCTCCACGGAAACCCGTAGGCGGGGTTCGTGTCGAGTTCCCGAATCCGGAAGATGCCATTGACGTGTTCGTTGACGGATTCCCTGTTAAAATTCCTAAAGGCATGACGGTGCTGCAGGCTTGTGAGGTTGCTGGGGTTGAAATTCCTCGATTCTGCTATCACAGTCGCCTCTCGATCGCTGGCAACTGTCGTATGTGTCTGGTCGAGGTTGAAAAGTCTCCAAAGCCCGTCGCCTCTTGTGCCATGCCTGCTCTTCCCGGTTAGGGCTTACTCATTTTTCTTTCGATTTTTGTTGATAGTTCAATTCTCTTATTATGTCTGCCCACACAGGCGGCAACTTATGGGGTGCGCAATTTGTGTTTATTGGATTCTAGAGTTCAATTTTACTTTAAGATTTAGTTGAAGTCGTGGATTCAGAAATTTGTGATTTCTTGTATTATGGTTTGGAGTTCATTGTCTAATGTGTGTTTATATTCTTTTGGTTTGGAGTTCGTATGGTTTCTTGTATAATCTTCAGAACCTATGTTCAGATTGGTTGCATCTGTTATAACTTCTATAAAATTTAGCCCATACCGATTGCCTATTTACTTCATATTTAAGTTTTTTTTAGAGTTTGGATTGGATATTACAATCTTTTGTGTTTTATTGTTTTACTCATTAGAGGCTCTGTTTATAGGAATGAAGATTAAGACAGATACCCCTCTAGCTAAAAAGGCACGAGAAGGGGTTATGGAGTTTCTCCTCATGAATCATCCACTGGATTGCCCCATTTGTGATCAGGGTGGAGAATGTGATCTTCAGGATCAGTCTATGGCATTTGGTTCTGATCGGGGTCGGTTCACTGAAATGAAGAGATCTGTGGTTGATAAGAATCTTGGTCCGTTGGTGAAGACTGTGATGACTCGGTGCATTCAATGTACAAGGTCCAGACCCAGAATTGCTTATATCTCACTCCTTTTTCTTTTTTTTCTGTCCCTGAATTCTGATCTTTAGAGTGCCTTCTTTGATTTTATTCTATGAGTGATTCGGAAATTTTCAAATGCCTATAATCATAGTTTAGAAGATGGTCTATATTCACTACAGATAATTGGAAAGCACTTTGTTGAAGACACCAAGATTTGATTGAGTTCTTTTAGACTGCTGTGCTAAATTATACTAAATGTAAATTGAGATTTGTGTTGACCGTTTGAGGATGACTTAATTCTTGAGAAATTTACATCTGTTTTCTTCTCAAAGTGGATGTCATTCTTAGTTCATCCTTTGGCTGTGTGAATCCTGAATGATTTTAGATTTTACGTGACTTCGGGGAATGTTTATTATACTGGGCATAGTTGTGCAGTTCTCTTTTGGTGCTTAATTTGTTAGACCATTGGGCTTTGACTGTGAGGGGATGATTTAATTTGTGAGTTATGAGGTGATCACAGTCAATGAATTTTTAGAAGTAATTTTAGTTATTTGGAATTTCCTTTTTGGCTTATGGTACTGAATGTAATATGCTAGGAAGCACGGACACTTGTATTGATAGCCAATGCAATATGTCTATAATGTTCATATTTTATTTTTCTATCGAGTGTTGCTCGTATACAATTTATACCCAGATTTATCTCAATTTGTGGTCATAAACAAACTTCTGATGCCTTCTCATAATCCAACAGGTGTGTCCGTTTTGCGACAGAGGTTGCTGGTGTCCAGGACCTTGGCATTCTAGGTCGTGGGAGTGGAGAGGAAATTGGGACTTATGTTGAGAAACTTATGACAAGCGAGCTTTCTGGAAATGTCATTGATATTTGTCCTGTCGGAGCTCTGACCTCAAAGCCTTTCGCATTTAAAGCAAGGAATTGGGAATTAAAAGGAACAGAGACCATTGATGTTACTGATGCAGTTGGGTCTAATATTCGAATTGATAGTAGAGGTCCAGAGGTCATGCGCATCCTTCCGCGGCTGAATGAGGTACATTTCTTTGGCAGATCTCCCTTTCTAGTTTCAAATCTCCCCATATCTAATGTCTATGGAATAGCTTTGCAGTTTGCACACATTTTCTTGTTTCTCTGTCATACGTTTTCCTGCTGTTTTAGCTGTATCACTTGATCAATGCTCATGTGGGTTTTTATTTATTTATTGCATGATACTAACGTGGTATTAGGAAATCATAGTTGTGCACTACATGAAAGTATATCAAAGGTTATTGAAATGCGTTTCCTTTTTCGCATAAAACATCAATAGGCATAATTTTTGTCTTCTGCCTGGCACCATCCCCAGGACTGCTTAATGGCCATTATCAAGGTGAAGAATGAAACTTATACTGGGGCACTAGATCCCCAATCTTCCCCACCCACCCTTGTCATCAATGATTGAGTACATACTCTCAATTGTGAAGTGTGCATTTGAGTCACCCGCTTTCTAAATAGTATTTCGGGTACATTATTCATTTATTTTTTGTATCATGTAAACACTTTGAAAACACTCATTCCTTTATAAGCTATATCTCCCGATTCTGAAAGTTTCTCCAAAAGGTAAGGAGCCATGCTGCTGTGTTTTCCTTTTGGGGTATTGGTCCAAAGCTATTTGACTAATCAAAGCAATTTCATTCACTCAAGCGCTAGAATATTCCTAGTTATATTGTAGATTGTGTACAAATGTAAGGACATATATGGACCCCAAACTGTTTGGGACCAAGGCTTTTTGTTGATGATGGTATATATACACTTTTCCCCAGTTAACCTCAAAGTTTTGGAAGCAAAGAAACTGGTATTTGCTAAATCTGGCTTGATATTAACATGCAGCATGGAATTTGTTATGTACATTATAAATTGCCTTTAAATTGATAAGAAACATAAATGTGTGGTTTATGGATTACTATGCAGCTTGAGGATGGAAGTTGAACTTTTTAGGCATTTTTTGTTGGAATTTTGGAACTTAGCATCTGTTGACATTATATTTTTCTATTAAACCTTGTGTGCTGACATGGTGGCAGGACATCAACGAAGAATGGATATCAGACAAGACACGTTTTTGCTACGATGGTTTGAAGAGGCAGAGGTTAAATGACCCTATGGTTCGTGGCCCTGATGGACAATTCAAGACAGTGAGCTGGCGTGACGCCTTAGCTTTTGTTGCTGAGATTCTCCATCAAGTAAAACCAGATGAGATTGTTGGAATTGCCGGTAAGCTATCCGATGCAGAATCCATGATGGCTCTAAAAGATCTGTTGAACAGAATGGGATCAAACAACATATGGTGTGAGGGAAATGGCGCTAATCCTAATGCCGATCTAAGATCTGGTTATATTATGAATAGTGGCATTGCTGGTCTTGAGAAGGCAGATGTATTCCTTTTGGTTGGCACTCAGGTAACATTCTTACAAGTTAAGAGTTTTAATCCTTTTTCATATGAGATATTTGGTGAATAAATATCTTGTGTCAAATTTCGTTGTTTTTTCATTTCAGTTTGCTATCCCCTCATCATTGTAGCTCTTGATGCCGATTTTTATGCTGTTTTCGTGTGCTCATAAATGCATTACGTACAGGAATTATGCCCATTTCTCTCTCTCTCGCGCACACACACACGCACAGTTTCTTCCAAGTTGATCTGTTAGGGTGTCTGGTTTGACAACCTAAGGTGAAGTAATTGGAAGGAATGGTGGGAAACAAGTAGTTGTGCATGTTTTTCACCTGCGTCCGTTTTTCTTATTTTTTTGCAGCCAAGGTTGGAAGCTGCTATGGTAAATGCCAGAATCCGCAAGGCGGTTGGTGCAACCCAAGCAAAGGTTGGTTACATCGGTCCTCCAACTGATTTCAACTATGATCACCAGCATCTAGGTACTGGTCCTGAAACTCTTCTTGAAATTGCTGAGGGTCGCCACCCCTTCTTTTCAGCTATAAAGAATGCCAAAAACCCAGCCATCATTGTTGGTGCTGGAATTTTTGAGAGGGAGGACAAAGATGCAATTTTCTCTGTTGTTGAAGCGATTGCAGAGAAGGGGAATGTCATCAGACCTGACTGGAATGGATTTAATGTAATGCTTCTCAATGCTGCCCAAGCAGCTGCCCTTGACTTGGGACTAGTGCCAGAATCAATCGAAAGTATCAAGTCTGCAAAGTTTGTCTATCTTATGGGAGCTGATGATGTGAACCTGGACAAGATTCCAAGTGATGCCTTTGTTGTCTATCAGGGGCACCATGGGGACCAAAGTGTGTATCGTGCCAATGTCATTTTACCAGCATCGGCATTCAGTGAGAAGGAAGGGACATATGAAAATACAGAAGGGTGCAGCCAGGAAACTGTGCCTGCAGTCCCTACAGTTGGTGATGCCAGAGACGATTGGAAGATAATAAGGGCACTGTCTGAGGTAGGAGGTTTACAGCTGCCCTATGATACACTTGGGGCCATTCGTTCCCGTATCAGGACTGTGGCACCTAACCTCCTGCAGCTGGATGAGAGAGTCACAGCTACATTTGGTGCTTCATTGAAGCCCGAGTTCAGTCATAAATTGAGCTCCACACCATTCCAGACCACTGTTAGGAATTTCTACATGACTGACTCAATCACCAGGGCATCAAAAATAATGGCGCAATGCAGTGCCATGCTCATGAAGAAGTGAGCATTGGATTGTGATCTTTCTAATAAAAGGTGCACATTCACATTTTCTTGCTTCAGTTATTCTTGTTCCAGGTTTTCTAAGGTCCCTGTCAGCGGAGTTTCTTGAACGCTGAAAGTGGTTCCAATAACATGAAATACTCAATTGTTTATTTAATTTGTGACATGTTTTGCAATGTAAAAGCATTTCACTGTAAAAGCAACCTGGTACACGTTTGACTATTTGGCTCCCCTTAATTATCAAGTGTGCTGGACTATTTAGCTGAATTGTCCGATTTTCTTATTGGGATTTAAACTAGTTAGGTATGGTTAATTGATATGGTCAATTAAGTACAAAAATTTATTTATCAATTTGGATTTGAATATGTAAATATCTCGTGAATATGCCGTGTAGTCCAACCTTAAAGTAATAATGTAATAGCATATAGCACAATAATACTAATATTGTTAACGAGTTTAAGTGGACTACGTGCAGTTCAAGGTTCTTTCCTCTTTTATTTCAAAAACAATATTTTTTGAAAAAATCTTAAAAATCAAAATTATTAGAATTTTTCAGTTAATCACAAATCCTGCCACGAATTCCAGGTACTTGTGTAATTTAATAATTTCCTTAATTAATCCTTTTCTTAATTTTCAAATTTAAAATTTCTGTTGTGATTATTCGTGTTGTCACTTTTTCTTTTCCCTTTTTTTTTTCCGTCGGCTGTTAGGTAACGATCAATAGTTAGTTTTATTGTTATTCGAATATTAAATAATATAAAATATGAAAATCTATAAATTAAAAGTAATAATAATTATAGGGAAAAAGAAAAAAAAATGCAATTAAACAATAATATGATTTTTCTAAGAAAAAAAAGAGGAGAAATATATGAATTAAATGGTCTACTTAATGCAATATAAGGCAATTTATTATCCACTCATGTACTGCAGAAGGGTCTACTTGATTTACATTTCTAAATTAATCAGAAAAATTGGAACCTAAAAAATAATTTTCCTTCTACAATCTGGATTGAAAAGTGCAAGATATGATTATACTATGAAACACCATACGATGAAAATTTATTTTGCAATAGCCAAAGTTGAATTTAATTTTACACAAATTATAGGTCTTTTCTTTTGTAAGTGAAAAATTTTATCTAATAAAAGGAAAATTACTACCAAGGGGGCCGAGAGCCCACAAATGATATTAAATTTAAAAAAAAAAGGTTAAGCACAATTTCATTTATCACTAAAATAATAAAAAAAAAACTCGTAAATCAAATAAAGAAAGAATAAATAACAAAACCAAACTAAACCAACAACACAATCAAACCAATTAACCCTACACTTGCCACCAAAGCTAATCCAAAATTGTTAACTAAACCTACTGCATCCGCCTTAGCCGGAGCCGGGGCTGGAGCATTCAATGAGGGTGATTGCCCCGTCTTTGGAGGCTGAGCTGGTGTGGGTGCGGGAGATGTATGTGGAGCAGGAGAGGGTGAAGGTTTTGGTGGTGTTGGAGGGGTTGGACACCCGGAGGTTCCATTTCTTGGAGCCATAACGACAGTGCTGAGCTTTTGGCCGTTATTGCAGTTATTAACTTGTCCACTTATGAAGAAAAATCGACCCCATCGATCAAACGTGAAGGTTGACTCCCCATCTGTGAAGGACTGTAGAGGCGTGTTAGTGTTGCAAGAGAAGTAATCTTCTTTTGTTACTACCAAAACCGAGTCTGATCCTTTCTTGTACCTGAAATCTACAAACCAGAAAAAGAAACAAATGTTATTTTATGTGTTTGTACACTAACTTTGAGAGAATTAAGGTTATTTTTATGTGCAAATTAGTTTCATTTTAATATTAAATTACACCGACATTACTTTCTGACTCCACCTTATATAACAATCACTTACAAAGAGTGTCATTGACACAAAATCGAATTCTTTGATCAGGCCAATGATTGTAGCTCTCTGAAGGGTTTAGGACCCAACCATCTTTGCCACCAACCCAAAACTTGTGAGCTTGAGATGAGCTGAGAGACCCTATGATTGTCACCATGAGAATGAACCCAACTAATGTTTGAGACTCCATTGTAACCAAAGAGTTATCTTTCTCCAGAAACTGAATGAGGGAGATAGATGGAGATTGGAGGTGTGTGTGTATATATATATATATATATTGGTTTGTGAGTATATATAGAGGGGAAAGTGAATCTTCTTACCGTTTGTGTGATGAACATGCAATATATGCAGAATGTGGACTGTGTTGGAAATATTAATTAGCTGGGTTTTAAAGTCATTGTATTATACTTACGTTTCTAAACATTAATTAGTTCCTACAACGGCCATTTCAACTATTGTTTTCAAATTTTAATAGTAATTATGACGCCAGCTTTTGCTGTAGCTTTAAATATATATATATATATATATAGATATATGTTTTGCATGAAATAAAATTGGAGAATCAGACAAAGAGACTCGAACACGAGACCTATATGAGATATCACACATATGAGTGTCATCTTAGCTATTTGTATTCTCATTTTGTATGTGTGGGGAAAATTTTGTTACTAATTGACTAATTGTTGTTCTGCATTTCAAGAGAATATAGAAAGGGTAATTAATTATATAAAATTCTTTCGGTGAAAGTAGATGAAAGTAAAATTGAATTTTTTCTAATTTTTTTCCATTCTTCTTTTATTTTATTTTTTTTGAAAATTGAAAATAGTTTAATGCAATCCTAATTTAGTATTTCGATAATAAGGCATATTCTACATCTGTCTTTGTTTGTTAATTGCATTTATTTCCCTACATAATATCAGATTTATTGACATTCATTTGGCTATTTAGACTACGAAAATTAAATTATTTTAATTATTGTTGAATGTAATTAATGAGGTATTTTGAATCCAATCTCCCACATAATGTTTTTGCTTAACCACGGTATCCATGGTATTCCTCCGCCACAATTGAGCCTATTATTAAATTTTGGAGGTACCGTCATCTTTTATAAAAAAAAAAAAAGTTTTTGCTTAACCTTCACCATTTATGACCCCCATTATTGGGCCCGTTTATGAAGATCTCTTTGTGTTTGGGCTTGTTATCATGGATCCATTCTTTTATTTTGGGCTTATTATTATTTTAACCCTTAATTATAATTCATGATTTTGAATTGAATGAAAGTATTACAATTTCCTTCAATCTCTTAGTCACTCCTTCTTCGCCAATCTCTTCTTCTAATGAAATAATTTCTTCTCTTTTATCCAATCTCTTACGGGACATTTGATCGGCAATCCGATGAGTGTGATTAGTGTGAGGCAAACATTGTCATGTTTGGTATGAAATTAATTAAGAAAGAGTATGAGTGTTAGAATTTTAATACTATAATTTTCATATTACACTAATTTTGTTCACATAAAAAAGAACAGTATAGATTAATTAAATAAGTGTGATTACTTATTAACAATGGAGATAAAATAGTTTTTTAAATATCGAAATTCATTTTCTCTTGTGGAGATTAGCTAATACCGTATTTTTGGTAAATTTTTGTTAATCTCCAAAGGAGGAATAAATGTGGGATGAGTTTAGAATTTGTTTCATCTTAAACTACCAAACGAGAAAAAATGAACGACTTTCACCATCACCTCGCCCCACCTCATTCCCCTCAAAATGCTAACCAAATGGCATGTTGGTCAACACACAACACAACTCGATAGGACTGGATCAATGGGCAGCCACAACCCACTTCAGGCTCTCCTCCTCGATAGGACTGTTTCACTGGATCAATGTGAAACAGTGAAAGCTCACTCTCACCAACACACAAAACAAAATAACAAAAAAATAAATTCCTTCTCTGCCCATTCCATTCCCTAGAACCTACTGTACCTGCAAATAAAATTAAAAAAAAAAAACTAACACTGACATGCCATGCCATGCCATGCATGCATGAATAGCATAGGATGCATTTCATCATCGACTCATTATGGCCTCATCACTGATCACACACATATATACACACACAGCTCTCTCTCTCTCTCTCTCTCTCTCTCTCTCTCTCTCTCTCTCGTATTGTCTGCATATATTAAAAAAGAAGGGTTTTTTGGAAAAAGAGAGAGCTAGCAAATGTAGTCTTTCTTTTTCTTCATTTATTTTGCTTTTTTTTGCGAGTCAATCACAAAGCAATTGATTACAAAATGATTTGTGAGCTCTCACATCAACACAGAATAGTACACCATCTTTTCCTGCCTCGCTCTTTTCGAGGTTTAACGCCCACCTATCTCTAGCTAGCGAGTTTTTTTTTCCTTTCAAAATAATAATATTTTAATAATTGTTTAGTGATATAATTATCCCTTTCAATTATTTACACAAATAATAATTGATGCCGTTTCGAACAACGTCACTAGTAGTGTAAGACTTTTTAACAATGACGTTGTTCGGAACAATGTCATTTCTTTTAAAGTTTTAGATAAGCTCTGTTGGGAGATCGAGAAGTCCAAAAGGTAGCAACTTCAAATGTTCCACCACGACCCTCTAACATTTCAAGTTACCACTAGGGTGCGAATGATAGAAGAAAGACATCACGTGGTGTGAATTAGAGCAACCTCAGACCTATAGAGTTGTACGTGCAGCATGTGACTTACACTTGATCTACGATGTTCACATGTCAATATTTCTTGTTGTTTTCCAACTAAGGTCAATTACAGTAATATGATGGAACAAGGTTTCACCTTAGAAGCCTACGAGAACCTTGCCTACTTTTTACCCCATTCCAGATCAAGATGAGAGGGCAACATATATTCTAGTCCATTGTGCAAGATTCCGGAGATCAAAAAAAGTTCTTCTGATTTCAACGCAATTAACAAACGAAATGGATATGAGAGAAGGTCGATCAAGGTGTAAATGTAACATATATGATCAACGGGGACACAACAAGAAACAACACCAGTGTACCTGATATGATATTATGCAATGAACCTATGTATTCTGATGACTTATGTGCTAGGATTAGTTGATATTATGTAATGAAGCTATGTGTTATGATGATTTATGTGTTAGGATTAATCGGTATATTATGTAATGTATTTATATATTTAGATAATACTATGTGTTAGAATAAGTTATTATTATGTATTCTGATGGTATTATGTGTTGAAATTATGTTACAGATATGTTCTGATTTTTTAAGTTATTTTTTCCCCTTTCAGCAACTAATAATGTTGTTCTTAACAACATTATTACCTTTCAACTAATTGACGCTGCTCCGAATAGTGTCAATAAGCCAAAATTAAATAAAAGAATTGACTCTGTTCTAGATAGCATCATTGTTAAAAGTCTTACACTAGTCACGCTGTTTTGAACCGCGTCAATTATATGATCATTTGAAGTATTATTATTTTAAGAAAAAAACACCAGCTAGCTAGGATTAATTACCACGAGTGATATGATATATCACACTAGCACGTACTTGTTCATATTTATTCATTTCTCATATGTGATATGTCAACTTCAAAGGCCAAAGTGTACATCCACAACAGTCACAATGTCTAGTAATATAACCTGTATATATATATACATATATATATATATATGACTGTCTTTATGTACAGTTTTTCACCATTAATTGAATGCTATATAATGCAATGTCAAATACTTGTGATTAATAACCCAAAATAAAATTTTCTTTTATCGATGGATATTAGTTGAGTGTGTAATGTGACCACCATTGGAAGGTACAATAATGGAAATTAGTCGTATTAGGTTGGTTGGGCCAGTAGTGTCGGTATAATATAATATCTGATTGTAGGGGTTATCATCATCATATAGAGAGAGAGAGGTTTTCTCTCATTTGCACTTAATTTTTGACCAATCTAACTCTCTTTTTTTTTTTGTTAGAAACGAAAATAAAACATAACTTAAAAAGTGTATGAAACGTTTTGTATTTTATATCTAATTGTCTAGAATTATCATGCACCTTTTATGTTGGATTTATTTTTGAACAAAAAATATATTCCTAAATTTGTAAAAACAATTAGAATATAAATATATATTTTTTAAATTTCTCGAATCTCAAAAGTTAGATACAAATCATATATATATATATATATATACATACATGATGTCTAATCACTACTGTCAAATTCATTTGATGATCCTCGTACAGTACATCCTTTAGTATACCATGTGAGTATGTGTGCGTGTGTGTGTATATATATAGATATATAAGTGATGAGGACCATAGAGAAAGAGAAGTAATATTTTGTTATGTTATCAAATTAAAGTGGGAGCTTATGACCCAAAAATAAAAGCCAAATTTGGAGTTTCTTATACTCTTAGAAACATGATTGGCAATATTGCTTTATCACATGAGAAAAAGACAGATTGAAAATATTCCTCTCCATGCAACACACAAGAAGAGAGAGGCCATTTTTCCTAAAGACCAAGACAACCTGAAATGTCTTTCATAGAGGTTGTAACTTGTAAGAGCAGTACAACAGTGCATTTGTATAAATTTAAAAAAATGTCTTGGTTGAGGCTTATGCTGCTCTTCAGGCTATACGTTTATTCATTCAATTGGGATTCTAATCCATCCACTTAGAAGGTGATTCTGCTAACATCATTGTTGATGTTGGTGAGGCTACTGATTCTTCCAACCTCTCATACCAGGCAGGGCTTTTATCTCCAAGGAAGTAAATTTGTTAATGTTGCATACAGTTTTATCTTGGAAGGCCTCTTCTGTTCGTAGGAAGTTCAATCAAGCTGTTCATTTCTTGGTCAAGTCTGGCTTGACTCTACGTTCTTGAAGTCTCTGCAGTGAGGCTCCCTCTACAGCTCTAGCTATAGTTTGATTGAGCATGATTGAGTTTTAGCAATGGGCAATAATTAGCATATGTCTCCTTTCTTGTTCTATTTTGTTTCATGATATAGTTTTTTTTTTTCTCTGTTTCTTTGTATTTGCTTCATCCTCAGGCGAAGGTTTCCAGTTTCCACTTGGTGGCTTGGGTTAATCCTTTAATGGAATTCAGGTATTCTGACATTTCAAAAAAAATATAGAGAGAGAAGGGTTTTTTAATGTGCATTTAAAATGTGCACCTAATTTTAGGATCACTTTTGAAGTCTAAAATATATTTTTAAAATTTTTAAAAAATATATTTTTTAAAAATCGATTTTATGAATCTCACGATATATGTTTTGTTAAAAACAAAAATTAAATTCAATCTAAAAAATATATGGAGTATTAAAGTATTTTATATTTTATATCTAACGATCTAAAATTATCATACATTATTCAAAATTTTTTTGTTTGAAACAAGAAAAATATCGTTGAATTAATAAAAAATGATCAAAATACAAATAATTTTTTTCTAATTTTTTAAATAATATCTAGAACTTCAAAAATTAGGTCAACCACATTATTGTCAAAACTGATATCAATTAATGAAACATGCCTGCCTACACGTGGGTTTTTATTTCATGTGTTAGGTTTGTCAACTTTAATGGCAAACGTAGTCCATTCCAGTCATGCCCAATGTGAAAATTTTAAGCAAAATGTTGTGACATCTTATTTAGGGGTGTTCAAATTCGATCGGCAATCGAAGAATCGATATGAACTGTAGTCATTAACGATTTCAAACTCATTTATTAATTTAGATTTTGTTCGGATATTTTTTCAAAATCGAAAACCGAATGGACACCCTTACTCTTGGTCATAAAAATAGGAATTTGGCACTAAAACAAGTCTTAATTATTGAAGAATCGACCCTATAGTTAGATCATCCATAGCATAAATTCTTAACAAAACTCCAAATTTTTAATTCTGCACACTTTCTACAAATTTTCAGTTTCTCAAACATTGCATTCACACATCAAACACTCTCAACTATACTCTAAATCAGTTAAATATTCATTTTGGCATTAATTTTATTAATTTAAAGCCAACTATTATAACCTAAAATGTTACTCTATTAAATAAAATTAATTGATTTAATATTTATAATTATAAAGTCAATTATGTTTAACTATTAGTTTTAAAGTCAATTGGTTGGCTTAATTGAGAAAAATGTGCCAACGGCCAACCCTTCAATTCCACACCATCTTCCCTCCATCCGTTCTTTGGTTGAATGTAGAAAGAAGATGAAGATGATAATTTACACAATCTATAAGAAAGAGCTGATGCAATTATCAGCAGTGAAAGTGCCATATATAAATATATACATATATATATAATTTTAAAAAGAAATTGTGGGAAGAGGATTGTATGCTATACGTACTAATTTAGTGGTACGTACTCGGCCAATGTGTTTTCATTGTCTTCTTCATTAAATAAGGGGTATAAGAAGAGAGTTTGAACACAGAGAGTGGGGGATTATGACTTTATGAGTCTGCCATGAATTCTCTCTCTAGGCTCTATTATTTATATTGTACTGTAAAAAAAATATTTATTAATTTATTATAGCGTTTTGAGTTTTGACTATATGGGGAGAGAGAGAAGGGAGGTTGTGTGTCTCTTCTTCCTCTATTGTCATTTTCCAATATATACTCTCAAGGTGCACCAATCACCCAAATCCTCTCTCTCTCTCTCTCGATCTCTAGATCTCTCTCTCCAAGCCTTTCTGGGTTTTCTTGTTTCTTATTCCTATCCTTGACTGCTTGACAACAACTATCGCTCACTCTCTCTCTTTCTCTCTCTCCAGTCTCTAGCTCTACCTTTCCATGCCTTTCTGGGTTTTCTTGTCTCCCATGTTTTGCTTGCTTGATAACAATTACACCTCTTCCCCCTCTTCCTCCCTCTCTTCCCCCTCTTCCTCCCTCCCTTATTTATATATGCATGCACCTTTCTTTGAACATGTTTGTTTCTCCAACAAGATTTGAGTATTTTATATTCTTGTGCTTTTCTTTTAATTTGGTCCCTTAATAAAGCACAAAAACCAAATCAATTGTTCTTCTCTCAAACCCTTTAGCTATACATTCTTCCAACAAATTAAACCCAAATCTCCTCCTAAATCACCAACTTGATTATATTTGCACTTTTTTTTGCTCATTTTCTTGATATCAAGTTGGATTATAAGAAGGAAAAGAAGAATTGAATTTTAGTTGTGAGAAAATGCCCTTACAAGGAGGGGTTTTCATTCAACAACATCCTTCAAACACAAACCCAGATCTTTCCCTTCACATTAGTCCTTCAAATACTACCTCTAATTCTTCTTCAATCAATGAAATTATAGATACAAACTTCAATCTTTCAAGCTCTGTCATCAAGACTGCTAGTGATTCACAACAACCTTACAGTAGTACAGAGCTCGATCTCTCTCTAGCACACCCATCCAAAGCCAAGGAGGGTACTGAAATAAGCCTAATTAGAAGAAGAAGCAATTTCAGTGCAAGCAGTGGAGCACTTCACATAGACCATGGGATTTCGTTACTTGATATATCATCATCATCATCATCATCGGACGGTAGTTTGAGGCCAATAAAAGGGATTCCGGTGTATCGAAATCGTTCATTCCCCTTCTCTTCTTCTACTCCTTTACATTACAACCACAAAGATCCTAAGATGATGGGTTATAATTACCAAATCCCTCCTTCCCATTCCTATTTAGGTCATAATCCTCATCAGTCCTTTTATGGCCGGTTACCAACAACACCAACAAGCAGGCAGAATGGGTTTTCATTGGATGTTTTCAAGACAGAAAACAACTTACAGTATGGATCTTATGATCATGGTAAGATTAGATCAAGATTTCTTCCAAAGTTACCCACAAGGAGGAGCATGAGGGCGCCAAGGATGCGGTGGACTAGCACTCTTCATGCTAGATTTGTTCATGCTGTTGAGCTACTTGGTGGCCATGAAAGTAATTATATAAAGTCATTAATGATCTTTTGAGTAGTACTGCTAGTTCTTATCTTCTTTTCTATATATGAATTTGGTTTGTGGAGTTAATTAAATTGATTAATTAATCAGGGGCAACTCCAAAGTCAGTTCTGGAGCTGATGGACGTCAAAGATCTCACATTAGCTCATGTCAAGAGTCATTTACAGGTACACCTCCACCACCACTAATGTTGAAGGTTTAATTTCTTACTGACATAGTAATCAATGAATGCTGAGACTGAATGGATGAATGAAATCGACTAGAGAGAGAGAGAGAGTTTTGAATCTGAAGCAGACAAGCTCGTGCTGTCATAGAGAGAAGGAGAAGTAAAATGACAAAAAAGTACAAAAAAAAGTCATCATGACTCAATAATGCAAATTGTACCTACTTATTATTATCAAACATCATCCTCGTGATTAACGATCATGGTGCTTTAATTTATTTTCTTAGCTTTAAAAAAATCATATGGTTGAATTACATGATGTGATTAAATGGTAAGAGTTTTGATCCTTCCCTATGACTTTTGGCAGATGTATCGAACTGTCAAAACCACTGACAGACCTCCTGCTTCCTCAGGTATTGTAACTCGTATGGTTTGTACTGCAATTCTTTTATTTAATTTTCTCTGGCTCGTATAGTGTGTGTGTGTGTGTGTATATATATATATATATATCTATGTGTGTGTGTGTCTATGTATACATATATACATGCATGCATACATAAACTTACACATGCAGTGTTTAATTTAATGCAACATTTTGGTATCAGATGGATCAGGAGAGGAAGATATAAACTCTGTAGGAAATAATATTAATGCAAGGCAAAGAATATTCACAGATCAAACAGGACCATCATTAGATGTATCATTGCAACAACAAATGGACTACTCTTCTACTACAAGTAATACTGCCACTTCACTCTGGAGTAACTCTTCAAGGTATACATACATATATATATATATATATAAATATTATCACACTTGTGATACATAGTTGTAGCATATGCACTTTTTGAAATTGATGGACTAATGAATCAACAACTTTTTATACCTTAATTGGCTTAGAAATGCAAACCCAAGTTCACCATTTTCAACAATGAAAAGACTACTGATTGTGGCAGTTTTTGCTTTCACTTCTGATGGGGGTTTTTTTTGGGTAGATTTTCTGTGACAGGAGATTTTGTAGCTTTAGTTGTTATATTGGGTACTAAAGGAGTGGTAGTTAAGCAATCAAATATATGCGAATTAGAATATGAGAAAGCAACAGCAGCAGAAGCTACACTTTATCTTTTTCTTTAGAAACTATATATACTGTACATTATTATTATTATTATTATTAATTTAACTGTATGTGATACTCTTATTCTCTCTACAATCACACACACACATATCCAAAAAAAGAGTATTTTTAGTACCATGAGTTTGGTGTTCTTCACTTTTTAAAGTTACATGTTTGGTGTCCACCAAATCTTCTTTTGAGTCTCTTCTGCTCTTCCTTTATTTTTGTTTCAAATAATATATATATAACGATCAAAATACAAATATGAATTTTACGAATTTTAATAAAATGTTTTCAACCCAAAAGTTAGAACTTCATTTTATGATCACATGTTAGAACTTTATAGGAGAATTCATCTATATATATATATATATATATATATTAATCAAAGAGTATATAGGTTGTTTTCATGAGCATTATAACTTGTTTTCAAGCGCTTATGGAGCAAATTGACTCCTCTTCAGTATTTGCATTTATATCATGGAGAAGATGAATTAGGGTTATCCTTATTAATTTCTGCTGTCATCTGGTGATTTAAACTTTGACTAAACTATAAATGGATCATTTAAACTAAACAGACAGAATTAATTATTATCCATTACATGTATAAAATAGTTAAACTAAATGAATTTATCATCATTTAAATTCTTCTTGATTTGAACCACAATCATATTAATTGGTTACTTCACATTCCAAAGACGAAGAAGAAAAAAGTGAAGCATCTTATTGTACATATTGTTCATGCACGGAAGATTGATGAAAGTTAAATACTTTCACTGCAGTCTCAAATATATATATAGAGATATAGATATAGATATAGATACGAGCGTGCGTATGTGCGCTCGCATTTGACTTTCAAATTGCAGCGTAGGTTTCTTCCTCTCTGTCTCATGTTGTTAACATCGTAACGAATTAATGATATAGCTGGAAGCTAATCTCTCTCTCTATATGTGTGTATATGTATATATGTATAAATAAATCATTTGATGCACGTAGTAGAGAGGCCTGTCAACAAACAAATTCCAATGACATGGATGTGCACAGAAAAGGATCATTCAAGCAACAAGAAAGATTTGGAAAACAAACTGAGGTACGTGTATAATTTTTTTTTGATAATTGAGGTGTATATATATATATATTGACTCAAACCAAAAATAGTTGTGAATTTGAATAGATTGGGCATGTTATTATTAGTTATCATTGTGAGGCATTCGTCTCGAGTTCGGGCACAAATTTAATGTGAGAGAAAAAAAAAAAGAGCCTCTCTTGCTATTCGAACTCATTATCTCTTTATTATGGGAAAAAATGTGACCAGCATTCATACCCTCATAATGAGTCATGCATACCCCCTCCCTATCATAATCTAGAGCAAGCTAGGTACCCTCTAGGTACTTAGGGTACGTAGTACTAATAATACCTATTTTTGACTCAGTTTGGCATTACTTTTTTTATGTGCATGTTTTTCTGGAAACAAGTTTAAACTTTCTTTTTTTAAATCAATAACTATACTTTCGACATGATATAGATCTAAACTCGAGCCCTCGAACTTAATGTTGAACTCAACTTTCGTATTTATGTGCTATATTGTGTCTGTTTTTTAATTAGGTGTGTCTTGGAACATTACTGCAGGACTGTGATTCAATTCAGATGAAAAGATATTCACAGTACTCTAATTTGTATTGCAAGAACCCAAGTTTGGAGTTCACATTAGGCAGGCCAGACTGGAAAATTGGGAAGGAGCATACATAAGTACTTCTACTGCTCATTTTTCGCTCAACTTAATCTGTCGTCAGGTTTGTTATGTTCGATTGTATCAACTAATATTCCTCGAGAGCTTGTTATATATGGCGCTCATGAGTCATAGGAATACTAATACAAGTTGCTAATTAAGAGCAAGAAAAAAGTGATTAATCAGTCACAATTGTGAAATAGAAGATGAAATATGAAAAAAGACTATCTGTATGACATGAAAGCATCAGTTCCAACTCCAGAATCTGTGTATATATTGGTGAAAGAAGATATATACATACATATATACTGATCAGTTATCAATACAAACAAATGGTGACCTTCCATTTTTGTTCATCTTAATATCATTACTTGTAAACCTGAATATCCTCTTAATGAATTACTGCCATGGAAACCTTTCCGATTTTGGGGAGAATACATGAAATCTCTTTACAGAGAAATCGGAATTGGTTTATGTATGCTATTAGCCACAATAGAAACAATTCTGATGGTACTTGTTAGATCCAAATTGGTTTAATTAACTGATCACAGGAAACACTTTTCTGTTGAATCCTTTCCAATCAAATATCTCGGCTTCCCGTTAGGTGCAAATTTTGGTAGAGTGAAGACATGGAGGCCTGTAGTGGAGTTGTTTGAAAATAAGTTAGCTCGTTGGAAAGGAAAGGTGTTGTCCATTGGGGGAAGTTAACTCTCATTAAATCCACACTTTCAAATCTTCCTATATATTACATGTCTTTGTTCAAGATGCGCCTGCGACTGTTGCTAAGAAGAAACCTTCTCAATTTGTTGGCATTGTGGGCGCTCTTAAAGTAGATGTGTTTACTTGGGTGCTACTTCATAAGAAGACTCCCACTAGAAGTATACTAGCTCAGCGAGGTATAATAAATGTGGTGAATTCCTTTTGTCCATTTTGTGCAAGTGTTGAGGAATCGGTAGATCATTTATTTTGCCATTGCTCTAGGCCATCATCTATATGTTATCACACTATCACTATCACTCGGCTAACTGGTGGGGATTATCTTGGTGCTCAGCTAGTGATATTTCCAGTCTCTTCGAGCAGTGGTGTTCATTGGTAAAGACAGGAAGTGTACAAAGGAAGGCTTGGAAATTAAGCAAGTAGTTTGGTCGGCTGTCTTCGCAGTTATTTTGCATAGATTTGTGGAATGGGGCCATGCATTTATGTCAACCTTGTCCTATCATGCAATGCTAGAATTCTCTACTGTTCTAATTATTTCTCTATCAAACAAGATGCTTCAGCGGCCTATCATCAGTCAGCAATGATCACCTCCTCAACATGGATGCATCAAATGGAATGCAGATGGCTCAAGCATAGGAAAGCCTGGGAGGGCAGGTATAGGTGGAGTTCTTCGTGATGATACAAGGATGGTGTTGTACAATTTCAGTTTTCATGCAGGGATACGCGATTCAAACCAAGCCGAGTACATGGCCATCGAAAAAGCGTTGGTGTTAACGGCTGCCTGTCCAAGATTTTGCCATATGAAAATCATTTTGGAGTCCGATTCTGCTAATGCTTGTGGATGGCAAACCATAAAGGTCAGGTTCCGTGGAAATACAACTTCATACACAATGCAATTAACAACTCAAAACGTATGCTTCCCTCGTTGGATATTGTATAAATACTAAGGGAATCAAATGATATTGCGGATGCTTTAGCTCGGGAAGGTGTTCAATTGCATGAAAATCGAATAGTTTGGTTCTGAGTTCTTAAGGAATATGGCAACGCGCTACGAGGACAGGAGTTTGTTTTGGTTGTTATCATATATGTTACTGTTTTTATGTGTTCATGTGTATTTGTTGTCTCTTTTAGCTTTTTTCTTGAAGGTTGATAAGTCCAAAATTATGGATTTTATGTTCGATTTTCCTCCGTCTTGTGAGATTTTCAATCTACATATCTGTTGAGACTAAGCCTATTTATCAAAAAAGGTTATGACATGAAATGTGCTAGCTAGTATTAGCACTTACATGTTCTAATATAGTTTTTAAAATTTAAGGATTCTAGCTAGTTTTTTTTTTTTAGCCCATCTCAAGTCCGTCCAAAACAAATTTATGTCATAAGTGAGCAATTTGAAGCATAAGATGACATCCCTCTCCTATTTAAATCAAAAAACCTATTTTCCCCGGAATGGAGAAGCTCTAACAATGTATTTATTAGCAATTCGATGAGTGCGAGTATGAGCATTATATTAGCGTTAGATGAACACTTTTATGTTTGATATAAAATGAAGCGTGAACATGAATATTAAAATTTTAAGGGGGATTCACCAATAAATCCTTTAATAAAAATATGTATTTCATTCACTCCCTTCAATTTTTTAATATTCCAAAACATCCTTTAAATAATTCTGGACAAAACTATCCTTATTCCAATAAATCCTTATGTGAATGACATATGCTGACATCACCAGATTCTTTTTATTTTTTTCTTTTAAAAACTTTAAAACAATTTTTTCTCTCAAAATACAAGTCGGATTTTTAAAAAAAATATATATTTATAATCAACACGAAAAACTCTTTCCAATGAGATCCATCATCGATATGTTTAAATATGTTCATTCGTCAAATCCTCCGAATGAACTCAGAGGATTTCTCAAACTTATCCAGAATTCAGAGGATTTCTCAAAACTCATCAAAACCAATCAAAATAGTTTTCAAAATTAAGCAAATAAATTCAGATGATTTCATAAAAATATATCAAAAAATATAGATTTTTTAAAAATCAAACAAAAAACAACAAAAAATTTCAGAGGATTTCACAAACTTGTCACAAATTTAGAGAATTTCACAAAATTTACCAAAATAAATCAAAGGAATTTTTGAAATTAAGCGAAAAAAAATAGAGGATTGCATAAAATATATAATAAAAATCCCAAAATCATAAATACTAAATCCTAATATCTTAAATCCCAAAATCATAAAATATAAACACTAAACTCTAATATTTTAAACACAGACTCTTGAACTTTAAACCTTATAACCAGAAATCCTCTGAATGTAAACAATTCTAGTTTTAATTTTGAACAAAAAAATCTTATAAATAATTAAGAAGAATTTACAAAAATAAGAAGAAAATCTTAAAATTCTACTAATACATATTCCTAAACCTTAAACCTTAAGTCCTAAACCCCAAAATCCTAAATAATGAATTATGTTCTCCTAAACCCTAAAACTTTATACCATAAACTCTAAACTCTAATATCTTAAACTTCAAAACCCTAAACTTTATCAAAATGAAACAAAAAAACAACTAAAAATTTAGATGATTAGAGGATTTCTCAAACTTATCAAGAATTCAAATAATTTTACAAAACTCACCAAAACAATTCAAAAGAGTTTTTGAAATTATGCCAAAAAAAAAATCAGAGAATTTCATACCCAGAATTCAGAGGATTTTCGCAAAAGTCACCAAAACGGTTAAAAATTGTTATGGTATTTAGTTTTGTTTAAAATATGAATTGAGTTTTATTATGATATTATTCTCATAAGTTATTAGCTTTGGTTGTTAGTGAAGAATGTAATAAAAATATTGACATTTGTATTGGATGACTTTTTGTTGATGGATAAGTGTTTCATTGTTGATTTTAATAATATAATGATTCACATATTTTAATGTATATGCATAGGTTATTGAGTGAACTAAATTTTGCGCATGTAAGTGCATGAGCTTAATTTTCATGAAAGAAAAAAAAATTTGGTTGATCGACTCTTCACTTTGATTCATCAAAAGAGAAAATATTAGTTTATCTTTAAAAACATATAGATAAAATACATGATTTTCATCCAACTTTCCGAGATTGTATTTATATTTATTTTATTAAAATAATTATTTCCTAAATAAGGAGCAATCATGTACTAATAAAAATAAAGATAGGTTTAAATGAGGGGAGGGTAAAATTGTCATTAATTGAGGTTAAAATTTAAAGTTATCCTTATTGAGCTAAACTTCAAATGATTGGGAATATGTTGGGTTACAAACTTTTCAAAAAGACTAAATGAAATATAAAGTCCATATAAAGAACTTATCACCAAATAATTCATTAATTTGTGATTACTTATTAATAAAAAAAATAGTCTTTTAAACATCAAAACTCATTCCCCTTGTGAAAATTAATTAATCTCATCATTTCAATAAGTATTGCTAATTTACATGAGGAAAAATGAGTTTTGAGATTCCAGCCTCCCAAACTCAATCCTCCCAAACTCAATCAAACGAGAGAATAAATGATTCTCATCCTCATATCCTCTCATTCCCCCTCAAAAAAGCCAACCAAATGCCCCGTAAGACTTTTTCCGATGGGTGAACTTTGCCCAATAAGAAGTACGTACCTTCACAAATAAAAATCAGCCTGCAATTTGATGGGCCGAGTACAGTTGGGCCCAGTTAGGTTTTAACTTTTAACCACATTGAAAGTTTGAAACCTCCACCATGGACCATGGAGTAGTATCAATTCCCTGTCAATCAAGGCAATCAAAATAATGAAGGAACCATTTCTCCCACAACACTGACAAACAGTATTCTCAGTAGATCATATCATCAACTTCTAGATTGCCAATGGAGTGGTACTAATTCTCTATACCTAACAGGCATCAAACTAGTTCAACACTTCAAACCACCAACCATGTCCCAGAACATAATTTAAGATGATCACATCATCTTATTTATATTTCCACCTGACCAGTAACAAGCAAACTTATTGTGCAATTTAATTGATGCATAGCAGAACTAATACCCCAGAAATCAAGAATACAAGATGCATTAAAGATTTGCCATGCATTAAAAAAGGACACAGGAATCCCACAAAGGTTTGGAAAACAAAACAGGGACGTGTACAGCTGGATAGATACCTACATGTACGGGTTACAACTCACATTGACCTTTCAATCTACCTTGGCTGCTACATGAAGATAGCGAGCATTTTTAGAAGAGTATGTTGAAATCACCGAACTAGTCATGTTCAATGACTGCTTTGCAAGGTCCACACACTTCTTAGTTGCCAACCACAACACGCAGAAGAAACCGATCCAGCCTGATTATAAACAAATAAATAAGAATCAGCACTTAAAATGCATATTATCATCACAAAATGTCTGTGATCAAGTTTCACAGGCACTAACACAGGTGAAAGGGTAAGGGATATGCAGGACCACCCTGCTAAAGATTTTTTTGTTGCGATGTCGAAAAAAATCCAGCATTGCCCTCCACATAAATACCTCTACATAACAATTTTACCAACAAAAATTCAGCTATGCTATAAAGATTATTTTTAGTGAACCCATCGAATAAACTGTCAATCAAACTATTAAAGTGGAACATGCGGCACAAAATCATTCCCAAGAGTATCCCAGGATGGGACAACAACTAACTAGAACTAATGTATTCTTCCATTTCCTATTCCATTGATCATCCAAAAAAAAATCATATTGTAGGAATGTAGCACAAACACATTACTTCAAGTAGTACTCTTGAACATTTTTAAAAAATAAAACTATACACCTAATGTTTGATATGCATCAGTCTGCCAGTAGAACTTATGCATCTGAATCAGCATGTTTCAATGCAGTTGGCCAGGAATCTACGGACGTTTTATTATAAATTTTAGGTCTTTAGTTCCCTTGGTATAAATTTATGGCAACAGACATTTATGAGTTAAGTTAAGAGATTCTCATATGGCGCGGTGACTACATGTTTTTGTCAAGTTATTACTCTATATACTGGTAAAAATAGAACAAAAGACGATTGTTTAACAAAGTAAAGTAAAGTAAAGTAAAGTGAAAGGTAAGTACGAAGAGCTCAATCCACATTACCTGCGGCAATTGAACAAGCCACAATTGCTGAAATTGTTGCAACAGAAATAACAAATGCAGCAATTGATAATGCCCCAATATATATAGCTGTTATGCAGGTGAAGAAAATAGCTAAGAAACCTCCAACAGCTGCCAACGAGACAAGAAGGGAAATAACAACGGCATTTACAGTCGCTGCCAGAAAGAAAAGCATAAAGACAAGAATTCCTGTCAAGGCAAGAAGAGAGATAGTCCCAACCTGCAGCAATTTAGAAAGTTAATAATGAGGCACTGCAATTTTAGACAAAATGCATGCAAGATCATTAAAAGATAAGTAGTACATGCATGTTCACCCACACACAACACAGATAGTTTTTCTTGAGTACATGGTTCACAGAGTTCCACATATGATATACATATGAAAAAATGACAAAAAGAAAAGGCAATAACTCCTGGAAGTTTGGACTAGGAAAAAAAAATACTCAGATGATCATTTTTTTCAAAGCAAATGGTTCATGTACATTTGGTATTGAAATTGTCTAGTGCACAAGCTGACAAGCATACCACATTATCAATTTCAGTATTCAAACTAAGAGATAGTCTAAACAAAGCGAGACACATGCGCAGTAATGGGTATGCACACGTTGCAATTTGTTATTGAAAAGATTTTAGTTGATCATAACTTTTTGGAAGCGACACATTGAGCTCTTATACGCAAAAATAAACACATTTCAATCCTCCTAGAATTAAGATATTCATGCCATAAAAATTCTCATTATTCAATCTTCCCACAAAATGAATCACCTTAATGTAGTTTCAGTTAGAAAGCACTCTAATATCAATGCAATAAGTATTATTTTGAACCTAGTGCAACACCTATCTTGTTCTTCTTCTTACCTCTGCAATTAATTTCACTGATCCTACTTGGCTTCCAACAGAAACAGAACCAACGCATGCCAATGTCTTCATTCTTGCAAATGATAGATGCATTAGTAGCATTACAGATGCACCAATTCTAGCATGCCTATAAAGCCATTATATATCCCAGTATAAATTCACATTTTTTCCCCTTCGAATCTCAACTGATCCATTATTATCTTTTCATATTTCATTCACTAACTCCCATGCTATTTATGATACCTAGGCAAATACAACGTCACAGCTCCCAGAAAAGAAATTCCTTCAATTCATCACCATATATAATTATCAATTGATGAAGTTGAGCTAAACCATTTTCACTCATTATAGATAAGTAGTCCACTAGACATCTTTCCATGGCAGCAAGCATTGATTCGATCGTACACCATCAAAAAGGGAATTCGAACTCAAAAGTCTATTGCAATTTTTAAGAACCACACAACTGTAAAACGAAAATTTAAAAATTAAGTTTCAATGCATGGTTGTCATAAAAGGTGAAATCGAGCTCACGGAGATGACTAAGAGTGCACGGAGAGGGCTTCCTCTACGAGTCCAGAGAAGAACACTGCGACCAGTATTTCTCGTCGCTTCACGAAGTAGAGGAGCGTTCTCGGAGATAGAATTATTGACTCGCTGAAGAAAAGAAGCAGCTGCGGCGCTGCTCTCGTGATCGGGGTAAAAGATAGTCGCAATCAGACTGTGAAGTACGCCGCCAAGAGTATAGTCCTCCGGCCTCCGCCCTTTCTGCTCGTTCGCGCCGTTGGTAGCCGCCGTTCCGCGAGGTTCCTCCATCTTTTTCTTCTCACTCACCGTGACTAGTTCTTCGCAGTTCAATAGGTAGTTGCCTCCGATTGCATTTGGATTCTGCTCCGTTATCACTTCTAGTACGCGTGTCAGATAGGGAGAGAAGATCACAAGATGGTGACAGCGGTAGTCGTTGTTAGCTGTACACGTCATGGTCATTTTTCCGAAACGAGGCCCAAAATAGCCGTTTCATTTTGGGCCGGAAGCCCAACTCTCTCCCAAATAAAAGAGCCCACTCTTAATTCATAATTTATAATTTTAATTAATGAACCCCAAATCATAACAGAATTAGGATAGCGCGAAAGCCTATATATTGCGTGGGTTTTTTCTTGTCCAAACAAGGAATTCTGGTCTGGTTTTCTCTGAAAGTTGAAGCTTTCTTCACAACATTCAATCATGGGAAGAAAGAGAACGATTCCATTGCACGAGCGGGACAAGAAGTCCATCAGTGTGACATTCTCGAAGCGGCGGAAGACTCTTTTCGCCAAGGCAGCAGAGACGTCCTTCCAATGTCAAATCCCAATCGCCGTACTGGTTTCAGCGCCAGGACAGAGGAAGCAAACCAAATTCTGCGGGTTCGGGAATCCTTCCGTTGACGATGTGCTGAATTCCTATCTTGGCGGCAAAAGCGCGATGAAAATCGATGATCGGGCGAAGCCTTTGTGGGAGGAGGTGAATGAACTGGAAGATGAAGTGAAGAATATGAAAGATAGAGAGAAAAAGGGGGAAGGAAGTGATCACGATGGAGATGAACAATGGTGGTGTGGAGATATTGAAAGTATGGGTTTAGATGAGTTGTATGAATTCGCCAATCGATTAGAGAAACTCAAGGAGGATGTAAAGGTTAGACTGGAAAGTGATTCTAATATTGGTGATTCTTCTGGTATGGTTGATGATGATGATGGGAAGAATGAGAATCTGGAAGATATTATGGATTGGTACTGGAAGCAATTGCTTGCATAATCTTGGTTAATTCATTATTAGGATTCTTTGTTTAGGGATTTGAGCAATTGTTAATACGATTCTGATGAATTTTGTTTGTATTTGTTTGTCTCCTTGATGGATGGGAGTGAAATAATCCCAAGCCCATCTATCAACAAAGAAACCAAAAACAATTTTTTCTGTCGAAAATAATTTCTACTTTCTACAAAATTGCTCTGCAACACAAAGATCCAACCTCTCATTAGAGAAGAATTCATAGTTTTCAAAAGATAATTTAATAACCATCACCAAAAACAAGATTCGCAGATCTCACAGATACCATCAGTCCTTGAATCTTTTATTTCTACTGGTATTTGGATTATTTATAATTAATCCAACCATTCTTAATGATGCACACATAAATGTAATCTATAATGGGAAAAGAAAAAATGACGAATAACATCGTCATTATCGAGCAAATCACACAACACTTCCCACTTGGAATATGCCGTAGGATCCTCCTTGCTTCAAAGATGAACAATCCCCAATGTATTTCCTGGTGAACTGCTTCTTGCTGAACAAATCACATGAAGTCATAGTCATCTACTCCATCATAAGCATTAACCAACAAATCATCATCTGGCTTATCGACAATTAGCTGTTTTTTCTTCCCACCTGAATTGAGCACCACCAAACTAAAATCAAAAAGTGTACGAGGAAAAGTACGCAAAAATACAATACAATGTCAGAATCATCCACTGCACCGTTGCACGTGTAAGTAAATGCGTCAAATGCTAGATCCGGCAATCATGCCATAATGTCTTGTCTTGTACAGACTAACAGGATAAGTTTTGCCAAACAATCCCTCAGCATTCAGTTAAACACAAAAAGTGTGGAACCGAAACCACAATGAACATCTCTTAATGAGTTTTTGATGTTTTCAAGATTTAAACGTTTAGAAAATCCTCCTGAAAATCAACAACTGCTGAAACTTGAACGTTCATAAGAGGGGATTCCAATTGGCTAATCATTGCATGTAGCACATTCAAACTCACTGTCACCAATAGAAAAAGGTGTACTGCTAATAGGCAATAAACTATAAACGTCAATTGTCCAAAGTGCATTCTCCAATTAACCAGCAACCCTGCATTCCTAAACCCTAAAGCTTAGGAGCGTAGAATTGTAATAGGGTTTTAGTAGAAATCTCAAAGCTTTGAAGTGAGAACTGTAGACGAGTTTTAATTACAATTATTCAAATATGACAAAGTCAAGCTATACATTTTTTTTAATCGAAAAATTTTGAATTTCAAACTTGAGCTATACTTGAAATTGATTCCAACTAATTTCATATTGCCTTAGATAGAACAAAACTTGAGGGAATTAGCTTATGTACCTGTCTTCTTTTTCCCAGCATTAGCTTCTTTCTCTGCTTTTAATTTTTCGTTTGCTATGGCGGTGACAGAAGAAGCAATATCTTTCGCATCTGCTGCTTTCAAACTTCTCATTGATAATCTCATCACTGCCTTCAATAAACCAATATAGTGAAAACTTTTCTGCATTGGAAAGTCAATTTTTTATAGTCAGAAACTGTGTAAACCATTGATCAGGGCAAACGAAAACAAAACAAAAAGAAAGTCACCAAATACCTCATGGTGACGAAGCTTATGCGAAATGAGTTCAGCATATTCCAAAAAGTCGCTTTCAGATTTAGGGATGAAATTATCAAGGGTCTTCTCATCACCTCTCTTAGAAAATAGTTCCGCAGTGGATTTATAATCAGCTTCTTCCACTAACCTAATACAGTACAAAAAGAAAAAGTAAAAACCACATGCACCCAGGAAATAAAGAAATTAAAAACAATTAAATTCTTATTTGAGGTACATGTGGCTGATTAAACAATAATGACGAAGCTGGATCCATATAAGATGTCAGATGGGTATAGCCATTAAACTCCAACTAAGATGTGCTTCCTCATACAGCCCCATGCACACCCCCAAGTCTCCCACCAAGATTGAAGACAGGATAAGTATTCCTAGATTAAAAATAACTGTCCATTTATGTCACTCACTTCACATTCAGTAAATACAAAAAAAAATATATATATATATATATATATATCGACACCTATCCCAACTTACTAATCCAAAGTCTGCACATGCTACAAGTTCCAACTTGACACCTCACAAGGATTTTCATTTTTGGATGGTGAAAAATTTTCCTGAAGGGGGAACTCCAAGTTCAGAATAAGAGGCATTCTGAAATTGGAATCTTAAGAAAAAATAATGAATCGAAAAAATACTAAAATTCTAAACTAGCTCCAGAAAGGTATTGGAGAATAATGTCAAACCTTTTAAAATATATACTAAAGTGACCCATACTGATGAATGGCAAATTATAAGAAAAGGCTCAACCTAGGTTATCTTGTGTTCTTCTTTTTGGTTCATCATTTATATCCTAACAAGCCAAGCCAACCAAGGCAACCCGATGGGAAAGCTAGATACCAATATGAGAAACAAAACCAGCAGTCAATACCATGGGTCTGACAAAAAAATCATGGATAACCATTGAGTTTAAGATTATTAAACAAATTCCATGAGAGAGAGAGAGAGAGTTTGCTTGGCAGTTTTCATATCCAGCAACTATTGAACATGGTTAGGAAAACGGGAAAAGACCCAGTTGGCACTCAAATGACTAAGACGGTTTTCCTCTAAATTAGATATGAACTAGATAACCACGTACAAACTGGATTTGTTTCTAAGTTTGGTTTCTTATTCCCTGCCCATCCCCATCCCTCCCTTCTCTTTTGTATGGTACAATAGCTTTTTATGTCTATAGCCATTTGATGAACATTAATATCGAGCTCATACAAACTAAAATATCAAGCTCAGAAAATTATCTAAAATGTAGTAGAAAATATAATTGCTACCTCTGTTGACGAAGCTTCTCATCTACAGGGTCTAGTGGTACTTCCCTTGATACTTCAACAGCTTTCCCTTTCTTTTCAGCAGCTTTCACAACAGGTTTCTTGGCGGCCTTTTCAGCTGGAGGTTTTGGCCCCGGTGCCTGATCTTAAACCATCAGATATGCAAGAGATGAAACAAATTAAACAAACAAGAGAAACAACACACGCCCGCCCTCATGCATACACATAGCACACAGCATGTGTTTCCATTATTATGAACTCATCAGCACGCCTATACCATAAAAATATTATAGTCCAACTGAACCATACATCCAAGGGGATGATTAATAGCACAATATAATAGGACAATGTTTTTTGGCTTTCAGAGGAAATTTTTGAAACATTTCTACAGATAAATCATTATATGTTAAAGAAGAAAACAACTTTCATCTTGCTTAAGACTCCAACCAAGCCAGTCTCGAGTAGACCCAACCTCTAACCTAGGTCTGGCATCAATCATAAAGTACCAGGGCATGAGATGCCAACATAAGTTAACACATTTGAGCAATTAAAAGAACCATGAGTGCACTCCAAGGAAAGAAACCAATTCAAACGTAAGGGAGATATCACCAACCAATAAGCCCTACAAAAATATTTTCGTGAGGTGATGAGATTGCTTGAGAAGAACCAATAATATCTAAAGAGGCCAAGAGCCATCACGGTGGCATCGCAAAAGCCAAGAATGGGTAAGGTAGTCGATTTTGAGGCATAAAATTCCAAAGACCAGCATCAATTATAAATATTGTGAATCATGATCAAGTCAATGATGTGAAGAGGATTTCGAAGGGCGTTGACATTGATAACTTTCTGACTTCTTTAAAGTATGTAGAAGCTTACTGTAACAGACTGCTGGCAAAAACCATTTTTATGAAGGAAAATTTTGAAAGTGATGCAGGAGAATAGAAGCTATTGTCCACGTCACTGTAGTATGATCAGTACAAAATTTTCAGTTTAAGTCGTGTTTAATATTTTCTGTCATTTTTCTAGCTTTATTTTAGTCTATGGTTAGAAGTCATGAGACCAGACATACGACTCCTGATAAGCTTTGAAGCCTAGGATATGGTTGAGGTCAAAAGAGGTGTTGCCACCAAGTGGAGAGATAATAGCATACACCGATCCAAAGCAATAAAAATTTAAGTGAGCCGAGAACAGAATAAACCACGGCGCCAGACTGCTAATACAAAAAGGCAATTCAATAACCAGAGAAAATGTGGACAAATAAATCATCGACCAAAAGCCATGCTAAAACTTAAAATGCCACCTGTCTTCAAGATGACTTTTAATGGCCCCCAAAATCCACTCCAAAAATAAAACAACTACTATTAAGATGTAAAAATATGACAAGTATGTTGAACTGTTATACCATAATGGACTACCGCTCCTAAGAGGGTCAAAAAGTAACATCAGTATTTGCTCATGTAAGATGATCATAGAAAAATATATACATTAGCAAAGATATGTGCTTTCTACATGGGCATGTGCGAAGGTGGGAAAAAGATCCAAATAAATCAAGAAAAAAGGCATTCATACCGAAGCAGGTGTAAGTTCATCTTCATCTTCCCACGACTCCTTCACATCATCTTCATCTACATCTTCATCATCCCATCTACTTTTAGGTTGCTCCTTTGAAACAAGAGATGGAATTTGCTCATCCTCTAGAACAAAATATTATGTACTTGTAAATTTAAATCAACCCAGCAGAAGAACCAAACGGAAGAGCAGGAAAAAAAAGATACAATATTCAATCAAATTAGTGCAAGAAGGAAGCACATAATACTTTCTGTACACGTTTTCAATTTTTGGGATGTAATATACCTTTTCTAAAACAATAAAATTTGACACCGTAACTACTTTGTGTTGCATTGGAAAAAACAGAGATCATGACAACTATGTTAGTCATTTAATTCATAACAACACCAGACAACTGATAAAAAATTGTTTTTGGCTCCAAAATTCAGTATTGCTACAACCAATTTGCTTGTCCACTTTATGAAGGGCATAACCATGCACATCATGAATCATCTGAAAGCTCAAGCAACATGGAATACATCAAAATGAAATACATTAGAACACTGCACATATAATTTGCGCCAATAAGTCATGTAATCATGTTTCTAGGCCCCTCATGAAACAAAAGGTTCAAATATCTCAACATGCACAGCGGCAATCATACGAACAGTTAAGAATTCACATAAATAATGATAAACAGAAACTTCACCAACATCACTGTCACAATCACCACTTCGGAAAATTCCATCTCGAAGAGCGAGAACCTAACCCGTAAGTATATCTGCCCTTTAACGAACCTAGTATTATGACTGAGGGCTTCTTATTAGCTGTTACTAAAACAAAGACATAGGGGATAATATTCACAATCTAAAGGGATCCACCACTAGAATTCTTGATGATTTTGCCCTTTGAAATAATTCCACGCAACATCAACTACAAGTGAAAAAATCAGAATTTCAGAGCAGCAAAGTATTACCCCAGTCCTCCATCTTATTTGACTTGCAGTTAATTCTAGAAGACTAGACCAAAGTCTTATCCTGCATTTACCATAAAACACCAGCGTGAATCAATTGGCAAACACATGAATATTATTGTATGATCGTAAACGCAGAAAAAAAAAATACACAAAAACGACAATTAAACTGGATTTCAACAAGAGATTCTCTACTCCTTTCTGCTAATCAGGTCAAATTCCACTCCATCAAGAAAAGAAGAAAAAAAACAGGATTCAAAGTCTTATCAAATGCCAAATCTTGACACATGCTATAAATTCACTCGATGATAACAAACATTTCTTTCAAGATTAATCGAACAACAAGAAGATCAAAAGAGTACCTATTTTTGCCGCAACAGTTGATTCTGACCTTGATGTATATACACACGTTATCTGGACTCGAAGTGAAATGAAACGAAATTTTCAGGGAAAGAGCGAGCAAGAAACGTGGAGTTATAAATATTAAGTAATTAATTAGACAATTAAGACATGATATTATAATTTAAATTAGATTTAATTTATTTTTTGTCTTGAATTTAGATTCGCTGACAATTGCGTTAACCACCCGCGACTCTTGGCCTCTGTCCCTATACTCTCAGACACTCTCAACTTTTACGTTTTACGAGAGTTTATACTCTACGCGTTGATTTCTCTTGATTCCTTCCTACAACTCACATCACATATAGATTAGTAAAATACAAATTTTTATTTATTTCTCTTTATTTAGTTAACTCTAATAAAAAATTTCTTCTTTGTATTATCCTCATTAAAATCATTCAAGTTGATTGATACCTTTTCCTCTAGAACATACAACCGATAGATATTCATTTTGTCATAAACTTTAATCAGTGAATTAGAGATTGTAAGTTCGAACCCTCATAAAAATATTCAACCATTTCTAAAAGGGCGAGTGGTCTCTATCATGTTGTTGCACATCCTCCGACTTACATTTAACAATCGTTCACATTTTACAGGACAACACCTGCCAAACGGATTTCAATTTCTCGACCCCAAACCGAAATTGATTGATACCCTTGACTTATGGTCACTTTTTGTAAATAGTTTAGTTAAGAAAAGAAAAAAAATACACAAGCTACTAATCAATAACTGCGTTGAATGACAAGAGAACTGCATCTACATGGGCAATCCCACTAGTATCTGCTACGATATAAATACATCTTAAAAAATACCAAGGAACTTGCTTTTCCTTCTTTGTAATCCATATCCACGTGAAGACCAGACAAAAAAACATGAATACAGAATACAAGCAAAAGCTACATTTCATATTGAAAGTATGCCAGGTCTTTATGCAGCCAAACAGAAGTGGCGGCGGCCTAAAACTTGTTTTCTCCTGTAATCAAAAAAAAAGGATTAACCAAATCAATTTCTGCACTCAACAAAAACAGATGAACAAGTCAACTTCCTTCAAACTACTTTGATGTTCTGCTTAAACATCCAATTACATAATAGGATCATATAATTGTGTAAGCATCAAATGACAGTAGAAAGATTTATAAAGCTTGAACAAAAAAGCATCAATGGAAGCAGTTTCTCTAAATGGGTGGGTCATTATTTAATCACTACCAGAGAGAGAGATGTAAGTGCAGTTTAGCGGGTGCTATAACCAGCGATACAATGTTGGAATAGGTAAATGACAAAACAATGTGGTCTAATACACTAGGCCAGAACAGTTTTATTAAATTTACCATCTATCACTTCCTACAGAGTAGGGATCAATAAACTAATGCATCAACTAGAGAAGTGTTCATTTTACTTATTGCCTTGCAATTCTGCAAACTGCATATTTATTTAAATGAACCCACAGGAGGTGCAGATGAGGAGTACAGTAGAGATAATAATGTGCAACTGGACCGGAATTCGCTATCACATCAACAAATGAAATGAAAACTTGCATAAGTGTGAAAGGCAAAGCTCTAACATACTTTAAAGAAGAAATGCATTTCTCAATTTCTTCTTTCTGGTCGTCGTCGTAAGAAAACCATTTCTCATCATGAGCATCAGAATCCAAGGTCCCCAAATCTGTATATTAAAAGTCATGGGGGAAAATGATAGTGACTAGCTCATTTATTTGATAATCCAATACTTAAAACATGCATTCATCCTAACCTTGAAGCAAAACATTCGGTTCCCCAGTGTAACACCTCAATTTCCAGAGTACAGAACCATTAGCATCCGAAAGGATGGGCTCCGTTCTAACAGCATCAGATCTCTGTCCCACTGCAATGTGGGGTAAATAGAAAGTCATTGTATCAAATATACAATTAATGCAAATAACAAAAATTCTTCCAACTACAATGAAAAAAAATACCAGCAAAAAAAAAAAGTTTTTCCCAATTGGTAGAAGGCAGCATGTAGGTCAACAAGGTTTGTAAGAACTTCAGAACTGAACATGGCATGCTTAGCTTTCATTACATGAGGACAACCAGAACATATACAATGGAGGGGTTTTGTAAACACGACTTTGGGAGAACCCAATCTGCAAGTATCTAAAGGAGGGTTCCCCTAAATTCATCATTCAGCCAGCGCTGTTTGTCCAGAACGCAGAAGTTCAATGAAGAGGTCTTTACTTCTTTGACAATTGACAGTTTATTCTTACCTTGATGCCAGATACTTCCTATCATGGCAAGTTAAATAGTTGTCCCTACTCGTTCTCAAATATTTTTGTGGACAACAGGCAGGTCAACCATCACGATTCACGTCAAAAAAACTGATGTAACATAACTTTTTGGTCTTTTTTTCTTTTTCTGAGCCTAAGGTAATGCACTAAGCATTCGTTATTCATGGTTGAAAAAATATACCCAATGCAGCAAAATCCACTAGTGTAAAACAAATTTGTCGTTTAATTTAGCTTGACGCTTTGGGATGCCTCATCTGGATCATCATCGCACCAGCTTTTCAAGCACATATGTAGGAAAACCATTAAACAGGAAATGAACTGCATACATACTCTTTGGTGCCATGCGCTTTGCCTCCAGCATTTCCATATGAGCTTCAGCTGCTTTACTTTTTATTTGAGAAACTAGAGCTTCATGCTCAGAAACTGAAAGGGAAGCCCCATTCTTTGCCATAATGGCTCTAGCCAATTCATCCTGTATCTTCTGCTTCAATTGCTTTTCCTGTATGCACCAAGGATAAGAAAAAGGGATGGAGAAAGGGAGTTAGTTTTTACACAAGAAAATAGGTCCATATAATCGAAAGAAGAAAAAATGTATTTCCAGCTTCTAATACCTTCTCCTTTGCTACTGAAATCTTTTCTTTAGCTTCCTTCTTCCCTAGTAGAAATTTTGAATTTTGATCATCAATCACACTTCGCAAGCACCTACAAGTAACCCAATCAAACAGATAGAAAAATTCAATCACACTTCCCCATCCTCTCTAAGATCAAGGAAGGGGGAATTCGTCATTTAAAGAGAGTGATTTTCTAACACTAGCCTAATCACTTACTTGGTGCCAAGTGCTTCATCACACAGAAAGTTCAAGAGCTTGAACTTCTTTGAAATAGTTAGTTTCCCATATACATCAATGCCCCCATTGAAACAGTCAGGAGGGAACTCACTTGACATGTATGGGTATTCAGAGACAAGTTTCCCCAGTGCTTGTACCCATGGATGTTGTCCTTTTGTTGGATTAAGGGATTTAGATCTGTCAATTGTTCCGATCACTATTTAGTCCTAGCCTAAGTTATGGAGCATAATTAATATAATTGAAGCATAAAGGTTACCTTTCTCCCTTGTCTTCCAGTATTAAAGAAAATAATCGAATGTGAATCCAGGGTAATATAGAATAGCATGAGCGACGACCACTTTGCCCATGTGCAATTTCCTTAATTACAATTCCAGCATTTCCTTTCTTCAAATTTAGGACCTAGTTTCATATAATGCAAGAGAATAACCATTACCAACAACAAATTGTTGAAGGACAGGAACTAAATAAAGAATAACTAATCAGCTAATGCTTTGAAGATATGCCAGTCAACAAAAATCAATGCAATGGAAAAACAAACTGACTTCAAGAGAATGGACTATAAATGTAACTGACATTACTAATTCATGTTCAAAGCTCTGCCAAAAGGTGATCTATTAGTGGAAGAGAACTTAAAGCTTTTATAACAAATTTCCATCAGCAAACCATAAAAGTTTCATCCACAAAGGACAAATGTTTTGGCAAATAACAACATGACGGAGAGTGAAACATTCTTACGCAACATAGAAAGAACCAGATTCAAACTTACCTTTCTAAAAGATGAACAGAATTCTAAGAATTGTAATGCATGCCCAACATCTTCAGGAGGTAACAGAACGTTCTCTACAGTTGTCAACCTGGAGCCTTGAGGCAATTGAATCTTAGCATCAAAATCAGCATCTTTGCAAAGTGTATCATTTGAAACCTTGCAAGATTGTATGGCTGCCTTGACCCTGGAATATGAAGTTTTACTGCCAATTAAAGCTCTCGCATCTTTGCATGTTCCCCTGTTTCTCTCTTCATTTAGATCCACATCCAAGGAAGCTTTCAAAATCTGTGTCTCTGACATCTTCTTCTGCTCAAGTTCACCTCCATCCTTTTCATTCGTCTTCCCTTCCTGCTTATTAACGTCCTCACAAATTTTGGGCTTCTTTGCCCTAGTCTTCCTCGGTGCACCAAGATTGTCTACATTGCTATTGCTTATTTCCCTCAACCCTCCTCGTTCTGTTCTATCAGAGTGACTCTCATTGGCTTTTGCAAATTTTTCTTGGGAATCAACATTTGTATCACTGTTTCCATCAAAAGAATTTTCCTTTCCTCTCTTTCTGGACAACACAACTACAGGCTCCTGGGCATACACAAATCAGCACATGAACAATCAAATATTTTATCATCACTAACCGAAATGTATGTAACTAGCCACCAACCATATGTCAGAAGAAGATTGTCTCTTGGGTATTTCAGAGCCATTAACTTTAAGCATTTCTGACACCGAAGAAAACCCATGTTCCTTTGCCGTGTGCGCAAGTATACCGGTAGGTTTGTGACCTCGTTTTTTCCTGAAAATGATACGAATCACATAGATTAACCCAAAGGCCAAAACAAAACCAAAAACTCTCTCCAACCAGAAATCTCATAAAGACCATATACTTACATGCAAAAGCTACAGTTGCAAATGTCCCGACACTTTGGACAAATCCACTGTTTCAATAGGGCCACATCAGTTGCTTTCTCTCCATACCTAGTTTGAGATGAACCTCAATGTATTGAGCAAAAGCCGTTCAACCAAAAAAAAACAGAAACAATTTCTTATAGAACTCATTTGACAGTCAGTAGAGCACCATATTTAACCTGTTCAAAAGGCATTTGTGACAGAAGTTAATGGAACAGATTTTCTTGTCGTTTTGGTTCGTACACTGGGCGGTGAAATCTCTCGTCTTTTGCCGACACTTCAAAAAAAAAAAAAAGACATTGAGATTTTGAATATTAAACAAAGCTAGGAGCAAACTAATAATATCAAACACAGAAACCCTAGATCCTCGGAGTTATATATCATTATATAGTTCAATTAAATTAGGATTAAGCTAAATGCGAAATTAAATTAAGAGTGCCAATTTATAGCCATATCAGTTCCTCCAAATTCGAACTAAGAACACAACAGAAAAACTAATTACTTAAATGTAAGGTTCGAATTTAAGGTAACTGTGAAAATAAATTAAGAATTCGAAATTTTTGCTAGATCGGTGCCGCCAAATTGTATCAAACAACAAATGGAACAAAATACTCATTATATATATTTCATCCAAACAGCTAATCTGAAAGCACCTGGTGACAAGTTTTTCCATTCTCAGAATCATAGATTCTACCACCTATGAGACGAACTCCGGGGCAGTTGTTGCGACTCCTCTTCTCCATCTCCCTCTCTAATTTTTCTTCCACACACAGAAGCAGGGACACTGTTCTTCTTAACTTTGGAGAAGCGAAACTAGAACGAGACGGCACGAAGCCAGAGACTGGATTTTGGGTGTGGAGACATGATAGCTGAGGAAGCTTTTAAGGGGACGTCTGTTCGAATTTCGTTTCCCCCTACGAGACGAACAAATGGCGGGAACAGAGGGGGAAAAAAAAGAGGGTAATTTTGGAATTTTAGCGCTTTGATTTTTTTTTTGTGTAAAGTGAAATGAATTTAGAAATAAAATACTAAAAAATGGAAAAATTACCATTAGAAATTTACAAACTACATTGGCATAACAAATATAGATCCAACATTTAAATATAGATACATTGTTTGTGTTTACTTGGCATATTATAATTTAAATATAATCATGCCGATCCGATTACCGTTGACCCTCGATCGAACCAAAGCCATGGGACTCGATGACTTTTTCGAGTCAATTTCCACGGTCGTATATTAAAACTTAAAATTAAAACATTATAATTGACTTGCCTATCAATTAAGAAATAAGGAGTATGTTTGATAGTATTTATATTAAAAAAAAAATAAGTTTTAAGTTATATAAACTGTCATAAAGTGTCATAAAATAAGCTAATTTATAATTTGTTAGATAAGTTTTCGACTCTTTAGTGATACTTTACAAGTTAACGCAAACTTATACTTGATAGCTTTACCATATGCGATTGTATTTACGAAATAAGCTCATTGACGAAACTTGATATTTTTTGAGCGTATTACTAAGTTTGGTAAAACTTCTTATGCTAATTCATAAGGAAAATCTACCAATAGGACTCTCCGTAAAAAATGGTGTAGCAATAGATTCGAAAGTTTAAAACCAATAAGTCCCTTATATTTTCATGAATACAAAATGCTCTACAACTTTAACAAACTAACCAAATTTATGCAGCATAGACACTTTTTACAAAACAAAGACATTTCACCGTTTTATTTATGAAACATAAATTTTACAAAAATATGAAATATAATGTTCTAAAAACAAAAACATTTCACAAAGCAGTGAAATGTCTTTGTTTTGAAAACAGATAGATTTCTATGTATTCACAAATATTAAAAAAAATTACAAATTTTTTCTATTCTGGAAACAGAGACATTTTACTGACATTGATTATTCTTCAACAAAAACGTATGACTAAACCATAACCCGAAAAATACTAATAAGACATAGTGGAGGTTTTGATCTCTCATTTTTTATTTTTAAGAAATGCATTATTGTTTTGTTTGAATGGATATATCATAGGTAAAAACTGTATGTGACGATCAAACCATAATTATTTTTTTTTATCATTCTTCAAGGTAATTGTCTTTAAACGCTGTATACAGTAAGGACATACTAGCTTCTGAGCAATGCTTTGTCAAGACAACATACCATAGGCGGGAAAGTTATTGATAGTCCACATCAACACAGCTCTCATAAAAGAAAATTATATTTTAAGGACACGTTGTAGGTTATCACATATTTACACCATACCGATTAAGCTTGTCTATCAATCGTTGTAGATAAACATCGATTTTGCTCTTCGAATTTTGATGACCCAGGACAATTACTGTCAGGAACATAAACTCCTTCTTCATACACATTTTAGCCGATAAATTATAAAGTGTCAAAATGACAGGCCAACATGAATTATTTTTTTTCCTGATTGTTCAAAATGAGTGAAACCATTTGCACACAAATCTAAACTTACATTCATTAGGTCTAAAGCAAAGTCTTGATATTATTGGTCAAACTGCTTTCACGCCTCTCCATTAGATGGATGGCAGAGGACACCAGACTCTTGTTGATGCTCATAATGCCCTTTTATTTCTTTTGTTGTAATTGTTGAACTGAAAAACCTTTGCAGCCTGGGAATCAATCGTAGGTACCACAACCGTTTAATCAAAATCTTCTTACAATTTCCATGTTCAGTTCTTCGAGTTTTATGAAGGTTAGCTCGAAAATTTTTGCACTGTTTCTCATATGCGTCATCCTTATAGTACATTACACAACCATTCACAAAACAATCAATTCACTGATACTGAGCCCAAGTTTGGATGCCAACTTCTTGGTCTGATAGAAATCTATAGGCATCCTATTTTCAGTTTGCATATTATCTTTCATAAGATGGGAAACTTCATCGAAACATCCCTGGAAAAAAACATACTCACATATCTTAACACTCTTTCTTAAAGAACTACAAAACATATCCTAACAGCCAAAATATTATATTATCTACAACATTGTATAGCATTAGTTAAATAATGCTCCATTAAAAATGTATACTTACCTATAACAAGAAATATGTGTTGATCTAGCTTTGGACTCAATCCACCTCTAGTTTGAGATGGTTAACTTAGAACAAATATGAAGATTTGTGTTGAGAGAGTTGTTTTGAGAGAAAAAATGTTATTGGAACTAGTGATGAGATGAAAGGAAGAAATGTCGTGAAGACTGATAAAGTGATTTTCCATAGCTAATTAGCGAAGGAGTCAACAACATGAGATCTCATATAATGGTTTACAACATGAAATGTATTGGTAATTAATCCAATTTATAAGCATGTATACGTTTTACCAAAGAGCCCAAAATTTAAGACATTTCATAAGGTTTCCATGTTATTCTCATTATCATTATTGTAATACCATTGGATCCAAACATAAACTATCAGGCCAATTGCAATGATGTGTTTTTAGGAAAGAATGGATAATGTATGAGAATAAGTGATTTTGTTGATATGACTGTATTCAAGAATGTATTTTGGAGATGTTAATGAATATGTGAATTAACTTTTTATAAATGATGTGCGAATCGGCATTGATTTTAGTATAATTTTATTGAATAATTGATGCAAAAATAGATATTTTGTTTAGATATTATTAAATAAACCCCCCTCCCTAAATCTCCCCAACCTGTCACTTCATTGTCTCACTTCTTGGTCACATAAGAAATAATGATGGACACGTTTTGTATTAAAAAAATGGTAAATTTTATTAAAAAAGAAGAAAAAGAAGAAAAAGAGGAGTTTGATTCAGATCCTGTTGTTTTTACGATAAGGAATCTTGAAGACTCAGCAGGGGATTCGAAGATTCTATCAATATGGATAATATTGATGCTTGAATCTCGGATTTGGGGAATGAATCTTGAAGTGAAACAAAGTGGCTAGCAATGGAATTTAGAAAAGGTGGATATTTTGGACATGTTGAGGAAAGAAGATGACTACTGTTGGTGGAAAGACTTAAATAATATATTATTTTTCAAAAAAAAAACTTATACAATAAAACACTAAAAAATGATTCATTCTCTATATGATCTTTAATTTTCATAAACTTGAATATATATATATATTTATTTATTTTAATCTTTTTGATTATTTTATGACGCCAAAATCAAGATTAATGATAATTGATAATATGATTTCACCAAATTTTTCGAGCAATTTAAAAAAAAAATTGTAATAGCGTGTCACCATCTTTCTGGCTCCGCCCCTTGCATTTTGGTTAAACCCTAATGACATTTTTTTTAAAATTTCATTGATGCTGTCGATCAAGGAATATTGGGAAAGTGCAAGGAGCCGAGGAAATTGCACAAGATATATGAACATGTTCCAACAATGCTAATTGTATCTTTCCCCAAAAAATGTTTCAATTTTGGAGGGTTTTTTTACACTTTTCTTTTGAAGAAATGATGTCATATATTTTAGATTCTTGATGATATTATACCTAACTAATGCCAGTCCCAATTAGAATATTGATAGAAATTTACGAGAGATTAGACAGTCGTATCGATTAAAGTCAATTAATTTATAGACGTGCCTATAACTCATTACCTTACAGTTTTACTCTATGTTTGATGTAAAAAAATAGTGTCCTAAAATATGTTTGACAGAGCATAACTGTATCAACGCCTTACTAAATGGACAATTAGATTTAAATGAGTTTAAAAAGACTATAAGAGCAACTTTAAATTGTGCTAAAATAAGGTGATAACACTTTATTTTAACAACTGGAATATTGCAATTGAAGAGTGTTAAAATCTATTAGTTCTAACTTCTAATACGGTAATACCATGTACTATTTTTTTTTCAAAAAATAAATAAATTGAAGATGAAAAAAAAATCATAAATTGAATTTATTTTTTATTTCAAATTAAAAATATATAATTAGATTCTTAAAATCGATATTTCATTTAAAAAATATATAATTGAAGCCTAATAAAACAACAACAAATCTTATTGTAGCATCCCATTTAAAACTTATGATTCGCTCTTAATTACATTTTCCTCCATTTATTCTTCCCATCTCGTAGTCTTAAAAAATGCCAAATTTAACATTTTAATTTTTATTGTTTTTTGAGTAAAGGAAAAAAATGTGGAACTCAAATTTGAAATTACATACGATTCAATTCGTCAAATTTAACATTTAAACATGCTATTTTCTTTTTTAAAAAAGGGGAAGTAAATCTCCATAGGCCAACATTTATTTCATAATAACAAAGTTAAAAATAATCTTGAAGTATACAAACCAATGTCAAGGAAATAAGATACCTAGACACAATAACAACGAAATAAGTACACATCGAACTAACACTGTCCGAGACAAACAAACATAGTCCCGAGACAAACACGGACAGACTAAACAAACAAAATAAAAATAAAATAAACAGAGACGCTTGTCTTCATAGTGAGATTGGATGAAAATAACAAACTTACATTTGGAGAATAGATATGTGAGTTTGAAACCGCATTTATGATAAATTTGACAATTCCATAAAACATCAAAGTAGATACGAGTACGGAAGCATCCAAGTTTGATCGAAAGAGAACTACCATCATCTTCTTATTCTTTTTCTTCATGATCGTCTTAATGTTGTCAACATCAAATCCACATTTAGAAAATGCGAAAAATTCAAATTATTCGACAAACATATTAAAGTCGTCATGAAAAATAAAGAAAATAAACTACTTATTTTAGCAGCACAATCAATAATGTTTTTTTAGTTTGAAATCTTATTTTAATAGTTAAATCATATAAACACACCATATACCACATCTCTTGCTCTAAAAGTGAGAGCAACTCCAGTGATACCCTCCAAAAATAGACTATTAGATTATATTTTTATTATATAAAAAGTAAACTACATATTCATATACATCATCAAAATACATATCGTAATTTTTTTTTATATTTTATATAAATAATTCTTTTAACACTCTACAAATATCAAATATATAAATATAAATCTTTCAATACAATTTTTTTTAATCAATCCATACCGGCTCCCAATACAATTTCTTTATTTTTTACATATTCCCTTTCAGGCTGCACTCAAACACCATTCGAATTGCTCTGAAGGCACACGCGGACACTGACAGCATCTACAAAATCATTTTTTCGGTGGCCATTTGGAAAAGATATACTAATACGCTTGACAATCGGAGCCCAAACTCTGCCACAGTTATGGCCGCGTACGGCGGAGGTGGTAGAGAGGAAAGCGTAGCGTCCGGCAAGTCCACGTACGAAGAAGACACCTCCTTCAGTCTTACCTATCAAGAACGGCCGCTGAAGAAATCTAAACGCAAACAGCTTCCTCAAGAAGTCGAAGCACTCATTTCCTCCGCCACCGTCGCCGCCCGTTCTTTTCTCTCCCAAAACGATCTCCTCCTCTCTCCTTCTCAAATTCTCTCCATCGAATCCCTACTATCTGCTCCTTCACTTTTCTCTCTATCTCCACTTCTTCCACCATCACATTCTTCGTCTTGGTTTCATCGATTCCTCTCCTCGGCTTCTAGTGAATACGACGCTCGCTGGCTCCACTGCTTCCGAATGTCCAAACCCTCCTTCTCTCTCCTTCTCTCCCTCATTTCGCCGTCTCTCCTCTCTTTGCTTCCTTCCTCTGTCCCGCCAAATTTTGCACTCGCCGCCGCCCTCTTCCGCCTCGCACATGCCGCGCCTTACAAGTCAGTGGCGCGCCGCTTCGGTATGGTTTCGTCCGACCTGGCCTGCCGAGTTTTCTTCTCGGTTTGCAAGGCAGTGATTGAGAAATTGGGGAATTTGGTCGAATTGAGGAGTGACGTAGGTCGGATTTTGGTGGGGTTTGGGTGGATTTCGCTGCCGAATTGCTGCGGTGTTTTGGGGTTTGGAAGATTTGGGGTTGATTGTCCTGAGTTTGGCCGAAATGGTTCACTGTTGGTTCAGGCATTGGTGGACTCTGAGGGTAGGTTCTTGGATATCTCTGCGGGTTGGCCTTCTACTATGAAAACCGAAACCATTTTGCGTCAAACCAAACTCTTCTCGGGGGTAGAGGAGTCAGAGGATTTGTTCAATGGCCCTCCATGTCAACTAAGTGATGGCAGTTTGATTCCTCAATACATATTGGGTGACTCTTGTTTCCCTCTATTGCCATGGCTTTTAACTCCTTATGCAAGACAGGATGAGGAGGATAGTTTTAGTTCCATGGAGAGCGAATTTAACATTGTTCATAGTCGCGCAATGGGGCTGGTTGACACTGCATTTGGCAGGGTTCTGGCACGGTGGCAGCTTCTGGCGAAGAGGTGGACTGATAAATGTGTTGAGATTTTCCCGTTTGTTATTGTTACAGGTTGTTTGTTGCATAACTTTCTGATCAGGTGCAGTGAGCCACTGCCAGAGGGTAATGGGTGGTGTTCGAGGGATGAGGAGCTTCCAGCTTTTGAAGGAGAGGTAGACGATACTGGGAGGAGAATCAGGGATGTCCTTGCACAGCACTTGAGTTGGGTAAGGGCTAGAAGTTGAATTCTTACTTAATGTATGTTTGTCAGAATAAATAAACATATGTATGCTTGTTTATGTTGCCTTCCTTGTAGTTTGTAAATATAGAGTGCACAAGTTTGATTCCGGTGAATTTAGACGACTGCTTGTCGATTGCCTGTGTGCACACAAGTTTCTCTGTATCTGTGTGTTTGTGGTGAAGGATTGTAGGCTTGACTGAAAAGTACATTCCATATGCAGACCATTTAGTATTTCCTAGTGCATTGCAGTTGCCCAAAGATTTGTTTTGATTGAGAGGGGATGATGTATTGCTTGATTTTACCTGGCTAGACTTAGCTGAACATGTGCCATTTTGCTGGAATCTGAAGTCTCTGACACTCAATCTTTGATTGAGATAGAGGCCTGTCTCAGTTTATCAGAGAATGTTTGCTGGTGTGGAACATCCTCGTTAGAGGTCGAAAAATATGATATCAGTATAGTAGGTTTTATTACAAATTTCATTGCAGTTGAACTAGGGCTATATCAATGAAAATCATCTTCACCTTCTTGAAATTGAGAACTCGTAGTCGTAATTCGTAAATGTCCGAATCAACAATTGCTGACCGAACTTTGTCTTTATTTCAATCACAATCCAGTTGGATTGTGTATGGAGATCCATAAGGAAGAGGTTTTCCTGATGTTATTGCTTCATGTGAGTTACCAGTTTAGTTTTCATGTATGCTAATAGGATGGAGATGTTGTGAGCTGCACCTGCACACTCTTTCCATCACATTTACTATTTCTGTTTAAAGATTGGGAACTAGATGCTTTTAGACATTTATATTTCTTTTGGTGTGAACCTGATGATCCGAGTTTAAACTTGTTCATTACAATGAACAAAGCTCATCGCAACCGCGAAGAATGCATAGAAGATGAGCAAGCCAGCCAAAGGCATGGTGAGGAAAAGGAAAAGGGTCATTTCCTATGGGAGATCCATAAATGTGCAGATACATATCAAATGCATCATTCATCCATATCAGCAGATAATATACAGCTTGTATTGGATATGATGGAAACAAAAACCGGTGAAAGAATAACCGGCATTGATTTGGTGTCATTGATGCCCGGATATTCGAGTTTTACGAGCGTCCGGTCCGGTCAAAGGACTGGACGCTTTATAGTTCATTTTAATAGACACATAGATGTTGACATGATCAACATCAATAAATGATTTTAATTTTTTTTTCCAAATTTTATTATGAAAATGATAGACAAAAATGGGTATGAGGATTTAATTTATTAATAATGAAAAATTTAACAGAGTGATGGCAATACTTTTTTTTCTTTCTTTTATCGACGGTTTTTTTTTCCTCAACGGATTATCGATGAAATTTAATTTTTTTGGTCAACGAATTATCGACATAAATTAATTTTTAATTTTTTTTTCAAAGAATTATTGGCGAAAAAGTCCATCAGTAATTATCATGGAAATTTTTTCCATCAGTATTTAGATTACCTGAACGTTTTAACAATAATTTTTTTTTATCGATAATCAATATTACATATGGAGATTTTTGACAAAAAAATTTGTAGATAATTCGTAAATTTTGTATAGTGAGATAAAAGAAGTCAAATTATTAATTGGGACAATATATACATTATGTATTTTGTTATGATAAAGATTAGAATATTTAATCTAATAGTAGAGAAATAACTATTTTTGTACCATTGTAAGAGTATACTATTTTGTAATTCAGCCTAGATATTCTATTCGTTTTCATTTTTTCCAAAAAATTAAAGCTGGACAGAGAAATTATTTAGTGCACCATTATTAATGGGACGTCATCAATTGATAGGAGGTTACTTATTAGAGCACCGTATCATTAATAAAATTCAAAAAACACATTCTCATTCAGATATGGATGTTACGGTTATTAAAAATTATGAATACATATCATTTTTCGATTTTTCAAAATTAAATTGCATACTGTATCTCTCATTCCCAGCTATCTTTGATCAGTGGAGGTGTGAATTGTAGGTTATTATTCTCCTATTTTTTATAATAATTTAACGGATCGTTTGGTTGATTATTGACGACTATTTCGATTATCGATTGATTATGATAATTTTCATTAAAAAAATATGTAATTTTTTTGAACCTGACCAATCGACGTCTAGTTTAATACTATAAATAATCCATCTTCACCTTCAAATCAAATTTGTCCCAAAAATCCCCATCTCAAATCAGTAAATTAAAGAATCTCTTTTTTTATTTATAGTATATTTAGAATTGGTCAATCACTTTCTAATTGTTTTTTGAAAAAAATACTTTATATTTTATCCAGCTAGTGGGTCCCTCAAAATCTCTATTGTGACAAATCAAATGCCATGATAGTGGTAGGAATCCAATAAGCTGCAGCCTTGGCGACCTGTTAATGGACCAGCAGAGATAAGGTCAGATTTCATGAGTCTTTGAGATTCCAATTTAGTGTGTCGCCTCCAAAGATTGATTGATTGATTTCTCCTCGCACAAATATTTGTGTCATCGGCGAATACGCACGCTCCCAGTTATGGAAATGTACTAGGAAGTAGAACCTTGGCAATGTCTGGGACTTGATCCAAGAGTTTGCTCTTCTACCCAAGGTGCTTTCACTACTCATGGCGCATATATATGATTTTCCTTTCTGTTTCTGGGTTTTTTTTTCTTTCTGTTTCTGTTGATTTCTGTATCGTGAAGAACTAATAAAAAGATATATAAGATTGTGAAGGTTTTGGATTCTTTTTTGGTTCTATATGCTCTGTTTTCACATAAGCTAAATTGTTACCAGATATGGTGGCGTGGAGATTTTAGTAGCAAAAAACAAACCTGAGATACTGAATTTTAGGTTGTCGTTCCTCTACACTTTTTCACAAAATATAATCGGATCCTAATAATTTGAAAGCCTTCCTGATGCTTTTGTTGAGTTTGGTCTCGTTCTCATTGAAATTGGCTCTCTTATAAATTTATTATAGAGATTAATCGTTCCATTAGAGGTTGAGAGTGAGAAGAATCCAAGAAATGTAGTCTTGCACTGTGTTATTTCAATTATTAACGTTAATTTTTTTTATTATCCCTTATTTTGCTCCCATATTTAATGATAGGCTTATTGGTGTCTTATGACATCCAAAAATATGTCTTCGTTGCGCTTTTAAAGCAGTGAATCTGAAAATAGCATGTTGATTGAGATATTTGTTGCCAACACTTCAGTATATGCATATGGTATCAATAAAATGCTGAACTATCGTGATTCCGTTCATGAGCTGCTTTTTCTCCTATCCTTATATCTATACAGAATATAATTGTCAAAACCGGGTGCAAATAGTGACCATTCTGCATCATCACCCAACATGAGATTTTCAAATGGTGCCAAAGTCATCTGTAGTTCACTAATTTTTTAGATTTGTTGTCCAGGATGATATTTTGTTCTCAGATAGCTAATTATTTACCGGCTAACACACAGGCATAAAAGCACATATAGATTAGTCTATTGCTTTCAGTCATTGATTGACATCATGTCGGCTTGATTGGATAGATTTCTCTGTCACATGAGTGGTTCATTCAAAATTACAGCAGGCTCCATTTTTTTGGGTGGTTACTTTTGGTTTCTCATTTGGTTCCATTGCTGAATCTCAAAATGATCACACCTTTCTGTTACACTTGTTTTTCAGGCTTTATTGACTGTAGCTCCAATGTGCTACATGATGGCTTATAAAGATTATATTCTTCCAACTCAGAATGTAATAACTTTGTCCGAGGGACCTCGTTCCTGCCCTTCCAGCAAGCCAGGCAGCAAATGGAATGTCTTATACCCTAAGGCCAATCATCTGACAAGAGCAAAGATAAGAAAGCCCAATGCTTTTAAAGGCATGACTCACAAGAGAGGTTCTTCACATTTGTTGATTACGACAAAAGCATTTTCTCGACTGTGGTTGTGCCACAAAGAAAGCCATAAACAGTACTTTCCAGAACATACTTCAGAAACAAAAAAAATTCCCACTGTCTGGTATTCATCAGAGTCGGGTTTTGATAAGAAGGAACTAAGAGCTTTAGAATCTTATTTTGGAAAACTCCTAGATGATGGAAATCAGAGTTCTTCAGGTTCCTGTAACACTATGACAGAGTTACATGGCAAAGCCGGTCAAACCAATTCAAAGAATAGGATGGAATCTTTAAATGCTTACCTGGGAAAACTCAACCGTGGTGAAGGTAAACTGTTTTTGAGAGATCATAGTACCTTCTTGATGAGCACCTGGAAAAGCATAAATTCCCCTCTTCGTTGTCGACTCACTGCTTCTCATTCCTTCTGCAATTTGATATCCTCTTTGTTTGTTCAATCCATTTTGATTATTTGAAATAAGCACATACAGAAACCAATGAGATATAGGAAAATAAAATTAATTAATGATGGTCAAATTGCTTTGCCGAAGGAGAAAAACAGACAAGAACATAGGGTTCTAGACTTCTAGTTGAAAATGTTATTTTGAAAAGGAATTGATTTTTTTAATTTCTGTTTGACTACTATGCCAATTTAGTTTTGATATTGGGACGTTTCTTTCTTTTTCCCTTGTACACTGCAACAACTTTTTATGACCAAAACATTTAATAGAAATTCTTTGTATTTTCAGGAGCCAGGTCTGAAACTAATGAACCATCAACTTATAATGACCAAACTTCTGAACAGAGTCTAGCGGCAAAATCACTCTTGGCAAGCAACAACCCTAAAAGTGGTGACAATGGGGGGCTGAAAATTTTGGAGGGAGTGAGAAATGGGGATGGTGAGAGGGGTTTTAGAAAGTCTAAAGCTTTGGAGCATTATGATGAAACCTCTGATCTATACTTGATGTAACTCGCTTGTCATTCTGAATTGTAAATTGTTTGAATTATCTTGTTATAGTGGGTGGTTGGTGCTAATACAATCTCTAATGCATATTTTCCTTTTGTTTTGGTTTTTGGATGCAGAAGCATATTGGCTTCCATAAACATTGCAGTTTTTCTGTTTGAATTAGCCAGCCCAATCAGCGATACTGAATTTGAACTCTACTCGCTCCCTTTATTATATGGAGCAAAGATAAATGATTTGATCTTGGTTGGAGAATGGTGGAGGCTAGTAACACCAATGTTTCTGGTACAAGATTGACAAATGGGTCTGTCTTTCCATTCTGTTGTTTCTTCATATTTCTCTATTGATGATGCTTTTAGTTTTAGCCAGTATAGAAAACGGTACGAATTAGTTACATGCTGATATTATTTTAGATAAATATTAGGTTTGAACATATATATTCTTTCAGAATGCTAATCATCTTCTATTGCCTAATGCTGCAAACGTCACATTGAATTTGTAGTTGAATCTTGATCTTGAAATTATTTTTGATGAAGTTGCAGATGACGTATTACAAAATTGAGATGTGTTGTAATCAAGTTCTTTTAATAATGTCTAAAAAATGGATTTACTGTTTCAATTTTCTCGTACATGATATGGCTGATTTACTACATCCCAGATAATTTGAGGCATCCACTCTCCTAGCTGATACTAATTCGGCTATGAAGTTTGAATAACACCAACTCTTTTACATGTATGGTTGTGCAGCACTCAGGTTTTTTTCACGTGGCTCTTGGTTGCTGGTCTCTGGTTACATTTGGGCCACAAATTTGCCGAAGTTATGGCGCATTTACTTTCTTACTGATATACATACTTGGAGGAATTTCTGGAAACTTGACAAGCTTTCTGCACACACCAGAACCAACAGTTGGAGGAACAGTAAGTGTCACTCCATCTCTTCAATACTTCTTATATTTTGATCACTGCTTTCCCAGTTCCCGCATATGGAAATCATGTAAGGGATTGTCACCAAGGTTAATTTTCTAATCAACAGCATTCGTGTTAATTTGCTTCAAGTTTGAACTATGGTACCACATACAGATGAAACTTTATTCCTCCTTATCCTCAAACTCATTTAATTTATCTAGCAGAATGAGAAGCGGAAGCTAGGTAATTTTTTTAAAAAAATTCAAAATTTGAGAAATTTTATACAAAGAGCTTGGCACCCAATCTGCTATTTTGTGTCTCTAGATTACCTGGGCGGTTTTCCTAAGCCCATAGCTTCTCGACATTCATGTGGATTGCAGTTGAGTGTTGTGTTTCACCGCAATAAATGTGTGCCATAATTGGGTACCACTCCGGGGTGTAACCAACATTCGCATGCATATCAAATTACACTTCTGCAGAAAATATTGCTTGAGATCCAGCAATACTTTTAGATTTTCTCTTAAAATGACTTTTATAAGCATGGATTAACAGAAGTGGTGTCTGAAATTAACATTTATCCCTTTATTCTCATATATTAATTAAAAAAATTCAAACTTTTCGCTTAAGGGATGAGAACATAACGCTTCATCTTGAGATGTCATCTAACATGGCTTTTGAGAGTGGAACAGCCGAAGTCAGAAGCTTTTTCGAATCTATCGGCGGAGCAACGAAGGGGAAAATATATTCCTTATTTTATATTTTATGTTCCAAATATTGCGTCATTTGCATATAGCTATAGAAATTATTGCTCGAGATGCTATACTCTCTTTTTGACATGTTCTGTTGAAGTGCTACAAATACTGCATAGCTAATTTATTCTCGAGGTAATAAGTAGAGGTTATTTTCCTCGTAGTTCTTATTGTAAATTGTGCTGTATGAACTTTCTTAATTTACGCGAATATCATGGTCGCAGGGACCAGTGTTTGCCATAATTGGCGCTTGGCTCGTTTACCAAATGCAAAACAAGTACGTTACTGAAAAGGATGGTGCAGATAGTATGTTTCAGAAGGCAATCATTACAACTGGTCTTAGCTTCATATTAAGCCACTTTGGTCCGATCGATGACTGGTAAGTTTTATGCTCTGTGCAACAACATAGTAGAGGAAATGTCCTATAGTCGAGTCATTATTTTTTTTATGACAAGAACATAACCGAAGGATTCAAGCTCGGAGTCGGTTTGACATGGAATTTAAACACAGAACTTCTTGTCAAAGCCAGAGCTATCATTTAGTACCTAAATTGACAAAAGAAATTTAAAATGATGCAGACTGGACCCCTTTTTTCAGTGGCATGAACGAAGTAAAGATATACATTCATTGCGTATTCGCATATGGATTTTCATCAATGGCGGATGCTTCTCACTTTTACTCGGTTATGTTGCAGGACTCATCTTGGAGCAATGGTTACAGGTATAGTTTATGGCTTGTTCACATGCCCAGCCCTACAAATGGATGATACGTCTTCAAGAACAGGTCGAGAGGAAGGAATTGCAGTCGTCAGACAATATGCTGATCCATGCAAGTCTCTCTTTCTATTCGCGATCTTTGTTCTTGTTTTAGGGTCTTTACCTTTTGTCGTGGAACCTCCTCTCGAGACCATAATGCTTGGTGGCTTAGAATAGATGCGTGAATATAGGATATAATGAACCAGGTATCACCATTTAAGTGTTCAAGCTCAGCTCTGCAAGCCTGCGGATTACCCGAGTTTTAAACATATGTAAATTATGATTGCTGGATCTCATGTTGTAGACAAGCATGAATGCCATCGCAACATAATAAAGGAAAGTTGATTTCGAACTTTATTATATAAACGAAAACGCTAATCATTCATATAATCTTTATACATAATCAATCATAATCTATGTGGCATGCTAACTCAATATGCCACTAATTAAAAAATATGCCACTAATTAAAAAAATGTTAAAAACATGAAACATAGATCCGGCTTCTCTCATCTTTTATCACTATTTTCTCGCTTCTCTCTTATTCACCTCTTTTCTATTATTTTTATATATTCTTTATTTTCCAGCACATTCTCTCTTTTTTGCATCGTCTCTCTCTCATCATTTCTTTCTCTCACTTTCTGTCAACGGAACTTCTGCATCCGGCCACCATTTGCGACGTGACTTGTCTCAAAATAATCGTAAGATGACGAGGAGAAAAATCTGACAACCCTCGACATGTTTTATCTATTGTAGTCGCCGAAATCAAGCTCGAAAGATCATGACCACCGTGAAGAAAATCATCAGATTTGACAAACACCGAAATTTCGGGTTCGGGGATGGGGACGGGGATGGAGTTTGGGTTCGGGGATGGGGAGAGCATACCCGACCCTGCCTTGCCCCGTTGCCATCCCTAGCCACTACCATTGAGTTCGTCTCGACGATAGACATCGATTCCACCGTTTGAACGGACAAAATACTCGTCAAAGGTCGGTGACCCGTATTGGATTTGAATACCCACCTTTCTTACTCAGTTTGATCGAGCTTTTAACTGACCAAAATTGTAATACCCTGACCCGGGAGGCGCTACTGTTTAAACATAATTAAATATTTATAAGATATTAAACCTCCACAATATCACAAAAGATTTAATCTTAATTTTTCCAAACGAAATCCATAATTTCTACTGAAATTTTGGTAGCATCTCCTCGTATATCAGAGAATGCCCAACTGAAATACACAACATATACTCGACAATCATATAAGGCCTCCGGCCATCACATCACAAGCAACCACAATCCTAGGCAGGGCCTCAGGCCATTTACAGCATGCATCCGCAATACATAATAAAACATAATCTTCATACATGTATCAACATGCAATATAAACCATAAGGTTCACATTCAGGTCGAGGAGTCCTATCACAAGACACCCTTCTATCCGTACCATTTACACACCGTCAAGGTGTTCACAAACGTAACCAACATACACAGTTGTCAATTCACATACATAATATCAAACATAATAAAGAAGGTTAATTCTTTATTCTAACCCCATCCTAGTGTCTCTAGGTGGCACCATGTCATCCCACCTCTTACAGTTTCGCAGTGCCGGTATCCGTACCAGTCTCGCCTGTGTGGAAAGAAAAGAAAGTAAAGGGTGAGCAATAGCTCAGTAGGGGGCAAAGAGGATAACAAAATATAATAGCTGAATTAAAAGGGTAAGTCAATGCAGCAACATGCCAAGGACCATGAACTACCATAACAAACACTCATCAAACCGTGGTCTCGTTTCCTACCGTGAGTCCCAATGGGACGACGCCTCAACATCCATCCCCACACATCGTTATCGATGAACACTGCCACCATACGACTCAATAATGAAACCTATCATTTACAAGACACCAGCCTTGTTCATATTGACTCGGGTTCGCTGAACCGATTCCTCGGAATCTCAGTATGTTGCCTCATATGGGAGTCATTCGGTTGTAACCAAGCCAAGGTTCCATAACCCTCCTCCCATATGACATTCACACAACCTACGGAAGTCACGAATCTATACTCGCACTTTCATGTGGCTCTAATGCAACAATGTCATGTCATGAATTAATATAGTAATAAATGAATCCTAGTTATATATTTAACTAACCATGATGTATGAATAAGAACCATACATGCTTGATATAAGACCAAACAATCAACCGGGAATGCAAACTAACATTTTAGGAAAATTCAAGAATAAATCCTAGGTTCGTTTTTTCCTAAGAAGCAAATAGGGAAAAACACAAATATGAATACCAATGAAGATTAAAAACACATTTTTAGATAATAAGAAAGAATCGAAAGATTGAGCTAGAATCCCTTGCCTCGAATCCAAGCAACAAATAGAAAGTGTTACTACTGAATCTAAAATTTTTCGGCCCGAGTGTAGGTGTACAATGCGTCCACGAACCCCCTTACGTTTTCAACAAGCCTATAGCAATAGTTATCGACCAGCCATCAAATTTCAATGAATTGAAATTATAATTCTTTCTCAAATTTTTGTATCTGAAATGGCTCTAACCAATTTCCACTGTTTATTCTAAATTTGACCATATTAGCCAAAATGTGAAATTGTTCTTCCATGTACGAACTCATTCCAAATTATCAATTTAGAATCACCTAATATACATTTTTAAACCTCCAAATAAAACCCCCAACTCGGATTTTCACTCTAACCTTTAAACCACAAACTTCCCTCTTAAAGTTACACTAGCACCCTAATAGTTCCTTCACAGAATTGTCTCGAATTTGAAGAGTACGTTACCCTCTCTTACATTATTAATACATACAAAATTTAGCCTCAAATTCGAAATCAGTCAATGGAATCGATGAAATACATCCCTCAAACACCCTTTTCCCAAATCTCTCACAATCCACACTACTGCTTCAAACCAACAATCAAATCTACCAATTTAAGCATAATCAAGTTCTATTCAACCTATTTTATAACCAAATTTATCCAAAAATCCAGATTTGTTACATACTTTAAAATTAAAACCACAAAACCTAACTTTGCAAAACAAGAAAAATCTTATATTTACTCCACAAATCTTCTTACAATTTGTTAGGCACTCTTAATCTTACCAAATCCAACTTATATCTTCCCACAAAATCAAGTTTCTTCCCCCTTGTCTCTCTTGCTCGGCTTCCCTCTTTTGCACCCGAACCTCCTCTGGTTCTTTGTTTGTTTTTGTGAAATGTTCCTGGCTACGCAGTAACATTTCACTTTATTAATTTAGTTTTTTTTTTTAAATAAGCGCATGGCCAAATGGCAATTCCAATAGCCACTTTCGGTGGTCAAATATTTGACCACCGAAAGTGGTCCAAAATTTCTTTTTATTATAATTAATATATATATATATATATCTTTACATAATTATATGTATTTTCTATCTCCTTAATTACTAATTTATTCATACAAATCTAAATTTACCATCTAATGTTACTATTATTATAATGATTATTTTTCTTTAATTTGGCATTTTCGGGTCAGGGTATTACAAAAATTTGCGATTTTGATTTCATATTTTGAGTCAACAAGATACTGTGAACCATATTTAGTGATCTAAACATTCTACGGAAAGAGGACAAAATAATGTAATTAAAAGACTGAACAATGTAATAAAACACATATAACAAGTAATTCAACAATAAAATAATGCAATTATAAAGTGAGACAATGTAAACGAACATCATATTTCATGCAGTACCAAAAATAAAGTTTCGATTTAAAATGTTATCTTGTGTCACGGTGTCTTATATGACCCTATCTTATTACACTGTATTTATTAAGTAATTTTTTAGTGTTACTTTCTCTTCATTACGATGTTTCCTCACTTGTTTTAGGTTTTTTTAGCTATTATTTTTGCATTGCTAAAAATAAATTGTGCAAATGATTCGAAACACAATGTATTTCACAGATGAAGATAAAACATATCAAATGACCGTTTAATTATAATTTGCAGATAAAAAGGAAACATATTTATCATGAACAATGTAATAACAAGGTAAAATAATGTAATAAAATTGAAAACAATGTAATTACAAAATGGAACAATGTCAAACTATACAGGTGTTGATATGCTACATCAATCGCAACACGACTGGCCTCAAAAAATTAAAAATTGATAAGAAATCTAAAAAATAAGCTTCGAACAACCAAATCCACATGACAACCAGTGACAACCCCCTCTTGAAAAAAGAAGTCATCCACCGCTAGAAAAAAGTGGAGATTTGAGCAACTTTGACGACATCTTCATGCACTGCCACCACCATTCAAATCCTTGAGTTGAGACACATCTGACCCGATCATTTTTCAGTCAAAAAATTAAAAATCGATAAGAAATCTCAAAAACCAAATGGAACATAGCTGGTCTCCCTCACTGATTGGCAACAGTGTCTTATTACAGCATCGCCGTAGCATACTACATTGTCACAACGGCGTATTACAATGTCACAATGTTGTATTATATCACTTACAACTTTTGAGGACCACCGTTCTAGTCGTCGCCACTTCCAAAAGATCTCTCGAGTTTCAAACAACAAAACTCATGATACTCATCGGTAATAGCCTCTTAAACAGCTGAAAAAGACAGCATCCACCGCGAGAAAAAGTGGTCAATTCAAGCAACTCCGGCAACATCTCCGTGCAATGCTACCACCATTCGACTCCTTGAGATGAGGCGCACCCGATCCATCAATTTTTCGATGAAGATGGCTACCGGATTTCGACCTTTACTTCCTATGTTAAGAGAGAGAGAGAGAGAGAGAGAGATAATGCGTGTGAGAGAAGAAGAGAGAAATTGATTTCATAAATTCAACTTTTGAATTTTAAAAATTTTGCTAAATTTTTTAAAATAGCCACGTTGGCTTGCTTTGGAGGCATGCCACCTAGACTATGTATGTTTAAGGATTAATAGTATATGTATGTTTAACACTATTGTTATATAAAACACATCTTCTAAAACAATCAAATCAATATAATACAGCTCTGACTAAAGTCATATCAGAGCAGAACAAATATCCCAATATGGAATCATTATCCAAGCGTCTATTATTTCATTCTTTCATTCCATTTCTAACAAAATTATATCACAATTAATACTCGGTCTCATATCCTTTACAAAAAGTTAAGTCACATAATCATTCACATATCTAAAACACATCTTTCAATATAATCACATCAGCAAAATACATCTCTTAATATAATAATATAAATAAAAACAAATACTTTTACTAAATTCATTGACCAATTGACCAGCAAAATATCACCATTGTGTTGGTCTAAGACAACTCTATGAATTGTAGGAAAAAGCAGTTTTTCAAAAGTTCAAAAGAAAAATTATCTTTTTTTTTTCCACATGTTCTATACACGTTTTGTCGTGCTGCATTCTCTTTTTTTTGTAGCCGTTCGATTGACTGTACTGGGTTTTGATCAACCGGCTGTTGTGTGAAGAAGCATTTGTTATTTGTCTTTTTAGAGACATTTTTACAGGTGTCCACCTTTTACAGGCGTCCAAGCGTTGTGATCATTTCTAGGTGCATCTTTTCACACGTGTTGTCGTCCATGTATCCATCTTTTTACCAGCATCTCTAGAAGAAATTTGTACCTTCTGATGTCTAGATCATTCCTAGGTGCATGCACCTCATTCTTCTTATTTGCTAGAGTGCTTCATGCGTGTGGAAACATGTGTTGGTAAATATGCGGTCAACAATCGTATCAGTAACATTTTAAAAAAAAGTTTTCAATTTTTTCTTTTACTCTATTCTCTCACATTTTTTATTTTATTTTTCAAAATATATGTTATATTTCAAAAAAAATTAAATATTCGAACTCAACGTATAAAACTCTTTATAACAAGACTCATATTTGATAGTTTTTATTTCATTATTAAACTACACCCTTAATAGTAAATTGACAGCTTATACGCTATTAAAATTTACGTTCTACCAAACAATAAGCAGCTTATTTGACAGCTTATACGTTGTCAGACATACTCTTAACCAAATGCATGTTAAATATGTTGTTGTGCCGTGTAATCAAAGCAAGCAAGTCAGACATACTCTCAACCAGGGACGGAGCCAGGAACTCACATTGGGGGGGGGGGCGATAAGTTGGGGGGGTTCGAGGGCATCGCCCCTTTTTTTTTTTTTGCTATTATTTATCAAAGTGGCAAAAAATATACTAAAATCGGAACACCAGGGCACTAAAATCGGAAAGAAAGAAACAATTACCATTGACCAGTGAGTGACCACAAACCTGTGATTCAGTGATTTTGTCTGTGGAGACTGGAGTTGCGCTGCAATCTGGAGTCCGGAGAGTTCGGCCAGACCGCCAGTCGCCAGAGATCAAAGGATCGACTGATCGAGGTCGACTGGTCGAGGAAATAAGGAACAAGCCGATCGCGTTCCGACTTCCGAGCTCCAGTGTAACAGAGTTCGCGCTTCTGGTGACCAGTGGGAGGTGGCGGTGCTTCACTGCTTCCGTAGTTCCGTTTCCACGTTTCGTGCTTGTCTGCTTGAGCTTGATGTTTAGTGGACTTAGGTTTTCAATTTCGTGACTTTTTTTTTTGACAAATAATAATATATCTAATTTTTATTTTTTTTAAAAAAAATTAGGGGAGGGGGGCCACAACCCCTTTTGGTCATACTGTAGCTCCGTCCTTGCTCTCAACCAAATGCATGTTAAATATGCTGTTGTGCTGTGTAATCAAAGCAAGCAAGTCAAACATACTCTCAACCAAATGCATGTTAAATATGCTGTTGTGCCGTGTAATCAAAGCAAGCAAAATGCATGTTAAATATGCTGTTGTGCCGTGTAATCAAAGCAAGCAAATACAGAGTGTCATTTGTTCAAAATTTGTCATCTTTCCTTCTCTAATTTCCAACAGCGATTCTAAGTTATTTTTAGTGTATCATTGATGTTGAATAAATCCAAATTTATTGTAGGAAATTCTTATGGAAATAGGTAAGTTATACCTCTTGCTATTTGATTAAGGTTCCATGACTACATCCACTAGGTATTTGCTTGGGACTTTCTATTATTATTAACTTTTGCTATTGATGTTTTTCCTTTTGTGGTAGTAAAAGTAGGACATAGTGTCTATTTTAAGTCCAAAAATTTGGTAATACACAAGGATATTCATGATACAGGGTTTTCTTTTGTGCATCAATTTAACACATCTTTTTTTTCTTCTTCTAAGCAGTAACACTTGACTGACATCTAACCGAAGCTATTTTGATTAACAAGGACAAATTGAATCATTTGCGAACCCTTTTTTAACAAGGTACTCGGTAAGTCTATTGTATCATATTCGTCTGGATTGCTTCAGTCAATATAATGATCGTTAGAGTTTAATTGAATATAATTGTAGAGGTTTTATTTCAGACAATTTAAATCCTCAAAAGACTTTCATGTAAATATCTACTTTCAACGAACCATATAAATATGCACTAACAACATCCATTAAAGACATTTCTATATATATCTTTAATGATTGTCAAGCCAATTAAAAATCTGAATGTGATATCATCAATTACAGGAGAATGTGTCTCATCGTAATCAATTTCGGATTTATGCAAGAACCCTTGTACCACAAGTCTAACTTTGTAGCTTGTAATTTCATTATTTTCATTATGCTTTCCCACAAATATTCATTTATGTCCAATGAGTATGACATCTTCTAGTGTTTGCTTTCATAACTTCTTCCCATTTTGGTCAATTATTTTTACGTCGACATTCATAGATGAATTTTGGTTTAGAATTTTCATTACTTCTGATAATGTTAATTGCATATGCATATGCAAGACTTTGTTTCACTTTCACCTCAAAATAATTTTTTTTTTTCATTTTCTCCCCTAATGAACAGCACTGCTCAACATCCCACTACACATAACACATCAAATACATGTCAGAACTTCAGCATTCCAAGTTGATACATACCCCTCATCCAATTCCATACTGAACCTGGAATAATCATCTACTATCTCATTACAATATCGAAAATGATACATATCCGATAGGTTTGTATCGCATGAGACCTCATACGTTATTCCATTGTACTACTATAATGAAATAACATATTCTATTATAATGAAATACGTTATTTTATTGTAATAGTAAACATTCTATTATAATAGAATATGTTAACGTATGAGATCGCATGAGATACAAAACATTACTGTTACAATAATCTAAATCATTAACGTGGAAAAAATTATCACACAATCCCAAAATTGACGTAGATTTTCAAATTGGGCTCAATCTTTCATTCATTCAATCCTGGAAATCGGGCTTCGAATATGAAACTTAAGTCCATTTCTCTTGAGGCTCACAAGCCCATAAAGAATTCTCAATTCTTACCTAGCCAGCTAGCCCTTGGCCACGACATCACTGCCTTCAGTACCTCACGGCCACCACGGGCGAGGCGATTACCTAAACAAGTTGAACCAGTGTTGAGCCTCCGACGTCCGATGACGAACTGAATAGAGTGAGAGAGAGCTAGGGAGCCAATCTCACGTCTTCCCTCCCTCACCGTCTCGCGTCGGCAATCACTATTTTCTAACAGAGTAACCGGCAACACTCCGCAACAGCCATAGCCATCAGGTATCACCAATTTCCTCTTCCTTCTATGTTTGATATTTCCTTAATTCCTTCTGTGTTATTTGCACGGGCTATCAATTATCCCGATAAATCTGTTATTGTTAGGGTGTTCTACTTTTTTGTATATTGTAATTGACTAATTGAGTGTCAGTATAATTAAGTAAAACCATAAAAGACAATTTTTCGGTCCGCTACCTGCCGATTTCCATTAGCACCGTCGCAAATATTAAAGAGGAAATACTCAATCACAGGAGATTTTTAGCCAAATTGGAGGGAATTCGGGAATGGAAGCTTTGAGAGCCTCATACGGTGGTGACTCATCCTCCGACTCGGAATCTGAAGCCTCTTCCCCCTCCGAAGCGTTGTCCGTGAACCCAAATTCAAATTCGACAACGGATTCGGTAAATTTGCCGCCTCCTCCGCTCTCGCTCCTCACCCCACTGACTGCTCTTGGTAATCAATTCTATAAGTGCAGACGCCTAGTTTAATGCGAAGTTACTCATTTAAGTTTGATTGTGTTATTATTCGCACACCAAGTGTTTGATGTTTTGTCGGTCAAGGTTTCGCGGAGGACTACTTGCGAAATTGCAGCGCCACTCGAGTCAGGAGCTTCCCTCATGTTGAAGGAAACTATTCTGTGCACGTCTATATTCCCGGTACTTACTCATTTATTTTCGGTTTGTTTCCTCTCTAAACTTTGTTCTTATATATGACTAGCATGTTACTTCGTGTTTATACAATGACTTGCATATCATAGTTAGACGATGAAACAAGTTACTGAGTGGATAATGGACTTAGTCGGGAAAATCCTTAAACCTTAAGTAAATAGGTGTTGTTCACTTGTTTGGCCAGACGAAGATTTGAATAGTTACTGTTGATACAAAACACTGGCGAACCACTTTTGTCAGAGAGTTAAATGTAAACATTGAGGGCTTTTCTCATAAAGAACTATCTTTTCACTGATATATGGAACAAATTTTGTCTCACAAATGTTTTGAGATTGAACATAATGCAAATTGAGTTGTATAATCCTGTTCAAGTATGATTTGCTTAAAGTTGATGTACATTGTTTTTAATAAATAATTTGCATATCAATCCACAACTCCATCTTTTATCTGGAGTTCTGGACATGCTTTCATCTAGCTGGAATTGTAAACTATTGAGAACAATGAAGGCATGAATGATGGAGTATCTATTTGAGAAACAGAAGTGTACGACTGTATATTAATTCAATGTTTAGCTACAAAATTATTGATATGTTTACCTTAACGCATGCGTGAATCTCACCTCCCTGTGTTTGCATGTCCTTGACCACCTACACTTGGGACTTAACGGAAATACTTTGGGTTAGGTTTTCTGGTTTGATGAGAATATATACCATTGAAAAGTTTCACTGTACAATTGTTGAACTTTTTTTGTTTGTTGTGTTATGCATTTAGTGACGGCTACAAACTTAGGCTAGTGTTTTATGATATGCTTCCAGTATATATACCATTTACATCGAAGAAGAAGGTGGCCCTGTTTCTTGGGAAGGTGTCAAATCTTGTGCCTGGTCTACACCTTGTTGATGTGGATATCCCACTTGACCTTCTCTGCAAAGATGATCAAAAGCTTGAACAAGTTGCTCTGGCAAGGGAATTCCACATCAGTTTAGGAAGAACTGTCCCAATTAGTGTGCACCAGATTGATTCAATGGTAGCAATGCTTCGTCAGAAGCTTCAGAATCAGAAACGGTCAGCTAACAGTCTCTGGAAAACCTAGTTAAATTTGTTAGCACAATAAATGAGTTTTACCCATAATTTTCTATCACGGGATGTTGATGCATTACTTCATTGAAGCAGGTATTGGATAGATTTCAGTAAGTGGGAAGTTTTTGTCAATGATGATCAATCACGCTCATTTCTTTCGATTGAAGTTATTACAGGAGGATTAACTGAGGTATGTCGGATATTTTTGATGTAGCTTTCCATGTATATAACATTTTCTCCACATGTGCTCGGCATTAAATTGAAGGTGCCTATTTTTGTTGATTGATTTCCATGGAGCAGCAAGAGATGGATACAACACACTACCTAAATGAGTTATGTTGTTGTGATGTCGGGCATTTTCATCCATTTTGGGATTCTGGGCAATCAAAATTGTTACGTATTATAGTGTTCTGTGAAAAATGTTGCACAGACATAACTTGTGAGTCAGCTAGGAAAAGTCTACAGTCCATTATTGATAGTTAACAAATGACCTACAGTTAGATCAGCCACTTACCAGCCTGGGCTTTTGTAAGGTCTAATTGCATTCTAGTTTATACAGTAGAAAGTTTTCCGTTACTTGGTTTCCTATGATGAGATATGCATAAAAAACAGTGTGCAAAGTTATAAATCGGAAAAGCTTTAAAGGTTCAACCTAATGAAACTGGCGCATAATTTGGTTGGCAGGCTAGAGCCTAGAAGATAAAAAGATAGCTTTCTGATTGTGAAATTTTACCGAAATTCACATCCAACATTTTGATCAGAACTCTAGTTGAATGAAACAGTTAGTTTAGTTGTCCGACAATCTTTTAACTAAGGAGGCTGTTTTTCCATCTAATAATTTATATCATAAATCACAGTTTCTATAATAGTAAAGTTATGCCATTTTTTTTTTTGACATTTTGTGTTGAATGTCATTATAGTTGTAGTTATATATATAATATATATCACCAGGCATTACCTCGAGTTCGGAATATAGTTCTTTTTGGAACTGCCGGAATATATCATTCTTGTGCGGTGTTGTTGGTACCTGTACTCATGTGGTGTATTTTTTTTTTCCTTCTTGTGGTACTGCTAAATTTCAGATAACAAAGCAAATTGAAGCAGTTGATGAGGTCTATAAGCTCCACAATCTCCCCATATTTTACAAGGTTAGGTTTATTATTTCCTTTTCTAACATGAACGTTACCCGTGATGCAACTTTATATTTATGTAGTATAAGAATCAAGAATGTGTATGCATGCATGTTTTGGTCACAGAATCCTCGCCCACATATATCCTTGGCTTGGGCATTGGGTGACATGAGCGATTCATTGAAGAGAGTGGCTGAAGACGAGATCAAACGGTCAAGTGTGAAGGACTCATCAGGAAGACGTATTTTTACGTGTAAATTCAGTGGCATCGAATGTAAGATCGGCAATAAAACATATAAAATATGCAAAATTCCGGATGAATGTTAGATTAGAACCTCGAGAAGAAGAATATTTTGCTATCAATTGTACTGTTTATTTGCCTTTCTTATCTCATCAAGTGATGAGTTGATCAATGGAAAACGATGCCTGCACTGGTTTTTTTGAAGAAATTTTCTTATTACATTAATATAATATGATGAAATTATTATTATTATTTTAATTTCATCCGCTCATTAAAAGCATGAACTATCCTAATGATTTAAAACTTACCAGTCGTTTTGTTAAAAAGGACTCACAGGATATTGGTAGCCATAGCAGGGTTCCATGCAATGCCTTTTAGACTTAACAAACAAGTTCTATGTTATTGAGTATTTTAGTGATTTTAATGTTATTATACAGTTGTTTGGAAAGAAAATAATTTGAAATCTTTAAAATTCTATACCTTATTTTGGTATTAAGAATCATCAGCATAGCGATGGCCCAAACTCGTGCGGATAAAAACGAGAGTTTTACACACCTAGTTCCAAATCCACTTATAAAGTAAACTCTAAGGAAATAAATTTCAGTTGAGTGCCGAATGCTCGATGTCAAGTGCATTGTACGCGTCTTAAATCCCGAGATAACCAATTAAGCTAGAGCCGCGTTGTTTTCTAAATTCTATACTTTTTAACACTTTTTTTAGTAATCGAGAAGATCCTTCCTTGATATACCACTTTTTGACAGTTAACCTAGTTTTAAATCCAAGTTAGGACGTACTCTCCCAAACTCCTGAATGGATCAGCCGGGCCAAGAAAGCTCAGTGGACGACGAGGTTTACCCCTGATAAATGGGTCGTGAGCCGAAACTGAACACCTAAACGGATCAGTCAATTCATAGAAAATCTTTGAAAAATCTCCCAGCAAGTTTCGAACTCTTTCGTCCCGACCCGACGCCAATATCGATAGATGGTCCATTCAACCTAACCAAAGACAAGAGAGCCCAATTTATTGTCATTATCCATCAGTTCGCATTAGGTTACTAAATTAATAAAAAAAAAATATATATATATAATATAAAGAGGTGCAACAAAAAGAAGAAAAAACTGACCTCGGTGACCGCCAGCAATGCTGAAGCAAAAAAAAAAGTGTTTTCTGGAGTCTAATGGGTCCAAACGGAAGAAATTATCCAGAAGCCACGGTACCCTTCAACAAGAACCCATTAGTCAAAAAGCTACTTTTTTGCACATAATTTTCGTAAACCCTATAAACCTTTCTGTCTTTGCCTCTCTCTGCGTAGATTGAGGTGAATATTGAGTGAGTAATAGTGATGGCGGTTGGAAGAGACGGTAGGGACTTTATGGTTCTTCTTTTAGCAGTGAACTTGGTGGTTTATCTCATCATTCTTGGACTAGCTGGATGGTCTCTTGACAAATACATAGATGGTGAACAGAATCACCCACGTATGCTCTCTCTGCTTCAATTCCCTGTTCTCTGTTATGTTTGTGATTATTTTTTATTTTTTTTACTTGTTTGGGTTTCGAAATGTGGGAAATTAAGTCTGATTTGTTCACAGATTTGGGTGGTAATACATCCACAAGCTTCATGTTGATGTTTGCGTTGATGGCTGGAGTGACAGGGGCTTGTTCAGTGATAACTGGGATCATCCATTTTCATGCTTGGAGGAGTGATAGTTTGGCTGGAGCATCTTCTTTGGGAATAATTTCTTGGGCTCTTACTGCTCTAGCTTTTGGGTATTATATCCAGTCCTAATAACATCATATACACAAAGCAGTATTATGTGAGAATTTCTTACCTGTGACATGATTAACTGTTGTACTATTAGAACTGAATCTGGTATCATTGTCTGCAAGTCACATCAAATATTCGTTTGGTTTGTTTTCTGTTTCGAGTATTTTATCTTCTTTGAGAAAACATCTTTCCTTTTTTGTTTTCAAGTGATTTCCCGTTTAACCCGTTTTCTAAAATGTACAATCAAACGTGTTTTTAGATTTTTTTTTCCCTTTTGTTTTCAGGAAAACGCATGAAAACACCAAAAGATATATATGTATCTTGCACTGATTCATTTTTCTGAGTGTGTTGTGTGGTTTGGGCATATTCTTGATGCAGACTTGTGTGCAAGGAGATAATAATAGGAGGGCACAGGGGAAAACGACTGGTAAGAATTTGTTTAATCCCATTACAGCCTTAAATCAGTGTATACATATGCCTCAGGTAGCTTATTAGATTTTCTTCAAGTTCTTATGTCCATTTGAGATTCGGATTTGTTCGATTTCTGGCTAAACAGCCAAGTAGGGTACCTCCAAGGGAAGTTGATTAAACAGGACATTGTGGCTTGATTTGCAGCAAACATTAGAAGCATTCATCGTAATAGCGATGGTAAGTCAACTGCTGTATGTGGGGGTGCTTCATGCTGGGATGTTTTACAGCAGATACGGGCCTGATTACCGCAGTTACAGCAGCAACGACGGTGGCGGCATAGACCCGACTCGAGAACCTCAAAAGAGTGATACTCAGACCATAACCTAAAAGAGAGTCCTGTACATTTATGCCTTGGTTTGTAGGCGTGCTGATGGAGCTAGATATGGTTGTGTTATTCGTTTTGAAACACACGTTTGGATGGATTTCATGTGGGTGTATACAACAGTTTTGAATGAGTGTGAATGTAAGACGAGTGCAATCATGTTATATAATTATTCTTATAAAAAAATATAACGCACGTGATTCAATCCTCACCCAATTTAATCCGACCTAACTCTCACCCATTCCATGAAAGATTTGATTTGGTTTGAGTTGGGTTAAATATTTCACCCTTGGATTAAAATCAACCAAACAAAGAAATATATTGATTCTGTCTACTAAACATCAACCAAATGTTAATTACTTGGCAACATCAATCAAAATTGTACCAGCACAAGGAAAAGAGACTTCTGGTCACCGGATGAGAGCACTTGCATATTAAAAAGGCAAAAAAAAGAAAAGAAAGTGTTTGCTATCTCAAATATCGATCTTCTCAACTCCCAATATTAGCATTTTCACTAGAATTTTGTATTCTATGATTGTTCTGATTCACCAGTCTGCCATTCTACGATTGCAAGGGTATGGCGTCCTCCACAAGCAACCAGTTTAGAGATCCAACATCCTTCAGCACCAGTATCAACGTCTTTTGGAGGTGGAATGTTTACAGGCACTTCCATTGGTTGGCCTGTAGTTATCTTCCTCCCATATCCCAATCGCCCATGGTCACCTCGACCAAACTGCCAGTAAGAAAACCCATCAACGAAAAACTTATTTCGAATTTTGAGAAGCGATCATCCCATTATGACAATTGAAACTATCCAGTTAAAAGACCAAGCACAGAAGAAGGGAAGCAGAATAAAAGACAACTGGTTGCTTACCATTCGATGAGGTCAGAATTCAATTCCCATACAATTAGTATAATGCGTATTAAATATACGTACCGAAAACATTCGACCATCAAGTGTCAAAGCAACCGAATGAGTCCCACCACAAGACACCTGGTTTGAAATAAATCAATCATATGTTAAAAGGGTTAAAAGTGAGCCAATGAAAGATACAAATTACTTGGCAACACCACTATTTACAGGAGACCACAATTACAGCACTAGTTCGCAAATCAAAGCATTCCTGTATGTTTATACCAAGTGGACTCAACTTCAACAATTGTATATATTTTCATTCTATGGTTATAAAGTCCTAATATCATAAGGTAACCATGATCTTAAGCAGATAAGTTCACACTATTCTCTGAATGTAGGGAGACCCTCAGAAACAAACAACGTAGCACACTTTTCATAAATTCTTCTTGATAAAAATGTACCTTTTCATAAGTTGATCTTGATAAAAATGCATCACATAAGCTATTAAAAAGATAATTTCTTCACATTGTTGGTACCTGAACAATGTCCTCTCCTGCCAAAAGATGAACCTTCTGAGGCAACATTTTACTGCTCTTGTCATTATCTCCAAATCCAAGCCTCCCATGTTCCCCTCTTCCCCAGCCATACACCTGGAACAAGGACATTATACACTAACTATCATAACGATTTAAAACTTGAACCTCCCAGTCATTTTGTTAAAAAGGGCTCACAGAATATTGGTAGGCATAGCAGGGTTCCATGTAATGCCGTTTTGGACTTAACAAACAAGTGCACTTCATAATACTAGCTAAAGTGGACGCGCCTAGTCCATGAGAAATTTCATGGGAAATTTCATGGGACTTTGGTGGAAGCTGCGAAAAACGGATAAAAAAATTGAATTACTTCTTTTTTTTTCACCATAAATGGGAAAGCTTCGAGGTTTTCCACTCAAGAAACACCCTAACACAAAGAGAGCTTATCACCTTTTTTAAACCATCCTTGTGATGGAGGTCCTAGGAAAATATATAATGAAGGAAAAAGAGGGAGGTCATTTGAAAAGCGTTAAAGTTAGTCGAAAGAACTCATCTTTTCTTTGTTGGAGATGTACTCTCTCGTGTTTTAAAGATGTTACAGGGCTTAGAGTTTATCTGACCAAGGAACATTAATTTGTTGCCATTAGGTGTGTGTCAAATAACGCTTGCTGGCTAAAATAATGGTCTGTACCTCTCCATCATCAGTCAACACAGTTGAATGCCATCCTCCAGCAGCAATATCAACCTAGATGTCCATACAACAAAAACTCCTCAGGGACATGAACTAGTAGAAGAAGTATATTTCTTATGCTATAGCCATCAGAACACAAAGCAACCACCAGAGCATCAACAGTCACTTCAGTCACAAAAACCAAAAATCAGTAAATTTGAAACAGAGACCAATAAGAATTCAAGCCATTAATTCCATACCAAGAAAACAGGACAGATATATTGAAGCAAAAAAGTTTGATGCACAGCCAAGTGAGCAAAAACGTCATAGGTCAAATCAAAATACAGTCATGACATCTGTATGCACAGATGAGAGAACAAAACCCTTCTCATCCCCATCTCCTTAGCTGCTTAAAACCATTCTTCAAGACTTCAACAATCTCAGGCGCATTCTAAAGGCAATATGGTCTCAAGACTAAAAAAAATTCACCAAATGCAGCCCAAAACCCAATAAAGTTGGTCAAAAATTGAAGAAATGTATCTTAGTCAAGGAAAAAGGTACAATAAATGAACTTATTCAGTTACATCGGCATACATTTTTTTTGAATGGAACGAAATAGATTACTCTGTTCAAAAATTTGGTTGCACTTGTCCAGTTTTACTTTAAATCTAGTACGATAGAAAAAACAATTTCACATTGCTATTCATTTGGCTAACCAAGAAACATTCTATCTTTGTGATGGATTTAGCAATTGGGGAAAACCAAAGCATAATATAGTTTTGAATTTCTGAGGAGAACAGATTACATTAGCTTGTCTTGAAAACAAAAAAGACGTTGCAGAATTGAAAATTCAGATAAAATTGAAAATACATGTTAGTATTGTCTATTTTAGTCGTCCATGGGAAGAAAAGGCAACAGCTGATAAACAGTAAGAAGAATATGTTACGAACCAAGTTAAGACCAGTAAGCCCTTGAACAAGAATAGGTTGTGATCTTGGTTGGGTATCCCCAGTACCAAGTTGTCCATACTCATTATTACCCCATGCCCATAAAGTTCCATCCTCTTGAAGAGCCAAATTATGAAATGCTCCTACTGCAATAAGCTTCACCCTTTCGAGGCCTTGTACTCTCACAGGAATGGAAATTTGTTTTCTGTAGAAACCAAAAGAAAAAGAAAAACAAAAACAAAAGAAATCCATGAAGTACTCTCATGAGGATAGTAAAAATGAGATAAACTAGATGTGCGTGAGATGAGTTTGGGAATTCAGCGAAAAGGGACCGTACATGTCACCAGGAGGCCATGGTTGACCCCAAGTCCATACATGACCTTCCCGTGTAAGCACCACAGAGTGAGTACCACCAGCAGCTACCTGTTTCATCAACAATTAGAATTCACTGAAACCCATCTAGGCCTCATATCTCGATCACTTATGAGGAATCAGAGAAGTAGAGCTTAGAAAACTGCATAATCATGCCCCTTCCTGTCTGAGAAATCTATATTTTTAATAATTCTATAGGGAAATCAAATGACTAAGCAAATTTTGCATTAATCAGCTCTCCTACACAAAAATTCAGATACGAACACTTCGTAAAAGAACCAATTCTGGGAGTAGTCAAACCACAGAAAAAACTTTCAGGGAAAATTTGAAGTTACACTACGTAAAGAACATATAAAAATCGCAAAATATAGTAGTTCCATCACATCAAAAGTATGGATAAAGTTTGCTCGAGCTCCATATGTATTACATTCTTTTTATGTAGAATAACGGAAAAAAGGTTTTTAAAGGAAATTTGTAAAGTTCAAGTTAATATATATGAGTGTGAAAAGGTCAAGTTACTTCTAGCATGGTGATTGGTCAAGATGCTATCAGATTTTAGACATCCCAACTAGGCAACTACCATTGAAATGCAAAAGGTAGTCACCTGGCGAACCACAAGCTTCGATGCACAACGCTGGGGAATCACAATATCCCTTTTCAAGGGCCTACCAGTGTCATCCTTCCTCTCAGGTTCTTCACCACACTGACCATACTCATTGCCACCTGCACCAAATACATTTCATGCCCTTAGGTTCATCGCAAATAACCCTGACTAATCTCAGGCAACAAGGCGAAGAATTTGTCTAACTGTTTTCTTACTCAGCAAACAGTGGAAAGCTGTGACAAATTAGCACTTAAGTTTCATGTTTTAATTCATTTATTGTTTCAAAATCACACACATGTTAACTATGCAAAATGAGCTATATAATTTGTCCATAATTGAAGCATAATTTCTTATTTATGTACTGTCTCCTTCCCATACACTCCCAACAAACATACAAAGAAGACATCAGAAAAAAGGAGGTAATTAACAAAGGAGAGAATAAAAAAGAAAAGAACCAACTTGATTATAGCATTACCCCAAGCATAGGCTCTGCCTTGATCGTCAACAGCCAAACAATGCCACCCGCCAATGGCCGCCTGAAATTAGAAATCCGCAACACATTCTAAGAAATAAAAATTACAGAAGAATAACTCTTTTCACGTGGCTAATGATCTTGCTAGTGGAATTTTACCTGAACAATATTGACATTTGCGAGAGCTTTAACCTGGCTAGGAATGTTCTCTGTTTTAGGGTGTGCTTGGGAGTTTTGGTTAGACTCAGGTGGGTGCCCTAAGGTCCCTCTCTGGTTCCAACCCCATGTGAACAACTATTACCCAGTTCATTCAAAGCACACAACACACAAAAACATAAGGACTTGACAAGTACAAAATAGCCCCTCATCAACACACACACATATATATAAACATATACGAACACTCCTGTGCATTTTATTGAATCATGAAGACTAAAGAGGACCTTGCCGTCGCCGCAAATGGCGAGGGAGTTTCTACTTCCTGCTACCACGGAGCGGACTTCGTAGGGCTCAAGTGCTTTGACTACACAAACCCACTCTTTCTCTTGGTTGTTGCCGATTCCTAATTGTCCGTCTTCTCCTGAGCCCCTGAAAAATAGAGAAATAGAAAGCATTAGTGGGTGAAGTAAGTAATATGTACTACACAGCTAGCTACACATATTGAAGAAGGGAAGACATCGAGACATACCAGGCGACGACGGAGGAGATGTTGGCGGCCATGTCAGAATGAATCGAGTGAGTAAAGAGAGTCTTGAATCTTGATAGAGACTATGTACATGGATGTATTAGGCAATAGGCACTACTGATTTAGTTATTAGTGCTTTGTATACGTGTTGTTTATGCAAATTCGTTTCCCTAAAGTGACAGAACGTCTGTCCTAATCATGGTTATTGGGGTATTAATTAGATATTAGTTGCTAACACGCTGTGCATTCTTGATTGGAGGAAGGTCTTTTGTTAATAAAACAATAGACCTAACCAAATTCTTTATTAAAAAAATGTGGAAAAATAAATGTTCATTTAACGTAAAAAAAAATTAAATGATATATTTTTTTGTCTCGAAAAAAAAAATATCATTGTAAATAAATACATAACAAATCTAGATTATCGGATATAAACTCATAATATTCGATTTTAGATGGCAAGAAAATCTAAAAAATATGCAGTTACATTCTAAATGTTCATGATTTATGAATTTTTCATATTATTTTAAAAAAAGAATTTAAGATTCGTTTGTTTCACAATTGCATTTCATAACTTTGAGTTGTTAAAAATGTTTGTTTAAGTTATGAAAAATGTTATCTAAAAAGTTGTGAAGCCCACAATTTCAAGCTGTATAAAATGATGTAGGGGTATTTGATTCATTTTTCTATTAAATTAATTTTGTAGATAAAATTAAAAAAAAAAGATATTACAATAAAAAGTAATTGAAAACTTTTAAAATACGGAGGAGCATTTACGTAATGTGATTGTAAAATATTGTGGATTCTATAACTTTAAGCTCTGAAAAACTATAAAATGACAGCATTTCAATTTGCATAAACTTAAAGTTGTGACTTTAAGCCAACAGCAAAATGTGATATTTGATTTGACATAATATTTTATGTGGACTCCATAACTTTAACCTGTGTTAAATGTGAAACAAACACATCAGATATTTTTTACCACCAGGCACCCTTCTATTAGCGCATTCTTTGTTTTCCTTTTTGTTAGGCTGTCAAGAACCAACAAAATCAAAACGAATTGGTGAATTCTTTTATAAAATTTCTTACACACATTTTCACTAAAATAGATCAAAAATCCAACAATAATCGACTAAATATTTAGTCAAAATATGTCAAAAAAATCGACTTTTACACCTCTATTTTTTGTTTTCTGTCAGTATATTTTGATTTTTTTAACATATAAATAGAAGGCAAGGGTGCTATAGTAGTATAGTTATTATCCTCAAGCCGAGCCGATCACCGCAACCTGAACAAAACATAAAGGCCTTGGAACAAAGTTCAGTCCGACCGGTGACTTGTTTGCAGCCACCACATACAACTAGGGTTGTATATATGAAATCATGTATAGAAAGCAAAAACAAATGCATTGCCGGAGAATGTAAAAACAAAATCATAGCTAAAATAACTGGTCAGTGAGTTTCTACATCAATTTCAAGGGGTCAGTTACTAGCCTTCCCCCCCAAGAGAGTGGTCGAACGTCAGTCGATCAAGAGAGGGGCCGTCAAGAAGTATGAAGGATCTGTTCTTCCAGAAAAGAAGTCATACAATCTATATATCCCAGATGAAGAGAAAACAACTTAGAACTGATAAAAACCGAGAGTACTTCCTCTCTTTATGAAGATTAAACATAGAAAACTAGAAGAAAAGAAAAAAAAAACCTTTTACTTTTCCTCCGGATAGCACCAAAACAGTGATAACACAATCCCTGCAATGACATAGCTGCATCAAGATCAAATAACAAATTAAGCAGAGATAAGAGTTCATCAAATTCCGATTCAAAGAGCATATAATATTGGAAAAAGAAACTAGACTGACAACGGCAACAATATCAGGGCATATTATGTGATGAATTGGATAAACAAGAAGGCCAAACCAAACAAATCTTCATCATAAATAATAAAAGCACATTATGATCTACCGGAACATTTAAAACTTAGGAGGCTGTGCGCAATCAAGATCATTAAATACATTATGAAATCCTGCTATAACAACCCATAAGGCATCTAAAACTAACTAAAGGTGAAAAGATTAAAAAAGAAAAAAGAAAAAAAGGGAGAGAACAGAATAAGATTTTTTTTTTTTGATGTAAGAATAGGATATTCTATGAGATCTAAAATCACGACTAATGCCCCTCGCAAGATTCGCGTTTTGATGATGCCTCCTTAATATCATCCCCAGCATCATCCTGAAACCCAAAACAATAAGGACGGTAACAAAACAGATAATCAATATTGTTAACCAGCATTCATTGCCAGGCCGTTTAAGGATCGCCAAAGATATGCCATCTAATACAAATTGAGGACAAGAAACAAAAAATTTATACATCAACGGTCTAAGAAAGTGCCAAACCGTAATGTCAGAAGTCCAAAGTGTCAGATTGTCTCGGAGAAGTTGCATGATCAATGTACTGTCCTTGTACGATTCCTCACCCAAGGTATCCAGCTCAGAGATAGCCTCATCAAAAGCCTGCCAAAACAGTCTTGGCCATTATGAAACCAGCATGTAATGCAAATCCCCTACTCCAAGTTTCAAGATCTTAACTCTTAAGAGTTCAAAGTCTACCAAGACAGGCTCGGCCATTATGAAACTCGCATGTAATCCAAATCCCTCTACTCCAAGTATCAAGATCTTAAGAGTTCAAAGTACTTCTAGCCGAAAGAAAAACCCAATCATCAACTGAAGTACAAATAGTGTCGAGTTAATTAGTGTCGAGTTAATTTAGGGAAACAAAATAATCCTAATATAAACGAAGAGATATTCTTACAATTTATGGTTTGCAATTTAAAATTTTCATATAGGCAAAACAGCTCTCCCATAGTAAACCCTAACTACCAACCAGAAGCATGTATTGCCTCAATAAAAAAAGGGAGAAAAAAGGAGGGGGAGTTTTGGAGGAGATTAAAAAAAAGGGGGAAGAAACACTGGCATAAAAAGGTAAGGAAAATCAACTCCTGGAATTTCTTTCTGAAAGAGCAACTTAGTGTCAAAACAGCTAGTTCAAAAAATAAATGTAAAAACATTCTTGTGCTCTGAAGTAAGAAAAACCAACCTAATTCAACTATTTAAAGGAATGACTATGCCATATCCCTACATTTTAACTGACAGGTGGATGCTGAGAAAAAAATGTTCAAGGCGGTGAGATAATAAGAGATACGGTCCATTCTTTCAGCAAGTCATCATCAATTGTGAAAATGGATGTGAAACCCTGTTTAAATGGACTTGAACAAATGAAATAATGCTTTGACAATCCAAAGTAGACTCAGTTAATTAAGGAGCAACTCAACATTTCCTCTTATCTGTCACATTCACGCCTTTTGACCAATTGAATTACAATAAAAACATTATTAATAAAGTAAATATGATATAAATGAGTCAAATATGGCCTGCTCGGCTGCTCCAAAAAAAAAAACCCTGAAGAACAATAATGAAGTAAAAAAAGGAAGAGGAAACATGATCCATTATGCATATGGTCTTTTGTTTATCGAAAATAAACGGTCTGTGAATGGCAGACAATGCACCAGCTCCACAAATTCTCAAATGATCAACAAACACAGAAAAGAACATGATGCATTTTGCAACTGACAAATTAAAACAAAGTTTCAAAGACAAAGGACAGAATAGACATTACTGGTCAATCAAAAATACCTGCTTTGCAAGATTGCAAGCACGATCAGGGGAATTAAGAATTTCATAATGGAAAACAGAGAAGTTCAATGCAAGTCCCAGCCTAATTGAGTGAGTAGGGGCTAGTTCAGCCAGCGCAATGTCCTTCATCCAAAGTGAAAGCAGCAAAGCAACAAACACAATGAAAATTGGGCGGGGGTCGCGGAAAATACAAAGAATAGGAATGTATGCCATCATGGCTTGATACACACCTGGGCAGACTTGTAAGCCAGCAAAGTGCTCTCTGCAGCTTCCTTCCTCTCAGCTCCAGTCTTGAACTCAGCCAGGTATCTGTGATAATCACCTTTCATCTTAAGATAAAACACCTTGGACTCAGCGGCACTGACTGAGGGTATGAGATGTGACTCTAGAAGGCTTAAAATCCCATCACAGATATTGCTTAGTTCAGACTAAATCTTGCCCCGGTACTCCTTGATGATATTAACATGGTCCTCATTTCCCCTACTCTCTTCCTTCTGCTCAATGGAAGAGATAATCCTCCATGAGGCCCTCCTTGCCCCTATCACATTTTTGTAAGCTACTGAAAGGAGGTTTCGTTCCTCAACAGTCAGCTCCTCAACATCCACTGTCTTTGCAACTTTCCCCATGAACTCCACCATTTCCTCATACCGTTCAGCCTGTTCAGCCAACTTGGCCATGTAGACATTTTCCTCTCGTGATGAGTCAGGTGACATCTTTATTTCAGCAGACTATTTGCAATTCAGCAGAGTAATTGCAGGCATTAATCCAATAGGTATGATCACAACAATTTTCTCTTAAAAGATTCAATCAAAGAGCTACAGAAAGTGAGGACTAAAACTACATTTCGCATCAAAGTCGGATATAAATGTTGAAATACAACAGTTCTCATTATTTCGATCCCCTAAAAGAACATCTAACAGAGTAGATGATAGTTGAGTTTTCATCATTAGCAATGAACATAGACGAAAGAATCTATTTTTTCTATCTTGGATATACTTCAAACCCACCAATTGCTAACCAAACCATCAGTAAAGACTTGAGTGAATTTACTTCTCATGGAAAATTTGAATCTAAATTACCTAATAAGTCCCAGCATTCTCCCAGTAATAAATTATAACTGGATCCTAAATCTCACCTTTATATCTCCATCTGATCCTCTTCACCAAAGAAAAGGTCATAAGGGCGCTTCAAGGTCCCTTGAATAAAAGGAAATCAAATTACAGTAATTATAATATAAACGACGTCATCATTCTCGTATCCTTTGTGTCATTTATCTGGGAACTACACATATCCCTTTAACACTAACTCAAATTTGTCAAACGGCCATAAGAAACTGTTGCCGCAAGGATTATATAAATAAAAAAAACAGCGATTCAAGCAATCCGCCTTTTCCATTTTTGGCATATTCCCAGTTACCAAACAAATCAGACTATCATCATCACAAAGTCCACATGGCCAAATAAAAATAACATACCATAGAGGTCAATGGATCCAATCAAAACATTAAATCAAACTGTTTATAGCAGGAATCACATAAAGAAACTGGCCAAAAAAGCAATTATTCCAGACCTCGTAACCTAATCGAAACAGAGCGTAGGAATAGAAATCGCTCACCTATCTATCAAGATTCGGAGAGAGATTTCAATTGTGAGATGGTGGTGGCAAGAAAAGCCAGAGCGGGGAGGATTCCTTAAGAAAATAAAGAAAGAAGTACAACCGTACAGGGTTGGTGAGGTCCAATGAAAAGCCGACAAGTGTTGATTAAATTCAATGAATGGGTGTTTGATATAACGAAAATTTTAATAACATATAAATTATTAATTTAATATTAGAGAATATAAAATAGTTTAATAATAAAATATAAGTTATTAAATATAAATTTTATTGAAAATAATTTTACGCCTTAAATTCGAATATGTAATTTTAAAAAAATTCAATATTTTTTTGAGAAATAAGACGACGAATATGCGAGAAAGACAAATGCAATAGGAAAAATGATTTTTTTGATGTGCGTTTGACATGAGTAAATAGAGCTGAACGAAGAAAATGAACTTAGGTCTCATCTTTATTACACATAAGCGGGTCCCACTTACTTATTCACATCAGCAATTCAATGCAATCATATCAACAAAACACATATTTCAATACAATTTTTTTCACTTTCCATACACCAACACTCCAAATATCAAGTTTCAACAACATCTCTTTCATACTTTTATACCATTTTTCACTTTTTTCTATCTTTTTACATATTTTTCAATACAATTTTTAAAATTACTCTTTCTATATACTCCAAAATTTTCAGCACTCCAAATACTTTCTCTATTGTACTTGGCCTTATAACCTATCATAATAACCTATCATACGTTGTGTCAAACGACGGATGTTATTTTGACTGGGCTTAAATCAACATTAAATGGGCCTTCATTTGATCATTCGTATTGGGCCTTGGTAAATGGACTTGGGCCGCTCAATTTGGACTCTGGATGTGGATAATTGGATAGAAGGAAGTTCGAGAAGGAGAATCAACGATCCACATAACTTGCTGCTTCAATCGGCGTTCAAGACTCTGCCTTTGTACTTTTTATGGGAGGCAGAGACACAGCGCCGCCGGAGAATCTCTGAGAGAGAGAAATGGGGTACCTAGAGGAAGCCCGTGAAAATCATGTGAAGAAGAAGGTTGAAGAAGGTAAAAATCGATTCAAACTCCTGAAACCCTCGCTAATCAATTGTTGGGTGTGTTGTCACTTTGAATTCTGACCAAATGTGTGTTTCTTATGTTCTGTAGCTCTACGCAGCAAAATGAAACAGAAGGCTCTTAAGTCATGCGATCAGTACACTGCAAAGTATGCGCAATGTTCAACTGGAAGAACATTATCTGTTGTTTGGAAGTGTCGTCAACAGGCTAAAGAATTGAATCGGTGCCTTCATCAGTTGTAAGTTTATAAATTTATCTACAATTTTCTGTTTTTGCGTCTTGTTTGCAATTCTATACCCATTTTTGTCTTTCTATTGTGTTGTCCTTTTGAGGATTTTGTACTTCGGTACAGTTGTGAGAAACCTATGTGTTTTCCTGCTGGCCTTGGAGTACTGTCTGTGACTGTGCGTTATTCAAACACACACATCTTCAAATTGTGTTCAAATTCGTAGATAAATAATGACATGTTGTTTGTTTTCATGCCATAACATGACAACATCTCCATCATATTGCCATTATCTGCTTCATAGTTACCGGGAACACTCAAACCTCCTCTGTACCCTGAATTGAGACGTACGTTCCAATTCGAGCCTTCGAGGTACACTAGCGACTCGGGGCTCTCGAGGATGCGACTCGGGACACTTAAATGGGCATCCCAAAAATTTGCTTCTGAAAACTTGAGAAATAGAATGAAAAATAAAATATAATTGAATCAAAACTAAAAGTAAACATAAAATTGTTACTAATTGGGTATAAATATGGAGATTTAAGGAAATAGAGGGTGTAAGATTTGAAAAATTGAAAACTGACCTTTGAAATCCATTTACAACATTGTTTGTTTATGATTAGGGAAGCTCATGGAGAAATCTAAAATTATAGTTGTCTTGTGAAGGCGTTTTAGAAATCAGGTCTTTGGGCTGCAATTGGATGGTTAATAAAATTGGCCTACAAGAATTGGTGTAACATAACTTAAAAGGTCATTAGCTCATTTAATAGATGAAAGAGGAGCTCAGATAAACTCAATAAGGCTATTATACTACATAAATATTGGCTAGCTAGATTTTGGTAGATTCAAGGAAGGAGAGAAGGTGAAGGTAAAGAGACATTTTTTGGAATAGCTGATTTTATTTAGTAGTGTCCCGAATAACTCTTCAAACCGTTCTATATTCCCAACTAGCGTATTAATTAAGTCTACCCCTAATGTACCACAAATTAATCATTTCGCGTACCCTCTTCCCATACCCATACCCATACCTTGAACCAGTGCGTACTGAGTTCCTGGTAACTATGATATGCTTTATAAGAATTATGCTACATGATCTGTATTCTGGCGGGTTCTTGGAGGTAGAATTGTTCAATACTAGTCTGCAGATCTTACAGAGCATTTGGTTGCTAATAAAACGAGCGTGAGACGAGTTGTGGTGAGTATGAAATGAGGATTATCATGTTCGGTATGAAAATGAAGAGTGAATATGAGTATTAGAATCTTAATTGTATAATTTCCATATTACTATTACTCCAATTGTTTGTACATAAAAAAGAATAGTATAGATTAATTTAATGATTCTGATTACTTATCAAAACTATTCTCCCTTCCACTATTTTGGTGAGCTTGACTAATCTCCATAAGGAGGGAATGAGAGTGGGATGGGTTTGAGATTCTACCCTCCCAAACTCAACCAAACAAGGGAATGGGTGATTTTCACTCTCATCTCGCGTCATTCGCCCCCCTCTAAATGTCAATCAAATGCCCCGTTAGTGTTTGAGTTGGTTTTAACTTGTATGTAGTCAATCTATGAGTGGAAGACGGGGAATAGCGAAAAAAATTCTATTGAAAAGAACACGATTATAAGGAGAAAGTCAAAGCAACTGAGCCCAGAGTTACTCTTATGTTTCAAGTAAAGTTGGATGAAAAGAAGGGCTGTTTTTTTCCTACCGTATTTTGATTGAACCAACCAAGGGATTGTGGGCCTTGGAATAGTGGCATAATAGTTGTTTTGCACCTTCTTACGTTTGAAAAAAAAGGGAGAGAATTAGGCATCGTATTGTTAGACCACTGATTAACAGCACCTTTGGAGGTAATACTGTTGGTGCCTCGATCTCTACATTTGAAAAAAATAATTGGAACCAAGTCAATGAAGGAAGTGGATGGCATGATGATCATTCATTTTATTGTAAAAAAGACATACCTTTGGTGGTTGGTTTTGATGCTTGATCATTATCTTGGTTTAGAATCATCATAATGCGAGGATTGCCATTATTGATATGGCCTATATGCAATGCAGCGCTTGAATTTCTTATGTTGTTTTCTTACATGGTTCTACCTTTCTCTACAGTACTAATGATGCAGTTTTGGAAGAAATGAAGAAAGAATACATGCTTCAAGAAGATGCGAAGGGATCCGTAAGACTTTAAATTTCAAACTCATTATGGTAATGCCAATTCCCAAGAGCAGATGTATTTGTTTAATGATGCTTTTGGAATGCATCTTCTGTCTTTTGTGATCCGCTGAAAGGCGGTATGACTGGGAGCACATCTGAGTTTAAAAGTTTAAATGAAGTTGGAAAGCGTTTTGAATATTTTTATTTGGAATTTCATCACTTGACAAGATTATTGCGATTTAGAATTTTGCTGTGCTTCTAGTTTGAATCAAGAATAGGTTGATTGTTAAGTGATTGAGCCAGTGTCAATGTCACATCATGGCCTTTGCGATACGCTACGAATGTTTCTATGGATCAAGCTCATATGCCGTTCTGAAAATATGATCAGATGTGACCTCAGCTTGAGCTAAAAAGAGGTAGAAGTATGTTTGGGCGACCATGTAAAGTTTTTTTATTCTTCCCTTTTCTAATATGGTCAGATGAAGAGGAACCAATCCTGGATGCCATAGATTATACTGGTTTACAGATGAAATTGGCCTTATTTTCGCCATTCAAGCTTTCATATAGAACTGCTGGTCAGCATGACTATGTATATCTATCTATCTATATATATATATATATATAATAGAAGTCTTATACTTGCTCCACAATGTGTCACCTAGAATGAGAGAGAGAGATATTTTTTACAATTTAATAAAAAAAAATTAAAAATAGTCATCGTGATTATTAATATAATAACTTGATCAATTAATCAATCATCAATTTACACATATATATAAATGAAAATTTCACAGATGTTTGAAAGGAAGTCACATAAGATTTTAGATAGATGCGATACAGGAGTTGAATATTTGAAGTGATCTATCAAGTTAAATATGACAATATCCAATAAAAAAATATCTGCTTTAACAAATAGGCTCCCTACAATCGATGGAATACTATAAAACTATAATTAACAAGCTCGCTTAAGGAATCTCTAATCGCAATCCCTACTCAAGTTTTAAAATTATAATAAAATCATTACTTACATATATTTGCTTTAGAAAAGTATAAAAAATGAGAATGAAACGAATAATACAAATATTTTGAGATAAAACATGAGCCGTGCAAAGCGCGGACATGCATCTAGTTTTGACAATAACTTTGTTATGCTGTTGTTACCTCAACTTATTACCACATAGGTTTTTTTTTTAAATGGATATTTATTATTGCAAATCCAAATATAATGTCTTACAAATCAAAAGGGAAGATTAGACTCCCAAACTAAATCATCTGACAAATATTTTGTTTTTCTAGCTAAGAGGTGAGCAACATGATTCACTGATCTTTTTACATAATCATATTTGAAGTTTCTTAACTCTACTAGTAATTTCTTGTATTATTCAATTACCAATCCAAAATGAGAGACATCAACAATTGAAGAATCAAGTGCTTGAACTACCATAAGAGCTTTTGCTCCACTATCACGTTCTCAAACTCCATACTTTTTATTCAACTTTGAGGCTTTTATAAAGCTTATGAACTAGGCTATCTTAACTTCATAACAGCTCCAAGCTTGCCTACTTTTTACTGTAATGAAATTGCCATTTGAGTCACCAAGTATACATCCCTTACCTAATTGATTTTCACTTGAGAAAAGTGCGGCATCAACATTACATTTGATCCATCCAGCTTTGGATTTTCGCCATACATTTAGAAAACTTGAACCTGGTATATCAACTACTATCATGTCTTTTCTATCATCACACCACTGTCCTAAAACCGAGTTAGCAAACCCAACCACTTGATGAATCGATCCTATAATTTCATTCTATAACATATCATTTCAACCTTGCCACAAGCTCCAAAAGGCCACCCTACACTTTGTTCTCAGTTGAAAATTTATCAAAAATATGAATTTTTTTATTTGAACTCATCCTATTGTGCACCCCCTAACCTAGGCTACTTTCTGTCAAACCAAAATAAAATAAAATAATGTCACTCTTCAACCGAATTCTTTTATTTTTAATTATATTAATTGATTTTTGTGGGCGCCTCTTATACTCCCGAACAATACTCATCTTTGAACTCCTTGTTTTTCATTTTTCACTTGCAGATTCTCTTCTCTCCAAAAACTGTGAAAGATACAAATAGTTACTTTGAATCTCAATACCTCGTCCTCTCTCGTCCCCTTCTTCAAATCCAAACCACCAATACCCAATAAATGCTTCTTCGCTCTTTCAAAATCTCAGTCTTTCCACCAGAACTCACCAACAATACTTATTGCTCTCCTCAACAAGTCCAAAATATTCACCTTTTCTAAATTCCATGGCTACCCACTTTGTTTCTCTTCAAGATTCATTCCCCATATCCCATATTCAAGCACCAATACTATCATCTTGACGAAATCTTCGAATCTCCTGCTGGATCTTCAAGATCCCTTATTATAAAAATAGATTCGAGTGTGTTTGTTTGATGTTTTCAAAACTATTTTCTATTTTAAAAAATCAAATGATTGTTTAAAATTCATTTGGTTAACTTGTTTTGAGTATTTATTTTTAAAAACAGTTTTCAATTTTCAATTTTTAGAAACTAGAAAACCACAACATAAAACTCCAAATCTGCTTCCATTGGGAGTTCTCGACTTCTAAAGTGATTGCTTCACCCAGTCTTTGTTTTGCATCATTACTAACTAAAAACATGCTTATAGAACTTTGCCAATGTAGAAAACTGGTTTCAGCAATACCACTAGTTCTAATTTCGAGATAGTTACTAGTAACACACATCATTGATGATATGAGCCAGCCAGAATGGTCTCTGTGCGACATTTTTAGGTTAAACACCATAATACAAAAATGAAGAACAGCGGAAGCATGATTGGAAACATCTCCGCCAGATAGAATACTCATGTATTAACATGGCAGAGACATTCTAAATATGATAACAAAACCACCAAAAACTGCCGGCGACAACAGAAAAAAGCAACAAATGTAATGTGTTGGATCATTTTCAATTCAGAGCAAAATAGGAGATTTCCTGAAGAACAATCTTCGAACCCACAACTACCAATTAAATTATGGCTGGCACACACTAAGATCAGTATGTAATAAAATCCACAAAGAAATCCCTAGACAACAAAAGATGTATTAATTAGGTTTCCTCATATTACGCCCAGCTCGAATCACTTCATCCACAAGTAGCAACTGGGATGCAATTACGGGCCTGTAAAACATTGTTAACTTTTATCAGTTGTATTTCCTCCCATACAAAATAAGAAACCAGAAAGCAGTTCATTAGTCCTGTTGTTGGAAACTCCAGAAAGTAAAGGAGTATATAAGCATCCAGGTAACATATATCATATAGACAAAAAGGCATGCATCTCTGAAAGGCTAAAAAAATCCAAAAAAATAATTAAGGTGGAGAATAAAACAAAAGGGTAAACAAAAATAAAAATAAAAATAAAAAGTTTGCAGACTAGTTTCACATACCCTGAGTTTATGATTTGACGTTTGACAGAGTAGTTGTCAAAGATACCCTCCATTTGAGGGTCAATAGGTTCTCCCGTATGCTGGTTTAAACCCACGATGTTACCCCTGTCATGCTCTCCCTGAATGATCATTAAAAAACCATTTGCACTTGATTCTTTCCTTTCTTAAAATTGAGGAGAAAATGGAAATGCAATCGAACTACAAAAAATAATTACCGTAAGGGAAATAATCACATCTTGCGTGTCGAGCCCAGAGTTCTCAGCAAGTGTCTTGGGCACCACGAGAAGAGCATCGCCAAAAGCTTCAACACCTAGCTGGGCACGCTGTCAGATTTTGAAACACACTGGCAATGTTAATATATACTGCTCCCATGCAAGAAAACATGTAAACATCGAAATTAATTACCCCTTGAACTGTTTTCTTCACTTCATTAATCAGATACTGCCGAGCAGCAACTTCAAAAGCTCCAGCTCCCTAAAACGGCACAAGGAAACAAATGGAATTTTAAAGAAGTATTTTAGGAGCATACAAGTAGCAGTTTATACATGAATGAATGATAAACATTAAGCAATCACCCGGAGCATTTTTTTGCCACAATGCTTTACAATCTTAATTACTAGAAAAGAAAGAAAAAAACTAGTCATTTAACATATGACAATGAATCTCACAGATGCTTGAATCTGACGTCCTCTATACAATCTTCCTCCAAAATATTCAGGAGGGAGTGGAGATGTCTACATATGATAAATTAACAACCACCCCAACCAAAAAAACACCACAACAACAACAACAAAAAACTGGGAAATTTTTTTCTTACTTATCACTCCTTCAGATGCAACAAATGAGCCACTCATTTATCATAGTATATAAAGGAAGACAACAAAACTCCTCGTAGCATTACACAATCCTCCAGGTTACAATTTACAGAGTTGAGTTAGTTTCATCCCTCATGGTGAATAAAAAATATAATCTAATTACAAAAAAAATGTTCTAGATCAGCAGTCTATATTTTCTAAGGCTCAATATCAGCCAATCAATTTTTGAAAACATGATAGATGCTATGAAAACGCTGCATGACACTGGGAAAGAAAAGGACAGTGTTCAAGATGGGTAACAAAAAACAAGTTCCCCAAGTCCCCATTAATCATGGCTTCTCTCCCTTTCATAGAAGCACTAACTAATCAAAACTTACCAGGACAACAGCCTCATCTTCGAGTGTGTTTTTCACAGCCCTCAGTCCATCACGGACAGCATCCTTTATTTGGGCAATTGTATGGTCATTAGGTCCTGGAGCAAGAAAATAAAATTATGAATGAGCAGTCGAGAGAGCCTCAATTTACTGGGTGATGCAAATCATATATGACAGGAAAATCTCCAACCAACTTTCATATACCTTTTATCAAGATTGTGCAAGAATGAGGATTCTTCACGTGTTCAACAAATGTATACTTCTCTTCACCAAGGATGTGTTCATAAACCAATCCAGCCCAACCAAGGCACTCAGGGGTTAAATCATCAACAGAATTCACCGGTTCTCCTCCACAAGCCAAAACAAGTCGTTCCATATTCCTCCTCTTGGCTCTTCTGAGAGCAATTATCTACGGGGAATGACCAACTTGTCACATTTCCATAGAGAAAATCAAGAGCAGTAGCAAAAATGACTAAGAAACTCATACGAAAATTAGGATAGAGAGTTTTCCGTTTTGCAGCATGATGACCCAGTTGTCTGCTTATACAAATGTGCACAATGGTCCAAATAGAAAAGTTAAAGGATGGGGTTACTACTTACTAAAATCATTTTCTTCTTTTCTTTCCATCAGAAAAATTATGATATATATATTCAAAGTGTACTTTGCAGCGCTCACAAGGGAAACCTTCAATGCAACTACAACAAGATACTAATGAAGTTGCGAATTTAGCACCACGAACAAAATTTGCAACAAGATCCCAAATAAGTCTCATTTTGTTTTAGGCCTTTAGCATAGTGTACTTTTTTTGAATGGAGAAATGAATTTAAAAAAGAACAAGATGGGTCAGGAACTAAAACCAGCAAAGATATTCAATCCGGACCTGACAGCAACTAACTGATTCGCAGGCACCATTTGCGTACAATCATATTATCTCAGAGTACCAAACATAATTAATCGTCTAGAACTTACCCCGGCCCTTGCCAGAAGGTCAAGTGATGGGGGATCAATACCCTTTTGATTGATGACAACAAAACTATTTTCATTGCCCGAACAAACCTAACACAAGGACAGATAATGTTTTAGAAACGTGCAACACAAGCAACAATGAATAACTTTGATGCACTAAATAGATGTGTAACTCAAAAAAATTATCCACCTTATTTTTAAGATCAATGATTTTTTTAACTCTTTCATCCACTTGACGCCTTTCAGCAGCAACCATAGCCTCTCTCTGGTCAGCGTTTGAGTAGAAAAAACCTGCATTTATTTCACTGAGAACCACGATTTTAGTTTCACTGGGTCAAGTAATATAAAAGATGGATTTGAAATCAAGAAAGAAAGGACCAAAGCTTGGAACCTCAAAATTTGACATTAACATAAATCCCATGCAAATTCGAAGGGAAAAATCATAAGAATCCTTCTCCTTTTGCATTAATTTGCATAAATAGAATTCAACGGTAACATTTAAAGAATGTGTATTTTCATATAACTAGAACCTCGACTGTCGACAATGATAAGGATTTAAATATGGAAGCCCTCAAATTAGGGTAAGGCTAGGGTCGCATTAGCCAAACATTCAGTTACCTCCCCCCAAAAAAATAAAATAGCGAACTTTCTGGCACCCAAAGCTGCCTTATAGTTTACTGTTTTGTTTCATCCAAAAATAATAATTGAGAAAAAGATAAAGAAAAAAAATTCTAAGTTTTGTTTCAAACATTACATTTCAACCGAACTCTACACTTCTACAAACCTATTCTAAATTCAAATTCCTTTCAAGCACAACAAACAATTTGTAATCAACTTACAAAAAAGAAATCATTTACAAATGGCATAAAGACTTCCTCTCCTTTACAAGCAGGAAGTAGACAGGCCCTAATATGTACCTTTTATCATATTCCAAGGATACATTGCAAGTCAAGATATAACAATTCTCAGCTCTTCTCTTCATATCAGGATGTCGAGAGCCATGGTCAAGGACAAGACCCTCAACCTATAAAGGAAAAAAATTTACAAACTATAACATGAGTGGAAGAAAAACTTTCAAAACTATGACGAAAAAGAAAAGGGAATTGTGAGTGATATGTTAAAAATCTGTCGCAAAACATCAACCATATGAAATAATGAGCACAAAAGTGAATCCATGAAGTGTTGTCAAGCAATTTTATTTGTCCATCTTAAACGTAACAGTTTTAAGATAAACAGAACTTTAAGAAGATAGTACTTGGAAATTCAATCCCTTGTACTGAAACAACCCATGTCAATACGAGCTAAACAGAGCATCTGGGATGCTGTTCAGTTGACCAGGAGCACAAAATTCTGGCTGGGAGAACCTAATTCGGTCATGTAGCAAATACTCTCACAAAGCTTGGGTTGTGAGGGCCGCTGTACGTGTCGGGGTCTTACATATGCATCAGCACAGTACCACAAAGGGGGGCAATTTGTACAGGGTTTTCTGTCTTAGAAAATTATAAACAGTAGGGGCCTGTTGGCTGCTTGGTACATATGATAAGAGGCTGAATAATATAATTATATATGGTGAGAAGTTTCACTATTTGGTGTGTATAGATGATGGGATAAAAATATACAAAGCTTAGTTTTATACACTGAATCTCATATAAAGCTATACCACCTCTGAGATGGTATAATTTTATCCAGTAAAAGATAGTGTCATATATTTTTCTTGATACCAGAACTTCCCTCACTCATTGTTATACAGCCTTATCCTTTGTTGCATCAAAACACAGTATGGTACCAAAATTTATCCCCGAGTTATGCACTGTATAGCTTATACAGCATATAGCTCATACATTTCTATCCTATAAATAGCCCCAAACAAGCACTAAATTTTAAAATAAATTTTCTCTTTTACCTTAAATAGTTCAGAACCAATAACATACTTCAACAACTGAAGCAGTTACTTCTGCAAATAAAAAAAAATCACTTTCTTGCTGATAATCCACTTTCCATTTTATTTTGAAGTTTAAACTTCAAAGTAAAATCATAAAATGCAATAGCTGCAACTTCCAACAAACCCACAGTCTAAGCTTAACTTCTTACACCTAATTTTTGGCAGCACGACATTTACGCATATCATAAACCTTACAGCTAGTGACTCATAAACATCACATGTGCAACAAAGAGAGAAGGCATGAAGAAAGGTTTGATAATTATGAAAAACAGAACATACCAGTCGTGTATCCACATCAAACTTATGGCGCATGTGCATTATCTCGACCATAAATAGATCAATCGCTTCCTCAGGCTTTCGGATGCAGAGGACCTGTCATTTGGATAGACAAATAGCAAATTCCAGTAAACTTGTAGAAAAATAGGAGTAAGAGATCTAGCTATAGCATACTTCGAAGTAATCCAGAAAAGATATGAACAATGCACTCACCGCATTAACAACTATGTCGGTCAATTGATCTGCCAAAGCTTCATACAGCTGTAATGAGGGGACAATATCAGAATCATACAAAAACACAGGAGTGTTATGAAATATGACTAAAAAAAGGCACATCTCATTTATACCTTTGTTCTTAATGTTGTTCTTGATACCATTTTTAGGATCTCCTTGTCAGGCTCATTACCCATCACCACTGGAGTCTTAAATTTTTCTAAAAATTGGAGAGTTGCTCTTTTAGCAATCTCAAAACCGTCAACCAAAACACGTGGGTGCATCCCTGCAACAAGCAAATGTAAGTAAAACTAATATCAAGTAGAAAACCTGGAAAATTTCTTTTGACGTGAGAAAAATGAAGGCACATTTTTCCTATCCACAATATATAATGAAATGATAAAAGGACTGGGATATAATTATAGATATATATATTTTTTCAAGACATGGGAACAGAAAATTCAAAAAATACAGCTAACACATCCCTCGAGCCCATTTTAGTTAAAAAGGGACACCCAGAGGTGGCAAAGTGCAAGAAGAGCAGATGTAAACATCCTCATCTTTGCAAAGTGGAGAGACTGCTTATGCAAAAAAAAAAGTCACACCCTGCAAACAGAGATCTCACAGTTGTGGCAAGGCTCCCAATAAGAGATATAAGCAGCCTTACTCCCAAATTCCAAAATGGCTGTTTCCATTGTTTGAACTAGTTTGTTTCAGTTCCTAAAGACATAACTTGACAAACCATTGTTTTAATGCTTCTGAAAAATTAACGGCTAAGTGGCATCCGTAAGTGGCTGACAGTTCAATGGATTTCATAAAAGGTATGGAAATGACAACACAACCAGAAATTAAAAATGAAGCTGGAACAACGAGGGATATTCTAATCTACATCCAAAAGCACTACCAATGCTGCCGATCCACATTGTTTGTGAAATTAAGAAAATAATCAGTAAAGAAAAGGCAATGAGCCAATGATGAAAAACTGCTAAAAACAAATAAAATATGAGAACATAATAATATAAAAGGTTCAAAGAAAAATCTAAAAAATAATATGTAAATAGATTTACGAAGTACCAACCATCATCAATGTAACGTTCTGATTGCTTCATAAGCTCGCCGATGAAGAGTACTGTAGAAGTTGTCCCATCTCCACTTGTTTCATCTTGTGCAACAGCAGTCCTTGCAATCATGATTGCTGTTGGATTTTGGATTTGCTGCAAAAGAGATCAAAACCGGAAAAAAAAATGCATCACAATCAACAGAAGGGGGGCTTGTAGCATAAACATCAGCGGATTCTGAAACTAAACAAGAAGGCCAGAGATATCAAATCGTCTGCAGTACTGGGAACAAATAGACTTCCAATAACCAAGACTCAGTTGCAGTTTCATTCCATTACTTCTCAAGCTCATCATCCAAAGCAGAAAATATCAAATAAGTAAATAACCCTAGTAGCTATATGCAATGCGATGCACTCGTAGCTGGCTAAACACTCGCCAATCACTCAGTTGTGAACTCAAGATCTAGGATTTTTGCTACGAAGTGAAAGAGACTGACCATTTCTTTCAGCAGAGTGTTGCCATCTTTGGTCAGCTTGATATCGCCCGCGCCACCAACAAGCCTGAAAAACAGTAAAAAGTAAAATCGAATTGAGAGTTAAACCTAAGCTAAGTAAGAAAGAGAGAATCAAAATCAGAAAAACAAAAAATATGGATGTACATCTTAATAGTTCCTTTGGGACCGAGGTTTGTCTTGAGCACATCCTGCAAGCCCTTGGCGGCATTGATGTTCATGTGCAGAGCCGCCGATTTGTTCAGAACTTCCGCATTAGGGTTTAGCACTCGCAGCGACATCTTGCTCCTCAACAGACAGAGAAATTCAGTTCCGGTTTCTACAGAGAGAATCAGTGTTACTTTAGTTGAAGACTTTAGAAAGCCGGCATCTCTACTGGGTTTTAGGGCTTTCTCGAACTGTTTGCTTTGTTTATTTTATGATTTTGCATCCCTCCAAAACCTAAAAATAAAAAATGAAAATGTCCAAAAGGTCCTCGTTTTATTGGGCCTGCAAGATACTACAAAGTCCAACAAGGCATCTGGGCCTAAATTGGCATTGCAGATCCAGAAGAATATTTCTGGCCCAAGTTAATTGGACTCGATCCATCTGCGTGGAATAGTTTACCTCTGAAGCAAAATTCCTTTTGAAAACAATCTACAATCTGTTCCGATGATTAGGGGTCTTCATTGGGCCAGCCCCAGAATATTAGGCCCAGGCCCGGTCTTGGCCCAAGTCCGATAATCTTTTTCGGGTTTCGGGCCGGGCTACGATAATTTGGCAAGCCCAAGCCCGGTTTTGACCCACTTAATTCGGGATAAAAAGTCGGGCCTCGGGCTTGGACTTTTGGGTTCGGACCTAATACTCAATTAATAAATATATACACACATTATATATACATACATATATATATTTATATACATATACACACTGTCACAGTTTTGTGACAGTGAGTTATGTGTATACATACATATAAGTATATATGTAATATATGTAATATATATACATACATATATACATTCATATGTGTATATATATATATAGATACATATTACACACTATCACAGTTTTGTGACAGTGTGTAATATGTATATAAATTACATATGTATATGTATGTATGTGTATATATATGTATGTTATATCATTTAGGTTTTGGACTCGGGTTCGGGCTTCGGGCCGGGCTCGGCCCCAAAAATGGAGCCCAAGCCTAGGTCGGGCTGCCCAAGCCCGAGGTCCCTTCGGACCAGGGGCCGGGCTTTGGCTCGTGGGCTCGGGCTGGACCAAGGCCCACAGGCCATTTGAAGAGGCCTACCGATGATCACATGGTAAAGAGCAAAGAGCCAAAGAGTGGGCAATTGTTCGATGTAACAAATTGTATTTCTGATTTTTAACTTGGTGGTTTAGTTAACAATTATAGGCTTCATAGATTGTTTCGTTATCAAAATATATTTTATCGTTTCAAATTAGATAAAACCTTTAAAAAAAATTATGGAGAAAGTTGAGAAACTCTGAATCGTCAAATTTGATCGAAATATAATTTTTATTAATATTTTATGCCTAAATTAACGATTGTGCTTAGGACAAGTTGTTTTTTACTGAGGTTCGTAACTTACCAAAAGCAACATTTTACTTTTTACTATTTTATAAGAACAATTGTTATTATTCCCTCATACAACTATACAAGTTGTCTTCTCCACTAAAGTCCAAAACTTTCCCAAAATGCAAAAAAAAAAAAAAAATCCCAAAATATTTTTTATTTTACAAAAGTGATTGTTATTATGCCCAAATTATAAGTGAGTTTTTCATACATTCATATAAATTAAAGTTAAAAAATTCTCTTAATAAGATCAATTACCTTTCAAAAAATTCATTAAATTGAGATTTTTTTTTATAATGTAATATTTACTGGTTGAAAACATGTTCTTGACCACTTCAGTATTTTAAAGCATGATTAATAAATAATTCAAAAAAATAGTATATACATATACATATAACTATATAAGTACTAATTTTCACAATGACACTATTTTCCCTCATTAAATGCTGCGTCCTCCTTTGTAAAGGGGCACACATGTGTATATAGATCCTGAAGTGGTCAAAAAGCAGGAGGAGAACAAAGGAGTTTGGGAATATAATATGAGGATGACAAAAGAATCTCAGAACTTTAAAACCTTCATTAGAGATGGCAGTTATTTTGTTCAAATAGAAAGATCCAAAGGTCTGCATTCTCTTGAGAATCACTTGTCACAGTAAAGAATTCAATGGATTAGACTCTGGTGTGCAGTGGCTTTTTATCTTTCAAGATGCATATGGATTTTGGTATAAAATCTTTCCATCGGGGACCGACTAAAATATTGCATATTTTTTACATTGAACCCCTCACTCAATAGTAAACAAAAATGATATCATCATGTGTACCCGACTCGAGTGGACAAGGTCACAAGTATTTGAAGTGTCAAGTTTAGCGGTACTGGGTGAGCTATTGAGTGGCAGGTTCAGCACTTTTTATAATCTCATATTGCACGAGAGGAAGTGAAGTGCAGAATAAAATATGTCGAACTTCCCATCTGGTAATTCTTTCTTGAAAACGATAGCCTCACTCAATAGTCAGTATCATCATGCGTGATTCTTTCTTGAAAACTACATATATATATATATATATATATATATATGCTCATCAAGCTGGTCAACGGGAGTGCAATACAGCATGCATGATAGCCTCACTCAATATTAGTCAGCGCCATCAGGTGTGGCTCTTTCTTGAAGAAACAACAGATGCTCGATCGAGCATCAAGTCAATTCTCAGAGAGCAACAAGCAGTACCTTTTGCTTTACTTGCCACAACTAGTAACGAGTGAATGAATAAAATGTCAACTTGGCTCGAGGGTTGACGAACAATATTATTGAACCATTGGAAGATAAAGATTCTGAGTCAAGTACAAAGAATAAAATCTTCATCTGACGTGTTTCACGTCTTGTTTAACATCACTTAAAAGTGAATAAATGACAATCAATTTTTACTGTAATATTGTACTGTAAAAAAAGTTGTAGGAATCATATACGCATGTGTTTGTTTATTGGAATGAATTTAGCAGGATTACTACTCTTTGATAGTGTTAATTAGTCCAGCTTTTCTTCATTTAAGGTGGACTGTATATATGTGTGCGCGATCGCGCTTGTGTTTACGAGTCAGTAATTGAGAATATTTTCGAAAAACAGATTCTTAGCAGGAAAATATGTGGAACAGAATCACTTGGAAGGAATATAGGAAGCAACCTATTGCCTACTTTCTTGTACTGACTCTGCTCTTTGAATTGCTCAATACGTTTCAAGAACGATTCCTATCCGTTTCTTTTGAACAAACCTGTTTCTTTTGTCATCCGTTTACATGGAGGGATTCACACAACTTTCTCATGTGCATTATATCCATCAGCCAAAAAAGTTTGTTCTTTTTTGTTTGTTTGTTTGGATAAGCACCAAGAAAGTTGTGCTAGACAATCTCATGTCTTAAAATGTCATATCTATCTAGGATCTTCGACAATGACATCGTATGTTTGGATTGGAGTAAAATTTCTGAAGATTTTCTACTCATGTTAATCAAATATTAAGGCATGTTCAGTTCATATATTTGTCTGTTAGGATTTAATTTTAATGCAAAACATATTATAATAACGATAGGGTAGCAAAGTAAGCTTCAGTTTCAGCAAATAACAAATTTTCCGACATTAATGTAATAAAAACATGCAAGAACTCCTGGTTGTTGAAGCATCGATCATCTGCAATTACACAGGGACAGTCGACAAGTGCCATACTTGTTTATCCGAGTATTAGTGTACTTCGATATATACACCAATAAGGAATAGAGAATGTCTTCATGGAATAAATTCTTAGCTAGAAAATGTCAAACATAATGACTTGGAAGGATATAGGAAGCAACCTATTGCTTTATTTCTTGTCCCGATTGTACGTTTGCAAGAACAATTCCTATCTGATCCAAACAATATTTGAAGAAATCTGTTTCTTCTGTGATCCACTTGCATCGATCAATGCACACGATGTTCACATGTACATTACCTATCAGCAAAGAAAGTTACATATCAAAGCAAGTTGTGCTGGACAAACTCATATCTTTTAATGCCATATCTAGCTAGGATCTTCAACCTTGACATCGTATATTTTTATTGAAGCAAGATTTCTTAAGATCTTCTGCTCGTGTTAATCAAAATTTATCGTATATTATTTAATTTTAATGCAAAAAAGGTAACCAGTAATTATAGGGTTGAAAAGTAAGATTCAGTTTCAGCATACATCATATATGAGAATCTGTACATGTTACTGCATATGGTTACTTATTGCACACACTTGTGAGCTAAAAAGGAGGTTCGCTTGTCAACTTTTTTCCCATATAAATAGCCTCCATTGTCCAAACATTTTAAGCAAACTAGTTCTGATCAAGTCACATAAGTTACATAAAATTCAGTAGCAAAAGAAATGGCTGCAATCTCATTTGATCCAAGGCCTAACCACCAAGTAGGGAAGAACAATCATGGAGTTGTTCTTGAAGAAATTGAAGGCCTAATCAGAGTTTACAAGGACGGAGATATTGAGAGGCCTCCAATCATTCCTAATGTCCCTTGTACTGCAGCATTAGCAGCTGGTGTGACAGCAAGAGATGTAGTTATTGACAGATTCACAAACTTATGGGCACGAATCTACGTCTCGAGCTGCCCGGGGAGGCTGCCTTTGCTTGTTTATTTTCATGGAGGCGGATTTTGTGTTGGTTCTGCAGCTTGGAGTTGTTACCATGATTTCATAGCCAATCTTGCTATTAAAACAGGCTGTGTGATATTGTCCATTAATTACCGTCTGGCCCCGGAAAACCGTCTTCCCTCTGCTTATGAGGATGGCAACAATGCTATTGTTTGGCTGAAACAGCAAGCTCTGAATGGTTCATGTGAGAACAAGTGGTGGTTAAGTAAGTGCAGTTTCTCTAGTTTGTTTCTGGGTGGTGACAGTGCAGGTGCAAATATAGCTTATCATGTGACCACAAGGCTAGGATCCAATGGCACATTTGAACCAACCATTACAAATCCATTGTGTCTTAAGGGCACCATTTTGATCCAACCTTTCTTCGGAGGAGAAGCACGAACAGGATCCGAAAAAAATTCAAGACAACCGCCCAATTCAGCGCTAACTCTATCAGCTTCTGATACATATTGGCGCTTGTCACTGCCGCTTGGGGCTAACCGGGACCATCCATGGTGCAACCCTCTAGTTAACGGTGCATCCAAATTGCGCGATTTGACTCTTCGTTGTGCAATGCTAGTGTGTATATCAGAGATGGATATACTGAAGGATAGGAACTTGGAGTTTTGCAATGCTCTGGCTTGTGCTGGTAAGAGGGTTGAAGCAGTGATGCACAAAGGAGTTGGTCATGCATTTCAAATTCTGCATAACTCTCCATACGCACAAGCTCGAATCCAAGAGATGGTGTCTCATCTGCAGTCCTTCATTAACAAGAACCAATAAAATGCCTTAATTTCCTTTTATACTTTTAGCTGGATTTATGAAATCACTTACATGAAGAAATTTGTGCATGTATAGATGTAACAACAATCTGGTCTAGTCATTGTAGCTGGTATGTGTTGTATACCTTATCCTCGTAATAGCTTTCAATCCTTTGATTATGTGTGACTTTATGAGAGTCTAGTCATGCGTTGGATTTTGACTCAACTTATCGTGTCTAGTTGAAAAGTTTATGTGTGTGCGGTTTTTATAGCCGAAGTTTAGGTCCATACAAAAATTTTATGTGTCGTTCTCAATTACAAGCGTATTGCAATTCATGACTTCAATGTGAAAAGATACTACATTAGTAGCCTTTCCTTTTCCTTTTGGCCAAAAGCATCTTCTTCTTTTTCAGTTACTTGACTTGGATTGAATAGCTGGGTGAGAAACAAAGGAATGGTCCACGCCGGTCCAAGTATCTTCAACCAAAACAATCCAATGTGGGAGCCTCTTTTTATTTTATGAGTTTTCCCAAAAAAAACGAATGTGCTTTCTCATGTACCAAAAGTAGTCAGCTTTGAAAGACTACTGTTTGTCAATATTCTCCTAGAAAAATCTTTGTTGAAATCCAAACCATAGATTCAATAATTTTTTTTACCCCTGTATGCATAGTTGTTGTGTTGTATTGCTTGTGTCCACAATGGTGTTTTCCTGTTTGGGATAACTAATGTTGCTGAAAATTATGTTGCGTTGATTTGAGAAAGAATGGAAGTGTAATGTCTTTTGTTGTAGTATCATGATATGTTGAATTATGGTGTGGTTCATTATATTAATAAGCTGAACTTTAAAGCTCAAAGATAAAGTTTAAGGTTTTGCGGGGGAAGACGAGGAGCTCGAAGAACTTTGTAACTGATATTTTGTATTAATACAAAAATCAAAACTATGCAATTATTGCTGACCATTTAGACATATTCAATTTGAATTTAATCAGTTACAATAACCAATGAACCCATCACAAGGCCCAAGTTTACGTCCCACCAACCCAGTGTGGTATGGTTTGGTGAACATTTTAGGCCCAATCCAAATCTCACATGTCGTTCTCTCAATCACAAAATTTTTGGGTTCCACTAGGCCTAAGTTTATACCATCAACCAGATCGGAAGGCCCGAGTGATGCTACGGGTTGTACATTTTCCCATGTGATAATACATATCGAATTAATGAGCCATTATAGAGAGCTTTAATCAACGTCAATGGGTTAAACCGTATTCAGGAAGAAATAATAGCACACAGCTGCATCTTCTAGGTTCATCAGTGTAAATATCTTGCTCAGTCGTGCATTCCAAAATATGACACACCCAGCTACAAAAACATCAAATAAAGGAAGCGATGAATGATTGAAACCACACAAGAAGAACATACAGACAATTTTTTAATGGTTGGACGATAGGTTCTCCCTGCTGAACAGATGACAACAACAATAACCATACTTGAAGACCGTAAAGTTGAAGTGGAAGAACAAAGTCATAGGTAAAGTACAAAGCAGAAGTAAGAATGCATGCTTAAAATAACGTATGATTCAATCTGAATAAGAGAAAGTGAATTACAAGCTTTTGCCATTGCTTTGGTCAGAAATTTGTCCCTAATCTTAGATGGGAATGAAACTATTAATAACAATTACATAGCCTTTTGAGGCCATATGAAGTAAATAATTGCAATGGTAAAATCATGACTGTCCAGAGTTAATTTTGTACTCACCTTAACAATTTGGAGATCTTGAAATCAGGAAAATGTCCACAGGTGAAGGCCAAGTTTTTACAGGGTATATAAACTCAGAACTCCTAATAAACGTAAAAAATAAAGTATGAGCATATTAATCCTTCTTGAACATGTAAAAACCCATGCATTTTTGCAAATCGTACTAACCTAACCAACAATTTAGATAAAACCCCAAGGAAAATATTTCACCCAATTAAAATCAACATGTAAAAAATAATGATTGAAATGGATGTCTTGCCTTGTTTGGCTTCTTGCCTCTCTAAAATTGGATTCAGAATTGGTTTTTTGTCTGCAGGTTGCCAACAAATGAAGAATCCTTTTAGTGAACATACAACTAATGTATTAATGGAAAGTAATCAATAGATATATCTATAAGCATCTCAAGTTGAGCATACTAATAGTCCAAAACTCCACTGGTTGTATAAACCCTTCTATCATGCCACAGCTTTTCATAGAATTAAAATTTAGTGGATTAGAACCAATATCAATATATTATTTGCTATTTGTTTTGCAAATGGATAGTCCAACACAAGTCCGTATTTGCTTGACTATGCCTTATTTTTCTCTATTTTTCAGATTGCTTAAAGTATTTACTAAGATGCTGTGAAGATATTAAATGAAGCAAAGAAATTGACAGAAAAGAGCAGTTGGCCACCCATAAATCCAGTAGCAAGATAAGCTAATGTCCAACAAATTTGATATTCACTTGAGGGAAAATAAGCTCATACAACACTCACTCAAATGAAAAGCAAGTAATAAGATGAACAAAGAAAGAAATAATAATACCCGGTAGCAATGGAGAAAGTAGAAGAACTGCTTCAGCTGTCTTTGGGTGTGGGCCAACATTTACATGTTCTGCATAGAAAATCAACGTTAAAGACAGTATTAACGCATGAAATTACCTCAGTTAACAGGAGAAATTCAGTGCAAATTCTGGGGAATTTGAAGTTTGAAATTCAGTGAGAAACTCATTGCATAAATGATGAAAAGAAGGTGATGCTCAGCAAAACTACATAGTGCAGTAAGCAAGGTCATGATACTAAGGTTGGAAGCAAATTGTCCTCTAATTGGCAATGAAGCTCAACCAACCAAAAAAATTCATCGAATGACATATACTATATATGGTCTTACCTCACAAGAATTTTTTTTCCTTAAGTTTATCCATACATGGAAACACATGGATTGGATTGGAAGAGATTATTTTCTTCATGTTTCAGAAAAGAGAGAAACAAAATCAAGAACACCACAAATTAACATTTCAAATATGAGAATTTTTTTTGTTGTTGCTGTGACTGTACGTGTTAAGTCTGGTGGTGTGTTTAAGGCTTGAGAAATAGAATTAAGAAAAACCCAATAACTGATACAAATTAAATGCGCACCTGATCATATTCTGCATGCTTGACTTTATCTTTCAGAACCTATAAAAGGAACTCCTCCTTTACGTGTCTGCATTGGTTCACAAATAGAGCACCTATTATGTCAAACAAAGGTCACCTCTAATTTCTGAAGACATGCTATTAAATCAAATGGAAGTGAAACATAAGATGAAACGCAGATTGGAATGAAATGAAAAATAACCAAATCATGGTGGACACCACAGATGATAAAACATTTGACAATATTAACATATAATCAACAATCATGGTGTACAAAGGTGAGAAGAATTGGATGCTAACATTATTTTCATTGGCTGATCATTGTCTCTCTTGAAGTCTTGATAATGGGGTATTCCAGTGGTTTAAATCAACCTGCATAGTTTTAAAAGAATTGGTTAGATGTGCTATGCTTTTTGGCAAGTTAAGTAATAACTATTTCAGTTGAAAATGATGTTTAAAACCTCAGTTATTAAATTCTAGGTCTTGGACAACAATGCCATTGCAGCGGAATTCTTTATTAAGGTCTTCAGTTGTTTTCTTACTTCAATCCCTTTATAGTTGTCAAACTTTTTCTTTATCCCTTTATAGTGTATGAGAGAGAATGTAGTGATTCGTGCATAGAGAGAATGTAGTGAATCTGTCTATGGCCCCGCGCATTGCGGTGGGTCCTTAGTTGTCTTAATTGTGTTGTTATACTATGCAACGATCTTCCAAGCAGTGAGGGATTATTGCATAGCTGAAACCACCAGAATAAATCTCCAAAAAAAAAAAGACAAATCAATCCATTAGCAAACTATATATTCTCACAATGACAAACTTAGAAGTAGTTTATTTCTGGGAATTAGAGCAACCTTATCATCTATTTATCAGGGAGAGCTGCTTCGGTTCTGATGTCTCACCTTTTGGATGGCACTAAGGAAGAGCTGGGTTGACCAAGCCTGATTATATGCTTGCTTGTTCTTCCCAAACTGTTGGTACTGGAACAACCACCTTAAGAGAGACCAACTTTGAATAGACATAGTATCATTTTTTTCTCTATAAATATATATTTGTATGTTGTGAAATAAGATAATAAAAGTCAAATGTTTTGTATTTACAGGAATATAGTAAACAATGGGAGAGAGATGAACCTTCTAATTCATGGACAAATTGCGTCCAAACTTGGTTGCCATAGAGGCCCTTCAATAGCATCATAGCTTGTCCAGGTCTAAATTCCTTAGACTGAACCCATTTTTGCAATGGCATAACCAGCAATTACGCAATTATTAAATACAAACTTCATAATTTTCAGCCAAGCAGAAAAGGCAAACTCACCTATTCATAAAGAACAGTTGAAATACTTACTTCAGGTTCAACATATGTCAGCTAAAGCACAACTGGATTCAAACTAACAGCTAATTGCCAAATGTCCTATTATGTTAGCCTAAACTAAAAAGTTTGGCGTAAATTGATTCTCCACTTAGATGCAGAAATGATACATTATACTCTTATACTTAACTGTCGTCTTATTCACCCTAATTCATAAACTGATAGTGCAATGATAATCAACACAAAATAATGTGCGAATAGGAGGTAGTGAATTATAATAATTGATAATTATATCTCATTCACTCTAGAAAAATAAGGGAAGACAATCACTTAACAATTATCAAACCAGTTAGTTAGTATGATCAGGAAGAAAGCCCAAATGATTAATCAAGTTTTTTACCAATCAAAATGGTCGAATGGAGAAGAACTGGGCAAGATAAAGCAAGCGAAATTGTCTCCTCAATAAAGAATCATATAATATAGACAAACTACTTCGATAGCATTTTCTATCCATACTAAGTCAGAGACAATGCTCATAATAAAATTGCAGCACAGGATAATAGCCAACAAAGCAGGATCCACACAACATGCCAATATATTAAAGAACAATTTGCTCCTAGAATAATGAAGATCACAAAAACACAGTGTGTTTATCATTAAAAACCAATCTGTGAAATAGAACAACTTGGAAGCTAATATAGCACATTTGGAGACAAAAGTTCCAATGCTGTAAACACTAACCTTGAGAGAGAGAAAATATATATATCCAAAGGAGCATAGTCGAGTATTAAGCAGTGCAGTAGATCAAGTGAGCATGACTTAAAATAAGGTTTGGATAGCTGGAACAATCAAATTCAATGGATCATCATAATTTTCTCATAAAATAAATGAGTTCTTTCAAAATGTTAAAACATACATCCAAGAACATAACAATTAATAGACTGCTGTATCAAACCATTCTTCAGAAACCTTTCTCAAAAGCATTATCATAATATAATCAATCAGGGAAAGGCTGACAGAAATTAAATCTAATAATTAGACTGGGAATTCCCAATGAAAGTGAGAAAATTAGAAGAGAGGCAGATGCTAATTGGAGAGTCTTGAAGGAGAGCAAGGAACGTAAAAACATGAAGAACACAATTTTCTCATGATAAAATCAAGATTCCAAATTGCATGCAAGATAATAATTATCTGTCAAGGAGAAGCACTGAAGAGACCACAAGCTTATCAGTTCTGTCCAGCAAGGAAGCTTCCTGTCAAAATAAACCATCACACACTGTAAGATGCAAACACAAAGGTTAAGAAACATTATCCCAAATATATTTTACACAAATGGTGAAAATACATAGAAGAAGTGTAGCGTAGCAGAAACCACACAAGTAAATTCGTAAAAAACAAAAGCAGTTGGGCCACAAAGAAATTGCTAAGAACAAACACAACCAATTAAGGTCACAAACACACAGAATTCAATGGTCTCTGGCGTTGTAAATTTCTTGACCATATTTTCTCTCTATCTATAGCTCGCTGCAGCTGATTCTGCACAAGATCAACCCAGAAAGTAGCCTCTTCTGAATTACAATCACTTGGCACTCTGCATGTTGCAGCTCGAGAACCAAAGTCAATGCAAGCATAATGAGTGATACGTCAATTGTATTCCCTGAACCCAGTGATGTTCCTCTCCTGGGAGTAAATCAAAAGTTAGTGTTATATGATTATCACGATCATGATTTAATTTATAGTAAGGATAACATCAAGTAACATAGAGACAACGATGTAAACATTTTTTGTTCAAAGAAGTGGCTGAAGTAATGCCTGAATAACCTTCAAAATGATAAGCAAAAGACGTCACCACAGCCGGAACTTATTCAGACCAAAACCAATCATATGCTCCAGGTTGCTTGGCTGATAGTTCTTCCCTGATCACGTTCTCTAAAGGAACAGATAATAAACTGCACCAATGAATGATCAAGACATAAAACTACATTAATGCAATGGTTAAAAATCGTAAAAATACAGAGGCTGGTTTAGACATAAATGAATACCATTGAAGCAAAAATTAGTGAGAACTATGCAAGCATTGGTCATAAGTATTAGATATGGAAAAACACAGATGAAACTGAAGGTAAATAAAAAGAAACTAAAATTTCAGACCATCAATTTAACAGCATTGATGCCTGGTGAGTACAAAATGTACTCATGTTTATGATGTTAAATACCCAATCTTTATGAGGTTCCTAGCACAAAATACTATCCAATCGAGTGATTTAATGACAGGTATAGTTGGATGCTATTTATTTGGAAAAGTTGAATTCTGGGTAAAAGTGAGCCAGGCGCGACCTACGCACGGCCGTGAGTTGCGGGATTTGCAGAAACGAGCCCAACTGACGTGGCAGTGGGGACAATAACTTTTTATGGTTAAAGACTAAACCCTAGCCACCAGAGACCATTCTAGATTTTCCATAATACAAAGGGCAGAGAGGAGGCATTCCAAGCGTGACAATTCTTTCATCTCTCCCATCGATTCGAACAATTGTCTTGAGTATTTTTATGGTTTTTAGTATGATTATGCGTAGCTAAGTACTTTTTAGCTAGGATTTGATATTTTCTTCTACTGAAACTTTGTGCACAGATTGATTGTTGATTAGACTGGATTTAATTCATTGTTCTATGAATTTATTGTTGATTTCCTATTGTTATGCATGTCTGGCCATCATCATAATATTTAGGAATTGTTAGTTGAACATATTCTGCTGACCATGACCCAGTGTATGACGAAGTGACAAAAACTTGTTTTGCGATTCAGGTTTGGGAACACTGAACATAATTGATTGGGTGATAGACCATTACCTTAGGTTATGCGATTGTCGATTTCCACGTGCTGATGCTTATCTTAGGAAATTCTTAGGAGAGACCAAACCGAGACTCCTTTGATAAGAAAAGACCTTGAGCTGGACCAAAGTCAGGGTCGTTGTTTAGGGAAATCTAATTGTTAGAGCTGGACCAAAGTCTTTCAATTGACTTCCTTAAATTCTTAATTTGTTTAATTGCGGATTGATTTGTGAGCACAGGTGGAGGTAGTTGAACTAGTCAAATCCAAGCTAATTTTCATCAATTGTTGAATTAGTTATTTTATTTGAACTAATTAATTTTTCCATTATTAATTTAAGCATCCAAATTAGTTTACACTATTGTTTGTCTTTCAATTGATTACAACGGTCTTTGTGGATTCGATCCCTTTCACTGTTACTACCTTGCGACCGTATACTTGCGATTGGGTAAAACCTGTCGAGATTTATTGCGATTATAAATTGTCGATCAAGTTTTTGGCGCCGTTGTCGGGGACTGTTTGATTTATTTTGATTGTTAAACGGCAATAGTGTTAATTTTAGTTGGTTTAATTATTGTGACATCAAATTTACATCGTCTAAATTGTTTGTAGGTACTTATTGGATCCTTGCAGTGCATGGTTAATACACGTTCTCATCCAGAGCCATTGGAAGAGTTTGATCCTGAGATTGAGAGAACAGCTAGAGCATTGCGACATAGGACAATGGAGGAGAACAATAGACAGTTGGTCGATGGGATTGCAGGAGCTGCCGATGCTAATGTCAGAGGACCAATGATGAATCGGTAAATTCCGCAGAACATTGCTCAGCCTTCGTGCATTACTTATCAACCTACAGGGGCTGCCAATGTTAGTTTGTCACCACAGTTGTTGAATTCTGTGCCCCATTATGAGGGGAGATTTGATGAAGATCCTCACTTACATTTGAAGGATTTTACCGACTTGTGCCGAACTCAACACATGACTGGAATTACTGCCGATAATTTAAAATTGGTTCTTTTTCCCTTTACTGTAAGGGGTGGTGCAAAGATGTGGTATAATGCTATTAAAGCGGGATCTAACGGTACATGGGAACAGATGGCAACTAAATTTTTAAGGGAATTTTTTCCAGCTCATAGAACCAAGCAACTTGTGAGAGAAATCCAGAATTTTTAAAGGCTTCTCACATGGCTACTTAGTGTTCAAATGACATATAAACCAAACACTACTTTGTTCACTTAGGTATTAAGCAAATACCGGTTTCCTCACCTGGGAAGAAACCTAGTAAAAAACACTGAAATATTCCTCTTCCTTTTGGAACTGAAGTAAGCATGAGTATTATCATTTTTTTTCCTTTTTTTGAATGTGAATATGGCTTCTTTGCTGTCTTCAAACGCCAATTTCCAGTATCTAATAATAAAGCATTGGAATTCTAGTGATCCATCACCATATTTATGCATAATGTGGTAATTCAATCTTTGAAATTCAAATACTCTGTAACCAATTTTAGAAGTAGGCCATAAAGACCAAAAGGCAGCAAATGACATTAGAGTTTATGATATCAATTAAAGAAGCAAAACAGTCAATAATCTACAACATTTACATTATAAAGGGATAGAAGTAAAACTTTTAAACACATGACTCAAGGGTTAGATTGTACAAGATTCTTAAAAAATAGCTTTCTAATACCTTCTTTGAACAAAAATGTTTACATCGCTGTCTCTAGATTCTCATCGAGATGAAATCTCACATGTTGCTTGCAATATCCTGACCAAAACAGAGATTGACAAAGTTAGCCAAGCAAGCAAACCACCAATAAGAAGTATGTAAGTAAGTAAACCAACACTACAAAGACCAAAAGAAAAGTACGAACAGTCCCAAGCCAGCTATGGGTCTGTATTTTTCAGCTACTATTGAGGAGGAGGTGAGTTTTGTGATGAAGCAAGACCTAGGACAGAATCAAATAAGGGAAAAATATGTCAATCGACCACCAATAAATCTAAAAAAGCAAGCGAGATGTGACAAAATCGCACCTGTGATATCCAGCAGAGACAGCACCAGACATGGAGCAAGGCGATTACCAGAGCTGAGATGGCAGGGGTCGTGGACGATACAGAAATAACAAAACGCAGGTGAGGTGTGAAGGAGAAGAATATCTGGGGGTCCTCAGGTAGGAGGGGGAAGACATGTGGCGGGGAGTGGGGGAAATATCGGAGACACCGACAGCAAGAGGGGGGATCGGAAGGACGGGGCGAGCGTTGGTATGGAGATCGGACGGTCCCACGAGAGAGCTGCAAATCTTCCGACTTTAGTATTCAAGTATATGATATGATATGATATGATTAGGGACCCTATAAACTCACTCTAAAGTTAATATTTTTCTGTGAGATTACTTTTTTCCACCAAAATCTGCTTAATTCTTGTGAGCACTTTTGAGAATAATTTATCATTCATCTAATATCGGATTCAACAACATAAGTATACCACGTTCTGTCCAAAGTGTGCCCACTGCCATCCGATATGCAACATATAAAAGAGTCAAATGAATCAAGAAATTATCCTTTTCCAATAAATTATATGGTAGAAAATTGAAACTATGACCTCATGGTCATGGAACAGATGTTAAGTGTTTTACCACTTGGTGAACTCATCCAAGAAGCATGACAGTACCAATAGTAGACAGTATTAAATTCATTAATAATAACAAATTCAAAGACAATATCAAACTCATATATAGTATCTAACTCGGAGACATTAGCAACCATATTTTGATAACAATGAGCCAGTACCAACAACTTCAAGAAATTCACATACAATACCAACAACCAACAGTATCGAAATCATAGACAGTATTAATAATATTATCAAACAAGAAGCATGACAGTACCAATAACAGACAGTATCAAATTCATATATAGTATCTAACTCAGAGACAGTATCAACCATATTTTGACAACAAGAAGCCAACACCAAAAACTTCAAAAAATTCACCGACAGTACCAACAACGAACAGTATCAAAATCACAGACAGTACCAATAGTATTCTCAAACAAAAAACATGACAGTACCAACAACAACAGACAGTATCAAATTCATTAAGAATAACAAATTTACAAACAATATCAAATTCATATACAGTATCTAACTCAGAGACAGTATCAAGCCAATACCAACAACTTCAAAAATTTCACCGACAATACCAACAACAAACAGTATCGAAATCACAGACAGTACCAATAGTATTCTCAAACAAGAAGCATGACAGTACCAACAACAGACAGTATCAAATTTATTAAAAATAACAAATTCACAAACAATATCAAATTCATATACAATATCTAACTCATAGACAATATCAATCATATTTTGACAACAAGGAGTCAATACCAACAATTTCAAAAAATTCATCGACAATACCAACAATAAACAGTATCGAAATCAAATATAGTTCCGACAGTATTATCAAAGAAAAAGCATGATAGTGCCAAAACATGCAATATCAAATTCATTAAGAATAACAAATTTATAGACAGTATCAAATTCATAGGGAGTATCTAACTCCTAGACAATAACAACCATATTTTGAGAATAAGAAGTCAGTACCAACAACTTCAAAAAATTTACAGAAGGTACCCAACAACAAATAGTATTGAAATCACAAACAGTACTAACGGTATTCTCAAACAAGAAGCATGACAGTATCACAACTATAGATCTTGATCTTGGAAAAGAAGTAGAAATCTTGAAAAAAGAATCATAGATGTTGAAAAAAGAACTAGAAATCTTGAAAAAAAATTATAGATCTTGAAAAAGAACTCTTAGATCTAAAATAATTAAAAATTTTGAAAGAAAGAAACCATGAGATAGCGATACTATGAAAATAAAGCTTCGCCTAAACTAACCGGAGAATAATGGTTGAAAATGAGGCAGCTTTGTTCAGTCGAAGCTCACACAGACGAAATGGAGACACCACACCTGAGAGAACAGCCGAAGAAGAAGATAGAGAAAACCACATATTTGACTTCATTCAAAACACACAAATAAAGACAATATTGTCATTTTGAAAAAAATTTATTACCACTTGCCTAGAAATTCAGTTGCCTTGAAATTTGTGAATGTTATGACTTATTGGTAAAAAATTTTACTTTGTGAGTCATTGCATAAGCATGTCACCACAAGTCACTACTTGGTAATATCACGGGAGGATATCTCAGGGAAGAACAATCGTCGTAATTATATTTGACCGTTTTGCGATTTTTCTCCCCGACGGTCATCATTTATTCGTTCAATTCGGAAGCAGCGCTGCTTGAGGGAAGAGATAGGGTTAGATTGGTTGGAGAATCCACATAGGTATTCGACTCGAGGGCCCTCGATTACGATTCTCCATCATCCATATTTGCAATAAACCATAGGGATTTCGGGGACGGGGGCAGGTACTCAACCTCTTTTCTCTCTATGAGGATAGTCGAGTAGGAGATTGGATTAGCCTGGTACTAAATTGTGCCCCTCGATTAAACAAACCCTTTCGATTATTTTGGAGCTATGGGAGCCGATAAGCTAGCAAAGCTACTCATACTGTATGCAACTCAAACTGGAAACGCCCTGGACGCAGCAGAGCGTATGGGTCGCGAAGCTGACAGGAGGGGCTGCCCGGTCACCCTCCGCTCCATGGATGAGTATGATGCTGTGAGTCCTATTTCTGCCTTTTCTTTTTCGTTTTTTGTTTCGCACCGCTGAAAATAGAAGAAAAGTGAAATAAACTTCAGTTGCATATTAAACAAGTTATATCAAATCTCCCAATCGAAAGTGGAAATTGATTGCAAACTAGATTTGAGGTTCGATTCTCTGAAACAGCCTCTTTATAATCCGGGGTTAAGGCTAAGTAATTTTGTTTAATGACACCATTTACCCAATTAAATGTATGGAATAGTTTCGTACAACCGAGTTGATATAATTTTCTTTGTGTATTTGTTTCATTTCTTTAATCTTTGGGGTTGGGGAAAGAAGTGCAAGGTCAGGTTTGGTTATTTGAAGCAATTGAATGGCTTTAGGAGAATAAGTTTGATAATGTGTAATTTGCATCAGATTGGTAGATTATTACATATGAGCTTGTGCCTGGGCTCGTTTTATTACTTTGTTTTCTGTAGTTATAGGCTTTTCAAATTATGGTGCGTAATGCAGTTAAAATTTTGACTTTTGTGAAGTTGGCATTGTCATGATCAAATAATATGCAGGTTTATTTTTCCGAAGGATATGTAAGGCTTTAAGATGAAATACAGTTTAAGACGAAATGCAGGTTTGTATCTGTGGTGCACCTGCTTGGTGCTTTTGAATAAAATTCCTTTCCAATAAAAAAAGATGAAATGCAGTTTTATCAGGTCGTTTGATATGGCATGAACATAGCTATGTTGGATTGCAGTCTTATGATCAAATAGTATGTAAAGTTTTTCTTCATAAAATTAACCTTTGTTAAAGAAGTATGTCACTGCATCATAGGAGCACTGGACCCTTAATTGACTGCAAAGTGTCTCTAAAGACCCATGTCATGCACAACATGATTCTGTAGGATTAGAGCTCTATGTAGCCTAATCGTTGTTTTGTTATAAGTTCTATGAACTATTATGACATGACATTCATGATTTTCTGCTGTTAGTGAAGCTTTCTAGTCTCTTCTACGCTTTTGTTTTAGATAACACTGGCATCTCTGAAGGATTCTATTATATTCCTTGAGGGCCTACCACCTTTATGCTGGCTTGAAAGTTATGCTCATAAAAATGCTTTTTGTCTGCTGTTACAGAGTTTCTTACCTTGTGAAGACTGTGTAGTTTTTGTTGTTTCTACCACTGGCCAGGGAGATACACCAGACTCAATGAAGGTTGGTTGAGATTTTATTTTCCTCTCAAGTTTTTGCCTTTTTTCATTCATTTGGGTGGGCAGGAAGACCTTGAGGTCTGTGTATATTTATCTATGTCAACTGACCTCTTAGTTTGTATGTATATAGGTCTTTTGGACGTTTCTGCTGCAGCGAAATTTAAGTAACTGTTGGCTGGAAGGAGTGCATTATGCTGTGTTCGGATTAGGTGATTCTGGTTACCAGAAATATAATGTAATGATTTTAAGAGTTCTATGTGTTACTGGAGAGTTTTATATTTATTCTTTCTGCATTTATTTTTGTGAAATTACTTTTATTAATTTTTTTTTGATGAGCTCTCAATAATTCTATGCATAGTAAAGTTCTGAATTAGTCGTGGAATGTATTATATTTGTCCTTAGGTTGTGCCTGCTTCTTGTTGTTTTCTTAAGTGTGAAGGTTTTTTTTTTAAAAAATTGGTCCTGGGACATTATTAATTTTCTGAGGGAGGGGTAAGCAAAAACTTGCATCTTGAGTAAGTGATGAAGAGGAAGCTACCACTAGACTAACTGAGCTTCGATGTAGAAAGTTGTTGACATAAGTTATTTGATTCTTTACTGGATTCCCCCTTTCTGGTTTTACAAGTTAGAAAAATGAGGTATGAAATTTCTATATTTGAAATAAAGGTTGATAATTTAATTTTTTGTTTTATGTTTCATCGAGGTCCTTTACATTAGGTATGTTGTTGATTGACTTCTGCAAAAGTTATGGATATGTTTGGAAACTCCTGAAACCTTTCAATGAGATGTTTAGTTTTTGACAACTAATGTATAAAAATAAAATAATGTTTTTCTTCTTATTAAAGAAAAAAGAATTTTTTATGCAAATTATAGTTGCCTTGTAGTATGAGAAAACTCACGTCTAATCAAGACCTCAATTTCCTTGGCACCTTCTTCATGTTTTTATACCATTAAGCAATCTATAGGCTATAGCTCATTTATCTCAATTTGGTATTTCATTTTTTTATCTGTATTCAAATTTTCATGTATTTTACTTCTTGGATTGTGATAAGGACGTGCAGGTCTTTGTGGGAAGGGGTAGTTCTGTAATTTCTTAATGCATTTTGTGGTTAGGGTTATGAATAAAGTGGCTGTGAGTAATGAGAGAAGGGTATGAAAAGAGTATCCTAAACTTGTCACAGGGTGAGTTTGGAGGTGCTAGCTCCTTCAAAGCTAGATGTTGTAGTCGCTTTCTGCTATGTTTTCATCAATCAGTGTTCTAGTGTATTTACTCCAATATTTCATATCATAGCCTCTATTACTGAGATTGTGGGGTTTTGTTCTTATCAAATAGCATTACTTGCTGGTGGTTAATAGTTTTCATCCAAATTACTGATAATATAGCTGAACTGAGTAGTTGGTCAAGGAAAAAAAAGTTTCTTCCTGTTACATTGCTTATAAAAAACAAAAGAATTTACTTTGATGTTGATCACTGCAGTTTGTTGCTAAAAAGCTCGACAGAAGACTTTCGGATCTTGGGGCCTCAGCTCTACTTGAAAGAGGTTTGGGAGATGATCAGCACCCTTCTGGGTATGATTTCACTTGACAACTTATGAAATTTTCTCAAAACTTGAAAATAATATGCTTGATAATAGCTGCTGGAATTTCACTCATATCTGCGCATCTTTAGTTAGATGTGAGAAATTAAATTGGTGATTAGCTAAGTATGTGCTAATGGCATGAAAGTATTGACCAATATAGTTTCACCGCTGTTCCAGATGATCCCCTTGAATTGGTTGATTACGTTCGCTCTAGCTGCTTTCTAAGTTACATTCTCCCTAATTAGTTGATTTATTTTGACATTCATATAAGACCGAGACCGATATTAGAGTGAACCTTTCTGCTTTCCTTGGTAAACCGAGGGATAGTTTTAATTTGCTCATTCAGAGCAAACATATGTTTGAAAGCAACAGGGGTGAAACTTTATTGGCTGTTTTAGGTTAAAGTTTTAACTGTTTTATACAGCCAGTTGTTTATATATGTGGCAATACAATTTCTAGAATTAGATCACAAAAATTCGAAGTGAAATGGGATTTTCCTGAAATGATCTGGTGTTGAATGGAATCACTGGTTCAAGCATTTAGGTGCATAATGTTGTATCATTTAGTTGTACAGAATATATTAGTTTGAGCGATTGAAGGGATTGATGTGAATTTCTTCCCGTAAGTAGCTGTTCAATATCCTCTACAAAACCTTGGAACAAAATGTGATCAAAATGTTGCCTAATATCCTCTACTCATGTTAGTTGTGGGAGTTCGCACTTCAGGGTTTTGCTTTGAACGTAATTTCAGCCATTCTTTTGTTTCATTAACGACCAAAAAACATGAGTACTGTTTTTTCTTTTTCTTTTAGTCAAATTAAGTTTGTGTCATTTTTTTCCTTCCTCCTTCCTCGTTTAGTATCTCTATGCCTTGAGTTTTAGCTGCAACTTTTGTTGCTAGTGATGCTAGTTTGAGAAAAGCTTTTGGTCTTTCAATATAGTGCTTCCATTTGCAGTTATGAAGGTGCTCTAGATCCTTGGATGTCGTTGTTGTGGAGTATCCTGTACCAGATCAATCCCAAGTTCTTCCCAAAAGGTCCAGATTTTATGGTTCCAGATATGAAATTGATTGATCGACCCAAAGTTAAAATCACTTATCATGATGCTGCCAATGTGTTTCAATTGCCATCTGTTGCATCAGGTAATAAACTAAATCAATCAAAAATTTGTTTTTAAATTGTAATAGAAACTTGGATAAATGTTTTGTTGTCCTTGATAGTATTGCTTTTGAGAACATGTTGTTTTCCGCTAATGTTCTTATGAGGAGCATGAACTCTTGTTGTTTTCTATTGCAGCTAATGACTTTTTCATTGATTGTGATAGTTACTGTCTGTTTTCACAGATATTGAATATATGGAGATGCAAATTGTGACAGCCCGTTCAATGCATCCTGGAAAATTATCACATGCAGGAAAGAGACCTGACTGCTTTCTCAAAATGGTATGCGTAGCATGTGTTTGGACATGCCATTCTTTTTCTTCCCCCCCCCCCCCTCCCCTTATTGGTTGTTTGAAATTTGAAGAAACAATTTCTCTTGCAATTCATTAGAATGCCTTTGTAACTCAAACTTGTGTGAGCCTTGGGTAAGATGGGGAAATTTCTGTGGCTGAAACTTGTCTCAAATATAAAACTACTAGTTTGATTTTGAGATTGCTCCCATTGGGTTGCATAATCCTGGCCATTTGATTTTGGTAAAAATATTTTCTTTTGATAGGCTCTTCTATGGGTGTGGCTTGGTTCTTATGTTGATTTCATTTATTATCTCTTGGAACTGAGAATAGCTACTGTATTGACTATTGAGGAATGTCTTTCTGCATAGAAACAATAATTTTTTCCGGCCGTGTTAAAATGAAAATCATATAGGGTTTAAGAACATCAGTTCAGACATCTTGGAAATCATTGAATATTCTTTTATCATCTAGGTAATCATTGAGTATTTTTTTTTATTTCTGGTCAGAGTCTTTGAATATGACCGATCAAGTTTTTCTTTTGTCGGGGAAGTTCCAATTGCAGGAGAACAAAATATTTCAACACTGTTACTTTGATGGCATTGGTCTCAATCCATTACATTTTTACATTCAGGGATTTACTTAGAAGTCTTTCCTATTTGAGTGTGGATAGTTTTGTATCCATAAACTTATTATCCTTTCCAGTTGATCCCCTTGTTTTATCATATACCTCAATTTGCAGGAAGTATTACAATCCATCCTGATCAGGAGAGTGTCTTCTCGATTTAAATTGGAAGTTGATTCTAGACATTTACTAGTCGTTTGGTCTATAGAACGGTTTGAGTGAAAATGAAAATGTTAATGAGAATTTGAGTGAGAATGGAAATGAATGACAATGAGATTTTAATTGTCACGTTTGGTATGTATAAAAAACTGTTTTGGGAATGAGAATGAAATATGTGTTGTGTTTATTTTACCCTTTACTAGTAATATGTGCAATGTCATTTTGCCCTTTCAAAAAAAATTATTAACTTTTACTTATTACATATTATTTTATATGCTTCATGGACACTAATAAGTCAATTTTTTTTTTTTACTTATTACAATATTATTTTATATGCTTAATAAGTCCAAAAAAAAAAAAAAATCTGCAAACTGATAACACAAAGGGACATTTTAGTCATTTAATGGTTCATTCCATGTAGAATGGACCAATCCCACCAAATTTAGGTGGAATGGAAATGAGTGGAGACAGTGGAATGGGAATGGAATGGGTCATCCTATTCCCCCAAAAATTAACATATGAGAATGGAATGACCCATTCCTTTTCCACCTCTATTCCCTCCCTATTCCATCAACCAAACGTTTAGTTAGTGATTGAAAAGCATGTGTGAAACTTAAAAAGAGTTGTTGGTAATAACAACTAGCAGGTGTCATCTGGTGTAGAACATTTCGTCAGAAGTAAAAATTTATTATAAAACAATCAATTCCTTTACTTAGTTTTGCTAATATTTGACTTTTACCTTCCTGATTTTAGTGTATGGTGATCTTAATGTCATGGAACTGCATGTTAATCAAACCTCTTTTTTCTTGATTTACATTCCATTTTGAGTTGCACTTTTAACAAGTTAATATATTGGTGATCTTTAACTTGCTTACTCTCTCCTCTTCTTTTCTTTGCATGCGTGAACAATGGGAAATAGGATTCTGGTCACCTGAGCATGTAAAATTATCATTTCTTGATCAACATCTTACATCACTTTGAATCTTAAGCAACCTTTTATGTTTCTGGGCACCTCTTGGGTTCTGTAATTCTATAAATTTTCATTCTCCAATAAAAAATAATAATAATCTTACATCACTTTAGGAATTTCTGCTTAACTATCAGACCTGAAGTATACAATCTTTTTCCAAGTTACTCCTCTCTCCCTCTCTCCCTCTCTCCCCCCTGTGTCTTTATACGGGTCAACTTCCACATGTAGATCAAGAACCAGTTTTTGACAAGAGCAGGTTGTGGTAAAGATGTGCACCACTTTGAATTTGAGCAAGTTTCATCCGTAAGTTATGCACCCTAACTGGAATTCTGGTTTTTTATGTCATTGTTAAATTTTTTTCCTCTAATTTCATCCCTGTTTATATGTAAGTGAAATTGCACTTTCTAAATTTCAGGTGGTTGAATATGAAGTTGGTGATGTCGTTGAGGTTCTCCCCAGTCAAAATCCTGAAGCAATAGATCGTTTCATACAGCGTTGCAATTTGAATCCTGATGCCATGATCACTGTATGTATTTATGTTGTATATCAGTTGATTATGAATATTATTTGGAAACTTTGCTTGGATAAAGACTTTCTTTGTCCTAATCCTATCTAGGATAACTTCACTGGGTACATTTTGTTTGCTAACTGAATATCCTATACTTCTGAGAGTAGTTTTAATTGTGTTACAATTGTCCATATATATGTTACAACTTTTCAGTTGCGAGCATAGTAACTATTTTTATGGTTTTACCGTGTGTGTTTTAAGTTTTTCCCACTCAAGGACTTACTCTTTTGGCCTTGCGTGGAGTTTACCGATGCATTTGATAATAGGCTTCAGGGAAATCTTCTAGGCCTGTGCCCCCATTTATGCTTTGGGTCTTCTGTGTGTGTGCATTACCATTTATGACAGAATGAGTGGAAATTTATACTACTTTGGACAACTAGTCTTTATTTGTTTCTTTATTTGTTTCTTTATTTGTTTCTTTATTTGGCTTGAATACAAATTAAAGGATCTCAAAAATTAACGAAAACTGGACTGCTTGTAAGTAAACATTGGATGGAGCTTAAAAGCTTAGGCTTTTTATGATCAGCTTATGTAATATGCAGAGGTTCCTTTGCTTTCATCTAAGATGCATTTAATATTCTTAATCTTTTTTTGTATAGACATAGTTTTGAAGACTCTTAATTAGAATAATACTTTTTTTATATGGAGCTCCACATTTTCATTTTGTCCAGCTCTAAATATGATACTAATGTTACAAAGCCATCTAGATTGATTCATTCGGTCATTCCTGGGGATCTATGTTTTCTTTATTTGGAGAACTTTGATAAACATTATATGTCAAAAATTAGTCTTTGTCCTTGGACTTGGACTTTAAAATTTCTCGAACGGGACACGCTTCATGGACAGAGGGAATGCATAAACATGGATGATTTTAGCCTTCAGTATATTGCATATCTTTTCTTTATATGGCTGCATTACCGAAAGTTAGATGGCTGGTTAGAATATGATGTATTCAATTTTAGTTAAAAGTTAGCATAAACATCAATATTTAGATATAGCTTCAACACGAGTACAGGAAAACCTACTGAGGGTTGGCTGCTTCCATCAAAACCAGTTACAAGTAACATTTTTTTAAGCTGTTACAAGTAACTTGACTGTGCTAATATGTTACAAGTGAAGATATTAAAATGGCTGGGAGAGCTTATAAGTACGGGAATTAATTCCATATAAATTGTATATACTGAACTTCTAAGATGAGATGACTATAGTTTGCCAACAGGAAATTGTTAACAAATTATTGTTGCTATCCTCTAAACACCTTATGTTACGACCTTTTTTTTACATTCATTGACATAATTACTCTCTTGTTTTCTTTTGTTTGTTTACTGAAATGAATGACCAACATCGTATGAATTTTACTTTATACTGTATTATGTGAATTTTGAACCACATATTCATGTCAGGTTCAACATGGAGAAGTAGTGAATGACCTCGATACTCAGATTATTGCCTCAAAGGTGCCTGTCAAGTTGAGAACTTTCATGGAATTGACAATGGATGTTGCATCAGCTTCCCCTCGACGCTATTTCTTTGAGGCAAGTATCCTTTTTTGTTTATGTTATTTTGCTTTTGATCACAGAACCTATTGAGTAAACTACTTCGTTAAGTTATGCTTTTGTTTCTTTTATATTGTTCTTCATCCCATGAGAGCATAATTGTTTCTAATTATTGAATTTGGGCATATAAAATTTAGTATGTTTAACTGTCTCACTCATACGTCACATAACAAACTGAAAACAAAGATCGGGGTTTCGTTTTCTTTTTTTGGGGGTGGGGCAGGTGGTTTGGGGATGATGGAAACAAAAACTGTGAAGCTGATTAAAGTTGATACCACTATACCAGCTACCAATATTAAAAGAAGAGCTCCGGCCAGTTGACCGACAATACCCCAACAGCTCTGACCAAGCAGACAGGTTTCAAAGTCCTCCCCCAAAAAGCTTCCCTTAAGAAAACATTCGTTAAAAGTGTACAAAATGGGCAGCATTTGCCAATGAATATGTTGTCCTTGGTTCTGTTGATTGTTAAGTAATTTACAATGTACTGTTGAAAAAATCTTTCCTTTTTTTTTTCTTTTCCTTTTTTGTAACGAGGACACCAAAGGGGTGTCACCTGAGAGGTACATCAAATCACAGAAGATCAGAGAATAGCAAAAATTAAGAAATTGCAAGGAACTCTAAGATATTAGAAATGCTCGTATCCATATGACAAGAGAGACACCTGCTTAGATAGTCAAAGTAATCAAGCAGGACTTTATCTAATGGGAACTCTTTTTCTTCAAAAGGACATTTCTTATTTGCTAGCCAAATCTTCCAACATATTATCAATGGAATTTTAGAAAGATCTTAAAATAAATATAGTTCTACAGGGGAAAACAGTTGTGGAAAAATATGGTACGAATACAATTCAAAGTGGGACAAAAAATTTACTGGAATACTATGGAATATGTGTTTAAATGAGAAAGCTCGCCTCTTTCTATAGATAAAAAAAGTGTTGGGAGAATTGGATTCCCACTTGTCTTTTGTGGCCTAGTGGTAGCTAGATTCCCACTTGTCTTTTGTGGCATAGTGGTGGCCAACTCCATACACTTGCACAAGGTGCAATGTTCAATTCCTTCCTCCCTTTAAAAATTATGAGTATAACCCCAATGACTTACCGCCATCATGTAGTTTTTAAACTTCTTCTAGAACTGATGGAAGATATGGTGATGCTGAACAGTTTCTTCAAGTATTTATTTCCCCTTAGAAGTGAGGTCTTTCATGCATCTTTACCATAATTTTACATGCATGATTTGTGCAATGTAAAATTCTCATGCTCAAGCTTTTGTAAACAATTGTACTGAGAGTACTCTGCTCTTCCAGCTTATGAGCTTTTTTGCTAGTGCTCAACATGAAAAGGAGAGACTTCAATATTTTGCGTCACCTGAGGGAAGGGATGACCTATATCAGTACAACCAGAAGGAAAGAAGAACTGTTCTGGAGGTGAATATGAACAGAAAAATTTAGAAAGATGGATACATTCAACCACTTTCTTGCCCTCTTTATAATTCAATACGCATCTTGTACGAATGTGTGACCTGTTTAGAATATTAAAAATTTCTGTCTAGTTTTCAGTGATCACCTTTTCTACTTTGCTTCTTTTCTTGGATCACATGAAGTTAATAGAGGCATAGTGGCTTTGCGAATTAGATGTGGTTATTTTGGCCTTGGTCTGAGGGCAACAATATAAGTATCAATACTTGCTAATGCAGCTGTTATTCAATAAAATTGTCTTCCTCTCTTCACTTTGTGGATGGATGGGATATTTTTCAGTTTTCTGGAAGATGTGTTATTGTTCTTTTCTTGTCCTTATTTTCTTTCATTTGTTAGTTTTTCTACCAAAAAGAAACAATGAAAGAAAAAGAAATACAAGACGATGGGTGAACATATAATTTTTCTTGGACAGAAGCAGATTGGGATAAGTGAATAGGATTTAAAGAGATAGCTTCTGCTTTTATTTATCTGTTATTATTTATTTTGGTTTTGAGGGTAACATTTACTGGTAGTCTACTCACAGAATTGGACCTTCATATGTTATTTGCCAAAAAATGTTTATTTTGATATTAAATGATATGTTGAAAGACCAACCTGGATGTCTTTTATGTATAGAAACCTAAGCCTTTTAAAGATTAACAATGGCACTTTGTTTATATTATGTTAATAGAAAATTCAGCCTTTTATGATATGTTAATTGTGTCCTTTTGATTGTACTTTCACCTTCCTCCTAATATCCACGTGTTACAGGTGTTAGAAGATTTTCCTTCTGCGCAAATGCCGTTTGAATGGCTGGTGCAGCTTGTTCCTCCGCTAAAACCGAGAGCTTTCTCCATTTCTTCTTCCCCGTTGGTTCACCCAAATCAAGTGCATTTGACTGTGAATGTTGTGTCATGGACAACACCTTTCAAGCGGAAGAGAGCAGGTCTCTGCTCAACGTGGCTTGCAGGACTTGATCCCAAACAAAGTAATTTTTTTTTTTATATGACCTTATTAACTTTATCCGCTGCTGTTAGAAGATGTTAGCATTTTGGGTTAATAACAAAAAGATTTATTTTGTGCATGTATAGGTGTGTATATTCCAGCATGGTTTCACAACGGATCCCTTCCTTCTCCCCCACCATCTCTGCCACTCATTCTTGTTGGACCTGGAACTGGCTGTGCACCTTTTCGTGGGTTCTTGGAGCAAAGAGCCATACAAGATGCTTCTGGATCTGCTGCTCCAGTTATATTCTTCTTTGGATGCCGAAATGAAGAGAGTGACTTTTTGTACCAGGATTTTTGGTTATCTCATTCAGAAAATGGTGGTTTACTCTCAGAGATAAGGGGCGGAGGATTTTATGTTGCTTTCTCAAGAGACCAGCCGCAGAAGATATATGTGCAGCACAAGATGCAGGAAAACAGCCAGAGAATTTGGGATTTGCTGTTGAAGGGAGCTGCTATCTATGTTGCAGGTTCTTCAACCAAAATGCCTGCAGATGTATTGTCAACTCTTGAGGATATTGTATCCAAAGAGGCTGGGATGCCGAAAGATTCTGCCGTCAGGTGGATTAGAGCATTGGAAAAAGCTGGTAAATACCACGTTGAAGCATGGTCTTGATTTATAATTTTGTCCTCATGAGCTCTCTCATTCAGGAGGGGATATGAAAAACCAGCTTTGGTGAGTAATTGATGGTTTGCTTGAGTTTATGCTTTCTGGTCGAGGTAGAGAAGATCACCTATTCTCAAATAAATCTTCTGTAATTTCATCAGTCGAGGCCCTGATTGTTTCAACTCAAGACGTGTGGTTCTCTATCGGGTGATGGAACAATTCTGGGTATTTTCTCCGGAATGGACATAGCCTGCTTGGCACAGCGGAGTCGCTATGCCGTGGAACCGCAGGCGGTCCTTAGGGCGCTTTATTTTTTTCATCGGTTTATTTTAATTTATTGAGATAGTATTAAATATTATATGTATATGTATTTACAATTCTGAAGTTTAATTTAATTTAATTTAATTTAATTTAATTTAATAATGAATATCGATAATAATAATAATGAAAGAAATTTAAAATTATAAATGTCGAAACTAAAGTGATTTATACATTTATTATTTTTTATAATTTTTCTTCTGTCTTTGAAATTAAATATAATAGAAAAGTAAACTTATATATGGGAATCCACTCATTTAAACACGCATAGAAAATTGCTAAACAGTTTTATTAAAATGTAAAATTTCTGAACATTCAAATATGATGTGAAAAATGCAAGTGAGCATGCGGTTAATCAGTAATCATTACGTATATAAGGATCAATTTTTTTAATAGATAAAATATTATGCGAAAAGTGAGAAATTCACACACACAAAACAATAGAAACCCTAAAAGGAAAGGCTGGGCCGTTCTTGACTTAGAGGCCCATTAAGGAATTATCAGTGTGTGAAATCCCGATCCATTCAAGAACGGCTCATTAAGGAATTATCCGTGTGTGAAATCCCGATCCATTATCTTCTTATCATCGCTCTATCAGAGAACAAAAGAGAAACTCTCTCTCTCTCTCTCTCTCTCTCTCTCTCTCTGAGGACACAAAATGCTTCCCGTGTCAATTCAAGCAGGTGTGAGCGCCACAATTAATCCCTTAACGGTACCTAATCGAAATTTCCCTCGCTACACACCCTTGAAGATCCCAATCTGTCTTGGACCAAAACCATCTTTTTCCCGTTCGCATTCGCTCGCTCTGCGTGAACTGGGAACAAGTCGAGAAGGAACAAACAATTCGAGGGTGTCAGCTTTGGCAGTCGCAATTGAAGAAGAAGAAGGAGGAAAGCCGCCAGCTGAAGATTCCACCATCCCTACCTCACCACTCAAAGAGGTCTAAATATAATCTCACAGTACTTCCTCCGTTTGTCCATTTATGCATAAATGTCATTTATGCTATGTGAATTCATGTGCGTCTTTGCTTATGTACTTAATACATGTAGACTTGTGTGGGTTGGTTGGGAGTTCAGTTTTTTTGGGGGATTTGTAATTGGTCTCTTGGTTCATTCAGAAGAAGAAAATCAAGTGAGTTGTGCTTTTGGGATTGATACTTCTGTATTTGTATGTGTTTATTGAAAGCAAATCTGCTTGCAAATGTGGTTCATTTTTTATTTTCAGAATTCTGTTGTTTTCTCAAGAAAGATTTTAGATTTTATTTCCCTTTTAAGTGATTTTTGGGCTGAAGAACTGCAGGAATTTGCACATTATTGAGCCTAGTATAGCTTGTATAATTTCTTGGCTGTGAGCTTTGGATTCTTAAAAAATATAACGTTACAGTGTGTATTGCTTCCTTTCATCTCTTACATTTTCTAAGTTACTGGAACAAACATTCTACATTTTTGTAAACTCTCATGTTCCATTGGTTCTGCAGAAGCTTGGAGTAGTTGTAAAGCCAATGGAGAAACCACGGCTCGTATTGAAATTTATTTGGATGGAAAAGAACATTGGCATTGCCCTTGATCAGAGTATACCTGGGCATGGAACAATCCCACTCAGCCCTTACTACTTTTGGCCGAGGAAAGATGCTTGGGAAGAGCTCAAGGTGTTGCTTGAAAGCAAGCCCTGGATATCCCAGAAGCAGATGATTCTCCTTCTGAATCAGGCTACAGATGTTATTAATTTGTGGCAGGCTAGTGGTGGCAATTTGTCGTAAGTTTTATAAATCTTAAGGGATTTAAGACATATTCGGTACAGTTCTGTCCCTTGCAAATGTTAGTGTTCCCTTGCAAATGTTAGTGTTCCCTCCTTGTAAGCTGTTCCAGTAGTCCTTTCTGGACCCATCACATTGCTTTTAGTCTTCTGAAAAGGCAATCTGGGTTGTATTATTCATTTTGTTGGTGTGAGTTTGTAATGGTGCTAGATGTGAGAATTTCTTTATTCCAAAAATGTGGATTCGATAATGTAATTTTAGTATTTAACATGTATCAATCTTTGAATCAGTGCTTTTTCAAGATTATATAATGGGGTTACTTTATTTTCTACACCACTGGATCTTTTGCAGACTCTTGATTTGTCTCAAATTTATGCCTTTTGTTTCGTCTCTTTGCTGGAAATATCATCTTTTCAAATTTCAATACCGAGGCCAGACTATTAGAGATCAAAAAGTTTAACATTTAAAGATATCCATTATCACGGTTGTTTAGGCAAAGAATTATCTTCTTGAATGCATATGGATACCTAAGGGTAAAAGATGTTGGATTATGGCACACTGTATGCGTTAATAAGTTTGTAGTTGATTATCTCATCAGATCCTTGTGCTGAATCATGTATTATTTTCTCTCTTAGAAGTTTTGTAATTGATTTTGCTGGGATAGATTCTTCCGTAATTCTTTAGGATATGCTTCAAAGAATTTTGAGATAGAGGAAATGGGATTTTGTTTCTATTTCAATTGCCTTTAAGGGTTGAAAGAGTACAGGCTATTCTTTGGTTGATTCTACTATACTCCCAAGTCCCTAATGTATTTGATTGCAGCATGGGCTATCCATGTTTTGCTTTTCCTCTTTTCTCTGACTACTCTATATTTTCCATAATTGTCAAAATCAATCATGTAAACATATTCAGACAGCAATGCAATCCTAAAGTAAGACTTTAAATCCAATATCGTACTAGAACGAGGTGTTAATTGACTAATCTCATTATATTTTGCTAGATTATGTATCCTTAGAGTACTGTTTTGATTAAAGTATTTTATTCGGTTGCTTTGAGGTACACATGTAACATGTTTCTGCACTTCACATATAGAGCACATCCGTTGACTGAATTTGATACTTGAGGAATGCTCGACTATTGTTAGGAACATATTTTTACCTGACTCTGATATCTTGGCACAAGGTCAGTTCAGGATATCAATCATCATTGTATCTGATTTTCTGATTCAAAAATCTCATACCTTTTATTGCTTGAGATGATGGTTGAGAGTTCTAAGTTCTAACCTTTGGTTTGTGCAACTAATTGCCATCTTAGGTTATATAATGTTGTTTGATGTCCTTGGCAACAGCATTCGCAAAATTATGGTTTCAAACATTTATATTAGGGTAGTCTTTCATCCCATGCTAGTTGGGGGTGGCTACGTGAATATTGATCCCCGTTCAGTTTTATGTCTTTATCCTGAAAAATCTTAGTTAGCCTCTCTGACTCCTGAACTTTAATTCAATGTATCAAGTACGAGTTCAAAACAAGATTTGCTGCACTTGATTAAGCATAGTGGATCTGTAAGTATTTGTAGTTGAACTTGAAAATTGATGTGAACATGCATAATTGCCTATTCAATTTTCTCTGTTCGTAAATTGATGTGAACATGCATAATTGCCTATCCAATTTTCTCTGTTCTGAAAAGAAACTAACTGCGAGACTTGTTAATTAGTTCTTTTACAAAAACTTGGGGGATGAAAGCAATCATATATGTGCTAAGCAGTAACTGAATTTTGAATACCAACTTTAGGACATCTTAGTCCCAACACTGTCGCCTTGTCCTCACTGACAAATGGGTTTTTTCTGTGTCCGTATGCTGTGATTTTAACTGCTCTACAAAATTTGAACGGCTTGTTTCCATATTCTTTGCCATGGCACCAGCATGACTGTTTTGTGGAATCGACTTTTGAGGTAAGTAGCCAAGTTTATTTCCATCATCTGCAGATCCATTGTGTTGGTGAAAATTTTGGTAATTATTTGTATGTGAGGAAGGCTGTGCGTCGGAATCCAATGGATGGTGCTTTGTCCATGGAATGATTCCATGTCCTGTATGAGCACATGAGTAAACCCTTAGCTCATTCTTGTGCTGAGGCTCTAGAGACTGTCTTCTCGTGAAGATGATGCCGCCTTCTGAATCTGAACTTGAATCAGATATTGTTCTTGCTTTGCCTGCTCTGTTGTTGCCATATTCCAGGTGAGTTTGGCTGAAGCATTCTGTTGTTTCTTCACCTTCTGATTCTGAGATGAAATTCTCAGGAGGATTGATATTTTCAATTCCTAACTTGTTTCTTAAGTTCTTGATTTCTTCTAAAGTTTTATAATCATTGACTTGGTGTTTAGGTCTCTGAGGCCTATCACCAGAAGCATTCTTCTTTCCTTGGCAATGATTTGGACCTCCATGACTATCTGAATCATTCTCATGGGAATCTTGTCTTGAGAGTTCAACAGCAGCTCCTGCTGCATAAGTTGCTGATTTTTCAGCCTCTTCTGCTGCTGTAGCTACATCTCTGTAGTCCTTCTGTGATCTAATTGATTCAGAGAATTTCAACTCCTCCAGCATATCTTGGGTGTCGTCTCTAGGATCAAGATCTTTCAAGCTAGGCAGTTCACTGGGATCCGGTTGCTTCTTATTCTGGTTGATATGCAATTTCTCCTGCTGTTATTGGGTGCAGAAATATATCATACATCTAACCTTTGTTGTGGAATAAGCTGTTTCTGACAAATAGGGCAAGATATCCTACCTTAGGAACCGAAGGAGTATCATCCTCCAGATGCAGTGTTAGGCCATTCTTAGAAGCAATTTTCATCAGCACTTTCTTTCTGGTTTCCAAGCTTGGTTGTCTTGATGATAACTTTTTTATCATCTACAAAATTCAAGATAAGAGTTACTGGAAGTTCCGGAGAAAATTCGATATTCGAACTTTCAACTCTTCACTCCTTACCTTGGGATTTACGCCACAGCTGCTGTGCGATTCAACAGCACGGGCTGCAAAATCTTTACTGAATTCTGATGAGAAAACACCACGAATTTCTTGCAGCTCTGGGAATTCTCCACATCTTGAAGATGCAAAAATTAAGCTTGACATCGCCTCCTTCAGCTCGTCCGGGAATTCCCTACACAGACATGAGCGTGCATGTAAGTTTGATATGAGTTAGTATTAGGGTGCACAAACACACACAGCTTTGCATTAGCATGAACCAATCTGAGAGTTATTGAACAAGAGAAAACTAACTTGTTCTTTTGTAGAAGGGCAACGGTCTCTAATAGAAGTTGGCAGTAGTTCTCTATCAGGACAAACACATCCAACATATTCTGCTCCTTGACCACATGCTCAACCTGTTCATACATTCGAGCAAAACCTTAGAAGCTGATATATGTATATATATACAGAGACAGAGAGAGAGAGAGAGAGAGAGAGAGACAGGAAAATCGAGTCTCGTATAATTTCGGTTATAATTACCCGAAGGATTGCACTCTGTTGGTGACCGAGGCGTAGGAGCTCGACGACGTCTGAACACGCATAGGAAAATCGAGCTCGGTGCTGGTTCCTGAGAAATGCAATCCTAGAGATGGTAAGCTTTGCAAGACTCTTGAACTTGGAAGCCCCGGAATCCCTTCCAAGAAGAGCATCCATTTTCTTACCCATGTGTTGCTCTACTAATGTTCAAATCAAACACCAGAGATTCTAGTGCAGGCTTCCTGAAGACTTGATCCTCTGTCAGGAAGATTTAGCACCTCCTCATCTTCTTATATTGTAGATTTGGTAATGATATCTCACAACATACTTGTCACCAAGTGATTGGCAAGAATCAGCCATGCTAGTTCTTAAGAATGAGTTGCAAAAGAATGGGTCAATACTACCGCAAATACTTTTGTTGATTGTTTCAATCATAGTTGGAGAGAATGGAGCGGCCTCCTTAAAGGTCAATAGGGTCTATAGGGACGTTACTACTACCTTCTAACTCTAATTACATATTTAATGTATATATTGAAGGTGGGGTATTAATTAAATCTCCATTTTTTCTATTTTTTATGTATTAAATCTTGTACTGTTTTGACTTGGTAATAGCCACAAATTCTTATTTTGGAACTCTCGTGCACAAAGTTCATATAGTGGGTGGAGTTTGAGACATAAATGATATATATTGTATTTACCTCCATATAATTTATGCAAAGCAGGGGCGATCCTGGCCTATTTGGGGCCCGGGGCGAGATTTTTTTTGGGGGCTCTCAAGGAAGGGTTGGGGGCAGCGCCCCGAAAATTTTTTTGGGGTTCGGGGCAACGCCTCGATTTTTTTTTTAACACATAGTCATAACTTTTAAACTAATAATAAAAATTCAAACAAATAAAACAACAATAAATTTTTGATAGCTGGAACCCAATTTTGGGAGGCTAGACCATCACGTTTTGAATGTCATTACATTAAAATTAAACTAGTAATTATAATATTCAGTTAAAAATATAATTACATAAAATCACATAAATAGAGACGTTGGAGGTTGGAGAGAGAGAGACAGAACAGAGATTACAGAGATGGGAGACGAGAGAAAGAGGTGAAGATGTAAATTAGAGTTTTAAAAGTGAAATTGGGCCTTGTAGTAAGTAACTTTGGACTTGAAATTGGAGGCCCAATTTTAAGTATAAAAAAGAATTTTTAGACTTGAAATTGGGGGCCCAATTTTAAGTAAAAAAATGGATCTTTGGACTTGAAATTGGGGGCCCAATTTTAACTACAAAAAATGGAAGAAAAAGTAAAGAGGAGATGTTGGATTAAAGGCTCGAACCACTGACCTCAATATCTAAAAGATCTGTTGCGCCGCTAGACCAGAAGTGAGTAATGATACAATGATTGTGAAAACTAAATTTTATACATATGTTAAAACATATTAGTATTAAAAAAAAATTTGGGACCCTCGAATTTTGGGGGCCCTGGGCGGCCGCCCCTGTCGCCCCTGCCCAGGGCCGCCTCTGATGCAAAGGTTGTTTTCAAACCTTTAAATAACACTCATGCAACTCTAAATAACATTGTTTATTTGATTTATTTTTCTTTTTTAATAAGCCGTTTTTGTACCTTGAGCTCCTTGTGAACATTGAACTCGAGATTTTGTAAGTCTATGTTGTTTGATTCTAGAGAGATTCATCAATTTTATTATCACCTAAGTGATTTCCACACTTAAGATTGTCCTTCCATATAATCTTAGTTGAAAAGTGGTTAATAACTTAATATTTTCAAAATGAGTGGCATTACTTATTGCCATCAATATTATTTTGTTGATCAACAAAAGCCCTTCAAATGAAGCCAAATTATTGGAGAAAATATCTATTGGGCCAAACTTAGGAGACTTTGGAACAATAGGAAGAGCAGAAGAAAATGGAGAAGTGTACTTTTTAGGTGTCTTAGTCATGCATTGGGATGGCAAAGAAAAAAAAAATCGATTCAGGTATAATTCGTAGGGTATTCGATCCGTTTAAAATCCGAAAATCGCTCTCATAGGATTTGAAAACGATTTTGATTTTTTTTAAAACCCGTCAAGGTTTCAGATCATTTTGGTATTTGATGCCGGGTTTAGGATATCCGAACAGATTAATAAATGATTAAGGTACCTGAACTAAAATCGGACCGACCGAAACCGTACCCATAATCATAATCAACCCGACCCGAACCTACCCTATCCTTATTACAAGTAAATTTGTGTTGTTGTTGTAGACTTTCATAGTTTATAAATATATATCGAGTATGAAATTTGGGTGTGCATAATAACATAATAAATGTCACATGAATTCATAATGAATATAATTAAATTAATTAATTAATTAAATTACAATACTAGTAAAATATATCGTACTAATATATGAATTATAAATCATACTATATAATGGTACACTACTATAATGCTAAATTATAATAGGATAATTCATACTAAATAAGACAACACAATAGAATGATAGATCTTTTTTTAATGTGAAACCTAACATATCATTCCATAATGTGAAATGTATTCGATAACACTCAATCAAGAAAAAATCGGACACACTATTGAGCATGATGTCAATGAAAAAGACTAGCATGGTTTCAATGATTCTAATTTTTTGCTTCTATGGCGTTTCCCCGCTCTCTTATATCTTTTCAAATTTTTGAAGTTTAGATATGGGGATTAAATGTAGATGGATTTTCATGTTTTCTTTTATAACTACTTTTATTGGGTCGTTGTTGTCTAAAGATTAATATGATATTATCACGTAATTCGTCTAGACATTTACATGTGATAAGTGATAACTCCTACAGTCCTACCGTTATTGAAGAAAATGCTGATATTTTATCGCTCAGTTTAGCCTTTGATGTTTATTATTTACCTTGGCCTTGTGTTGGCTGCTATGTTTTGTTTTAAGCTAGTCTCTGTTTAACTTCAAACAAGGATATGAATACTAGAGATTTTTAGTGATGAATTGAGTCATATCTCTAAACAATTATGTGTGTACTAAAAAAAATACATGTTGGCGTCTGTAGTCGTTAAGGCGATCAAGGATGGTGATCCTCCATTATCATGCTCATGCTGGTGGTTAAGGCGATCAAGGACGGCGATCCTCCATTATCATGCTGGCGTTCCTCGGTCCTTGAAGCTCGTAGAGTTCTCTCCCATTTTTTGGACTGGTGTATTGTTCATGTGCATCAACACAAAAACCAAGTGGCTCATCGTTTAGCTGTGCACTCTCCCCTTTTTCAGGTTTGGGTTAAAGAGATTCCAAGTGCTGTTACAGTTCAGGTGGACGAGGAGCACCTCTCTTGGCTTTCTAGTGTCAATATATATAATTTAATTTGATGGTCTGAGTTTTAAGTTAATCTTGGGTGCTGTCATTAGTTGTATCCCTGGTCTATATATCTCATGTTTCAGTCGCTGTTTTTTCTTCTTCTTTCTTCTGTCTTTCCTTCCCCTGTATTATTCCACTAGAATAAATTTCGAATGCTCTACAATATCAAAGGAGGGCAATACCTCCACAATATTAGTTTGTAGTCTCTTGATAATCAGTCAAGGAAAAATGAACAGCATAATGGAAACCTGAAACAAAAGGAAGAAATAAATAGCTACTTCAAAGACAGTAAAAAGTTGAGCTATACCCAAACAATCCATAACAAATCATTTATTTTCAACAAAGACAATCCAAGCTCCAAACAATAATCAAGTCCAAGAAGCATAATCCATACTCTGAATCCAAAATAACAAACTACACCAACATTGACTAGGTACATCTAGCAATTTAGTAACAGAGATCACACCATCTATTTCTTGGGAGACAACTTGTGTCTTTTATTTGATGCATATTGTTCGCTATGATCCGGTGCATCATAAACGATCCAATCATCCATCTGGACACTCCCTCCATCCCATCTAGACTGATATGTCCTCGATCGAGCATTCCTCAGATGCAGATTATAGTGAACATATGCTAACTTCTTCAAATATTGTAGTTCAATAGGATTGTTCCATGGCAAGAGCAACTTGTTTGCTAGACTCTTGTTAGTGTCATACCTTAAACCAATATCACAAGTTTGGCCTAAGATTCTTATTGCCACTCTCTGCAATTGAGGACAATGTCTTCCATATCGCGACCACCATAAAACTGTCAACCAAATTTGGACAAAAAATAATTAATGATAATTTTTTTTTGCATATGAATTGACACAATGGAAGTTTTAACTGACCTGGAGGGACAGTGTCTCTTATGTGAATAGCACAACCCTCACTGAAACCACCTTTGGCTTGTCTGTAATCCTGAAGTTGTTCAAATATCATGTGTCGAGTGATTTCATCGTCTTCCAGTTTCAAGATACAATCTGTTAGTCCATTAGCCACCTCTTCATCAGGAAAGAAATCTTTGGCGTAAAAGTAACATGGGTTTAGGTAATATCCTGCAGCATGGAGTGGGATATGGAGATACTTATTCCATATCTTGTCGATCACGTCCGATATTTCATTGTATAAAGATATCTTCTTCTCTAATTCCTTCATGATCAATGTCTTTGCTTCATCAATTGTGTCGTAAATGTAAGCAACAGAAGGTTTCTCAGGCCGATCAACAGATGAAATGACATTGATAAGTGGAATTGTTGCCTTGATGACCAATTCTGATCTGCTCCAAAAGGACTCATTTCTTACCAGATTAGTCATTCTCTTGCCTTCATTGCTTGAACCCCGAGTTGATTCAGTCCATTCAGAGGACAAAAAAAAACCCTTCAAGCTATGCTCATGGTACACAATGTTCTCCAATGTTAAGAATGGCATTGCAAACCTGATATTTGAACGCACCACAAGGCTATCAACATCAGAAAAATCCTTAAATAGGATCATAACTGCCGGATTTCCATGGATGTACTTGGTGATAAATTTGGCCTTCTCTACAATCTCTTTTACAGTCTTAATCATCAAAATCCTTTCCAACATGAGGCCAATACAGTAAGACAAGCTCATTGCCCAAGCCACAGGGATGTGCTTCCTATTAAACTCCAGGTTGAATCTATCAGTCCGAAAAGTCTCCGAATTAGCAATGACTTGTACTACATTACCTACCCCAATGGCCACAATCACTTGATCCATCAACAAGTTCAAGGCGACAGTATTACCAACCAATGATGAGATATCTTCTGAATGATGATACAAGGTGCCCTCCCTAGAATCCACCAGAAAAGTAACAAGGTGTCGACCATTCTCATTGACCCAATCATCAACAAGTATGCTGCATCCTGTGTCTGCCCAAGAATCACTTATGTTCTTGAAGTGATTCTTCATATCTTCGAACTCACCTTCAAGGATTGAACCTCTCAGTTCTTGGAGATTCGGCATGTCATACTCCAGCGGGCCTTCTTTGAACGTGGCACCGATAATTCTCCCAAAGCTAGGAGAATTGACAACATCAAAATCAACTCCAGTTTCGTAAATAAATCTTCCAATGCATCTACTGGCTTCAGCTTGAGACCACGATGTCGTTGCAATTATGTTACTTGCACTACCAGAAACAGGAACAAGTGAAGGCCTTCTCTCATTCGCTTTGTCCCAAAAGAGTTTCCTGATGGTTTCAGGAACTAGCGTGCAAGGTTTTATGTCACCTCTCACTCCTCCTAAATGGCTCTGGAGACTGTTGAAGCTACTCAACACCTTTGCACAGTATTTGCACTGAACCTTTTTTGCTTGTTCATCTACTATGATGCCATGGTCACGAGCATCGATCGAGATATCAGTTCCTGCCATATTCCAACGGTAGTGCTCGCCTGCTGAGTCACAAGACATGGTGATCAATATACAACATACAGGGTCAAGAGGACCTCTTGCTGTCGTAAAAGCACTACAGAACTCTGCAATTATTATTGGTTTAAAACACTATGAAATTTATCTTTTATGTGGATCCCACAGAACTTCAAAAAATTTGTTCAATACAATTGAAAGGATAAAAAGTGTACTACAAAATATACGCTTGTTGTAACTACAGCTCCCCTCATCCGGACAGGCTTCATCCCCCAACATATATACACAACCACAATAAATTTTATAATTACGAAAGGGGAAAATACATCTAGGGTATTAATCACTAACATAATTGATTAATCAAGATAAAACACAGATCAATCATGGACATGCATTACTAGAAATTAAGAAGAAAGACGGCAAAAATCAAAAATCAAATCTAGAAACAACATATAAACCTATGATTGATATTATCCATGTACCTCAAATAAATGATGCTAAAAATTCGATAGAATTGAATGGTGGCTTTTCTTTACAAACGGTAAATAGGACTCGAGAATTTTTAGCAGAGCGAAGCCGTCTTCACCCTTTCTTCTGATTGAATCGGAGACCTAATACAACACCAATAGAGAATATAACGTTTTACAGAAAGTTTTTCAATGTTATGATCGCCTTTTAAATTTTCCCACTTAAGGCCTCACCTACTCTTTTTGTTTGTTCAGAATCAAATCTCGCAATATGACACGTGACTTTCATGCATTTTTACTGTTCTACATAATAATCCGGCTGACGAGCCACTTTTGGAAAAACAATTAAACACTTATATGTCAAATATAGATAATTTGATTAATTCACGTCATATCCGGGGCTCATATTTCCTCGATAATTTATGTAATATACACGAATTTTAATGTTGTTTGGTTATAAGTATAATTGTTGTGAAAGCCAATGGTATTTATGTTGATTACTAAAAATTAATCCAAGAAGTTGTTACCATAATAGCATTGAGAATTCGCTGCAGAAACTCGTAAAAATTGTTTAAGATGTTTAGTATGATAAATTTTTATTTCTAAAGGTTCAAAATAGACATTTTAGAAAAGTGACTATTTATAAAGTTACAAACTAGTTTAGTAAAATGTATTATAAATCATCACTGTTTTCTTTTTTAAATTCTTAATTTCGATTTTGAAGGAGCGAGGAATCAAAACTTACACGTTTTAGAAGAGTAAGAAACCGATGGCTCCAAGACTACAAGAGCTTCAGAGTTATAAATCATTATTTCTATGATCATCTGGTATGAAGTATTTGCAATAATGATAATCATATGCATTTATGCATTTTTACGTCATATGTTAAACTTCGAGTTTATTAAAAAGAACATAGTGACGAGGCTTTTGGATAATTATGTGTGGAACGTAAATAAACTAAATTGACATGTAATGTATGTTCAACTATATTTTATGTCCAACAATTACAAGTATGAGTAAAAGAAAGGACTGATATTTTAAAACAGAGTTTTATTGAGGCACCAAGCTGGCGCAAACCAGAACTTAGTAACCTACAAAGTGCCTAAACTTATAGACTCAACTCAAGAACTTCAGCAACACTCAATTTGAATATACTCTTTTGCTTACCAAAAACTTCCCCTTCTGTAACAATGTACTCGAAGATGTGATCTAATTGCTGGAACACGAATATACTGATCACTCAAAATAACATCCTCTCACTCAAATAATATTATAGAAACATAATTATCACTTGAGTAGATCTGCAACTACTGGTTGTGTGACATCAATGAATCACATAATCTCCCATTTGAAAACTTCGAAAAATTAAATTACCAAAACCATATCAATCATCAAGAATCACAAAAGCATTTAACAATCATCGTAAGGACCATAAAATAAACAAAATAATAATAATAATTGAGGAGATATAAAACCTTAGCTTCTTATACCCTAAACAATCCTAAATTTGTACACAAAATTAAATAAAAAATAGAAGTCAAAGTATGTCATTGATCAAACCTGGATGATAGAGAAGCACAAATAAATTTTTGGTGAATTGCTGATCTGATTCTTGATAGTCTCCATGAATATGCACCCGCAGAAGCAGGAACAAAGTAAAACCCTTCTCTCATTCACTTCGTTCCAAAAGAGTTTGCTGATGTTTTCAGGAACTTGTATGAAAGGTTTTACGTATCCTCTCACTCCTCTTAAATGGCTCCGGAGATTGTTGAAGCTACTCACTACCTTTGCACAGTAGTTGCACTGAACCCTCTTCTTTTGTTTATCAACTATGATGCCATAGGCATTGATCAAGATATCATTTCCTTCCATATTGCAAGGGTAGTGGTTGCCTGAAAAGTGCAAAGTCACAAGAAATGTCGATCAATTATACAACACGAAGGGTCAAGGGGGCCTGTCGTGCATATACAACATGCAGAACAAGGGGTCCTGTGAAGGCAAAAGAACTACAGGGCCCTGTAATTACATTCATTGGTTTAAAACACTACAACTCCCACTTTATGTGGACCTCAGAAAAATTCAAAAAATTTGATCAATAAAAAGGTTAAAAAGTCCACTAGACACTGTAGTTTTGTAGTCACTACAGCTCCCCTCGTCCCAATATATATGCATAAGCACATTAATAGTCAAGGTTTCTTGTATTTGGTTTTTGTGTTTTCTTTTCCATGAAAAAAATGCTAAAATGTGTTAAGTCTTCGTTTTCTTAATTGTTTTCTCAAAAAATAGATTACGAAAAAAGGAAATTATTTTACATTTTCATTTTCACATTTTTTTTTATAAAAAATAGGTAGAAGCCAGCTTCAAGATGAGGGTACTGGCTGTGTGTAAAGCTAGGACTGTCTCATCCCGGGCTGGGTTTCGGAGCACCCCACAGCCCCGCTGCGGGCAAAACAAGTTCCTACATCATACCAAAGTATATTTTCATGCATTTTAAAGAAACTAAAACGAAAAAAAAAAAGTTCAGAAAATGAAGGCACAAAAATATTTTCCAAACCAATCTAGTTTAATGTACTAGATTAATATATGGCTAAATCAAATTTTAAAAATGACTGAGGTGCCGTGTAAGTTGTATGCATATTAAGGATAGTAAATTGTAAGCATATAGGATTTTATTATTCTTTTTACAACTTGTACACTTTGACTTTCTCAACCAACTTTAAAGAGTACTCAAACAAAACGATTCAATTGGGACTAACAAAGTCTATAACAACAGACAAAAAAGCACTGTTCCATGATCGCTCAATGTACTAGTTTGTTGAAGCAAATGACTGTAGCAGTGATACAGAAACAACCATCAATTAATTAGATTAGTTTTCCTACTAAAATGATTGTAAAGCCAAACATTCAAACATAAAAGTAGTGTATCTAAACCTCAAAATTGGCATGGTGTGTATCATTAAGTATATTTTTTTGTCCAAAATAACAAGTGAATACGAGTTTTAACTTTTAAGAGATAAATGTCCCACAACGTCTAATTTGGATGAATTGCACGCGCAAATATGTGGTAGCCTCTCCTCTTTCTACTAGGTCATATCAGGGGGAGTGTATGGATCACTATAAGCCAAATTTAACACAAGTAAAACAAATTATTCTTATTTCTTAAATAGAAATATTTTATTGAAGCACCAAGCTGGAGCAAAGCAGAGGTACACAGTGGCTAAACTTTTAGACTTAAGAACATTGTTAAGAGGGAGGTACACCAAAGTTTAAAGAACAACTGAATTCCGCTGTCTATGAAGCAAACAACCTATTAATTATTAATTATTTATAGATAACATCACTATAATTATTGATCTTCCTTATGCACATATCTTACATTATTTCCCTTTCTATAGCAAATGTATTCGTATACATGATCTAGTTGCTAGAACAACAGTACACTGATTACTCAAATTACTAACCTTTCACAGCATATTTCACTCTAATCTCTCACGTTAGTAAATATTTTATAGAAACATGATTCCCACTTAATTATCTTGGAATATAATTCTCACTAACGTGATAGAAAGGAAACATGACTCCATAGCAATTATGAGTGAGCGCTCAATAATCCAATTAGAAAATAAGATCCAATGAGTCTATTCTTAATGTGGTGCTCAGCCACAATTTTAAACTTCGAAAAATTAAAGCCATTAAATTAACAGAACAGGATTAATCATTAGTTGCAAAACACTTAAGGCTCCGTTACTACTACTTCTACAGAAGGGTACTTAGTAATACAGTGCATTCAGGGCTGTGTGGCAGTCTGTGCGACTGTACTGTTTTGATGAAATGCTCCACCATATGTACACGTGGGGGATTCTTTAAACGGGTTCGGAGAGATTCAGGGTGGAAATTCGGTTTGGGAAGAAGAAAACATAAAAGCTGGAGCAAATTTTGTCAGGGTTGCGTAAAGAAAACACCTTTAATTTCTTATTATTTTTTTTTGGGTTGCCAAATGTCGAATCCGTCTTTGCATTGATCTTTCTTACTCATTTTAGCAATCACTTCAGAAAAAATCCATGGAAGATATTCAAAACTCCATTCCATTGTTGAGTTGCCTTTACCTAAATGTCTTAGAAGAACAAGAGTAGATCTGAAGCTACCGCTTATACGACATAAATGGATCACATAATATATTTTTCTTGATTAAGAGTTCAACCACTTCAAAGTTTGAAAAATTAAATCCAACAAAACCAGATCAATACCAACAAAAACAGATCAATCATCAAGAATGGCATAAGCATGAACCAAAATAAAACCATCGGTTCTTATACTTGCAAAGTCATAGATTTTTAAACCAAAATCAAATAAAAATATGGACGTCAAAAGTATGTCATTAATCAAACCTAGACAACAAAACCAGATCAATACCTTCATCGTCCTCGATCACTCTTTTCATCGTGTAAGACTGAATACTGAAAAAGCGGAGATCGACTGTTGAAGGAGGCCTCCCACTATTTTTTTCCCTATCTCTCCGCTTCTCCATTTTTTGTGCTACTATTGACTGTTTCTTATAATAATAAATTTAAGAAAAAAGAAAATAATAAGAATTGATTGTTACCCTATCATCAAATTTTAATTTACTTATTTGAGCCTAATAATTAATTTATTTTTTGAATGAGGAGAAATGGTGAGCCTCCAATTCGAAATCGAGATTAGATACGATTTTACTCGTCAATTGAACTACTTAATATTCTTTATTTGATCCTAGCATTAAACATTTTGTTTGTTTTATTACATTAATCATCATCGAGGTGTTTTATTAACTAATAAAATGTTATTATAATTAATCTTTTAGTGACTGATTTTTATAACAAAATCTATTGATTCCTATACCTAATATATTACACAAATAAATTGTGAGACGTTAGAAATTGGCTTGGTTTTGCTAACAAATCAAATAGTCAAGAAGTGACTTGTCGACCATGCTTTAGTGATCTATAATTTACAAGGAGAAAACGTGAGTTAAGGTGTCTCAAGGTGATTCTTCGAGTAAGATGCTCCAACGTCTAAGTTAGTTGAAGGTTTTTTTAGGGATAAAATATACCCAATACCGAGCTCACATTTACAGGAATAAAAAATTCACAATTTATAATTGTTTAACTGACTTGGAGGCTCTCTTTCATATGAGTCTGAGTGAGATCTTTAGAATTGATTTTTATGAGGATTTCTAGAGTTTAGGTACTAAATCGTATCACAATATCTAAAAGTTTATGACTTCAAGCACCATTAATATTCTAACATATTAACGGTACCATGGTAGTCTGAGCTACTAAACTCTAAATCTATATCTAAAACTCAAGGGCCTTAAAACCATTAATTTACTAGCTTATTAATCTTTTACTAATTACCATCTTTGTATGTTGGGAGAAATATCATATTAGCCCTTGAACTTTCGTTTTTGGGCCAATTTGGTCCCTCAAATTTTTTGTAAGCCAAAAAAACATTCCCATTTTTTAATATGGGTCATGTTAGCCCTTGGGGCCAAAATATGCAAAAAAAACATTGACCTGACCATTAGTGTCCTGACATGGTTTTGACCAATAAAAAAATGGTTTTGACCAATAAAAAAAAGACATGTGTCCTGATTTTACATTTGATTTTAAAATATCTAAAATTAATGATTAATGGGTCTCCTTCTCCGAGACAACCTTGTATATCTGGTTGCCATCATTGCATGTGTCGACCATCCATTTTTGTTGGTCTTATAGAACGAAAACTATCAAGAAAAGTCACAGAACATACCAACGAAGCAACTGCTACCTATCTTGTCTGTTTTATTCAATTGAGATAAGTTGTCGATCTTTGTCAATGAAAGTTGTGGCTGTGATTGTGTCTTCATTTAATCGCAACAGCCAAGTTCTAGCTCCATAGACAATTCATTTTAAGCCCCACTCTTCGTTATTCGAAGGTACCGTAGACTGCTTAATTACTTCAACAACAATGTGCTATGTCGGAGATCGTCGAATTCAATCAACCTTTGCCAGATATTCACTTATTTGATTGTTGGATTCCTCTTTTTCTCCCTTTCTCCTTTTGTGTATGTTGCTGATTCTTTGTGGTTCTTGATGGGTTACGTCAGCTCGGAGCAAGTAGTGTCAATGACCCCTGCAATCAACCACTCCGACAGGTTTCTTAGACGGGTCGTGTTGGAGTGTGAGAATGAGAAGGGGAGCTTCATAAAGAAGGAAGTTGGTGGCGATTTGGAAAACCTGTAAAAGCAAGTGGCCATTGAATGGTCGAAATTGCTTGTCGCCGTCACAGGTGAAGGGATTGGGGATTGGGTGCACATAAACAATTTAGGTTTTCATTTTAATGTTTTTCTTTATTAAAATCCAAATCATCTTTTACATTGTTTTTTTTTAAAATTATGTAAAAATATCATATCAGTGCCATTAACGGTCATATCATTGATTTTTGACAGAAGGGCTAACGTGACCTATATTAAAAAATTGGAGGGTTTCTTTGGCCAAAAAAAGGGTTGAGGAACAAAAGTTCAGGAGCTATCATGATACTTTTTCTTATATGTTTCCCTAAAATTTAAATCTAAAATTTTTAAATCCTAAAATATGTTCCTCTATTGGTATAGCTAAACTAAATAGTTTTAAAAAATATGACTAATAAATTCAAAATTTTAGTAAAAATAAAAATAAAAACAAAAAACGTAGTAAGTATTTGTACAAGTCCGTGACTTTTGTGTGATATCCTGGCTATCTCGAGTGTCTTCCTTTACTCGCGCGTGTAATTTGCTCTTTTGTGACGGATACATCCTGATTGGCATTGGATTGATAGTTAGGTGTGAAATTTCTGGCACGTAGTGGTTGGTCCCTATTTTGTGTTTGTGTTTGTGTTTGTGTTTTTAGGGTCTTTGATTCGAATCCTGTGGCCGTAATTTCTCGTTGATATTTATCTTCTATGACAATTTTTGTTTTTTTATCGCTGATAGGATTGGATATTATCAATTCGTCAAAGATTTTTTCCAATTCTGACAAAAAACACTTCAATGTTCAAACCCATCAAGATGTGCTAGTATGTTGACACAAATAAACACTTCAAAATGTCAAAATGGCCAGAAAATATGTCCATGCTCCATATCCGCGCAGTAGGGAAATGCTAAAGGTACATAATAATCGGTATCCATAATGTACATAGTCTACGTGGCATGCTGATTGTGCATGCCAGCTAGACATTTTGGGAGACCAATTTTTTTGTCTTCTTGTGAATTACCCTAGTTCCCGCCTACTCACGTTGATATTCCCGCTTCTATTTTTGTTTGTCTTAACTCACCAATTTTTCTCCCCTAGTTAGTGTCATATCAACTGTTTGAAGTATCATTTTTCATTTGTTTTCATATTTGAGCTTCAAGTGGTTTAACAAATGGCAGGAATGGAAGGATTTGTAGTTGAATCAGAGTCGTCGTTGTCAAGGTGTGTATATGGGGTGTCGATCGATGATTTCTGGATGGTTTCATGAATTTTTTGTGTTCTTATTTGTGTTATTAGCTTAAAGTTTTTATCTTGATATTCTTCAATATGTCTTGAGTTTCGATTTGTTATAGCTGTTCGAATATTAAGGTGGGATTTCATGGGTTTTTGTTTTTGCTGTGAGGGAATTGATTCTTCATTTATGTTGTCTGAACACTTGATAGGGTTTATTCAATTAATGACAATGCATTTGTTTGTGTTTAAGTAATTAAATGTCGCAATGTAATTAATTTCGTCAGGGGAAGCATTTCGTCATGATTTTACTTTCAGTTAAATTGAGGTTGTACTCCAAGGTAGCAGTAACTCTGTGTTTGCAATTTATATTTTTTTCTATGGTACAAATGTTTTTTCCAGATCTTTATGACATTGTGTTTTGTCATTTATTTGTCATTTATTTCTATGCGACATTACATTTGTTTAACAAATTTGAATAATTTATTCCATTGCATTTAATTATTTTCCAGAGCTTTATGGCATTGTGTTCTGTAACTGAATAATTTATTCCATTGAATTCATGTATTTTCCAGAGCCTTATGGCATTGTGTTTTGTCACTGAATAATTTAATCCATTGCATTCATGTATTTTCCAGAGCCTAATGGCATTGTGTTTTGTCACTAACTAATTTATACCATTGCATTATTTATTTTTGTAGGCTTATTGGGTGGGTGATAATCCTTTGTGGTTTGTGGTTTTTGCTACTAATAATGTTTTCCCTTTTTTTTATAGGGGGACAATGTTGAATCTAATAGAGCCAGTTGAGAGTATATATGAGGTTGAGGTGGAGGAACCTGTTGGATCTAATGTGCCAACTGCTGGGATGTTATTTGACTCAGTTGATGAAATGTTCACTTTTTATAAAGAGTATGGAGTTGCGAATGGTTTTTCTGTGAAGAAGAGGTCAATCACTAAGGATGCAAGTGGGATTCCCAAATATTTGTTATTCACATGTGGGAGGTCGGATAAATATCATAGTCGTTCAAAAATTCCGGTCAATCACCGTGCACATTCAAAGAACGAGTGCAAAGCTAGGTTGGCTGCACGACTATCAGCTGAAGGGAAGTGGGAGATCACTATGTTTGATGATGACCATAACCACAATCTGAGTCCTAGTCAATCAAGATTTTTCAAATGTAATAGGGAGATAAGCCCATATGTGAAGAGACAATTGAAAATTAATGACATGGCTGGAATTAGGCCGAACAAGAGTCACAGCTCATTTGTCATTGAAGCTGGAGGGCATGAGGAGCTGCCTTTTATTGAGATGGATACTAGAAATGTCATCGCGAAAACGAGAGGAATACGTCTAGGAGTTGGCGATGCTGATGCGATGCAAAGATATTTCCTCCGAATGCAGTCTAATAATGACGGGTTCTTTTCTCTTATTGATTGGGATGATGAGGGCCGGCTCAGGAATGTTTTTTGGGCAGATCCTCGAAGTAGGGCAGCATATGAAGAGTTTGGTGATGTAGTCACGTTTGATACGACTTATTTGACAAACAAATATGACATGCCTTTTGCTCCCTTTGTGGGTGTCAACCAACATGGTCATTCAATTCTTCTTGGATGTGGACTAATATCAAGTGAGGACACAAATACTTTTGTGTGGCTCTTCAGCACGTGGTTGAGTTGTATGGGTGGTGTCCCTCCTCCGGGAATAATTATTGACCAAGATATGACAATGAAGAATGCTATTGAGATTGTTTTTCCTAATACAAGGCATAGATGGTGTTTGTGGCATATAATGAAGAAAGTGCCTGAGAAGCTTGGATCTCACAGAGAATATGAAGGTATTACTCGTTTGTTGGGTGCGGCTGTTTATGATTCACAAAGTATTGATGATTTCGAAGGTACTGACATTTATTCCTTAGAAAGTGTATTGTTGCATCGCATTTTATTATTACAGTGCAACATAATCCATTTCATAATATATTTGACCCGTGTCATAAGCCATTCGATTTTTTTGGTCTGCAATGTGTTTTTGCATTGATGTTTTAACATAGACATTGCATTATATTATTGCATTGCATTTTCATAATAACACTACATTATCCTGTTGCATTGCTATTTTTGCGTAAACATTGAAACATAATGCATTTCATAACATATTAGACCTCTGTCATAACCCATTGCATTTTATGTGGGTCTGCATTGTCTAATTCCATTGATATTTTATACCTGAACATTGGATTACACATTGCGTATCTTGTTGCATTGCTATTTATCCTATTGCATTGTGATCGTTAGAAACTGAATTGCATTTCCTCATCATCCTCAATTTGTAGACAAATATTTTTTTTTTAATATGAAACTCTCCTGTCAATTTCTAGAGACTTGGAGGATGATGATTTATCTACATGGCTTGGAGGGAAATGTTTGGCTTTCTTATTTGTATTCGAAGAAGGAGATGTGGGTTCCGATCTTTGTTAAAAGACATTTTTGGGCTGGAATGTCCACCACTGGTCGGAGCGAGAGCATGAATGCTTTTTTTGATGGATATGTTAACTCGAAGACAACATTAAAGCAATTTGTGGAGCAGTATGATAATGCATTGCGGAAGAAGATAGAGAAAGAGAGGTTGGCTGACTTTGAGTCTTTTAACAAAGAAATATCTTGTGCAACTATTTACGAAATGGAGAAGCAGATTCAAAAAGTTTACACTGTCCGAAAGTTCATTGAATTCCAAAAAGAGCTGATTGGGATGATGTATTGCGGTATTAGATCCATTGAGAAGCTCCCGTATCATTCGCGATATTATGTTAATGAAGATGTGGTTTATGGAGAAGGTGAGAGGAAGAAAGTTATGTTCCAAGTTCTGTACGATGGTCTAGAAGTTAATTGTACTTGTTTGGGATTTGAGTTCAAGGGGATTTTATGCAGGCATGCATTGACTGTGCTTATAGCTAATGATGAGTACACATTGCCGTTAATGTATGTTTGTAGGCGATGGAGGAAGGACATTAGGAGATGCCACTCACGTGTGAAGGTCAATTATGTCGGGTGGTCCACGACAATTGAACAACAAAGGTATGATAATATGTGCAAATCTTTTCACCATTATGCTGATTTGGCAGCTGAAAATGAGGGACAATATGCGGATGTCATGAAATGGATGGAGGAGCGTAAAAGGAATTTCATTTCAGTTGGGGTTACACATTCGATGCAACGAACATCAAATTCTAATGACCCAAAACCTAAAAGAGGCAAGGGACGCCCACCCAGTGTCATGAAAAAAAAGATATGGGGAGGGAAAAGACGCAAGGGCAGTAGTAGCACAACAGGAGCATCAACTCAAGCACACGAGGATGAGCAGATACCCTGAATTTAGTGTTCTGTGTTTGTTATTTGGTTAATGTTATGATATTTGGTTAATGTTATGATATGTAAGTTATTTTTATGAGAACTGGGATGGAGGATATGATTTTTATTGTTTTGTTTTAATGAGTTTAATGTTTTGAACGAATCGTATTCGAATTATTTTTTGATGTTTTTTTAAGTATTGCGTGTTAAGTTCATCTTTATTACATTAGACAGTGTTTTTTTTTTAATAATGGTAATTTTGTAATTGCATTGCATTAGTTGCATAATGCATTTAACTAAAAAACATTGTAGTTTGCTAATACATTTAAATAAAAACCAATGCATTATGTATCTTAATCCATTGTAGTCGGCTAACTAACAAGGGCATTTTGTCAGTGCATTGTAGTTTGCATAACGCATCTTAATCCATTGTAGTCCGCCAATACATTTAACTAAAATCCATTGCAATGTCAATGTAGGCATTAACATATTGAATTGCAATTCTTTACTAACAAGGGCATTTGTCAGTGCACTGTTATTGGTTACTAATTTAAATTTAGTTACTTTAGTCATACTTAGGTACTATCATTTCGGTCACTATTATTTGTAAAATGTATTAATTATTATTAACACTACTGGTCATAATACATTACATGATTATCAGTTTATGCAGCTTGATAATTTATTGCAATCATTGAAAGATAAGAAACAAATAATCATATGAAATTAACATGTTAGTTTAAACATTAAAAACTGTCCAAGTTTAGGTTAATTGGTCCAACAAAAGAGCACAACTTTTTAATTACAAGCTAATATCAACATTTGATATTCCACCCCCGTTTTGGATCGTTCAAGAAACTGTGAATCATATTAGCTCGAAACTAAAGAAGTTCATCCCTTTGAAGCTTTTTTGGTATTTTTCGATTTCTGAAAATCGAGTCCATGATGTATATGCATATTATGCCACAGTCAACCCTGTAAACAATGCAATGTCCTGATGTAGTTAGTCCCATTGTACATCCAATAAACATTGGGAAATTATAATGTAAAACTCACGATGCATCAGATTGTTGGGGTGTGTCCCAAACTGTCGAAAGTGGTGGTTTGATGTGTTGACTAGGATCCAGTATGTCAAAAATGCTGTCATAGTAAGTCACCTATGTCACAAAAACAATTAGACAGGATGTTAGTTTTCAATGATATGTTTTGGAAAAGTAGAGGTGCAATGATATTTGTAGTACCATTTTTTCAGCATCTCTAAAATACGGATCTGTTGTCTTCCTGCTTCTCGGAAGTATGGAATTGTAGTGTAGCCACTTCTCGTCCTCACTGTCTAGAACTAATATTGTCCAGTGGTTTGGGGAAACATGGTTTCCAGCAGAAAGTAAAGGGAATATGGTGTATCGAAATTTTCCAGCACTGGCACGAAGCTTCTCCGTCAAGTGTTTTTCAATGAGGTCAGCTCTGTTCATATTCAGGATTGTCATACATGAACTCGTTACCGCAAATGAAGTCGCATTTTCATTGCACTGTACTGGTTGGGGGCTCACATGACTATGAATTCCGGTAAGGTACTCGGCATATGAGTCAATGAGCTGAAAAATTTTAAACACAGTATGAATTTCACAACTTTTTATTCATAATGGGATTTTAAAAGGAATGAAATCGAGATTGTTAATAAAAAAAATTCACCTTGTTTGAAACCATGTCACAGTTAAGTAAATGTACTATGTCTGACCACATCAAAAATTCATCTCCAAGCCATACCATTACACTGCGCCATCTCTCAGGTAATTAGCATTTATCATAATGAAAATAATGAATTTATCATAATAAAAACATTGAATACGGAAACAATGTAATAATACGACACTGTTATAAAACCATTCAATGTTTATAAACCATTTAATGTTATAAAATTAATAAAACCATTCAATGTTATAAACTATAATCCGGCATATTCAAATATTTTACTTAGGTCCCACTTTTTAAGATAAACTAAAATTCTCAGTTCACTAAAACATTACAACATAACAACATTGAATACAAAAACAATGTAATAATATATTACAGTTTACTACATTGTCATAAACAACAATGCAACTATTACAAACAAAAATTACTAAAACCATTTAATGTTATAAACTATAATACGGCATATTCAAATATTTCACTTAGGTCCCAATTTTTAAGACAATATAAAATGCACAATGTACTAAATATTTGAGCATAACAATCAGTACTTTTAATATGACAATGTATATTCAAAGAGGTGTTACTTACTTGTTTTTCCCCTGTTTCGCAATATCAGTCAATTTATTTTTCACCTTCGGTGTCAGGTACTTGTATGTCTCTGACTTTGTTGGGACTCCTAATGGCTTCTCTTTGCGCTCCACCACTTGATATGACTCCAAATCACAAACTTCAAAGTCTTCATCGTCAACAACGTTCTTACCCTTATTTTGGGTTTTCTGATTCTTCTTCCTATCATACACAAAGATTGAGTCACACTTTGGCACCCTGATTTTGTTTTTCACTCTTCTGACCATGGAGGGTGTCTCTCTTTTTCTCTTTAGTGTCTCCTTGTTCACATCGCAAGTGACAACTGGGTCCGGGGTGTCTTTATTTTGAATCGCTACATCAGTTATTTTTTGTGCCTGAACTGCTATTGGAACAACATCAGTACCTGGCATCACATTGTTCTTCGACTCAAACAATGTCATTATGTCTGCTGTCTCTGATTTGAGCTGATTCAACTCCGCTCTCAACCCGGCGTTTTCCTTTTCAAGCTGCTCATTTTCTAGATTGACTTCAACCAAATTGGCATTTATACTATCCAGCTCAACAATTTTGCTATTTAATGTATTACTCATCTGATTCATGTCATGTTGTAGTTTCTCTTTCTCTTTTATTTGCACTGCAATCTCAATTTGCAACTGTTCAATCTCCAGGTTCGCTGCATCACTTTCTTGCTCTAGGGTTTTAATTTTAAGCAGCACATCAGTCTGAGGAGTTTCTATGGGGTATTGTTGTTCATGCATGGGTGGTGAAACTGCCTCTTCGAACTCAACATACAAACGGCGTCGCGGTGACACATGATCTGGTTCTGGATTGGAAGTCTCATCATTATTTTTATCCAAACTTATGATCAGCGATGCACCATTGCTACGGTTTAGACCATTCTGATATGGGGTTGAGATTTGATGTTGTATATTCAAGGCCTTGCATTCTGCTTCTGTCATGGACAATTCATCTTCAACCACATTGCAGGCCTGCACAATTTAAATGTACTAACAAATGTAAGAATTCAAATAAGGACAAGTTAATAGTTAAATCTTGTATTCCACAAACTTCATATAACCACAATGTAATCCTATATAAACATAATGCACCAAACTACATTAATGGCAATGTAATCCTTACATGGTTTTAAACAATGTAAATTTGCAATAACCAATCATGAAAAAACAACATATAACTCATTTCAACAAATTTGGCCAATTTTTTTAACAATGTAATAAGAAACATTTGATCTAAATACCTGTTTCCCTTTCATTGTGTCAATGTATTTCGTCTTGAAGTCCTTTGGCCCTCCACTGATGTCCCATTTTAGGAATCTCGGAAATTTTCCAATATTCAGTGGCGCAAATATTTTTGTCCTCTCGCAAAACCAGTACTGCATTATTAAACTGCTATATGAGTACCTTCTATTGAAATGTAATGTTACATCATTTTGAAAAAAGTACAAGCATTACCGATAACACTGTCACACATCCAGTCACCTTTCGCGGATCTTTGTAATTTTTCTTTATCGAGTCTAGTAGGTGCTCGGTGATGGCCTTAGACCAGTTGTATTCTCTGACATTATCCAAGTCGTAGATGTAATTAATAAATGACCACGGAATGTTGTCAGCTCTGGTTGAGAAAAACAAGGTCATGCAAGTGTATAACATGAGCAGCCGAGCAACATCATCTGCATCTTCATCTTTTGTACCAGCGGCAGCTTTTTGCAGTGCATTCTTTATGTTCGTGGATTTCATTTGTGTCGTCCCCTCCGAAAATCGTGACTTAACGAGTTCATTACCACTTGACTTTGTCATTCTTCCGATTTTTATATCCACACTGCCAGAAACCACCCCAAAAATGAGCGCTATATCGGTCTCATTTAGTCTCAACTTCTTCTCCCCTATAATGAAGCAACCCGTGCGTCCATCATAAGATCTAATGATGTCACATATGAAGTTCTCATTCTTTTTTGTCTTCATGTCTTTGTGATCTTCATTAATCAAATTCTCCCATAACATACAAAATGGAGTTTTCTTAAAACATTCCTTATGTTTCTCTGTCAAGCTCAGACTTTTTAACACAGTCTTGATAGCTCCCAAATTAGATTTGAATTGCATTTCGTTCGGCTTCTTCCCCACCTTTTTTGGCGACTTATGTTTATTCTTCGATGAAGATCTTGTACGCTTTTTAGATCGAGTAGTACTGCCTTTTGCCATCTGCAATTATGGTTTTCAACATGAAAAATTTTACTAACATAACAATAAAAAGTTATCCAATGTAGCATTCATTATTACATTGCACAATCAACTACCGGCTACTCATTTTCCTAACAAAAAACAGTAAAACATCACAATGTAATAATGATAATCATAATGTAGCAACCCCAGAATAAACACAATGTCATCATAAAAAAATAACAATGTCCATGCCTAGTGTATTAAACTATTAATCTCGCTTCAAAATCAAAATTTCCTAAAAATTCAACCCATTCAAACCCAAATCCATCAAGCAAGTATATGCACAATGTAAATATATACATCTAAAGCCCTGGAGATCTATTATAAAAATCACCTTCAAATAAAAATTATACTTAATTTTTTAACCAACAAATACAATGTAACATCATAAAACACAATGTTGTAAACCATAATAAACAGATTGCCTTTCTCAAAAACCACCATATCTATACACATGTGTACTATCTTCGTATATAAAAACAACATATAATTAAAATCAACACACGGCTACCCAAATCCATCTACAATGAAACTACTGAATGTACATTGAGACATTTATATGTTTTTACTACTTCAAAAGAAGCACAATGTAATCAACATCTCAATTAGCAAAGTAAAATCAACCAAAAGAAATTCTCAAAGTCCCCATTTTAACAAGCCATTCACATTGAATAAAAACACACAATGGAGTACTCAATTAAGTGTTATAACGAACATCCTCTTTTTTAAAGACATTAGAGTGCATCACAACTAACATAGTCGTAAAACATTCAATGTAATATCAAAAACAAAATGTAATATCAAAAAACACAATGCCTTAACCCATAATAAAGACAATGCCTTCCTCAAAAACCACCATGTTTATAGACCTGTGTAATATCTCTCGTATAGAATACCAACAGATAATAAAAACCAACCCAACGTTGCCCACATCCATCTAGAACGAAACTAAACAATGTAGATTGAGATATCGGTATGTTTTTACTACTTCAAAACAAGCACAATGTAATCAAACTCTCATTTAACAAACTCAAATAAACCCAAAGAAATTCTCCAACTCCCCAATTTAGCAAGCCCTGTACATTCAATGTAAATCAAACAATGGAGTAATCATTCAAATGTTATAACCAACACAATGTTTTAAAGACATTACATTGCATAAGAATAAGAATAAACATTATCTTAAAACATTCAATGTAATGAGGGCTGCCATACAACATCACTCGACTCAATATTTTAGCTATTAAACCAAGACACTGATTTTTCCATTATCAAACTGGAAAATACAGAAGTAAAAGAAACCCACCACAATAACTGTCCTTACAGAAACATTACAAGAACCAAGAAAATGATAACGAAACACAACAGAGCTTAATACATTAGAGCTTAATACATTATACCTGTCATGCGATTCCACCTGAACTGACGCAGTCTCCCACTAGAACGCGATTAATTTGTTTTCGCCCAGAATAGCAATCGCTGTCGGAGAAAGAATCCGTCTAATGGAAAAGATTTTCAGAAGCTTTCGAAATGTGCTTTTACAGTGCAATGTTCTTCTTCTTACAATTTTGAAGCTGAGTTCCTCTTTTGTTGGAAAATGTGCCGGTAACTCTAGTTACCGTACCATGGTTGAAATTGTAATAATTACCATCTTTTGAAACTTTGAAAGTTCAAAGTTTAAAAACTCAAGCCATGTTGCCAACGTGGACTGCCATGTGTATTATGTAGATTATGGATACGTAATCCTATGTATGACTAGTATTACCGCATGCAGTATGCCTAAAATTGATGGATAGTAAAAAATTTAGGACCACTCAATCAATTAATTGGTGCCAAATCATCCCTCTCTTCCTCTTTCTCTCTCCTCTTTCTTGTTTTGCTTCTTCCTTTCTCTCCATGTACCCTACCTAGTCAGAAAACAACAATGGTGATTGAGGCCCGATTTGGACGGATAGCCAGTCATGATTATTTGCGCCATTTTTAACGAATTTTAGCTTCTTCATACTTGAAACGATCTTGACTCTTGATGTCTGTTTTTTACCCATTTTGCAAGAAATGACAAATCAAGATGAAGGGAAAAGGAATTGGAAAGTTGATGGTTAGTTTTTCTTGGACTGCTTGAAAGTGTTTACCAATACGAGATTGATAGATACTAAACAACACATCACTTTATACTCTATCGAATACTCTCTGCCAAAGGAACACTAACATTTGTAACACTTGAAAATAACATATGTGCATGAAGATTGAGTTGTATGGAGTGTGGAAACTCTAAACTTAAACCTCCAAATTTCTTTTTTGGGTATTGACATCTATATTATTCTTGATTTGTTTTGCGCTATTAAAAAAAAATTAAAAAAAATTCACCTGTAATCCGTTGACAAAAAAAACAAAAATTAAAAATTCATCGTAGTCCGTTGGAAAAAAATTCACTAGTAATCCGTCTATAAAAGAATGGAAAAAATAAAAAATTATTATCGTTCTATTAAGTTTTCTGCGAATAATAAATTAAATCATCATACGCATTTTTGTCATAATAAAAATTCGGAAAAATAAATAAAAACTTTTGGATGTTAACCAAGTCAATGTTCACGTGTTGTCCATTGGAATGAACTGGACGCTAGTAACACCAATGCTCAATAAGGAATTATTTGATGATATACTCGAGATAAGAAGGATCTGAACCATTAGTTGATGGAAAGAAATCTCGAAGTTCTTCAGCCTAGAATATATAACAAATCTCAAGAGATGTGTTGCATATGACAGTATATTTACAAAACTATAAGAGAACCATATTTGCATTAGGAAATATATAATATAACGCTTTTCACAAAGATGAATGACCTAAACCAAATAATCAAGAATCAATCAAATTGCATCCCGAAATCATACAATAAGATGAGAATGACCAAATTACATAATCAATCAACGGATTCGAACAAATTTGACCAATACGTTATCATAATTGATCGTATAACCTGATGTGGATGATTTTAGGGGGACTTACTGCTAGGTGCTATATGCTTCTTTGCTTTGAACAAAATCTTTCCCCGTCATCGAAGATCTGTAAATGAAACAAATCAATAAATTGCAGACATTGAGTCTTGGAGTTGTGATATGATAGTGGTGGCAAGAGGATCATCCTTGTGTTCGTTCTTTTGGGTAGGGAGAGAATGGAGAGAGGAGAGATCCCGGAATAAGAGTTGGCAATACCTCCACAATCTTAGTTTATAGTCTCTTGATATTCAGTCAAGGAAAAATGACCTGCATAATGGAAACCTGAATCAAAAGCAAGAAATAAATAGCTACTTCAAAGACATAGTAGAGCTTGTAACCACAGTATTTTTCAACAATATGATATGGTTATTAGCAAAACTTTTGGACGTTATACCCACCTCTAACAAAAAAATCGAAAGGAAAAAAGAAAAGAAAAAGAAAACAAAGTTGAGCTATACCCGAACAATCCATAACAAATCATTTATTTTCAACAAAGACAATCCAAGATGCAAACAATAATCACGTCCAAGAAGCATAATCCATACTCTGAATCCAAAATAACAAACTACACCAACATTGACTAAGTACATCTAGCAATTTAGTAACAGAGATCACACCATCTATTTCTTGGGAGACAACTTGTGTCTTTTATTTGATGCATATTGTTCGCTATGATCCGGTGCATCATAAACGATCCAATCATCCATCTGGACACTCCCTCCATCCCATCTAGACTGATATGTCCTCGATCGAGCATTCCTCAGATGCAGATTATAGTGAACATACACTAACTTCTTCAAATATTGTAGTTCAATAGGATTGTTCCATGGCAAGAGCAACCTGTTAGCTAGACTCTTGTTGGTATCATACCTTAAACCAATATCACAAGTTTGGCCTAAGATTCTTATTGCCACTCTCTGCAATTGAGGACAATGTCTTCCATATCGCGACCACCATAAAACTGTCAACCAAATTTGGACAAAAAATAATTAATGATAATTTTTTTTTGCATATGAATTGACACAATGGAAGTTTTAACTGACCTGGAGGGACATTGTCTCTTATGTGAATAGCACAACCCTCACTGAAACCACCTTTGGCTTGTCTGTAATCCTGAAGTTGTTCAAATATCATGTGACTGATTTCATCGTCTTCCAGTTTCAAGATACAATCTGTTAGTCCATTAGCCACCTCTTCATCAGGAAAGAAATCTTTGGCGTAAAAGTAACATGGGTTTAGGTAATATCCTGCAGCATGGAGTGGGATATGGAGATACTTATTCCATATCTTGTCGATCACGTCTGATATTTCATTGTATAAAGAAATCTTCTTCTCTAATTCCTTCATGATCAATGCCTTTGCTTCATCAATTGTGTCGTAAATGTAAGCAACAGAAGGTTTCTCAGGCCGATCAACAGATGAAATGACATTGATAAGTGGAATTGTTGCCTTGATGACCAATTCTGATCTGCTCCAAAAGGACTCATTTCTTACCAGATTAGTCATTCTCTTGCCTTCATTGCTTGAACCCCGAGTTGATTCAGTCCATTGAGAGGACAAAAAAAAACCCTTCAAGCTATGCTCATGGTACACAATGTTCTCCAATGTTAAGAATGGCATTGCAAACCTGATATTTGAACGCACCACAAGGCTATCAACATCAGAAAAATCCTTAAATAGGATCATAACTGCCGGATTTCCATGGATGTACTTGGTGATAAATTTGGCCTTCTCTACAACCTCTTTTACAGTCTTAATCATCAAAATCCTTTCCAACATGAGGCCAATACAGTAAGACAAGCTCATTGCCCAAGCCACAGGGATGTGCTTCCTATTAAACTCCAGGTTGAATCTATCAGTCCGAAAAGTCTCCGAATTAGCAATGACTTGTACTACATTGCCTACCCCAACGGCCACAATCACTTGATCCATCAACAAGTTCAAGGCGACAGTATTACCAACCAATGATGAGATATCTTCTGAATGATGATACAAGGTGCCCTCCCTAGAATCCACCAGAAAAGTAACAAGGTGTCGACCATTCTCATTGACCCAATCATCAACAAGTATGCTGCATCCTGTGTCTGCCCAAGAATCACTTATGTTCTTGAAGTGATTCTTCATATCTTCGAACTCACCTTCAAGGATTGAACCTCTCAGTTCTTGGAGATTCGGCATGTCATACTCCAGCGGGCCTTCTTTGAACGTGGCACCGATAATTCTCCCAAAGCTAGGAGAATTGACAACATCAAAATCAACTCCAGTTTCGTAAATAAATCTTCCAATGCATCTACTGGCTTCAGCTTGAGACCACGATGTCGTTGCAATTATGTTACTTGCACTACCAGAAACAGGAACAAGTGAAGGCGTTCTCTCATTCGCTTTGTCCCAAAAGAGTTTCCTGATGGTTTCAGGAACTAGCGTGCAAGGTTTTATGTCACCTCTCACTCCTCCTAAATGGCTCTGGAGACTGTTGAAGCTACTCAACACCTTTGCACAGTATTTGCACTGAACCTTCTTTGCTTGTTCATCTACTATGATGCCATGGTCACGAGCATCGATCGAGATATCAGTTCCTGCCATATTCCAACGGTAGTGCTCGCCTGCTGAGTCACAAGACATGGTGATCAATATACAACATGCAGGTTCAAGAGGACCTCTTGTTGTCGTAAAAGCACTACAGAACTCTGCAATTATTATTGGTTTAAAACACTATGAAATTATCTTTTATGTGGATCCCACAGAACTTCAAAAAATTTGTTCAATACAATTGAAAGGTTAAAAAGTGTACTACAAAATGTATGCTTGTTGTAATTACAGCTCCCCTCATCCCGACGGGCTTCATACCCCAACATATATACACAAGCACAATAAATTTTATAATTACGAAAGGGGAAAATACATCTAGGGTATTAATCTCTAACATAATTGATTAATCAAGATAAAACACAGATCAATCATGGACATGCATTACTAGAAACCGAATTAAGAAGAAAGATGGCAAAAATCAAAAATCAAATCTAGAAACAACATAAAAACCTATGATTGATATTATCCATGTACTCAAATAAATGATGCTAAAAAACCTATAGAATTGAATGGTGGCTTTTCTGTACAAATGGTAAATAGGACTCGAGAATTTTTAGTAGAGCTGCAAGCAGTCTTCACCCTTTCTTCTGATTGAATCGGAGACCTAATATACACCAACAGAGAATATAACGTTTCACAGAAAGTTTTTCAATGTTATGATCGCCTTTTTCATTTTCCTACTTAAGGCCTCACCTACTCTTTTTATTCGTTCAGAATCAAATCTCGCAATATGACACGTGACTTTCATGCATTTTTACTGTTTTACATAGTTATCCGGCTGACAAGCCACTTTTGGAAAAACAATTAAACACTTATATGTCAAATATAGATAATTTGATTAATTCACGTCGCATCCGGGGCACATATTTCCTCGATAATTTATGAAATATACACGAATTTTAATGTTGTTTGGTTATAAGTATAATTGTTGTGAAAGGCTGAAAGCCAATGGTATTTCTGTAGATTACTAAAAATTATAAATCATCATTGTTTTGTTTTTTATATTCTTAATTTCGGTTTTGAAGGAGGGAGGAATCAAAACTTACACGTTTTACAAGAGCAAGAAACCGATGGCTCCAAGACTACAAGAGCTTCAGAGTTATAAATCATTATTTCTATGATCATCTGGTATGAAGTATTTGCAATAATGATAATCATATGCATTTATGCATTTTTACGTCATATGTTAAACTTTGTGTTTATTAAAAAGAACATAGTGACGAGGCTTTTGGATAATTATGTGTGGAACGTAAATAAAATTAAATTGACATGTAATGCATGTTCAACTATATTTTATGTCCAACAATTACAAGTATGAGTAAAAGAAAGGACTGATATTTTAAAACGGAAATGTTTTATTGAGGCACCAAGCTGGTGCAAACCAGAACTCACAAAGTGCCTAAACTTAATAGACTCAACTCAAGAACTTCAGCAACACTCAATTTGAATATACTCTTTTGCTTACCAAAAACTTCCCCTTCTGTGAAAATGTACTCGAAGATGTGATCTAGTTGCTGGAACACGAATATACTGATCACTCAAAATACCATCCTCTCACTCAAATAATATTATAGAAACATAATTATCACTTGAGTAGATCTGCAACTACTGGTTGTGTGACATCAATGAATCACATAATCTCCCATTTGAAAACTTCGAAAAATTAAATCACCAAAACCATATCAATCATCAAGAATCACAAAAGCATTTAACAATCATCGTAAAGACCATAAAATAAACAAAATATTAATAATAATTGAGGAGATATAAAACCCTAGCTTCTTATACCCTAAACAATCCTAAATTTGTACACAAAATTAAATAAATAAAAAAATCAAAGTATGTCGTTGATCAAACCTGGATGATAGAGAAGCACAAATAAATTTTTGGTGAATTGCTGATCTGATTCTTGATAGTCTCCATGAATATGCACCCGCAGAAGCACGAACGAGTAAAACCCTTCTCTCATTCACTTCGTTCCAAAAGAGTTTCCTGATGTTTTCAGGAACTTGTATGAAAGGTTTTACGTATCCTCTCACTCCTCTTAAATGGCTCCAGAGATAGTTGAAGCTACTAACTTCCTTTGCACAGTAGTTGCACTGAACCCTCTTCTTTTGTTTATCAACTATGATGTCATAGGCATTGATCAAGATCTCAGTTCCTTCCATATTCCAAGGGTAGTGGTTGCCTGAAAAGTGCAAAGTCACAAGAAATGTTGATCAATTATACAACACGAAGGGTCAAGGGGGCCTGTGTGCATATACAACATGCAGAACAAGGGGTCCTGTGAAGGCAAAAGAATTACAGGGCTCTGTAATTACATTCATTGGTTTAAAACACTACAACTCCCACCTTATGAAGACCTCAGAAAAATTTTAAAAATTTGATCAATAAAAAGGTTAAAGAGTCCACTAGACACTGTAGTTCTGTAGTCACTGCAGCTCCCCTCGTCCCAATATATATGCATAAGCACATTACTAGTCAAGGTTTCTTGTATTTCGTTTTTGTGTTTTCTTTTCCATGAAAAAAATGCTAAAATGTGTTAAGTCTTCGTTTTCTTAACTGTTTTCTCAAAAAATAGATTACGAAAAAAGGAAATTATTTTACATTTTCATTTTCACAATTTTCTTTATAAAAAATAGGTAGAAGCCAGCTTCAAGATGAGGGTACTGGCTGTGTGTAAAGCTAGGACTGTCTCATCCCGGGCTGGGTTTCTGAGCACACCACAGCCTTTGATGGGCACAGCCCCTCTGCAGGCAAAACAAGTTCCTACATCATACCAAAGTATATTTTCATGCATTTTAAAGAAACTAAAACGAAAAAAAAAATGTTCAGAAAATGAAGGCACAAAAATATTTTCCAAACCAATCAAGTTTAATGTACTAGATTAATATATGGTTAAATCAAATTTTAATAATGACTGAGGTGCCGTGTAAATTGTATGCATATTAAGGATAGTAAATTGTAAGCATATCGAATTTTATTAATTTTTTTACAACTTGTACACTTTGACTTTCTCAACCAACTTTAAAGAATACTCAAACAAAACGATTCAATTGGGACTAACAAAGTCTATAACAACAGACCAATCAGCACTGTTCCATAATCTCTCAATGTGCTATTTTGTTGAAGCAAATGACTTGAAGCAGTGATACAGAAATAACCATCAATTAATTAGATTTGTTGTCATACTAAAATGATTGTAAAGCCAAACATTCAAACATAAAAGTAGTGTATCTAAACCTCAAAATTGGCATGGTGTGTATCATTAAGTATATTTTTTTGTCCAAAATAACAAGTGAAGATGAGTTTTAACTTTTAAGAGATAAATGTCCCACATCGTCTAATTTGGATGAATTGCACGCGCAAATATGTGGTAGCCTCTCCTCTTTTTACTAGGTCATATCAGGGGGGAGTGTATGGACCACAATAAGCCAAATTTAACACGAGTAAAACAAATTATTCTTATTTCTTAAATAGAAATATTTTATTGAGGCACCAAGCTGGAGCAAAGCAGAGGTACACAGTGGCTAAACTTTTAGACTTAAGAACATTGTTAAGAGGGAGGTACACCAAAGTTCAAAGAACAACTGAACCAGCTGTCTATGAAGCAAACGACCTATTAATTATTAATTATTTATAGATAACATCACTATAATTATTGATCTTCCTTGTGCACATATCTTACATTATTTCCCCTTCTATAGCAAATGTATTCGTATATATGATCTAGTTGCTAGAACAACAGTACACAGATTACTCCAATTACTAACCCACTCACAGCATATTGAACTAATCTCTCACGTTAGTAAATATTTTATAGAAACATGATTCCCACTTAATTATCTTGGAATATAATTCTCATTAACGTGATAGAAAGGCAACATGACTCCATAGCAATTACGAGTGAGCGCTCAATAATCCAATTAGAAAATAAGATCCAATGAGTCTATTCTTAATGTGGTGCTCAGACACAATTTTAAACTCGGAAAAATTAAAGCCATTAAATTAACAGAACAGGATTAATCATTAGTTGCAAAACACTTAAGGCTCTGTTACTACTACTTCTACGAGAGGGTACTTAGTAATACGGTGCATTTAGGGTTGTGCGGCAGTCTGTGCGACTGTACTGTTTTGATGAAATGCTCCACTATATCTACACGTGGGGGATTCTTTATATGGGTTCAGAAGATATTCAGGGTGGAAATTCGGTTTGGGAAGATGACAACATAAAAGCTGGAGCAAATTTCGTCAGGGTTACGTAAAGAAAACACCTTCGTTAATTTCTTATTGTTTTTTTGGGTTGCCATATCTCGAATCCGTCTTTGCATTGATCCTTGTTACTCATTTTAGCAATCACTTCAGAAAAATCAATGGAAGTTATTCAAAATTCCATTCTATTGTTGAGTTGCCTTTACCTAAATAAATGTCTCAGAAGAACAAGAGCAGATCTGAAGCTACGGGTTATACGACATCAATGGATCACATAATATCTTTTTCTTGATTATTTAAGTGTTCAACCACTTCAAATTTTGAAAAATTAAATCCAACAAAACCAGATCAATACCAACAGAAACGAGATCAATCATCAAGAATGGCATAAGCATGAACCAAAATAAAACGATCGGTTCTTATACTTACACAGTCATAGATTTTTAAACCAAAATCAAATAAAAATATAGACGTCAAAAGTATGTCATTAATCAAACCTAGACGACAAAGATGCAGAAATGAATTCTTTTTGGTGGATAGTTGATCTGATTCTTGACTGTTCCGGTTATTATTCGACCTTCATCGTCCTCGATCTCTCTTTTCATCGTGTAAGACTGAATACTGCAAAAGCGGAGATCGACTGTTGAAGGACGCCTCCCACTATTTTTTCCCCATCTCTCCGCTTCTCGATTTTTTGTGCGACTATTGACTGTTTCTTATAATAATAATTTAAGAAAAAATAAAATAATTAGAATTGATTGTTATCATTTTACTCGTCGTCAAATTTTTATTTACTTATTTGATCCTAATAATTTATTTATTTTTTGAATAACGAGAAATGGTGAGGCTCAAATTCGGAATCAAGATTGGATACGATTTTACTCGTGAATTGAACTAGTTAAGATTCGTTATTTAATTTTAACATTAAACATTTTGTTTTATTACATTAATCATCATCTATGTGTTTTATTAACTAATAAAATGTTATTATAATTAGTCTTTTAGTGATAGATTTCTCTAACAAACTCTATTAATTCCTATACCTAATATATTACACAAATAAATTGTGAGACGTTAGAAATTGTCTTGGTTTTGCTGACACATCAAATAGTCGAGAAGTGACTTGTTAACCATGCTATAGTGATCTATAATTTACAAGGAGAAAACGTGAGCTAAAGTGTCTCCACGAAGACACTCCAACGTCTAAGTTAGTTGAAGGTTTTTTTAGGGATAAAATATACCCAATTTCGAGTTCACATTTGTAGGAATGAAAAATTCACAGTTTATAATTGTTTAATTGAGTTCGAGGGTCCTTTCATATGAGTCTGAGTGGGATCTTTAGAAAGGATTTCTTTGAGGATTTCTGGAGTTTAGATACTAAATCGTATCACGATACCTAAAAGTTTATGACCTCAAGCACTATTAATATTCTAAAATATTAATGGTACCATGTTAGTCTTAGCTACTGAACTCTAAATCTATATCGAAAACTCAAGGACCTTAAAACCATTAATTTACTAGCTTATTAATCTTATACTAATTACCATCTTTGTATGTTGAGAGAAGTATCAGATTAGCCCCTGAACTTTCATTTTTGGGTCAATTTGGGCCCTCAACTTTTTTTTTGCCAAAGAAACCTTCCAACTTTTCAATATGGGTCATGTTAGCCCTTGTGACCAAATTATGTCACAAAAACACTGACTTGACCATTAGTTTGCTGACATGGTTTTGACCAATAAAACAACGACATGTGTCATGCTTTTAAATTTGATTTTAAAATATCTAAAATTAATGATTAATGGGTCTTCTTCTCCAAGACAACCTTGTATCTCCGATTGTCGTCATTGCATGTGTCGGCCATCCATTTTTGTTGGTCTTATCGAACGAAAACTATCAAGAAGAGTCACGGAACATTCCAACGAAACAACTGCTACCTATCTTGTATGTGTTATTCGATCGAGATCAGTTGTCGATCTTTGTCAATGAAAGTTGCGGCTGCGATTGTGTCTTGTTTAACCGCAACAGGATGTTCTAGCTCTAGAGACCATTTGTTTTAAGGTACCGTAGACTGCTTACTTTGCTTCAACAATGATGTGTTATGTCGGAGATCGTCGAATTCAATCAACCTTTGCCAAATCTTCACGGATTCAATTGTCCAATTCCTCTTTTTCTCCCTTTCTCCTTTCGTTTATGTTGCTGATTCTTTGTGGTTCGTGATAGGTTACGTCAATTCGGAGCAAGTAGTGTAGGTGACCTCTACAATCAACCACTCCGATAGGTTTCTTAGACGGGTTGTGTTGGAGTGCGAGAATGAGAAGGGGAGCTTCATGAAGAAGGAAGTTGGTGGCGATTTGGGGAACCTGTAAAAGCAAGTGGCCATTGAATGGTTGAAATTGCTTGCCGCCGTTGCAGTGAAGAGATTGGGGGTTGCGTGCACATAAGCAATTTAGGTTTTCATTTTAATGTTTGTCTTTGTTAAAATCCAAGTCATCTTTTACACTTTTTTTTTAAATTTATGTAAAAAAATCATCTCAGCAACCTTTAACGATCAATACATATATACACACATATATAGATATTGAAAGTGTGTAAATAATACACACACATATATATATATATATATATATATATATATATATATATACTGTTGGTTTTTTAATTTAAAGAAAAAAAAATTGATTGACAATTGTGAGATATATTCAATCTTGACTATTGGGTGAGTATGTGCACTGAAGTAATTTACTGCAGTGGTGTAGTAGCCTACTTTGGTAGCCTGCGTGGACTATAACTTCTTACTTAAATCATGAGCTTTAATATTGGGTTTTAATGTAAAGTGTGTGTGGGTTTTGTTTTAATATGATATGTGTCATATACTCATAGGTCTTTACAAAGAGATAAATATATGGTTTTGTTTAAGTGTATTCTAGTGGGATTTAAAGTGGTGCATGTCTATCAAACTCTCTTTGTAGTGTTTTGTTTTATCTCATGTTGCTTTACAGTAGTTAAGAAAGAATTCTTATCATGGTGTGACTTTTGTCCTATATAAAGTGCAAGACAATAATTGAAGAGTTACCGGAAGCAACGCTTAATTCACGAATATTTGAGCTTCGGTCATTGTTTTATTCTCTCATATTATCTTTGTAATGGTGAGATTATTCATGTAAATTGAGAGATTAGCTTGAGAAAGAGTTTCATAGTTTATTTGTGTTCGTTGTGAGAATGAGTGATGCCTTGTTCGTGAAGTCTTTTGGAGGCGCCAAAAGCGAACTTTACCTAAGTGGGTTGAGTGTGGAGGAGAAACATTCACTAAATGAATGTGATGTACGAGCGATGTCTTTTGGTTAAAGATAGGGTTGCAATCTTCATTTATGATTAATGAATTGTTTCTTCAGGTTGGTCGCTCATAGACTCGAGATTTTTCCCAGTAAGATTTCCTTGTTAAAATCGTGGTGTTCTGATTTATTTTTATTTTCCGCATTTAATTTCCATATTTGTTGACTAACGATCTTGGTAAGAAACACCGAACTTTCAAGTGGTATCAGAGGAGGTGTCAACATGAAAACCAGAACGAATCATATACCACATTTTTTATTGATCAAATGACTCTTATTTGAAGGCAAAATGCTCAAAGGTTGGTCAATACAGAGTCGAGTACTGATAAAGAAAAATCTGCAAGTGCTGATTACCATTTACTCATAATTTTTTCATTTTTTTTATAATATAGTGATTCATTTTTTTTTCATAATTTCAACATTGGGTGGTAATAAACGTATCCCCTCCCCCATGCCTCTATCAAAGAATGTAATTTTTGGGCCCAATTCCGTTTTGGAATAGGCCCATGTAACTGCAAGTACACTTTGGAGCCCAATTATGTTGTATAAGCCCGTATGAAACGCAATTTTTGGGGTGTTAGCGCGGCCCATGTACATTACGCATGCAATATTTGGAGGACACGTGGTGAGTGGAAATTCATTTGTTGGGTTACACGTGGAAGTAAAGGAGATTAATATTGGTTGATGAAATTTTGAGTTGTAGAATGTATGCACCACAACATCCACAAGCACTTTGTTTTGTCATGGGAGTTATCCCCACCCGGCCAAAACCACAAGTTTATTTAACAAAAATAATATTATAATTTTAAATCAAGCTTAACTATGTTTTTTTAATTAAAAATTCAAAATTATATAAGTTTCAATTCGTTAATCCAAGTTACTCGATTTCATAAGACCATCTTCATCAATCGCTCTATACACACTGCATTGTAAGCGTTTTTTTTTTTTTTAGACATTTGAGCCATAGCAATGACAATAAGTTAACCTGTAAAGTTCAGCCTTGTTACAGTGCAATTGGACTTCCAATGGAGCGATTGGGTATTTTTTTAAAAAATAAATTTTTGCTGTATACCAATTGAAGAAAAAAAAGTGGATTTGAGAGATTGTATTAACTGTGCTTTGACCAATCTAAATAAAATACTTTATCATATATTAAAAATTAAAATTATTAATGATTTGCGACCACACAAATCAAGTGCCACATAAATTATGTATTAATGTCAAATAATAAAAATAATAAATATTAATATCATTTGATTATTATTTAATATAGTAAAATTTGATATTATTATAGTAGTAGTAAAATATATTGAATTTAATTTAATAAAAAATAATTATTTAAATAATTTAAAGTGATTGATTATAAATTTATTAAAATATATACTTAATTAAAAGAATCTATTAAAGAGTATTTTCTCAGGATGGTTTAAGCCGCGTTATACTTGTACATGTATTTGTTCACATACTTTAAAAATAAATTATTTTTTTATAAAATAAATTTTGAGTCATTTAAAATATTTATTAAAATTAAAATTAATAAATATGCTCTGCGACTGCGTGCCTGCGTGGTCGCCCATTGCGCTCACATTTTCTGGAGGAGCTGATGCCTGGGAGTGTTCACTGTTCCATTCTCTCTGCTAGGTAAATTACTGAGCGCGAGTCTCTGGGAAGAGCTCTCTCTCTTTCTCATCCTCTTAATTTTCGTCGGTCTTTTCGTAAACGAAGTTCCCAAACTTTCTCACTTTCTCATCCGTTTCCCTTCCATTAAACATGGGATTATGCACCAAGTTCTGCCGCCTGGAACTTCGCTCCACCTTCTTCACCGGCTCATCGTCGTTCTTGGATGTTCAGAAGCCTGTATTTCGACATCATCGCAAGCCGAATTCGGTCCCTGTGACGGCAAATTCCATCTCGAAAAAACACAATTTGCTCAAAGTCTCTAACTTTAATCCTCGAAGAAGAAGCTCCAGAATTACAGCACAATCGTCTACTGTTACCCTCGAAACAGCAGAGGCTGATGCCAGAGCTGAGATCGAATCCCTTTTTTCTGACAATTCTGCAGAGGAATTTGAGAAGAACCGTTGCAAGAACAAGAAATCCTCGTCGAGCATTTCGTCTGGGGTCAAGCTTGAAAATATCAGCAAAAGCTACAAGGGTGTCACTTTATTGAAAGACGTTACATGGGAAGTTAAGAAGGGCGAGAAGGTTGGGTTAGTGGGGGTGAATGGTGCGGGCAAAACGACTCAGTTGAGAATTATCACTGGACAGGAAGAGCCGGATTCGGGGAACGTAATCAAGGCCAAACCTAATATGAAAATTGCGTTTCTGAACCAAGAATTCGAGGTGTCATTGAGCAGGACTGTGAGGGAGGAGTTCACTAGTGCGTTCAAGGAGGAGATGGAGATTGCTGGGAAGTTGGAGAAAGTGCAGAAGGCGATAGAAGGCTCTGTGGAGGACTTGGAGTTGATGGGTAGGCTGCTGGACGAATTTGATTTGATGCAGGGGAGAGCGCAGGCCGTGGACTTGGATGCAGTTGATGCAAAAGTCAGTAAGTTGATGCCAGAGCTTGGATTCACTCCTGAGGATGCAGATAGGCTGGTTGCATCATTTAGTAGTGGGTGGCAGATGCGGATATCGCTTGGGAAGATTCTGCTGCAGGTACCGTGATTATTTTTATATATTCATTCGTTGGTGTGTTGCTTTGTGATGTTTTGTGGCCCGGATATATATTGCATCTCTAGTTCATTGCTAAGGAATTGAAGTGACAATGATTATTGAATTGTGCTTATTACAGATATATAAGACTATACTGGTGTGTAGTTGAATTAGTTCGGATTAGTTCTTTTTATATTCCCCCTCATGCTTTAATTGTCATTTATGGAGTTTTCCATTGCTTGTTTTGCGTACTACAACTGGCTTTTCTTAAAAAGTAAGAACAATTGGAAAATAGTGGAGAGTAGTGTGGAACTCAGTCTTATTATTTGTTTGGGGCCATGATTGGATTTCGAAGACTGAAGTAAATTGTATGTATTTATAAGCAGTGTGATGTTGTTGTAGTTTGGCGTTTGGTGATGTAAAATAAAACTGCATGACAATTGCCATTGGATTACTTTTGCTTCATTTCTGAAAAAATAAATATGCCCTCATTTATGCAATTGTGATATCTTAATGGTGCTTGCCTTTATCATGAAAATAGATGGCTTTAGATGCAATTGCTGTCCCAAATGCACTCTATCGAGTTAGGTCTTTGCTCTTGTTGTTAAGTAGTTTTATGTGATATTTCTGGCTTGTGATAGCACTAATGCTTAGTACCTAGGAGTGTACTTTTATCACATTGACTGGAATCTTTGAGCATGACTCTCTAGTACTTGACATGAACTTTTGTCTTCAGGATCCTGATTTGTTGCTTCTGGATGAGCCCACAAATCATCTTGACCTTGACACAATCGAATGGCTTGAGGGTTACCTCAAAAACCAAGATGTGCCCATGGTCCTTATATCTCATGATAGGGCATTTCTTGACCAGCTATGTACAAAAATTGTTGAAACGGATATGGGTATGTCCAGGACATTTGAGGGAAACTACTCGCAGTATATCATTTCAAAGGCAGCCTGGATTGAAGCCCAGAATGCTGCATGGGCGAAGCAGCAAAAGGAAATTGGACAGACAAGAGGTTTAATAAACAGGTTAGGTGCAGGAGCAAACTCTGGACGTGCTTCGTCTGCTGAAAAGGTACGCTAAAATCTACCCTGCATGCAGCTTATTAGCCATGATGTTCTGAAACACATATTGTCATATTCTGTACAATGTTAATCTTTCCTGTCTGGGAATTTTAAAAATATTTTGTTGCTATTTTTAGCCGGTGAATAGTTTCAGACTTTTCAGTATCGATGCGTATGGATGAGAATCTTAAGTATTTGCATGCACGTGAATTGTGTGTTTGTCAGCATGATAAGTTTTTTGCTACATGTAATCTTTATCTTCTTTCCTTGGCTTTATCAATTCATCATGTAGCATTTTTCTGAAATTCTCCTCTTTTTTTTATAAGTAACAGAAGCTGGGGAGACTTCAAGAGGAGGATCAGATAGAGAAGCCGTTTCAACGAAAACAAATGAAAATTAGGTTTCCCGAACGTGGAAGAAGCGGAAGATCAGTAGTGATGGTTAAAAATCTAGAATATGGCTATGAGGATAAAGTGAGTTCATATTGCTGAATAGAGAGGTACTGTAACATGGAGTTTTGATTTAATGCTGTTTGTGACTTCTAGTAGAATTATGTTACAGGTTTTATTTAGGAAGGCAAATCTGACAATTGAAAGGGGGGAGAAGCTAGCCATCATTGGCCCAAATGGGTGTGGAAAGAGTACTTTACTGAAGCTGATAATGGGATTGGAGAAGCCAAAACAAGGTGAAGTTCTGCTTGGGGAGCATAATGTCCTACCAAATTATTTCGAGCAGAATCAGGTGAGTTTAACTTAATGAGTTGTATACTATGCTGTTTTTACTCCATGCCCGTGAGTAAATTGATTTCCTTTTAGGCTGAGGCTCTTGATTTGGATAAAACCGTGGTTGAGACAGTAGCAGAAGTTGCAGAAGACTGGAGAATTGATGATATAAAGGGACTACTTGGACGTTGTAATTTCAAATCAGATATGTTAGAAAGGAAGGTTTCCTTCTTGAGTGGTGGTGAGAAGGTAATTTGGATTTTCTTGTATTCTTCTCTTCAAATTGAACTTCACGTAGCTTTGATTGGTCTGCAAAATAAATATTTTGCCTCTTGCTGTAATTTTTTATTTATTTATCTAAAGCCACTTCTATAGTCCTCCTAGATATGTAGCATGCATGTAGATAACACTGTCAGTTATGCCCTGACTATCACTGCTTGAACAATAGTCGATCAGCTGAGTAGTTTTCTAAATGTTCTGTAAATTATATGATGAATTATTTATGGAAATGCAATTAAGAAATGTGAGTGTTAATTCCTCTCTTAATTGTAGAATCCTTTTTAGCCGATTTTATTTGGGGTTACAATTTAGATTCTAACTCTCTTCTTTTGGCGCATTATACCTTTTTATTCTATTTCTGTGTCAATAATGGCTTGCGTCTTCTTGATGAACTCATGAAAAACACTGTTTTTCGTGAGTGATGGTTTTCGCCTTGCATATTTCATCGACGAGGCATTAACTAGGTGTTTTCTTCCCTTTCTTTCAGGCACGCCTTGCTTTTTGCAAGTTCATGGTGAAGCCATCTACTCTGCTAGTTTTGGATGAACCAACAAATCACTTGGATATACCTTCAAAAGAGATGCTTGAGGTACATATTGTAGAACAACATAGTTTTATTACCAATGTAATCATTCTTCAAAGTCTGTTTTTTCTATCAGGAGGCTATATCGGAATACACAGGCACCGTCATCACTGTTTCTCATGATCGATACTTCATAAGGCAAATAGTTAATAGAGTGGTAGAGATTAAAGACTGCAATTTCCAGGATTATTCAGGCGACTACAATGTATGTGTGGCTATCTTGCCCTTTTTTTCTCCCACTAGACCTTTTCGAAGTTACTGATGCATCTTCAGGCGTTTACTACAAATCTTTGAAAAATTATCAATTTATGAAAAAACGAAAGTACTTAAGGGGAATCTGGGAAGTTATGGTTAAGCTATGCAGGTGTCCTGTCTACTGAACAGTAGAGGATGATTACTCTATTACTAATCTTGGTACATACAGTGCTGTGCAAAAATCTGCATCATTCCGTTCTCTAACACATTGGAATTTCATAATCACAGTATTATTTAGAGAAGAACCTGGATGCAAGGGAAAGAGAGCTTGAACGTGAAGCAGAACTTGAGGAAAAGGCTCCCAAAGTCAAAGCCAAATCCAAAATGTCAAAGGTAAGCTTCGTCCTTGTGATTATTGCGCTGAAACATCATGGGAACTGCATGATCTACGGCGTTGTTTGAGCCAAAACCCTGCATTAATTTGTTGTTAACAGGCTGAAAAGGAAGCCATGAAGAAACAAAAAAGGCAGGCCTTTCAGACAGCAAAACAGAAATCGAAAAGTGCGAAAAATGCAAAGAGATGGAATTGAGCAGTCAATGGCCGGAGATTGCACAGCAATTGAATTGAGTGATTCACCTGTATTATTCACTCAGGATCACCCTTTCCTAAACTAATTACACTGTCTAAATGCAAAGAGATGGAATTGAGCAGTCAATGTACTTGATGCATATAATAATACGAGCATAACCCCGATTTTGGTGTAAAAACTTTTATGGGGGGAAGCTGGGAAGTTTATGTGATGACCAAAATTGAGGATGTGGTAGAAAATTGTGTCGACAGGCACAAAATCGTCACCATTCTAGTATTTTAATCCTTTTGTTTTTATCCTAGAAGTTTGGGGTCGGTTATACGAGTCAATGATAAAAATCAACTGGGCTAGAATATTTTATCTAAAATTGTACTCTCATCGAGTTCTCCCATTTTTGTTCTGTGACATTAGAAGAAAAAAAATGTCAAATTGAGCATTTGAAGGATCAAGCAAGCCTGACTTTTTTCAAGAAGGTAGCTTCAATCGATTATTATCATGACCGGATCAATGTTGGCTGTTAATCCAATACAAAAGCAAACCAAATAAAATAAAAGAAAGAAATCCGTTCTTTGGACCATGAAAGAAATTTAACACTCCTTGAAAGACTGAAAATGATTGGAAATTAGTGGTTTTTTAAGTGACCGAAAATAAAAGATTTAAAAAAAAAATTCGTTTACATTTTTGAGACACTGGTTTTGAGTGGTTTAAAAACTTCCAAAAAATCAGTGGTGTTGACTAATGTTGAAAACATCTCCAAATCAGGGTGTTTTGATGATTTTTGAAATTCATTGTCTTTTTTTATCCTCAACAACCCTATTCTCGCATCACTCTTCTTTCATTCTTTTTTTCTCCGTTGTGCCTTCTCTTTATCTCACCTTCAAAACCGATGCTTTAATACTTTATCGAGATTGAACTAAATTGTTTTAAAATTGCACTCTCGTAATCGATCATAACCGCTATTTTAAAAACACTCTAAAATCACTACTCTATATTTGTCAAAGAGAGTCAAAAGCTCAAGCCTTTTAATAATGATGTTTATAGTTAAGGACCCAAGACACCTAAAATTGTTTTCTTGGACTTAAGCCTGATTTAGAATTGGGATAATTATAAGCCAGTCATAAGTGATTGCAATGTTTACCAACTAGTAATAGAATCTTTTTGTTTTCATATTTAGTCATAAGGAAATTTTTGTAGTATACCGAAAATATCCTTGGTACTGTCAAAAAGCTGGACATTCTAGAAAGATACATAAATTTCAAATTTTTTGAAGATTTTTTCTCTCTCTTTCGTGAGCACATAGTAGTCCGTAGCTCCTATGAATTTGACATCTACATCTGTAAGCAACCTCTTCGACATCTTTTGATCACTCAAACTATATCCAAATGAGATCCAACACCTCGATAGAGATAAAGCCACTTAAATCTTGAAAGTAATATATGTTGAATCGGTGTGGGACAATAGTTTTGCTTCTCTCAATGATTGCTTTGATAGTTGTGTCATGTGACTGTATAACCTTATCAATCCATCTCATGAATCTTCCCAAATCCGACTATGATGAGCAAAAAAATCTTTTCAGTTTAGCATGTTGACTCTCTACCCTATTAACTAAAATATTATACTATATCGGTTTCAAATTCACATCTATCGTTGATTTCGATGTTCTCTGCCACCTCCCAAAAACTCCACTAGGCTAAAAAAAAACTTTATCATCTTCTCTGATTTTCTTTGCTTGTAGAATGCTACAATATGAAACATTTATACCTATATATAGAAACGGTCAAGAACTGAGAAATAAGGTCATTTTCGTCATTCTCAAAAATCATGTTCAACTGAATTACTTTCAAAGTCTATTATACAAGAATCTCACGCTCATGTCCACGTTTATGTCTGTCAATCAAATCAATACATCACTACTAGTGGAGGGGGTTGATTTCTTTCTAACCGACACTTGGGCTGCTTTGCCACTACCCCTCTTGGGCCTGCCGACTTACATGCTAAAAAGTGAAGGGTGAATTACTAGCCGGTCATAAACAGTGGTCATTTTTACCACTTAGTTATACATTTTGTCTCTATTATCAATGCAGTCACACCATATTTTGTACATGACCAAAAATTCGGATTTTAAAATTCAAAATCTTGGTAGATATGTTGTTTCTCTCTCTTTCTTCCAACACTCCTTTTTCTCACGTCCTCTCTCAATCTCTCTCTCACTTTCTCTCTCTATCTCTCACTAAAACCACAAAATCCAGTCACCTTCTCAGATTTCCGACCATTTTTTGGCAAACACAAACCGATAAGTTTCTATTTTTGTAGAATCTCTCTCTCTCCCCCCATCTCTCGAGGTTTGTAGTTATTTTTGAAGATTTCATCTTTTTTTCAAGATTTATAATTATTTTTTGAAGATCTTCAGGGTTTTTCTTCCAAAAATTTAATTTTTCCAAGATCTATATGTTTTTTACAAGATATTTAGTTGATACTGTCATGCTTTTTGTTTAAGAATACGGTTGATACTGTCTGTGATTTCGTTAGTATTTGTTGTTGGTACTTTTTGTAAATTTTTGAAGTTTTTGATATTGGCTCCTTTTTGTGAAAATACGGTTGATACTGTCTGTTAATTCGATACTGTCGGTGAATTTTTTATTTGTTAATGAATTTGATAATGTCTATGAATTCTTTAAAATTATTGATACTGTCTGTAATCTCGATACTGTTTGTTGTAGAACTGTGAATTTTTTGAAATTATTTGTACTGACTTCTTGTTGTGAAAATACAGTTGATACTGTCAGTAAATTCGATACTATCTGTGAATTTTGATACTGTTAGTGAATTTTGATACTGTCATACTTCTTGTTTTGCGAATATGGTTGGTACTGTCTATAATTTCGATACTATTTGTTGTTTGTACTTTTTGTGAATTTTTGAAATTTTTGATACTGACTCCTTATTGTGAAAATACTGTTGGTACTGTCTGTGAATTCGATATTGTTAGTGAATTTGTTGTTTGTTAATTAATTTGATACTGTCTGTGAATTTTTTTTTATTAATGAATTTGATACTGTCTATGAATTCTTTAAAATTATTGATACCGTCTGTAATTTTGATACTATTTGTTGTTGGTACTTTTTGTGAATTTTTGAAGTTTATTATACTGGCTCCTTATTGTGAAAATACAGTTGGTACTGTCAATGAATTCGATCTTGTCAGTGAATTTGTTGTTTGTTAATGAATTTGATACTGTCTGTGAATTTATTTTTTTATTAATAAATTTAATATTGTATGAATTCTTTAAAATTATTGATACTGTCTGTAATTTCGATACTCTTTATTGTTGGAGTGTGAATTTTTTTTGTAGTTGCTGGTATTGGCTCCTTATCATGAAAATACGATTAATACTATCTGTGAGTTCGATATTGTAAGTGAATTTATTGTTTGTTAATGAATTTGATACTGCCTGTGAATTTTTTGAAATTATTGGTACTGACTTCTTGTTGTGAAAATACAATTGATACTGTTTGTCAATTTTGATATTGTCTGTGAATTTTGATACTGTCGGTAAATTTTGATACCGTCATACTTCTTGTTTTGAGAATATGGTTGACACTGTCTATAATTTCAATACTATTTGTTGTTTGTAACTTTTGTGAATTTTTGAAGTTTTTGATACTGACTCCTTATTGTGAAAATACTGTTGGTACTGTCTGCGAATTCGATATTGTCAGTGAATTTGTTGTTTGTTAATGAATTTAATACTGTCTGTGAATTCTTTAAAATTATTGATACTGTTTGTAATCTCGATACTGTTTAGTACTGTCTACTTGATACTGTCATTTTTTGTCTTAACTATTTCTAATGTTTTATATACAGTTATGACGAAGATCATTTGAATATAATTTCATTTTGGAAAGTGAACTGCATTTTAGAGAATAAGCGGGATGTTGCCTATTTAAGTTGATACTGTCGTGCTAATAGGTACTACCATGTACATTGGTAGTGTATTTTTTTTATTATTTTAGGTCATTTTGAACTCTGATACAATAATAGTATTATTTATCGATTGATACTATTAGAGATATTAGTATTGTCATATTATTTGATACTGTCATATGATGTAGTATTGTCATATATTTATTTTTTCCCTATTAAAAATAAGTGGACAACAATATTTATCATTTTCAAATTTTGCAGCAATTTCATTATCAATAGTAGTATCAAAATGAGAAATAGTATGAACATCATTAACAGTATCGTTGTCAATAACAATACCAAGTTCTACAACAATACAATTATCAACAACAGTACCAAATTTAGAAACAGTATCAACATCATTAATAATATCATTATCAGTAATAGTGTCAAGTTTTGAAACAAATGACATTTCAAACAACAGTATCAAAAAGAAAAATAGTACCTACATAATTAATAGTATCATTACCAACAACACTTTCAAGTTTTGCAACAATATCATTATCAACAATGAGATTGTGATACTGTTTCATATGTTATAATATTGGTTTGGGTTGTGATACTGTCATGTATTATGATACTATCATGTGTTGGGGTACTATCATATTTGTCATTTTTTTATTTTGTCAATATCATGTAAGTCAACAATATCAATTTTCAAACAGTATTATATAAGTTTATAGTATCAATGACTCATATTCGGAGTACATGACTGATAATAATATTAAATTTTATGACATTATCAAATAATTTCAATTTATAATTCAAACTTAAATGACAAATATACAAAATAATATGACATTAACATATAATATTACACTATCAAATGAAAGTCGCATCTTCGACATACTGTCTTATTCACTTTCTTCTCCCAAATGCAGTTGATTAATTTTCAAAATAGAACTATCGTCAGCATCGTCTTTAGTATGTCTGTGCAACATTCAAAATAACATCACAAGATCAAACACCAAAACTTAAAAGAGTACGACAACACCAAACACTACCAACCATATTTCACACCAAAAAGCATGATAATATTACTAACTTGAAAGAATATCACATCATACAATACCTATCATATTTTCACAACAATAAACATGACAGTATGACAATATAAAACTTGAAAGGTAACACAACATCAAATAGTATCATCAATTTGAAGCATGATAATACCAACAGAATCGAAATCACAGCAGTACCAACAACAGACAGTATCAAATTCATTGAGAATAACAAATTCACAAACAATATCAAATTCATATACAGTATCTAACTCAGAGACAATATCAACCATATTTTGACAACAATGAGCTAGTACCAACAACTTCAAAAAATTCACCTACAGTACGAACAACAAATAGTATCGAAATCACAGACAGTACCAATAGTTTTCTCAAACATGAAGCATGACAGTACCAACAACAGACAGTATCAAATTCATTGAGAATAACAAATTCACAAACAATATCAAATTCATACACAGTATCTAACTCAGAGACAGTATCAACCATATTTTGACAACAACGAGCTAGTACCAACAACTTCAAAAAATTCACCTAAAGTACCAACAACAAACAGTACCAAAATCACAGACAGTACCAATAGTATTCTCAAACAAGAAGCATGATAGTACCAACAACAATAGACATTATCAAATTCATTGAGAATAACAAATTCACAAACAATATCAAATTCATATACAGTATCTAACTCAGAGACAGTATCAACCATATTTTGAGAACAAGGAGCCAATACCAACAACTTCAAAAAATTCACCGACAGTACCAACAACAAACAGTACCTCAAACAAGAAGCATGACAGTACCAACAACAACAGACAGTATCAAATTCATTAAGAATAACAAATTCACAAACAATATCAAATTCATATACAGTATCTAACTCAGAGACAGTATCAACCATATTTTGAGAACAAGGAGCCAATACCAACAACTTCAAAAGATCCATCGACAGTACCAACAACAAACAGTACCGAAATCACAGACAGTACCAATAGTATTCTCAAATAAGAAGCATGGCAATACCAACAACAGACAGTATCAAATTCATTAAGAATAACAAATTCACAAATAATATCAAATTCATATACAATATCTAACTCAGAGACAGCATTAACCATATTTTGACAACAAAGAGCCAATACCAACAACTTTAAAAAAATTCACCGACAGTACCAACAACAAACAGTATCGAAATCATAGCAGTACCAATAGTATTCTCAAACAAGAAGCATGACAGTACCACAACTATAGATCTTGATCTTGGAAAAGAAGTAGGAATCTGAAAAAAGAATCATAAATGTTGAAAAAGAACTAGAAATCTTGAAAAAAAAATATAGATCTTGAAAAAGAACTCTTAGATCTAAAATAACTAGAAATCTTGAAAGAGAGAGAAACCATGAGATAGTGATACTATAAAAATAAAGACTTATCGGTGGGATTTCGACGGAAAATGATCGGAAAATCTGAACTGGTCAGAAAATATGGAATGTTACGATCAAAATCTAAGATCTTAGTGAGAGAGAATATGAGAGAAGAGATGAGATGAGTTGAAAGAGAGATGAGATAGAGAGTGTGGGAGAGAATGAGAGAAGATGTGAGAGTTCCAAAGCATGAGAGAGACGTGAAAACAAGGGCATTCTTGCCATTTTTAAAAAAATTATTTCAAATTTTACATCGGTAACCGTGAAAGGTATGCCTTTTTGGTAATAAAATTTACCATGTGACTTTTTGGTGAAACATGTCACCTAGAGTGACTAAATGGTAATAAACCCAAAAGTAAAAACAATATAACATTTTCTTATTTTTATGGACCTTTAGTTAGATATAGTCCATTACTATTTTGGACCCATTAGGCCATAAGCCCAACATATTAAATTTATTTATGATAAGTTTTATTTTTTAAAAAAATTACTGAAATAATGGATTATTGCAAACAAGTAAAAGAAATAAAAAATTGAAGGTGAAACCTAATATATCATTCTATAAAAAGTTATACCTAGCGATACCTGAACTGCTATGTAGAATGATTGTAGTGAAAATGAGAACGATATTTTAATTCTCACTTTTGATGTATACAAAAAATTGTATTAGAAATGAGAATAAAAGATATGCAATGTTCATTATACCCTTTATAATTATGTACAAATAACAAATTTTATTTTACCATTTATAATTATGTATAATTAACAAATTAATTAAATTACATATATATGTCTATAAGCATGTTTGTTGCTCAAACTCAATATGGCCATTACTGCATAGAAGTAAAATAGATAAAACATATAAATAGATATCCCATTGACATTAACCAATGCTAGCTCAGTAAGAAACAGGAGGATTTTGGCAGAGGAGTTGGCACAAATATGAACCATAGGCAAGAACACCATGAGTAACAACACCAAACAAAAAATGCGACAAACCAATCAAAAAAATGCCTCTCAATCCAAATATGTCCTCAATTCCTACCGTCATGAACGAAAAATATTATAACATTGCTAACCTGTTTCGTTATGTTTTTTTCCTGCCTAAACAATTCAATTGAGGGTAATAGTTGAAAACAAAAGCAAAGAATCGATAATCAACAACAAGAAAAGCAAAAGAAAGTACAAGGAAACCCTGTAATCCCATGTAATACAGAAGCACAGTAAAAATTCAAATCAAAATCGTGATTAAAGCAAAGCGAAATTCCCATTTCTTGCAGAAGAAATCAAGGTACCTAAGAGAGAGGATATGGCTCTTCGACCTCTCTTCTCTTGGTTGCAATTTTTGTTTTGGGGATTTGATATCAACATTGATGGGACGAATGATCTGGATCTGATCTAACGATATCAAAATAATTCAATTGAGGGTAAAATGGACATTTCGGGCGCCATTCCATGTGGAATGGCCTAAACCCAGGAAAAATTGTGGGAATGACAATTGTAGGGGAGAGAAAGAGAGAGAGGAAGGAATTTCATTCCCTCAAAATTTAATCCACCAAACGATGGAGTAGAATGCTTTATTTCATAAAACCTCTTTATTGCCTCCAAATTCTCATTACCGAAAGATCCCTAAAAACCCTCACATAGGAGGAGAACCAACTCCAAACAAACATAAACATAAAAATAAAAACAAACTAAACCAGATCACATCAAAATGTACCCGTTAACCTTGTCCTAGGGGAAAATCAGACAATCTAAATATAAACTAACAGAACACAAATTTGCAACATGGATCTTGACATCCTCTTCAACAAGAGATGACGAACTCACTCATATATCTCAAAAACTCAACAGTGGATGATGATTGTATGTCACCGGATCACCAAATCCACAACGAATGGAAGAAATTGTTTTGATTTAGTATGGAGCTAGTGTTTGTTCGAGGTGCTCCATTTTGATGATCCGACCTAATAATATATTTTTTATCCCAGTCATTATATAATTGGCATTAGGGTATCATGAGATTGTAACCCTAAGCCGAAACTTGACTTTCTTCCTCTAAAATAGTAAAACTCTCTACAACTCCGATGACATAAGACCATAGAGAGGTTTTACATTACATTTGTAAACCTTATTAGTTCTCCAGTCTTGAGGAATAGATTACCACTACTGTAAACCTTACTAGAAACGAATGCAAAAGAGAATTATTGTTGTCCACAGCCTCTATAATCCACATACTTTAGCTCCATAGACATACACCACCACCACCACAGTTGCTCCTATGTCCTACCACTTTCAGTAACCATTACCTCAGCTCAAAGTACAAACCGTTACCTACCCAACTAAATAAAACAAAACCATGCAGCCAGACCCAACTTCAAGGGTCTGATTGCACATGTCCTTGATTCAAGTCATAATTTATCGCAATATTTCCTTAAAATATTTAAATATCAATCGACTGTGTACATGGTTCAAATACCATTCCAAACCAAGAATTCCACAAAGATTTGCAGGATGTGCTGGAGGAGAAAGACTAAGATAAATATACGAGAATGCGGCCACAAAAACAAAGAGGGGAACAGGCCATCTCTCAATACAAACATCATTGCATGTGACTTTATGAAAATTATCTGAATGGATATGCCCATGCTTCAACCTCAGGCTTTCACAAAACAGTTGAAGTAGCTGAGAAAGCTCCTCCTTGTCTGTCAGAAAATTAAAAATTAACACCCAGCCAAATCAAGAGCTAATAACTTAACTAAATGTGGGATTAAATACCCTCATAATCTAAGGGGGGGAAAATTAAGCTTTTTCACTCAAAGTTTCTCTGATTACACAAGGATATGGTGTCTGTCTTTTATGCGCAAAAAAATCATAAAATTCACAAAACTATCGTGAAGTTTATCACTCTCTCCTCATATATGTACACACACTTTGCATGTATGCTTGTATTCATTCTAAATCCAAAAAAATCAAATGTATGTCTTCATTCTATGAAGGGATAGCAATAGCATCACTGGCCCATATTATATGGCACAGAACATTGGTTGCATGTGCACTGATCATTGCTGCCTGGTAGGAAAAAGCATCCAGAAAACAGTTCAATTAGTTGCTACCTAAATCTTATTTTTAAGTACCAGCATTGCAGATCCCACTTCTTTAACACAAATTAATAAGAGATCTCCCCACAACAAGGCCACCACATGAATACTCCGTTGTTTTAAATTTAAATTTTAAACTACCAAGTACCAACAACCCATGTATTTTTTTTTTCATTGGATAATTTTAAAAGAGGCTAGTTAGGCAAGAATCTTACAGTGGGGGAGTGGTGATTCTGATGATAATGGTATTGGTGATCAATCTGGGTAGTGGTTTCAGTGGAGGTAGGCTTTTTTGAAATGAGCTGTTCTTCATTTCCAATACTGACTCTCGACACATCTCTCTTGTTCTGTTTCCTCATTTCCCTGATTTTGGAGAAGTCCAGTGAATAGTCTGGCAATGGTCCCTTCTGGTCCCAATCCCCAAATTGTGGCACTGATAGCCATGGAGCATTTTTCTATGAACAAGATTGACAGGGAAATTCAGTACCAAGTACATCAAATGAATCAACAAATTCAAGTTACTGATTAAATTTCTCCCAAAAACCCCAAGTCAGAAAATGCCTCTTGACATAACCAACTAAGATAGAAAGGAAAATGACCCAATTTTCTATAACACAAAATAAAAGGATTAACAGCTTAAATGTTATTGGCTCTCACCAATTGCTGAGTGTAACTGTAATGTCAAATTATTATTTTAATAAGCATGTAATAAGAGATGAGAAAACTCAAATGATCATGTAAACTGTTGAAGTTCAAGAAAAGAAAAAAAGACAGGAGCAACTTTCACTGTTTTTAAGCTTTCAGAAAGTGAAATAATTACTACTTTGGATTCTTTTTAAAAAGAAATAAGAATTCAAAAGAACTGAGGCCTTTTTGAGACCAAAAAGCAGAACACAAGGGATCGAATGGGAGTAAACATTCCCATCCGGATAAAAAGGAATTTACACAAAACCCCACCGGCAACTGTATACCTTTCGGAAAGAAACTCAATTTTTCTTTAAAATCACATGCAGAATCTTGCATGCAACTCTGTTTGACCACTGAGAAAGTAAAGTAAACATCCAAACTTCAAATCTAAAACTTTATTTCCATTTGCAACCGTAAAATTCCTACTTGAATACAAAAAAACGCACAACTAATAGATAAGATTCAAACTATTTTCTCGGGAACCCAACAGCAAAGAAGCAGAACTAAACATATAACCCACAATCACAAACATAGAGAAAAAACAGGGGAATGAGAATCAGACCTCCTTTTGGTCTTCCATGAAACTGGAACGAGAAGCTCAGGAGAGATATGGAGATTACAGAGACAGATAAAGCAGAATCAAATCGGCTTCAATAAATGAACAGCGAGAGAGCAGAGAGCAAACCATGAAACGTACAGCACGGCACGATTAGAATTTGCCTCTCTTTCTACTCTCTCGGTTTCTTCCATCTTCATGTGATATTATAGAATTCTGCGTTTACTGTTATAGGTCTGTACCTTTAGTATTATTACGAGAATGCCACTCCCACAGATTCGTCCTACAAAGTTGTCTTAAAGCGGTGATTTGCTTCCATCCGACGTCGTTTAATGGGCATCTAATCTTCTATGAAAATAACGAAATATATAAGTGGGACCATCAAATTTTCAAATAAGAAACACAAACTCAATTCATTATATTGAATATTAAATAAGAATAGTGATAAAAAGTTCATATTTTAGGAGCTCATATGTAAACAATAAGTGTTAAGTTATAAGAAAAATAGATTTAGAAAACTCGTGTATCGAATTTCAATATTGTAATATAAAAATAAGTGTTAAACTCTAAATGGAACGGATTCGTTAAACCTTAACAGATTAATAATTAACTAGAATAAAACCATAAAACCAAATAAAAACTCTACATATTGATTGAGGCGGTAGAATAACTAATCAGAATAGAGAAATTAATAAAATTACTAGATATTGACTATAATGAGTTTTCAAAATATGGATTACATATAATTTTTCATTAAATAAAACTCAATGAAATAATGTAAATATCTATAAATATACATAAAGCCAAAGACAATTTTCTCGTTTCCTTTAAAAAAGGCTGGAAATGTGATTAGAGTTGCGTCCGTTTGGTATGGAGGGTCTGAGCTTTATAAGCTGGCGTGAGAAGCCAGCTCCCGCTACCATCAAAATAAACTTATATTTTTGTTTTTTTTAACATTATTGTTATGAGTCCCTTCAAAATAAACTTATATTCCAATGGTTCCGAGTGAGGGGGGACAAAATACATTTTTTAAATAAAAGAACATTTACTTCTACATATAAATAAATTTGTATTTATTCCTCTCTCTAAATTGCCCGAGGATTATAAACTAAGAAAAATACTTAAAATTCCAAAACTATCCATCCCATTTCACTACAAAGCAAACAAATATTTTACTTAGAATGAATATCCGTGACTGGACAACGACCAAATCAAGATACAAGGCTAAGAAATCTGAGTGATATGTCAGTGTAAGAGTTTATGTTAATCACATGTGAGTGATATGTGATTGTAATTGAATTTCATAGATAATGTCAATTGACAATATTATTTTATCGAGGCATATTGTTATAGATAACCCTAAAAAAAATTCAGGACACTACCCCTTACCCTATCAAAACTTTTCAAACGGATTGAAGAAGAACCGTTTGAGTAGTAGCCCACCGCAATAACACATCCTTGCTCCGCCCCCGGTGGACACTAAAGCCAATCACTCAAGCCAGTGCTTGACAAGAAAATGGATATAAAGTACAAATTCTGATTCAACCTAATTCATCCTTGAACTTCAGTCATAGGGTGGGAATCCTCTCAAAACTGGTTCATGGTATTCATGCATGATTCTAACAAAATTCTTTCACCATCTCACACCTTTTTGTTAATCTGAACAACATCTTCATCTTCAAGCTCATGCTCCTGTGGTGCAAAGAAGTGCCACAATGCAATTTAATCAACAAGGAAAATCAGAACGAATAGACGAGGGGAGAAGAGACACATTAAGGGGAGAAATCAAGAATTCAAGGACATATTTCAGAACTCACCCTGCCAACTCTCTGTGGTCTGTGCTTCGCGCTGGACCCCATACTAGAGCACTGCATCATTTGACCATAGTAAGCAAGTAATCATGAAGATGGATAATAGATCAGAAAGAAAGCCGGCATATAAGCAGTTACACTCCTATCATCATATTTACAAATGCAGTAATTAATCCAACAATTAACATCTATACTTAATAGCACATGGATGCAGTACAATTCCAATGTCAATGATCATCTACCATGGAGTATGAGCTAAACATTTAAACTGAATTCAATTCACACAAATAAATAAATAAAAACGATGCCAGTTTCCCAAATATTCTCACAACTACTCTAAGGGCTTGCTTGGATAAAAAAAAGAGGGTTAAGTGGAGTAGTGTAAGAGAGAATTAAGTAAGATAGAATAGAGTAGAGTGGTCAAATGATGTAAAATATCCCACATCGAAAGATGTGGGATACAAAATCTCCTTTATAAGGAGAAGCCCACCTTTCACTACTGACAAGGCCTTTTCCCTTGTGTAGTGAGTTGGGTCCAAGCCCACTTGCTGCACTTGAGGAGAAACAAAGCCGTGCGGGCCCGTTGTATCCTTGTGAACCGAACAACCCATATATGGGCCCGATGTATCCAGTGAATCGGACAACCTAAAGCGGACAATATTGTTAGTGTGTGGGGGTGTGGAATTTATAACAAATGAAACTCTACCTTGATTGGATAGACTAAGAGTTAATTAAAGTATAAATTATTAACTTTGCTTGAATAAGAGGTAGAACAAGGTAGAGTAAGGTAGATTAAAGAATTAAAAAATCTAAAATGACTTATGATTCCCTATTCTGCACTCTTAACCCCTCAATCTGAGGGGTTACAATTATCACTTAATGAGAGTAGAGTAAAGGATAAATTATCCCCTACACTACCTTTTTAACCCCTCCTCATCTAAATCTAAGGTACATAATTACTACTCCACTTAACCCTTCCTACTTAACTCTTCATACTCTCAATCCAAGCAACCCCTAAAGCTCAACTTTAAGTAAAACATCATTGATTTGAACCACTATGATAGCCAAAACAACTAAAGATGGTTCAAAGGCGACAAAAAATCTTAGATCAAAATCACCACAATAGCTTCAGAGATACAACACTGTCTCAATAGAGAGAGTGAAACTCGGAAGAGCATCAAACAACTTGTTCTCCAAAATAACTTTCTCTACCCTAACACAAGCACACTAGAAATACTAAGCTAAAAGGCCACAAAAGCCCAAACCACAACCCAAACAACAAAAAGCCCCAAAAGCCACTAAAACAAGACACAATTTAAAACAGGCAGCACCACACACAAAAAAACCCCACTTAACAGCTTCTCGCCAAAGCACCTAAGCACCTGCATCAACCCCTCCGGGTGGGTGGAGGAGATAGTACCTCAGGGAAATAGACATGTTCAAATTCATCAAAAATTTATGGGTCCAACAGTTTCAATTCTACTTCAGAAATCCATGCACTTTCACTAGTAGGTTTGCCTAACCATTTCACTGGAAACTTCCTACCATATTTTCAGCTCCTGATCAATAACTCCATGATATCAAAGATGTTTTCAACCACATCAGTACCACTATTGCGCAGCTGCCAAAATTCCTCAACCAAATCCTCCACCTAGACGAGCTCCCCTTCATAAGGAAATAAATCAACAATATTAAAGATAGCATTGATATGAAGTTTTGGAGGCAGATCCAATATATAAGCATTGGGTCCTATTTTCTTCTTGATGACACAAGGGCCAAATCTTCTCCCCCTTCAATTTGTGATAGGTACCTCTGGGAAAATGATCCTTATATAAATGAACTAACACTGAATCTCCCTAAGAAAATTCCTGAAATCTCCTATGCTTGTTGGCTGCGAGAGCTAGGTACCTCTGGGAAAATGATCCTTATATAAATGAACTAACACTGAATCTCCCTAAGAAAAATCCTGAAATCTCCTATGCTTGTTTGCTGCGAGAGCATAAGATTTATAACTCTCCACCATGGCTCGCTTGACTACTTCATGAGTACTACGAATGTGCTCAAAAAATGCTCCCCCTCTTCACTACTGCGAGCATCTGGAGGCAAAGGCACCAAATCAATAGTATGGAGAGGCTTCAGCCCATAGACAGCTTCAAAAGGGGGCATTTTAATGCTGCGATTATAGGATCTGTTAAAGGCAAACTCAGCCTGAGGGAGTATAGAATCCCAACTCTTGATATATTTTTCAACTAGACACCACAACAAATTTCCCAAACTCCTGTTCACCACTTCCGTTTGTCCATTTGTTTAAAAATGACATGTGCTCGAATAACTCAACTTTCCACAATGTTCGCCAAAAATGACCCATGAACTTGACATCTCTATCGGAAATAATAGTCAAAGGAATGCCATGAAGTCGAACTATCTCTCTGAAAAATAATTCAGCCACATTCGAAGCATCCGCTGTTTTAGAGCATGGAATGAAGTGGGTCATTTTCGATAACCTATCAATTACGACAAAAATAGAATCAAATCCCTTGGAAGTCTTAGGAAGCCCCAAAAAAAATCCATGCTTAAATGAGTCCAAGGTCTGTCCAGCTGAGGAAAAGAAGTATAGAACCCCATATTTTGCCTACTGCCCTTACCCAGTTGACATCACCGACAACGCTTCACAAATCTGTCAATGTCTTTTGACATGCATGGCAAAAAGTATCTATCAGCAACTAAAGCCATTGTGAAATGGAACCCCCACTAAAAAAACCACCAGCATGTAATTTTTCACAATTTGTTCCCTCAAAGAACCTTTAGGTACACAGAGTTGGTTCCCATGAAATAGATACCCATCACGGAGCCTAAATGGTAATTTTTGAACCCATTCGACCTTTGCAATTGATGTAGAATCAATCCAAAATAAGGATAAGTAGGGTATTGTGTAGGAACGCAACACTACAAGCAATGAAGATCTATGGCTCAAGGTATCAGTCACTGTGTTAGTTTCACCGGATTTATAGCGGATGGCAAATAAAAACTCTTGTAAATGAGCACTCCACTTAGCATGTCGAGGATTTAGTTTGCTTTAAGAGTTCAAATAAAACAAAGATTGGTGGTCTACGTATATAAAAAACTCATTGTATGCTAGATAATGCTCCCAATGTTGCACAGCTCGCACCACATCATAAATTCAAGATCATAAGTGGGGTACTGACGTTTGGCATCCGTTAATTTTTCAATAAAAAAATTCAATTGGCCGCCCTCTCTTGGCTCGAAACAACCCCTATACCCAAATGCGAAGCATCACATAAGATCACGAACAACTTTTCAAAATCAGGTAACATTAGCAATAGGGCTTAAGTAAGTAACTCTTTGATTAATTCAAAGGCGGACTGGGCAGCTTTATTCCACTCAAAATGGGAACCCTTCAAACATTCAGTAATCGGCCCCATGATAGCCCATGGGAACTACAAACTTTTCCAACAGAGAAGGCACCGACCAATTAAGAACGGCCACAATTTTCTCGATCAGGAGCTAGACCACCAGCTGAAACAATGAACCCAAGAAACGCAACTTGTACACAAAAGAAGGAACACTTTTTTTGGTTAATAAACAATTGCTCTTTGCTTAATACCAAAAACACCTGCTTCAAGTGTGACAAATGTTCAACCCCATATTTACTATATATAAGGATATCATCAAAATACACAAGCACGAACACCCCAATAAAAGGTCGAAGCACCTCAGTCATAGCTCTCATAAATGTACTCGGGGCGTTAAAGAGCCCAAAAGGCATAACTAACCATTCATACAATCCATCCGGTGTTTTGAAAGCGATTTTCCATTCATCCTCCGCTCGCATCCGAATCTGATTATACCCGCTTGGCAAATCTATTTTGCTAAAAATCCAGGACCAATCTCAACCATACTATTACATTAGTATATTGGAATATAATAATTAATTGCCTTATGATGCAATGATTCATGGATTAAATAAACACAAAACAATTTGAATCAAAACGCAAATATTATACGTAACTTTGGCCCAACATTTAATTAAACCAAAACCCAATTCTAACAACAGCCCATCTTATTTAGCCCTTTTAATCAACTTGTTTTAATTCACAAACACATCCCAATCTCTATTAAAACCCTCTCCCATGTTCAAACCCAAGTAAACTATTAAAAGCCCAAGCAAATATATACCCCCAAAGCCCATTCTCACCTATGGACTCATAACCCTGGAATGGCTTTTTTGCCTCTATACCACCCTCAACCTCAATTTCCAGAATTCAAACAAATGATTCAAAGAGAACCAAATTTATTCAACAATTATCCACATCATGTTCATGTAGTCAGAAACGAATACAAAAATCACAGAAAACCAAAGGGCTCCTTCCACAAACATATTAACCGAAAGCAAGAATAATTGGTGAGTGCAAAATGCACTTATGTTTATGATATTAAATACAAAATCTTTATGAGGTTTCTAGCATAAAATATTGTCCAATTGTGTGATTTAATGACATGTACAGCTAGATGCTATTTATTTGGAAAAGTTGATTCTGGGTGAAAAGTGAGTCAAGCGTGAGCTGGGCGCGGCCGCAAGTTGCGGGATATGCAGAAACGGGCCCAGCTGACATGGCAATAGGGACAGTATTTTTTTTAGGGTTAAAGACTAAACCTTAGGGGCTGAAAACCATTCCAGATTTTCCAGAATACAGAGGGCAGAGAGGAGGCATTCCAAGCGTTGCAATTCCTTCATCTTTCCCATCGATTTGAACAATTGTCTTGAATATTTTTATGATTTTTAGTATGAGTATGCGTAGCTAAGTACCTTTTAGCTAGGATTTGGTATTTTCTTCTACTGAAACTTTTTGCACATGTTGATTGTTGATTAGACTGAATTTAATTCATTGTTCTCTGAATTTATTGTTGATTTCCTATTGTTATGCATTTTTGGCCATCATCATAATATTTAGGAATTGTTAGTTGAACATATTCGGCTGACCATGACCCGGTGTTTGATGAAGTGACAAGAACTTCTTTTGCAATTCAGGCTCGGGAACATTGAACATAATTGATTGGGTGATAGACCATTGCCTTAGGTTGTGCGATTGTCGATTTTCACGTGTTGAAGCTTATCTTAGGAAATTCTTAGGAGAGACCAAACCAAGACTCCTTTGATAAGTAAAGACCTTGAGCTGGACCAAACTCAGGGTCGTTGTTTTAGGAAAATCTAATTGTTAGAGCTGGACCAAAGTCTTTTAATTGACGTCGTTAAATTCTTAATTTGTTTAATTGTGGATTGATTTGTGTGCACAGATGGGGTAGTTGAACTAGCTAAATTCAAGCTAATTTTCATCCATTGTTGAATTAGTTATTTTATTTAATCTAGTTAATTTTTCCATTATTAATTTAAGCATACGGATTAGTTTACACTATTGTTTGTCTTTCAATTGGTTTTTACAACAGTTAATGTGGATTCAATCCCTTTCACTGTTACTGCCTTGCGACGATACACTTGCGATTGGGTAAAACCGGTCGGTATTTATTGTAATAAAAAAGTATCGACCAATAACAAACATTCATTCTCTCAATTTTAAGAATCCAAAAACGTCATTCAAAGATAAAGAATAGGCATAACCATTTACATCACATAACACCACCATCTTTAACAAAACTTCCCGCAACTCCAACATAGATTTATACTCATATATTCATTCATACCAAATATAAAATAGAAGCCTAGCAACATAGAGTACAAGGAAAAAAAATTCAAAATCTAATAACAATATAATTTGACACTAATCTATACCCTTTTATCAATGCAATGAAACCTACTATTATTTGTCAAAACATGAACCAAAACAGAGTATACAGGTATTCAAGAAAAGAAAGAAGAAAATAAAGATGGCATTCATCATGTATAATCACGATAACAACACACAATTATCCATACAAACCCAGAACTTCCTCTCAAGATTCACGACCAACTCTCTCCTTTTTCTCCCGCATTTTCTCTCCAAAAAAAATATAGTTTTTCTCCCTCGAAGGCCTCCTTCCTTTCCAACTTCAGCATCTCTCTCCACAATTCCTTTGGCACTTTTGGGTTGAGTTAGAAAATTGGGACTGGTTGGTTAGTCAAGTGGGCTAAAGGCCTCTTTTGTCCAAATTGGCTTATTTATTGGCTCAAGTTTTTAAGCTAATTTTGGTGTAAATGAGGCTTTGTACCTTGTGGATCCATTGGGCTAATGATCTCTTTTGGTTAAATGGGCTCATCTCAGGCTTATAAATTGGTAGAGATTGTAGGCTTTTGAATTTGGAATTTCTTGGTATTGTATGTGGTCTTTTAGACTTTGACAAAAATTGGGGTACAACACCTACCTTATCACTCCTCGAGACAACTGTCGTACCTGAGGAGGATACCTCAGAAAGGAACATTCATAATCAACGAATGAATAGGAGACACATCTAGCACATCTCGATTCAAGGTTATAACTCGGATCCTTTAGAGTTACCAAAACCAAGATGCACTTGATGCATCGCGGTTCAGCATTACAGCTTAAACACCCCTTAACTTATAATGATCGAACAATGCTCGGATCATCAATATTCGATATTAGAACCTAACAAAAACTAGGTTACAATGCTCGAATCACAAGCATCTCCGGTGGACGACCCAAGACATCATCCAAGCTAAAAGGTTGAGCAATATCCTCTAAAGTAAGCCCGCTGATTTAATAAAACTCACAATAGAGTATTTCAAGCAACAAACAATGTCAGGAAGGAGAAAGTTCATATATGTATATAATAAAATAAAGCTTTTACAATAGACAAAACCAATAAGGAAAAAATGAGGCCACAAGCGAATTAAGGAACCAACTTCAAAAGCTGAAAAAGCTACTCCTAAACTAGATAGTAACTACATCTGGATGTTAAATCCCTAATAACATCATCTGAGGAAACCGAGACAGAGTTATCTTCACGTGAACTCTCCCCTCCTTGAATCAAACCGCCTCCTTAGTTTCCACAACCTTCTCTTTCCAAGTAACTTATACCTCGACTTCACAGCTTACTTCATGGAGATGCTTGAGTAATCATCTTGTAAATAGCTACATGTTCCTCGACTTCAACAACCTTCATCCACCAAGCAAACTCTGTGACTACAGCCCTAAAATTTGTTTCCTCTCTTGTACTAACAAAGCAACATGTCCATAGTAAGACACGCTTCATCACTCCTCCTAGCAATCAGCTGAGTGAAGGGAATTATCAAAAGAAAATGAAAATGACATTTCAGGCTAGATTCTTGAAGAAGAGGGGAAAATATTGCTCGGGCTCTCAAAACTTGAGTGTAAAATGAAATCGACAACCCTTCCTATTTATAAGCAAATGCCACCTCTGATCAACGGTCGCTATGAAGCGACTCTCGACATCCGTGTTTGAGTCTTTAGTCTAGAAACTTATCATCTCCAACGAATTAGAGTCGTTCATCACGTGACAAACGATTAATCGTTTTCGTTCACCCTCGCACATTTAATATTGACCTTGGAACATCACAAGATAATCATGATTATATTATACTCCATTTCCCGAGCTGGCGTAATAACAGACATTCCCCATGCCAATAAAGATTGGCCAAGTGAAAGTTTGGGGGACATATGATAATACTAAAAATGTCCTCCATCCAAAAAGTGACACGTGTCATTGTAATTCACCACCTTAACACCGAGCAAGACTGAACCCATCAGTGCTACCTTATAGCTGCTCGGGTTAGCTCACGTAGCCGAGGAGGATACCTTAAAAGGGAACATTCTGAATCCACGAAGGAATAGAACTTCAAAAAGGAATCCTCCTCCAAGCCAAAGATACAGATAGATTGTTTCCTAAAACAACTAAAACTTCCTTCAAACAAGAATTTATACTTTTCATCTTAGAGTAGGACTTCTTCAACAGTATAAAAATGATCCTCAAACAAACATTTCAGTTAACAAAATTATCTGCCTTTACTACTCTGGAGAGCCCCGATCTACGGACTCCTGAAACCTAGCCTTCTTCTAGATCGAACTTAAGCATTCAAGCATCAATCGTGCTAAATACATGAGTATGGCACTTTTAACTCATGTTTGCTCAACTTTAAAAGAGTATTGCACGCATCTTCCACCTTCAAAGTCCTACTTTAATCATATCCTGATACGTCGAGAAGCTGAACAAGTTTTTGACTCATCGCAAATAATTTTTTAGAGAAAATTATAGCTGAAAATTGTAACATATATTGGATCCCAAGCCGATTTGTTCACCTAACAATAACTCGTGCTGAAGAGTCATATAATCTACCACGCCCAAGCCTAACAACTAGAGGGACACGTGGCAGTATCCTAATCAAAGCTACCAAACCATAAGCATTAATTAACCACAATTATACATTAATCACATTTTAAAAAATATCAAAGATTAAAAAAAAGGTGCCCCAATACCTACTTGCTACCTAACAGAATTGCGGGGTGTGCTGTATTATTTTTAGGGCGGACCCACTATAAATGATTTTTGACACACAAAAAATTACGAATGTTATATTTTTTTATGTGAAATAAAAATCAAATAAATAGCGAAAAAGATACGAAAATTTTAAACCGTTAAATATAAATCCGAAACATTCTATATTATTTTTCATCTTCTATTTAATTTTTGTTCAGAATAAAAATATATTGTTAGATTTGTAATCTCGATCAAAATTCATAATTTTTAAAAAATAAAATAAATTTTTTAATGAGTGAAATATCGTTGGTAGACGGGACAACAAAGAGCACAACGAGGACATACGAATGTCTATATTATCTTTTCAATTGGATTATACCTATACTATATAAAAGTGATCCAACATATTTATACACATCAGTAAAATATATTTTTCAATACATTTACATCAATAAAACACATCTCCCAATATAATTTTTTTGTTTCTCATTAGTAAAGCCACTAAACATTTCATTATCCATCTTTTTCTCACTAGAATTAATATTATCTCACATCTACCCAAAAATCAAAGCAAATTCTCTAACAAATCAACAAAAATACATACTTCATCCGTTCCTATTTGACATGCTCATTTATTTTTTCACACAAATTAAAAAAAATTCAATTAATATCATTAAACAATAAATTTAATTGTTTTTCTTCCTAATATATCCTTCAACTATCCCACTAACACCTTATTATTATTATAATTATTGCTAGAATTTAATGTCATTTGTTAATAAAAATCTATAATAAATGACAGTAGATTAGTAAATTAGTGATTTTTTTCTTCTTATTATCAATAAAGAGGTGAGTTATAATTTGGGATAAATCAAAAATAGATAGTAAGCCCAGACATTAATAGGGGCTGAATGAGTATTTTCAGAATACATTTTTCCCGATGGTTCTAATCATCCCAATATAAAACATCTCAAAGTATATATAATATTATGTGTCAATATATACACCATATAATTTGGAGATAAATTCATCATTCAAAATTCAAATTCATAAATTAAGACATTTTTGCTGTTGTTGAAATACTTGACATTTTCGCATTTTTTAGCGCGGTGATTCTTACACGCCTACCTAACCCCAATAGAATTTTGAAAGAATGGTCGCGATCCCGGCCGGTTGGATTCGGAGCACATCCCTCACCAACCAAAACTTGTAGACTCCACATCCATGGCCATACATAAAATCCATATCATCTCCTCAAGGCCACAAACAGAGACAAAACGCAGGTCATTAATCCAGAAACAAGCATTCTAGAGAAACCGCGCTAATTTCAAATTACCTTCAGAAATTTAGGTTCTTTTTCAGTTTGTGCAAAATCTTGGTGTCGATTCGCACGAAGTTCGATCGGGCATTGGACTTTGTTCGTGGAATCGAGTTGTTTTGGGATTGAATAATGGAGGCGCAAGTTTCTGAGTGTTTGCGGCGGCCGACATGGATCAATTCTGACTGGTTTGCAACGAAAGGGCCCCGTTCGGTGCAGTTTTCAGGAGTGTTGAGGAGACAAGAGACGCTGCGGGTGGGCGTATCTGCTCATTTGAGGCCTCAAACGATCTCATTTCGTCGCAGGTCAATCTCTTGTTGTTGCCAGAACTTTTCAGGTACTTCCATATTAGTCAATAATTGAAGGTTTTTAGTTTTTGTTTTTTTTTATTATTTGGATCAATAATTATTGGAAATTGGTTTCGTAGAGGGTGCCTGAGGCCATTGAGTGACGAAATTTGCTTCACAAACAATACAAAGTGAAAAACTGTTTGAATTGTGTACCCCTCTGAATTAACTGGGAGCTTGTCTTAAGGAAAAGGGATAAAAAAGTGGAAAAAAAGGAGAGAGATTGTTGTTGGGATAGCAGGATTTTGGATACGTGGGCGAGCTACTTGTGTTTTTTTGGGCTTATGATGAAGTTATTGTAATTGTTTGTGCTTTTGAATTTGATGGTTTATTCTACAGCTTCGGTAAAGAAATCGGGAGCTATTCAGGATGCTCTTCATGATTCTTTGATTTTGAAGGTATATAGTAATGTCCTTTTGATGTTTTATCTCATAGTAATTTGGGTCGTTGAAAGTCGATGCACCCCCTCGGTGGCTTATCAGAATTAGCCTTATCATTTACTTACAAGATGCTACTAAAATTTGCAGATTAAGTCACAAGAAGTTGAGCCATATTTAAATGGAAGGTGTATATATCTTGTTGGTTAGTTTCTTTTCTTTTCTTGTAGTTTGTATTAATTAGTCTGGCAGAAAAGTGAAGTGAGTGTGAAATGCAGGAATGATGGGATCTGGGAAAACAACAGTGGGCAGGATTCTATCTCAAGCGCTTGGTTATTCATTCTATGACTGGTTTGTATTATTATGTCTGATTCATAGTTGAAATGTTTATTTCTACATGCCCAGTTAATCCATGGAAATAATGATCGCTGAGCATGCTCATACAGAAAACCCACTGAAACCCAGTTTCATCAGGGAAAAAAGTGGAACCCAATTGGATAACAGAAGGAACAAAGGGCGAGCATAAATATTATAGGAAAAAAAAGGAAATCCAATTGAAATGTCCATGTTACTCCCTTTATTTTCATTATTTTTTTCTGAGCTTTAGCGGCTAGAATACAAACATTTAGCAGATGCAGGAGGAATTAAGAACGTTAACTTGGTTGAAATTTTGATCACTAGAAGTGGTATCAACTCTATGTCATGTCACAGATTACGATATTGACTGGCACCCTTATGACAACAATCTTGTAGCCAATTAACCCATGCTTGCTGCAGTGACACATTGGTGGAGCAGGCTGTGAATGGAACTCCAGTAGCTGATATTTTCAAGTTCCATGGAGAGGACTTCTTCAGAGACAATGAGGTTAGCAAGGAAATATTGAAATTACATTAAATGCTATGACTTGGACCCTAGATAATTCAATTCAAAGTTTTGATCTCTGTCCCCCATTCATGGATGTGGTTTTCTTCCCCTTATTTTATACGTATTGGAGGTCTTTTTCTATAGCTATTGTTTGGCTGGACAATCTAAAGATGTCAAGAGCAAATCGAACCGTGAATACAAATGTTTCTTCTATCTTCTTTTACCATAGGCGATGAGTACAGTCTCCTTTCATCTGCATTATCTTGAATTTACACTTAACATACAAATGTGTGTTTCCTGATAAATGAATAGACATTCATAACTACTTCAGTAGAAGAATCCATCTAAATTTTCAATATAGCATCTGCTAATAATAGTGCTTTCTTTTTGGAGCAACCACTGCTGTTCAATTGCCAACATGCAGATGCAAACATGCACTCTTGTTGTGTTTGATTCGAGCTTAATGATTGCTATTTATATTTACATTTAGACTGAAGTGTTGAGGAAGGTTTCTTTAATGCATCGACTTGTTGTTTCTACTGGAGGAGGTGCAGTCATACGACCAATTAACTGGTACCCTAGTGAACATAATAGTTAATCATTAATTTGATTTGTTTTCTATGTAGCTGTTGTATAGACCTGCATGTCTCTTTGTTGTCAGGAAATATATGCACAAGGGGATTAGTGTTTGGTTAGATGTACCTTTGGAGGCCTTGGCACGGAGGATTGCAGCTGTTGGAACCAATTCGCGCCCCCTTTTGCATGAGGAATCGGGTGATGCATACACTAAGGTCTCCCATTTCTGCTTGATGCTAGTTGACCATTAACTTTTGTTAATTTTCTGAGTGATGTGTTAGAGAAATTGGATTCACTTTTTTGAGCTGTCACAATTCGCATTGCTTACAGAGTTTTAGGCGTTTGTCTGCTCTTTGGGAAGAGAGGGGGGAAGCATATGCATATGCCAGCGCTAGGGTTTCCTTGGAGAGTATGTGCTTGAACCCACCTATCTAACAGTTGTTTTGTTTTGCATTGAGTTTTTCTATTTCAACTAATAGCATTTATACTACGGACATCTAATTGTACTTGGGAACAAAGACAAGTATAATTAGGGAATTAAGCAAAAAGAAATAAGTGAACCGAATCTCCATTCACCATTTCACCCATCTTTTCAAGTTATAATGTGTGTTTGGCTACTCGTACCCTCCTAGTCTCCTGTGTCATTTTTCACTTTCTTTTTCAATTTGTGCAGAGAAATTTTATTGGACCAGAGGACAATACGTTTCCTTCAAATTGATTATGCTTATGCAAAATTTTATTTTAATTCTTTGTTAACGGAGGCAGATTTCATAGTGTGTGCCTGGATTGGTTAAACTTTTTTTTCTTTTTTGTAAATTTGAAAAAAATAAACTTATCCTGTTTTCTTCGGTCTCAGAGTCAATATTTGAGCAAGGGATGCATCAATTTTTTCTTACATTCCCTCTGTTCTCTCAATCCAAACCAACTGTACTATTTTTGTAGAGAAAAACATATCATTCTCTTATCCCGCTTTATTGTATTTCTTTTATATAGTGCGTTTTAACCTCGTAACAATTTCTGACATTTTTTGATATCATTTTGGCTGAGACGAATTATAGTCTTGAAGATTCTGTTCACAGTAAGCTTTTTATGCAGATATTGCTCCTAAACTGGGAGTTACCGATGTGTGCAATCTTACTCCAACAGCAATTGCAATAGAGGTCTCTCTCTCTCTTGCTCGCTCTCTTTCTCTCTCACACAAACACACACACAGATTATGGTGCCTGTACGCTCTCTATGTCTTTGAGTTATCATGTCATGAGACATTTGCTCCTTTTCATTTTCATTTAGCTCTGCAATTATGCTTGTGGTGGATACTGGGTAGCTGATGGAAGTTTTTATTTTCAGGCACTTGAACAGATTGCAGTTTTCTTGAAGGAAGAGATCGTAGCCTGATACTTATATTATACAAGCAGATCGTCATTTTTTTTTTGGTGAGGTTGGAACTGTGTGGGTATTATGCTAGCAAGGTCTCTTGGAAATTAGATCTGGCTGCATAAACACCCTCAAGAGATGGGTGTTTGCACAACCGAGGAAAATTATAGGCCGTGTTGATTATATTTCCTTGACTGTTTTATCATATATGCTGCTAAAAAATGGCTTCCATTACAGTTTGACATAATTGCAGTCCTTTATATAAGTTCTTCGGTTATCTGCGCAATACAAATTTGTCATTTTGAATATTCTATGACTTTTCAAAAAATACAAAATTAACATTTTGAACATTTGATACGAGTCTAAAAACACAATAGTCCATAAACTTTCCCAAAAAAAAGAAAATAAATTGTTAATCGGATACAATTAACTGATAATAAAATCAATATCATTCATAAAAAACAATATTCCAGTATTAGGTGATGGCTTAAATAATAAAACATGAACAAACATTGTATCATATATATCACCATTCACCAACTTCAATAGTTCTACAAAGTTGTAGATAAATTGTGGTACAGCACTTATACAAATACAAGTAGATAATCCTCTTTGAATCGTCCTCCACCCCTTACCTACCTATACAAACACTGTATGTATACAACCCTCTTCTGAAGCATATTGATTCTGCCAGATGACAGAAGATTGTCCCATCAAGCTACCTCAAGCTGAAAGAAGATTTATTGATCTCCCCCAAGCATGCTTAGAGAAAAAATTCCGCCCATATTTTACATTGAACTCAAGCCCAGCTATTGTCCAAGAATATCAAACAATATCCAAGAAAAGAATGAGCTACATCTATCTCAAGTGTGATAAACAGGAAGAAAGGGTTGCATACTTGGTTGAAGCTTTTGACTACATCATGTCTTAAATAAGTATAAAATGAACATCAAGTACACAGGCAACAAACAGGGAATAATATAGCATAGGGTCGAAAAGTTTCCCACCCATCTTACAATAGTTATGAACTTACGATTTGAGATCAGAAATGGTGCTGGAACTGTGCAGAAGAATAAAGGTCAGACCATCCAGGCATTATGTTGGGACCTGAAGGGGGAAGCATTAGAGCATTAGTATGCGTAGTCACAATACAATTATGAAACTAGCTGGGTCAACGTTAGTCGTGTAATCTAGCACAGAATCCAATAATGCATTGCACAATCCAACCATTCTGGCAACAACTAACAAGTACCAAATAAGAAATTTGTTTTATTAGCTAGTTTCATGAACCTATACCGATGGCAAAACAGTGAAAATATGATGCTGACAGAATGGAAAGTATCAAATACATGGACAACAAGTACAAGATGGATAGAGAATAATAACTGTGGAAAAACCTGTAATTATATCATTAAACATAAATGTTGTTGACCAAATAACCTGATCTTTGATAATAGGGTACAACGTTAAGCTTCTTACACTGTTTCCTTGTGCAACTGAAATCCCAGATCATTCTTGGGCAGAAGAGAGGACATGACAATCTGAACACTTCTAACTCATGAAGCACATCTGCTCCAAAACCTTCCATACAACCCATAGTTGGATTAAAAAATAATCCTTGCCCAACCCATGACACTAAAAGAAAAGGTATTCTTAAGTTTTGATGCCTAGATTGGGAATACGTGAAGGATATTTCTAAATACAAGTATGAAAGATACAAAAGATCTTCTACTACTCACCCACATAAAATATTTGGAGAATCGATATGAGATGCATTAAAGTGTCCACCAAACACAAGTATAAAATCTAAAAAGAGAAACAGAAACATAAGTTCGGGATCATCTATCCCTGCTCTCAAACACAAGTACAAAACCAAAAAAAAGAAACAAAAAGATAACTTCGGGATCATCTATCCCTGCACTTAATCATTAGTTAAACAACATTCAGAACAGATTCCCACCTTTCATTCTTTAAACTTTAACTGCATTAGAAAAGTTGAAATTGATCACTTACTACAATTACTGTCTTCCATCAAACAAAGAATTCATGCCACAAAGCAAGAAAAGAAAAATTCACACACACAATCCACCTTGAGTTCAACAATACATTTATATCTTCATACATACTTCAATCAAAATAAAAAGAATCTATATACTTTTTATCTTTCCTAGAGAAATAAAATAATTTAATTCTCATCTATTTTGCAGGAAACACGGAATAATTTAAGGTACTCCCAACATATACGTTATACTCATCACCCGTGCTTCCTAATATCTTGAGAATTGTTGAAACACTATTTCCATGATAACATTGTAAGTGCAACTTGAATGCAGAGCTTCAGTAGGATAGACATAGATCCCACTTCCCACTAGCTCATACAAGGGTATAGGAATCATGAAATCTTTAGCTAGAACCATACAGAATGCAGCAGACCAGAACCACGATATTAAGATCCACTGAGAACATAAGATAAACAAGTACTTTAAATGGTATTAATTGAAGTCTATTTGCTCCTAATTTATTCATTATTTTCTAGTGTCAACTAGTTTCCTCATCCTTCATCAATATTTCTCAGTTTCTCCTTAGATACAGTTCCTACATTCCATGAAAACAAATGGTGTTAAATACTAGCATCCAACCAACACAGTCATCAAGATGTTCGTCTTGTTAAATTAAACTATTTTAACATGAATGTGAATATGTGATGATAAAAGCATACCAGGTTTAGCCCATTCCCAAAGGATATCATAATAAAACCGAAGAACAATATACAATGAATGACCCTTTGGAGATGCTATACACGACATCAGACCACTCAATCTTCCCCCACAACTCCCCATCCCCACCCTTCTTCTCCACGGAAATTTTCGCACACCAAATGTCCAGATCTCCTCCCTTTCCCTTTCCCTTCCCCTCTTTTCCTTCCCACACCACCATCAATTTACCCCCGAAGTTCGTCATTGTAGCCCCACAAAGAAACTTTGGAAATCCCTTCTCCACACCCTTCAAATCCCTCCACTCTCCTCGCTCTACATCAAAACCCCTAATTTTCCCCAAATAGTCATAGCAATACAAGACACCATCGATTACACACCCCCTCCCTCTCCAACCCAAGTTCAGCTCACTCTGTACTTCCTCCCATCTCCCTGTCCTTGGCTCATACACAACCCCATTCCGATCGGCCATAGCGTAGATTTTGTCATTGATCACGGCACTAGCATGCATCCACTTCTCACGGAAAAGATAAAACGAGCTGTTATTACTATTGTTGCTATCAATGGATTCCCACCGTTGCTTCTTCGGGTCATATACTTCCGCCCAGTGCTTGGACCTGGCCCAATTGTCCACAAGGCAGCCACCGATCACGTAAATCTTTCCATCGACAACACCAGCTGCTGCGAATTCGCGGCCGACACGCATGCTGGGTATAGATTCCCAGGTGTTGAAGCGGCAATCGAGGGCCCACACTTTGTTGGAAGCGATGTCGTTGATGGAACCGCCGATGACAAAGATTTTGGGGCTGAGTGAAACGTATGCGGAGCCGATGCAAGGCGGAGATGGAAGCGGTGCGACCGGGATGAGGGAGTATTTGAGGGAATTGGGATTTTGGATGAGAGTAAGCCAGAGGAGAGAGGGGTTGGGGGAAAGAAGGGTCAGGTAGAGCACAGGCTCCTCTGAGTGAAGGAGGGAGCGAGAGGAGAAGAAAAGAGAGGAACGTAAGAACGACCGGAAGGTTCTGGAGACTAAGGAGAGGATGACATGGTGAGACCGAGGGCTACGAGCCAGGCAATTGATAGCCAACTCATTTGGCAGCGAGGGTATTAACCAAGGTAGTGGTGTCGGAGGATTCGGGGCGGACGTACTTGCAGTTGCGGCCGATGAAGATTCGCCTGTGGACGAGGACGGGAGGTTCATGGTCGTGTTCGGAAATCGGAGTCACATGGTGATGTCATGATTTTAGTATCTGTTTGGCGCGTAACTACAATTTTGGTCAAGCATTTCTCTTTTTTTATTTTTTTATTTTTTTTGTTTACGTGACTTTGATCATTTTGCATTTTCGTATACCTTAAACGCAGGTTGCAGTCGACTTACTGACTTTTCCCATTCAATCGTACTCACTTGGAAAGAGAGGTTGAATATTTTTTTTAAATAACTTATAAATGTTGTGGGTCCTCACATAAGATCTATCACCGCTCAACAATTTTTTGATATTTCTTAGCTTGATAAAAAATATCTTATAGTTTTCACTATCACTGTTTTCACCAAGAACCAAACCATTATACTTCACTAGGAGTCATCATTTGGCCCGTGATCTTTGATCCGATCCAAGTCCACGAGCGAAAGCCCCGCCCTAGCCTTAAATTACTTGGGGCTTGGGCAGCATTTCTGGGGCTAAGCCTGGCCCAAAGCCCGAGCAAGTCCAAGCTCGAAATATACCACACATATACATATATGATATTTTATATTTATAAATATATCTTCTCAAATATATATATATATATATAGTAATTAGGCCTGAGCCCAAAGGCCCGATCTATTAGTCTGAGTTACTTGAACCCGGGTCGGGCTTAAGTTTACAAAATTGTCCTAGGTCCAGCCCAAACTCGAAGAGGATTCTAGGGATTGAGCCCAGGCCAGCCTGGGTCTACAATTTTTGGGCCAACCCCTACTCCACCATAAAGAGTAAACACTTATAATTCGTCATTCTAATAATTTAACTTCCACTTATGTCAAAAAAATTCCTGAAACAATTATGGTGCAACCCCAAGTTTGACTTTCCTGAGAGTTTATCAACCATCGACATATTTTTCCACCACACTCCTTGCATCAATGCTAAATCAATGTCCATATGCAAACTGTGAACCCACTAGTACTAACACATCCTCTTTTCATGGCAACACGTACCATGAGGATTTACATGCCTTCAAATGACATCAACATCGTCTCCCCAATGAAAAACACGGTTAGCATCACCAGAGCTAGCAGCTCCACCTTTTGGATAGTTTCTTTTGAGATTTCCAAATTCCCACACCCCCAGCACACCGACTTCATTTTCATGGAATTCTTCTTTTTCCAAATTTCAACTACTATTGCTGAGTTTTCTAAAGGTGGACGATTATTTCCACCACTCAGTCTTTTCTCTTCAGAGAAAAACTTGCTATTAACTTTTGGGAAAAAATATTTTTCCTTCCCATGAATCAATATAGGCTTCATATGCTCATAAGGATATGGAAGAGACCGGATAAGCCTTTAAAGCTATATCCTCATCATCCATCTTAACTCCAATAGACTCAAGTTCAGAGATGATCCTATTGAGAACTTCAAGTACACACAACTTGAAATGCCTTTTGACTGGTACAACTCTTTAAGTTTTTCTCAGAGTTCTTTGGCGGTAGATAATTCATGCACATTAGCAACAATATTTTTGGGCAAACACAACCGAATTGCACTTGCAGCTCTCAGATCAAGATCTTCCCACCCTTCATCGATCACAACAACTTTAGAATCACTACTATAAATAACGATCGGTTTCCCTTTCAATCTCTTGTGTGACTCAGATTGAATTAACAAATCTTTGACTTGAATTTGCCACAAGCGAAAGTTGACAACATATTAAATGCAGGTTGAAGATTTTTTTTAAAAAATAACTTATAAATGCGGTGGATCCTCACATGGGGTTTACCATCCGCTAAACAAATTTTTTGATCAATAGCAACATAAAGTATGTCAAAACACAAAGCAGTCTCAAACCGATTATTTTGGTGAAGTTGGGGATTCAAAATACAAAGAAGCAAAGAGTTGTCCTTTTCGACAATTACAGTCAACATGTTTAAATTTAGGGATGGCATCGGATTTGGATCGGATTTCTCAAAATCCATATCCGATCCTAAATAAAAATATTTTATCCATATCCATATCCATATCCATATACTACGGATAAAAAAAATCTAAATTCATATCCCTATCCATCGGATTTCGGATATTCTCCATGGATATCGGATTTATCCATATAACACGCTGACACATATTTTGCTAGCCTATGATACCAATTATAACTTTATGATTCATTAATTTAGGAATATAAATCAAAGTCTAAAGCATAAATAATATCAAAAATCATCTAGCAACATAAAAAGTTTTCTAAAATCAAAGTGTAAAGTCCATAAAACGTCACAATCAAAATGCTTACATCAACTGACAAATTCAAAATGAATAACACCTTTAATAAAGTTTGGTAGACCTCATCTTCATAAAAGTTGATGACAATGCTATCATTTGTTACATGTTAATTTATAATGTTATTGTTAGGTTTAGGGTTTACATTATTATGTTTTTAGTATTCAGTACTAACTTTACTAATTAGAGTTTTAAAAATATTAGTCAATTGAATATTTGAATTAGTAATATGACATCATATCCCATTATATAGTGTTATTACAAATTACAATTAATTCAAATTACAAAAATATATATATCTACATTGACAATTATAATATGTATATAAATATATTAATGACATTAATTGTCAATTACATAATTGTATATGAACTATATTATATATGTGTGTGTCGGGTAGAATCAGATCGGATATAATCGGATCGGATCGAATATCCGCACGTTCGGGTCGGATCGGATATGGGCATCGGATCAGATGGCCTAAATCCATATCCGATCCATATCCATTCAAAAAATTTGGATTTTATTCATATCCATTATCCAGTCAACGGATTTTTCTACTGTTTGGATTTTTCTAATATCTCGTTCGATATTAGGTCCAATATTTCATTGGGTTGGGCTGAACCTGGGCATTTTTAAAAAACAAGTCCAAGATCAGTTTAACCCGACTGCTGATGCTATACTTGAAATTTAATCTGGATATGAATATTTATAATGCAGGTTAACTTATACCAAGAAGTTGAGATGGCCGAGTTGGTCTAAGGCGCCAGATTAAGGTTCTGGTCCGAAAGGGCGTGGGTTCAAATCCCACTCTCAACAAGTAACTGATTTTCATTTAAAGTATATTTTTTTCTTTTTCCGGACAAAAGAGTACTATAAAGTATAAACTGAGTTTTTTAAAGGATTATTTGGTGATAAGTCCTTTATATGGACTTTGTATTTCATTTAGTCTTTTTGAAAAGTTTTTAGCCCAATACATCCCCACTTATTTGAAATTTAGCTCAATAAGGATAACTTTAAATTTTAACTTCAATTAATGACAATTTTACCCTCCCCTCATTTAAACCTATCCTTATTTTTATTAGTACATGATTGCTCCTTATTTAGGAAATAATTATTATAATAAAATAAATATAAATACAATCTCATAAAGTTGGATGAAAATCATGTATTTTATCTATATGATTTTAAAGATAAACTAATATTTTCACTTTTGATGAATAAAAGTGAAGAGTCGATCAATCAAAAAAAAAATTCTTTCATGAAAATTAAGCGCATGCACTCACATGCGCAAAATTTAGTTGACTCAGTAACCTATGCATATACATTAAAATCTGTGAATCATTATATTATCAAAATCAACAATGAAACACTTATCCATCAACAAAAAGTTATCCAATACAAATGTCAATATTTTTATTATATTCTTCACTAACAACCAAAGCTAATAACTTATGAGAATAATATCATAATAAAACTCAATTCATATTTTAAACAAAACCAAATACCATAATAATTTTTAACCGTTTTGGTGACTTTTGCGAAAATCCTCTGAATTTTGGGTAAGAAATCCTCTGATTTTTTTTTTTGCATAATTTCAAAAACTCTTCTGAATTGTTTTGGAGAGTTTTGTAAAATTATCTGAATTCTTGATAAATTTGAGAAATCTTCTAATCATCTAAATTTTTAGTTGTTTTTTGTTTCATTTTGATAAAGTTTAGGGTTTTGAAGTTTAAGATATTAGAGTTTAGAGTTTATGGTATAAGGTTTTAGGGTTTAGGAGAACATAATTCATTATTTAGGATTTTGGGGTTTAGTACTTAAGGTTTAAGGTTTAGGAATATATGTTAGTAGAATTTTAAGATTTTCTTCTTATTTTTGTAAATTCTTCTTAATTATTTATAAGATTTTTTTGTTCAAAATTAAAATTAGAATTGTTTACATTCAGAGGATTTATGGAAAATTCAGAGGATTTCTGGTTATAAGGTTTAAAGTTTAAGAGTATGTGTTTAAAATATTAGAATTTAGTGTTTATATTTTATGATTTTGGAATTTAAGATATTAGGATTTTGAGATTTTAGGTTTATGATTTAGAGTTTCGGGTTATTTTTGTTTGATTTTCGAAAATTCTTATAATTTTTATTATATATTTTATGCAATCCTCTATTTTTTTTGCTTAATTTCAAAAATTCCTCTGATTTATTTTGATAAATTTTGTGAAATCCTCTGAAATTTTTTGTTGTTTTTTGTTTGATTTTCAAAAAATCTATATTTTTTTGATATATTTTTATGAAATCATCTGAATTTATTTGCTTAATTTTGAAATTTTTTTTGATTAGTTTTGAGAAATCCTCTGAATCGTGGATAAGTTTGAGAAATCCTCTGAGTTCATTCAGAGGATTTGACGAATGAATATTTAAACATATCGATGATGGATCTCATTGGAAAGAGTTTTTCGTGTTGATTATGAATATATATATTTTTTTAAAATTCGACTTGTATTTTGAGAGATAAAACTGTTTTAAAGTTTTAAAAGAAAAAAAAATAAAAAGAATCTGGTGATGGCAGCATATGTCATACACATAAGGATTTATTGGAATAAGGGTAGTTTTGTCCAGAATTATTTAAAGGATATTTTGGAATATTAAAAAATTGAAGGGAGTAAATGGAGTACATATTTTTATTAAAGGATTTTTTGGTGAATCTCCCATTTTTAAAAGATAAATTTATAATCTCTCCGTCAGATAAAGATATTCATATTTTATATATTTATCTGTCTCAAATTTTAGTTTAATTTCATTTTTTTGAAAATAATTAATTAATTAATTAAATTCTTAAATAGTCTAGTTTCACTTTTTAGAATGTAGTTGATTAATTAAAGGGAAAATTAGGCTTAGATCCAAATTTACTAACTTTTAAGAGTAAAAAGACAGCTGAATTTTTTTTGTTAGTTAAGGTCCAGCTGATTTTTAAATTTATTGAATTAAGGACAAAACTTAAAATTGCAGATTTGTCATTGTTATTCCAATCAAATATGATTGAAAACTTATTTTTCGCGCTGCGGATGCTTCCGACTTTGGATTGAGGAGAGGCCAGTGGTGTTGGAATCGTGAGGTCGAGACGAATCCAACTCCATTGGCCTTGCCAAGTTTCGACATCGGAAACTGTCAATTCGAGGCAAAACGTTCATAACACATTTTGTCTCAATTCGATCGTTTCTCGTGTCAGATTGAGATGAGATCAGTGACGTTAGAATCGTTAGGTCAAGACAAATCCAACGCTACTAGACTTGTCGAGATCCGACATTGGAAACTTCCAAATCAAGGCAAAATAGTCTGCACCAATCAGAACGTGTTTTACCTCGATCTGGTCGTTCCTGGAGACGGATCGAGACGAGACCGGTGGATTTGAATTCATCTTAGTCAGGCAATTCCAACGTCACTGGTCTCGCCTCAATCCGTCATCGGAAAGTGATTATCCGGTCAAAAAATATTTTCGAAGGTTCTACAGAGAAAAATAGCACTGTACATTTTATGATGATATTATTGGCCCATTATTTAGGTCTTGCTTTAAGTGCTTCCAATGGTAAGAATTTGTTGGATTTAGTGAATCTAAACTTTCTAATTAATCACTTGGGAGATAGGTTTTTAATAGCGAATCCGGGTTTTGATCTGTCCAATAGAGAAAAAATAATTCTACAGGAAAAAAAGTTTTAACCAATTTTGAAAGTTTAAACCCCGGTGTTTAGGGTATCCGAGCCTGTTACGGTTTAGTAGTTAGGACCCTAGGGTTTAACACTTGGGACATTTAATATTTTAGCAGTGAATCCGTTCCTTGAGCCCGTTAAGGTTTAACAAATCCGAGCCTTAAGGTTCATCACTTGGGACATAAAAGTTTAGTAGTGAATCTATGCTTTGGGTCTGTCAAATAGAGAAAAAAATTACATAGAAAAAAGAATTGTACAGAGAAATAAAGATCTTACAGATAAATATAGGTTATAAAGAGAACAAGAGTTATACACTAACAATATAACGAAAAATGTGATCATATTTTTTGGCCTGGCTTTTATGTCGGAACCTTGGGTTCATCACTTGGGACATATAATTTTAGTATTGAATCCAAGTTTTGGGTCTATTAGATAGAGAAAAATATATTTTACGAAGAGAAAGTGATTCTAAAGATAAATAAAGGTTCTACAAAGAACTATAGGTTCTACAGAGAAAAATAGTTCTACAGAGAAATAAAAGTTCTACAGAGAAATATAATTTATAAAGAGAAAAGGAGTTACGCACTAGTAGTAGAATGAAAATTGTGATTTCATATTTTTTGGTCTGACTTTTATGTCTGAACCTTGGGACATATGGTTTTAGTATTGAATCCGAGCTTTGGATCTATTATATAGAGAAAAAGTGATTCTAAAGATAAATAAAGATTCTACAGAGAAATATATGTTCTATAAAGAAAAAGAGTTCTACAGAGAAATAAAGATTCTACAGAGAAATATTGGTTACAAAAGAAGAAAAAAAGTTATGCAAACGAAAACTATGATTTCATATTTTTTAGCGTGACTTTTATGTCTGAACTTTGAGACATAGAGTTTTAGTATTGAATACGAGTTTTGGGTCTATTGCATAGAGAAAAATATAGTTTACAGAGAAAAAGTGATTCTAAAGATAAATAAAGGTTCTACAGAGAAATATAGCTTATACAGAGAAAAAGAGTTTTAAAACTATGATTTCATATTTTTTAGCCTAACTTTTTTGCCCGACCACCAAAATGATCGTCGTTGGTCTCAAAAGAAGCGCAATTATGAGAGGAATAAAGCCCAACTTATGGCAGCCAGAACAGAGGTCCATAGCAGCCGGAAAGCCACCGCGAAGCTCCGACAACGCCCCAAAATTTCTTTTCATTGCTGAAGTTGTTTCCGATGTTGGATCGAGGTAAGACTAGTGGCGTTGGAATCGTTTCGCCGATACAAATCCAACGCCACCAGTATTGCTTCAATCCGATGTCATAAATGTCTAGATCAAGGCAAAATGTATTTCGAACGTTTTGCCTCGATCCGACCTTTTCCGGTGTCGGATTGAGGAGAGACCACCGTCGTTGGACTCCCCTCGACGATACAATTTCAACGGCAGTGGTCTCTCTTCGATCAGATGTCGGGAAGAGTAAATATTCTTGTCGAAGATGAAGACCACGTATAATGGATGAGAGGGATAGTTTGGGTAGTTTAGTTATTTTGTCCTTATTTCTAATTTTTTAAATGAATTGGACCTCCTTCTAAAATTAAATATGATTACGTCCTTTTATCTAATTTGCCCTTAATTAAATTCTTAAATGACCCCTATTTAATGTGTTTCGTTATCTTATAAAAATTTTCATCACTATTTAGGGTAAAAACAATATTCATTAATTAAAGATATACAAAACGTATATAAGTAAAATTTGATTTTCTCATTGTATTAATTAAATTTTCTTAATCTGTATGAAAAAATATAAAACTATCTTTATGGACCGAAAGAAGAATATATATAAAAAAAGGGTTAATATCATTTTTAGTCAATCAAATATATGTCATGTTCCATTTTGCACACCCCATTTTCAAAACTTGCACATTGCACACTATACTTTTGATTTTGTGTCAATCTGCACATCCTGACAGGTTTTCACACTGTCGAACAGCAAAACTGCAGTAGTTTGACCGTCATTCAGCCGTTGGATCATAATGATGTGTCACGTATTTACAAATAAAACAAATATTTTTTTATTGAATTAGTTTAAAATAACAAAACATTTGTTGAAGAACCTTAGCTGCTCCACTTTTGATGAAGTGTGCAAAATTAAACCAAAAATGTTACCCAACTTTTAGTAGTCCAACTCAATCCAAGTCTACATGACACTTCATGTAGGTGGGTCATGTTGGACTTTTTCAAAAATCAATTAAACACATTTTTTATTTAATTTTTTAATAAACGAAATTTTAAAACGTTTTTTCTCTAAAAATACATGTTAGATTTTGAAAAAAATTACATATTCGAACTCAGCGAGTAAAAATCTTTCTAATAAGGCCCATTGTCAATAGTTTTTATTGTGTTTTTTCAATTACATCAATGTAATTTATATATATGATATGTAAACTATTTATTCGAGTTGAAATTTTGTTACACTATGATAGTAGAATATATATTTGTTATTTTTTGCATTTTTATTGAAATTATATTGGATACCCTAACCCGTTAAGTTTTAGTATTAGGGTTTAACACTTGAGACATTTAGAATTTTAGTAGCAAATCCGAGCTTTTTAGCTTACAATATAAAAATTTGATAACGAGCCCGTTAGAGTTTAGCAAATTCGTTCCCCTCAAAGTTTGACACGTATTGTTTAGGTTACAGTATGAAAATCGATATACGAGCCCATATCAATATCTATAAATAAACACTAGAATCTACGTAATTCACATATTAGTACCAAAAATAATGTAATTAAAAACAATGACTGAATAAAACCTATCGATGATGAATCTTATTGGATAGATTTTTACTTGTTGATTTTGGATCTGTAATTTTATTCAAAATTTAATATGTATTTTAAAAAATAAAGTGTTTTAAAATTTTATTTAAGAAAAAAAAATGTGCTTGTGAAATTTCAAATAAGATATTTATTTTTTAAAAGTTTAATTTTTCATGTCATACGGTTATAAAACATATCATGTGGACTTGAATTAATGTAGACTCAAATTAAACGTATGGCATATTTTGGAGCGACTAAAAGTGATATTAAGCGATAAGAAAAAGAAAAAAAAGAGAGTAAATGAGTAATGCTGGCTCCAGGACTAACGCTAACCGAAGAAACGGAACCTTATCTGCTTTTGTCTCATATTTAATGGTTAGAGACTTAGAGAGAATTATCCGAGGACGAACGGACATTTTGAGTGGTTAACGATTACGATGGCTTCGCCTCTGTCGACTGGATTTCAGTATTTTCAAATGCACAGCAATTCCTTCGACAAGTTTCACATTAGAGCGTCACCCTCTGCCGCCCGTGGCGTTGATCTCACAACCCTCGAGTCCGCCATTGCTAAGGTTCTTGATTAGTTTATTTCACCGTTTAATGATTGAACAATACTCTCTCTCTTTTTTATGAGAAACGCTTAATCAGTCGTTATAACAATGTTGGGTGCAGAAAGACAGTGATGGAGTGAAAGGGGCACTTGATGAGCTAAGTGAAGCGGGTTGGGCCAAGAAATGGAGTTCTCAGCCGTATGTTTCCCGTCGTACGGTCAGTCTCCGTTACAAAGTGTGAGGTTCCGTGCGAAATTCCTCTTTATGGATAATCTGTGGATTGGGAAATATAAATAGAAATTGTGATCTAAAACCCTCATTTTCTATATATGTAACAGACGTCTCTAAGGGAGCTAACAACTCTGGGAATTAAAAATGCTGAGAATCTTGCAATTCCAAGTGTCAGAAATGATGTATGTTCTGCCTTAATATTTTTCTATAGTTGGGTTTGTTTGCTGGGAATTCTGTTGATCAATTTAAAGTTGCTAATTATAGCATAGACAGATGAATGTGGAGAAAATTTTGGAAACAGACTGCTACCTACCTCTGCTAATAAGCTTCTACCCAAATGCTAAGTCAGTCGAATACTCGTCCTTTTATGTTAGATTAGTGATTTTATTGGTGCATGCTTGCTGTTTTCTTATGCCTACACCCAGTGGTTGTTGATTTCTAAGTTTATGGGGTTATTAGCACAATTTGCTTTTACATTTAATGTAAATTGAGCTTTGGACTACTGTCCGTGTATTTGACACCTTTCTGCAATACAGGCTGCTTTTCTTTTCACAGTGGTGGGAACGACGGGATTTTTGGCTCTTCTTGCTGGCCAACTTCCTGGGGTAACCTCAATCTCGCCCTTGTCTACCTTTCATTTTTATGAGATGTAGTGATGCAAAGTATCACGAAACTAACTATCAATTTATTTTTTTCATAGTAGATTTACCGATTTACTTTGTTAGTGATTAACGAGTTAAACATCTTGCTACCGCATTAAATTTGAAGGGAATTCCTAAAATGCAACTGGGACAACAAGATCATTTCGCACAAAATAAGAAGAGTTTATATGGTTTTGCTATTGCATCTGTTGAGATGAGCATATCTATAAAAGACAAATATATAAAGTTCAAGCTGTCACTTTTCGTTAATCTATTGCCAAAAATTGGAACCACCTGTGTCTGTTTACATTTTTTACAAGCCTCGTTTTTTCAAGGTTTCTTATCATCTCCTTTTGCCATTCTGCTGAATTGCGAATTCCATTAGTAATATCTACTTGCTTCCCTTAACTGTCACTCTTCAAATTCCTTTTTTCAGAGATGTAAGAATGATCGGCGCAATTACATATGTTGTACTGTAATCAATGTGCGGCAAGTCTTGCTTTTATTGACGTATTTATGATGTCTCTGTAGGATTGGGGCTTCTTTGTACCATACTTGATTGGAAGCATTTCTTTAGTAGTCTTGGCTGTGGGTAGCACTGCACCTGGGTAAGGTTTGGATGTATATAGTAAAAATAATTATCATCCCATTATTACTTTTGAAGTTTCCTGTAAGTTTTCATTTGAAAACAGCACCTGTACTTCAATAAAATTTACTGAGAACTGTCACTCTTGCGTTCTAACTTGTACAGGCTTCTTCAAGCTGCAATTAGTGGATTTTCGTCCTTCTTTCCAGATTATCAAGACAGGATTGCTAGACATGAAGCAGCTCATTTTTTGAGTATTTCTCTCCACACTTGAATACGAATAGAGTAAGAGGATATGATCTATTTGATTGAAGTCTTTTTATATGCTTTTTTGTCCAAATTCTAGTTGCTTATTTGCTTGGGCTGCCAATCCTGGGCTATTCGCTGGATATTGGCAAGGAGCATGTCAATCTCATTGATGAAAGGTTGGAAAAGCTGATATACTCTGGCCAGCTTGATGCTAAGGAACTAGACAGGTACTTGTCCTCTTAAAACCGAAATGTATATTATTTCTGCAATTTTCTTCTTCTGGAACTATGATGACCTCACCTAATAAAAAAATTCCAAACTTCAGTAAAACTTAGAATATGTCAGTAACTTTACTAATTTAAAAAGAGCAATTGATTTTGTTGTTTGCATTTTAATTGATGAGTTACTTGCCTTTTCTGTCCCTAATCTTAATAATTAAAGCATTTTTTGGTGAATTCAAATATTTATCCAGCCTTCATCTGTCTGGTATGTAGCTCATTCAGTAGCGTGGTGACTTTTACTTGGATCAGGATATAAATAATTGTTTGGTCGAACTCGTGTTTCTTTCAACTCTAAAAAACCTGTGGCAGTAATCATTCTTGGAATCGAATCGCTTGAATCCATGAAAACTTTAATGGCAAAGAGAAGATACTAAGATTAGGATAATGTCATCTCAGATTGGCAGTTGTGGCAATGGCTGGACTTGCGGCTGAGGGACTGCAATATGACAAAGTGATTGGTCAATCTGCTGATCTTTTCACTCTACAGGTATTTCAACCGGCTATTTTGCCAAAGCTCAAAGCTATCCAATGATTAACCAACTTAATTGTAAACTTCTGCCATTATTCATTTTGTTTGTTTTTTGGCAGAGATTTATAAACCGCAGCAAACCAACGCTAAGCAAAGATCAGCAGCAAAATCTTACTAGATGGGCTGTAAGTTCCTCCAGCGTGCAGCTACTAATTACGCATGTCGGATTTAGTCTACTAAAGTTGATATATCTTGTTAACTTGGGAAAGTAATGCAGGTTTTGTTCGCTGGATCTCTCTTGAAAAATAACAAGGTGATTCATGAAGCTTTAATGAAGGCAATGTCAAACGAGGCAACTGTGTTGGAGTGCATTGAAGCACTTGAGAATGCTGTGTAGTTATACCATAAGTTACTTCAAAAAACAGTCATTGGAAATTATTGTGGAATTTTCATTATTTCGTTACAATAAAAATTGTAAAAACCCATGTTAATTTATGATGCACATAGCAGATGACATTATTATTTATTTGCATTTGAATCATGGGCAAATATGAATCAATGAAGGTGTTGCAGCTGATAGTAAACATGTTACAAACTCTATTGCGCGCATGAGAGAACCAAGGGGAAATTGCACCACAAGTCACAGCTCCATTGGAAAAATCGAACTCAGAATTTCTCGAGTCTATACAGTTTGCTCCAGAGAGATTTATGAACAAACCTAACAAAGTGGTGGAATAAGCCAAATCCATGCATCCACGTTCCTATGGAAGCATTGAAAGACAACCATTGAAGGTTGGTTGCATCTTTTTGGAACATACATATAAACATATTTTTTTAATTTTTATTTTAATCTTTCGACGTTAATTAATTAAACACTAAAAACGGATTAACTAGTATATACAAAATAGGACTATAGCTTTGAAAACAAATAAAATAAAGTAATAAAATAAATGAACGAACAAATATATTAGAAGTGTCACTAAACATACCCTCCTCCCAGCCTCCCTTCACCTACATTCTACAACCCACTAATGACCTTCACTTAACGAAATATCCATTATCAAATCCTGACAAAGAATATACTGAGCTCAGGCCCATTATTTCCTTCCGGGCTCAACATGTACAAAGTCTCCGAATCCTTGGAGCCCACAACCCGTTCGAAATGGGCCCGAACGTAAACAATCTCCGCATCCGGCCCATCGATGTCCGAATTACCCGGAAGCACCCCAGCGCCCATGGAAACAGCCTTGAGAAGCTCCATCACATTCAGATCCTCCTCCGTAGCCTCCCTCATCACACCATACCCAGCCTTCTTCCCGTTACAAAACATCGTCCACAGCGGCTCGTTTAACAATTTAGTCTTATCCTTCTCCGGCCTCTTCTCGCACTCCAACGCAATCCGTACAGTCCCCGCGCTCATCTCCTTCTGCAAAGCATTCGTTTGCATCGCCAATTCAACAACCAACGAAGGTAGACATTTAGGGTTTTCTTGCATCGACAGGCTCACCCTCCCTTTCCGGTACCCGAACAAGGTGCCAGTGACGCGGGTGCCTGTGATTCCGGGGCGGTGACTGTCGGGGAGGGTGATGCCCCCGCCGTGGAGAGTGGGGATCCTGCACGCCGGGGTTATGATTGGAAATGAGCGGAAGACGGAGCGGAAAATGCGGAAGACTTTGGTTTTTGATTTTTTGTGGTGCGAGGGTTGGATGAGGGATCGTGGTGGCGCGGCGGATGATAGAGACGGTGATGGTGTTGAAGTGGTTGGGGTTTCCGGTGGTGTCGCCGTTGCGTTGTTGGGCTTTGACTCCCCCATTGAATGGACATGGAAGAAGGTTAAAGCCTTAAAGGATGGGAGACAGAGTGGCCGAGAGGTGGAGAGAAGGTCGTTAAGTTTGGTATTGTTGTCAACGATCCTACTTTTTTGCCTTTAAAATAGAATATATGTTTTGACCATTTTTTTATTAATTATATATTTGTGTGATGTGATTTTACTTTTATTTTTTCATTTTTCTTTTCTTTTGTTAAGTAGTATTTTTTTTTTAAATATTAGTTGCATGTAATTATAACTTTGAATTTTAAATTTTATAATAAATATTTATAATTGAAGTAAATAAAACTTACCTAAAAATGTAAAATAACAAACTATAATAATTTATACATTTATCATTTTTTTAGTTTTTTTTTGAATTAAATATTATAAATTTTACATATCTTATAAGAGAAAAAGCCTAAAATTAATTATAAATTTTACCAAACACTTGACAGGTTGTTTTCACATCTTACAAGCTAAGCTATTTTCGCAGCTTAAAGCTAACTTATTTTTCACAACCTATATGTATCTATGTATGTATTTTTGCGTTACAGACATTATGATAAGCATAAAACAAGATTTACAGTATTTTTTATGACAATGAATCATGAGTTTTTGGTGTCTTTCTCTATGAATCCATCAATCCAGAAATTAATTAATTTAGTCGATTTTTAAAATTGATGTATTTGAATCGCTAGAAACAATTATGAGACTTTATTTATTTATTTTTTTGAAAAATGATTTGAGCCTTATAATTCATTTCAAGAAAGTAAAAATTACCCCTAGCGTTATGTTAGCAATCTAGAAAATTATTAACCCAAGCTTAAGAAAATAGGCACCCGAATCAAGAATAATAAAAAAAAAACTTGAATGTACCGGACTAATGGTTATATTAATACCACTGATTCCGTTCTTACAAAAAAAATATACATTTTTTATTGTTATAATTCACAATCATAGTCATTGATCAACATTTTCTGGCCATCGAAATTTACAAATTGTTTAGGGCACTTGCAATGGTGCTAAGTTAATGGGCCAATAAAGTTAATGTGTTTTGCTGATGTGGCTGTATTGAAAAATGTGTTTTGTTGATGTGGTTGTATTGATATATGTATTTTGGTGATGTGGATGATGATGTGGCTTGACTTTTTGTAATAAAGGTGGGACTCAGTCTTGATTTTGGTGTAAATTTGATGGGGATAGTATGAAGGATAGGAAAGTAGTTGGGTTGGATAATGGTTTTGTATTGAGAGATGTGTTTTGCTGATGTGGCAGTATTGAAATGTGTGTTATGCTGATTTGATTGTATTGAGAGTTGTGTTTTTGTGAGATAGATGTGGGACTCAAAAACAAAATTGTCGGGCCATTATAATTACAACTATTGTGGTTGCCCTTAGGGTTTAGGAGAGAAAATAAGTGGAGATAAAATTTTGGTAGAAAATGAAAAAGATTATGAAGATCTTAGAAGGGTGTTTGGGAGGAAGAAAGAAAAATGGTGGGTGTCAAATGAGAAGAAAAAGTGGTGGGGGCCCACCTAAAAATTTCCTCCCAAATATAGGAGGAAAGTTGCCAGTAAGGTGTTAAAAAAGTGGGCCCCACTCCTTTTTACTCTAATTTTTCATAATACATATATATATATTGTTTTTCTCCTATACATACTTATTTTACATACCCATTTTACTCACCTCAATATTCACCGTTGGATCTGTCCAACGGCATAGATCAAAGACAAAAAAATTTACCCGTTTCTTTGAAATCGGGTCCTCTTTCTCCAGCCTCAATCACGACTTCCTCTCCAGCCTCAATCGCGACTTCTTCGTTTTTGTTCATCGTAGCGACTTCCTCTCCAGCCTCAATTGCAACTTCCCATCCACTCTATTCATCGTGTACCAATTTTTGTTCTTGGACTTTTGTTAGGTTTATCCAGTAAATTTTGAAAGAAAGGTTGTTGGTGAAAGCTTGGGTTTGGTGTGAAAGGTACTCGGTTCCCACCAGCTCTTAAGCACGTCCATTGTCTTCATTTGCGCCTCTGCCTTCAAGTCTACAACAAGGTCAATATTTTTTCCCTTGGTGCCATTAATTTTTTGCACTCCACCACTGTGTAATCCATGATGTCTTGAATGTGTTTGACAAAATGACTCATACAATTATAGAAGTCAAGGTTTAGCTTATTATTTTGTGGTCTTGTGGACATAGTTGGCTAGCCTTTATTTGGTGGTGATTTATGTGTTGGCGGCTGCTGGTTGGGGTCGCAAATAGTGCTTATTTGGTCTATGATTGATTAAGTTTCGTGCTTTCTAGCATTGGATCTGCCATTTTGGTTTGTATGTCATTTACTTTTTTGTTAATTTGATTTCTTGTTTCTGCCACTTGGTGCCATTAATTTTTTGAACTCTACCACTGTGTAATTCATGATGTCTTGAATGTGTTTGAAACAGGTAATGAAATTGAGCTCTAGTCATTCCCTCTTTTTTGCTGGTGCACAATAATAGTCATTCCCTCTTTTTTGTTGAGCTGTAGTCATTCCCTCTTTTTTGTTGAGCTGTAGTCATTCCCTCTTTTTTTTTGAGCTGTAGTTGTTTGACATTGTTATTTATATTGTGTTGCAATCTTTGTAATTTAACTGATTGGAGATGTTTGTATATGTACTACTGAAATTGGCATATGTTAAATGCAATTGCTTAGAAAGTGTTGGCTGCAATTGATCTGTACAGGAAAAAAAAAAGCTTTCACAATGGTTGATAGAAGCCATAAATTAGTGTCAAAAATGCTTTGACAAAGTGTTCTTGATCTCATATTCACTTGGAGATGGTATCAGGTACTTTTACATGTGATTTGTACAGAAAAAAATAAAGCTTTCACTATGTTTGACAAAGTGTTCTGCATAAAGCCACAAAAAAGCTTTAACATGTCTGCCAATTCTTCATCTTGGCAAATCGGACTGGAAGAGGAAGGGTCTCTCTTTTGTACTGGTGCTCTCCCATAATACCAGTCTCTTACTGCCTTTGCAATTGTTTGCAAATTAAGAATAATGGACAGAGAATGCACAAAGCAACTCCAACTTGAAACCTAAAAAAAAATCCAAAAAAAGTGCCAAATGATTAGATTCTTTTATGATAAAAACATATAGTTCCAATCTATACTTGAATCATCTGATATAACAATAAGCAGCTTATGTTACTTAGTCTTGCATGGTTTTCAGTTTACTAGTTGCACCATATTTTTTGCAAAGAAGCCAGGTAAAGCTGTCACAATGTAGAACTGATGCCAGGCCACCAACAGAGCAACCAAAAAAAAGAGTTAATTATTTCATATCTACACTCAAATCAGTAGCTACTTGCTTCTGTGATGGTTCCTAAAACAGCAACATAAGCAAAAGCAAGCATAGTTTTCACAAAATCATTTAAACAAACCAAAACATTTTTTTTTGGCAAACTAAGACGAAACTACAACTACAGCCCTCAAATACAAACTAATTTCAAGTCAAGTTTTCTACAACGACTTGATTGTCAACTTACCTGCGTCTGAAACTCTGTCTCTCCTTGCTTAGAATCTATAACAGCTAAACTGGACCAAATGCTCCTTCTCCTATTTGGGAACATAAATACCATGAGAGCATAAGAATCGTGAGAATCAACATAAAAATCAGATCACATAAAAGAGGGAAAAAAGGGAGGAGAGAACTAGGTCAACTGATTTTGCATTAACTAATTACAAACCTCTACGAGAAGAGCCAGTCCATGACTAGCGAACAGCGAGTATGATCGCCACGAGAAGAGAAAACAAAGTATTCTTCCCATATTTGTGAAATCAAAAGCTGCACACACTTCTTCTTCTTCTTCCTTGTCAACAAAGGAGAGGAAGTCGCGAGCGAGCGATTGAAGCTGGAGAGGAAGTCGCGAGCGATTGAGGCTGGAGAGAAAGTCGCTATTGAGGCTGGAGAGTGGAGGGGAAGTCGCGATTGAGGCTGGAGAGGAAGTCGCAAGCGATTGAGGCTGGAGAAAGAGGACTCGATTTCAAAGAAACGGGTAAATTTTTTTGTCTTTGATCTATGCCGTTGGACAGATCCAACGGTGAATATTGAGGTGAGTAAAATGGGTATGTAAAATAAGTATGTATAGGAGAAAAACACTATATATATATATACATATAGCATAAAAACATGATAATATTAACATGATAAATTTATATCAATATTATAAATCATAAAAATATTTTTTTTTACTTTTCTTTCCCCTATTTTTGACAATTCAAACAAGAAAAGTTAAAATTAATTTTCCCTCAATCCAAATATTATTATTGTGTTAATGCCCCTCTGTATACTTTTTGCGGTTCTATATATCTTGTGGCTTATAAACAAAAACTTCCACCGGACTTGAGATTAAAGAAAGGAAATAAAGACGCTGTAGGTTGGCCTCTCATTGTATGGTCCATGAATCTTGATTAATCAGAGGTCGTCGGCTCAAATCTCCTTAAAAAAAAGGGAAAAATAGAGAAAAACAAATCTAGATATTGTTGATTTTAGCTAGGACTATCAAAAAAATTGATTAAATTAAAACGGAGCATTTGATCGGTTGTAAAAAAAAACCCTTAATTTTACCAAAATCAATCAAACATCACTGTAACAAATCGATAACCGATAAAATAATTTGATAAAAATATTTTAAAAAATTGATACACTAGTATCTCGTTCCATTCCCACAAGGGGTTGGTGAAGGGAATCTTTGAGGTCTAGTGGGACCATGTGAGAATGCACGTCCATGTCAGAGATCGATCTATTTAACTCTTTTCCACTATTGGACTTGGCTGTTCGACCCAACAAATGGTAGATATATACTTGGCGGTGCCTACTATTATTATCTATTAATAATGGAAACCATTTTGTGTTGATTTGATAGAGTAGAAATTTTGATAGCATATAAGTCCTGCGGTATATAAATTATCAAATAAATTTTGTGTTGTTTAATAGAACATAAGTTTTAATTTCGTATGAACTGTCAATTTATTATTAGAGGTATATAAACTAGTTTAAAAATGAAATAAAAAATATCGAATATGAATCTGGTCGGGAAAAAAATTACGCTTTGAGTTTGAACATATATATTTTCGAAATTTAACATATATTTTGAGAAATAAAGAGTAAATGCGTGAGACAACGGAAGAAATAGAGAAAATTGCGGGAAACCAATAAAACTAAACTTATAAGCTCCCTCTGCTGTAACAAACGCACGCTTGAAAGTGAATGGAAAACATTCTCCAAATCATATCTTCGAAAACACAGCCGTTTTTATAGCGTGAAATGCTTATAAATCTTTTTGAACATATTATTATTTCTCTCGTTAAATAATAAAAACTTTTATAGTTTATTTATTTCATGAAAATAAATAATTATGGGAAGTCAAAATATCGTTACTATGTAGGTATGTAAGTAAGTCGCAAGTTTCTTTTGCAATGGGTGATAGCAAGGCCAACATTTCTGAAACTAAACCGTATGAATTTATAATGTCTTCAGTTTGATTTCCACTAAAAATAATCTACTTGTGGTTGTGTGTTAGCATGATAAAATTTGGGTCCAGATCAAATAACATAAAGTGTTTATGAGACATTTTATACGTACGGGTCCTGATTGGTTTGAATTTTTAGTCGTACTTAATTCACCTACCTGTAATGATTTAAATATGAATAAGTGAATCGAATAATAATCCAATTCGGGTTAGAGTCTGGACAAAATATTTGTGCTTGGACCCAAATTTATGACAAATAATTTACGCCAACTTGATTTAATTTGAGTTGGACAAATCGATTATCCGAATCGAAAATAATTGTCACTCTTTTTATGCGTTGGACTATGATCAACTTGTATCGTCCTGAAGTGATTTATATTAATACTTATGAAACTCGACAATTCGAATTTAAATTTATTTCAAATGTCGAAATGATAAATTTATACGATGTGGTAGTCAATTATCAACATAAAGTTGATTTTGTGCCTGAAACCTTAACATAAACTAAACCTTTACTTTATAATTCTCATGTTTTTCACGTCAATTTCTTTTATGTCGAGACACCTCACGCGCGGCTTTGATGGACAAGTGGGGACTTCAAAATAAATTAAAACGTTTGGGGAAAAGAAAAATTAATAGAAGTTGAAAAGAAAACATTCTCTTTCTTCAACCCTCCGAAAGCCCAATTTGCTTTTCTTCTACTCATACCTTCTCAGCTTCCTCCCACTCTCTCTCTAACCTTTTTGTGTCTCTGTCTCTCTCTATTCACCAACTCACAAGAAACAAACCTTTCTTGACCTCTCTCACAATCTATTCTCCCTTCAGCGTCTTTGGAATTGAAACTCCATGTTTGATTTTGGACAAGAGTTGATTATAGATGGTTACAGAGTTCCATGGCTTTTATGGATCCAACTACTGGTTCTCTTCCTTCTTTTCTTCCTCCTCTATTGCTCCAGCGTATTCACTTCAGATCTCCTAGATGACGCCACCACGGGCACCGCTACCTCATCGGCCTCTCCTTCCGTGTCTAATTTGGGGAAACCGATTGTCAATAAGCACGGGAACACAGCTGTTACAACTCATATACAGAATTTTCAGGTATTCGATTACAATTATTCCAACTGTTATGTTTGTTTTATCCGTATTTGATCGATTTCTTGTAGTTCAGAACACGTTTTTTTTTGTTCTTTGTTGCTTTGAACCTATCAATTCCAGTCTGTCACAAACTAGTTTTTTGGTTTTTGGGGTTTATGGGCGTCCAAATGTATCTGAGCTTTCAATTCACTGTCTAATCCTTCGAAAGGGGAAGGCCGTGTTTGCCTTTTCGAATCATTTTCAGATTATGAGGTTGCGGGGCCCTTTCGTTGAACACCATTGGTATTGGGTATTCGGTACAATTTGGCGACCCAAACACACCCTTTTGGGGTCATAATTGTACTTTGTTGATCATCTAAAAGGGTGCTTCTTTTGTTAAGGTTTTCAAAAGCATTTGCTTGTTATGACTTTAAATTGAAGAATTGAACATTTTAGGGTAAATAAATCTGTTGATAATGTGTATTTTACGTTTGGGTTAAGAACAAAACAGAGAATATAGATTGAGAAAACAATCCATTATACATATACATGCTTTCTTTTGATGTTTGTTATTTGAATTTATCTGAGTATTGATATTTACTAATATTGACTCGGAAATCCAGGTCATTATATACAAGATTCATTGAATTTTTTATTTTGGGTTATGTGACACTGGATGAGGAAAAATTATGCTAATATTCACAAATCAGATATGATCCATAACCTCTCTGTATGTATTTAGTTAATTGTACGTTTTGTTAGTTTTGCTAGAACCTGGATAGCAGCAGTGCCTTTTTTAGCTTGAACTTTGTCCTCTATATTAGGGACAATTTACTAGTTTCCACGTTTGGGGATGCAAGTCATCTCTCACCTTGCCCCAAAAAATGTGGTATAAATTTAGTATCTAAGACATTAACAAACAGTGAGATGTTTGACAGCTTTGGAATAGGGTCTGAATTATCAACTTTTATTAAAATGTTTATATTGAAATCACTTTTTGTTCAAATTAATGGAGTCAAAATGCCTCATATCTTTTGTTTCTGTTCCTTTAATTTGGCTCTGTTTCATACTCTAGTAATCATGTGCAGCTGAGTTTAAATGTCACATACAGAGCCATCTCTCTCTCTCTCTCTCTCTCTGGCATCCAAATGAATATCATTTTGGGTAATGTATGGTTGGTTGTGGCAGTTGGTGATAGGAATTGCTAGAAGCAGGAGGGAGGAGGCCTCATGGGATCTTGTTTAATTAAATGGTGTTTAAAGTTTAAACTACAATGTACATAAGTATCTATAAGTCAATTTGTATAATAATAGAAGCTTGATTGAATTAAGAGATTTGTAATGCTTTGTAGGTCAGCGAGATCCAAAGCATGAAAGGAGAGATAGCGACAAGCACGAGCACGAGAATAGTGAGAGGAGGAGACATTGTAGAAAGGGAGGGATCTCCAGCAAAGAATGCAACTCTTTTGTTTCTCCACCCATGCCACTACTTTAGGCTTGCTAGATGGGCATTTCTCAAATGTTTTGGTATCGACTCCAACTTTGATAATTCTACAACAAGAGAAAATAGAAAAGATAGATGACGTATCGCCATTCTTCATCTTCTCATCCTCTCCCAATTGTAAATGTCAATTGTTAAGGTAGCTTGAAAGTTATGTGCAGGGGGTTGATGATGTTGATGATGCTACTACTTCACGTATTCCAAGCCTTCAATCAAAAGATATGCAAGACTAGGTTTTCTAGGTACATGTTCATACAAGTCTCTGTTGGACAATGTGAAATAAAATCTGGAATCCTCACCATCCCAAAATTAATTTTATTTTTATTTTCGCAGAATTCTCTCTCTTTTATCCTCACCAAATTTACAATCCTATAGGTCGGAGAGAAGGTACTTCTTATGTTCTTATGACATGACCATGTTTTGATTGATTTGCAGGTAGAAAGAAATACTTGTTGACAAGCTGTTATTGTCATGTCTATTTTCTGCCTCACGCTTTAAGATAGTATTGGCCTGTGATTGTAGCAGTTGTTGGTATCCCAGAAAACCAAAATTCCAGTTAAATTCGTCAGAAGTGTCTGACCCACGTAATTTGGCGTTTTCTCCTATGGTTTTCAAATGCGACATGAGACTAGACCCTCCCCCTCCCTTCCTTTGCCTTGGTGGGCTAAGACAAGAAAAAAGGAAGAGGGGATTCAAACTTATTAGGTTTAGTTATTGTCTCTCAAGATAGTGGTGTACCCGAGCGTTTGGGGTTCTAAACGAATTGTACAAGACTACTTAGAATTCGTCTAAGACTACTAGATGAATTGGAAAAAAATAGCCTTATACGAACTCTAAATAGAACTTGAATGAGTTTTGAGTTAATATAATAATGATATTTTTAAAAAATATGAAGTCTTGAGTGGTGGAATGTGTTGCCTTACCGAAGAGGGAGAAAACCCTACTCTATCCCAATGTCTGATGGGGAAAATCTCACATGGGTAGAGTCGGGACCGAATTGTCATCCCTATTTAACATTTCTACACACAAGGCGCTAGTGATTAGGCGCATTCATAGCGAAAAAGGGAGAGGGGATTCAAACTTAGTAAAAGTCTCAAGGGTTATGTACTACAAGTTCAATGCTTTTTATTATATATATATATATATACATGTATGTATATTAGTCCATATATTTTCATAGGCTAAAATGTTTAGCAAAATTAGTACATTAATAAAGATGTAAGCCTGCAGTAAAAAAAATCTCTAGATACTCCAAGATCATTATGGCAAATTAGCATAATCTATTGATTCTGATGGAAAATTAACAGTAAAAATTGACAGGGCACAAAATTTAAACAAGAAAAAAGTAATTCTATTGTACAGGTGGGTCTGGTGATTCACTGATTCAGTCAAATGTAAGGCTTTGGTCGGCAATTTTCCTTCTTTCTCTTCTGGAACTTCCAAACAGGGCAAATTGATACATAATCAGATAAATCATCCAGCAAATTGTAGAGGCATGTCATTTTTGCAACTGAACAAACAGTTCTCTTCCTATTCCACCTTGACACCTTCCATCCCAATGCCCCCTAATTATCAGGAGATCCAAAGTTCAGGTTTTCGGTGTATCCATTTCTGGTTGAATGCAAAAACATGATCTACAGAGAAACGCTAAAGATAAGCAAGTTTGGAGCTTTCCCCTTCCGATTAGGGAAAGGTACGGATTAGATAGGGGTGTTTGCAATTAAGTCATTGAAAGAAACATCCCTATCTTTGAGTGGCCCAAACCTATCCGTACGATTCCCGGCAAGCATAGCAACATATACACAACGCCGTTTTTAAGGCAAGTGTCTAGTCCAAACTCTAAAATACAAAACAAGCTTTAATTTATAGTTCTCGATCCCAATGCAACATAAACAAGAGTAAATGAGGAGTTGGGTTGGCTTATAATTTCCTGACCTCTAAGTACTAAAGTCCTGAAAGGTAACAACATAATAGCATCAACTTCTTAATTAATATCAATGAGATTGAGATGATAACTAAACGGCATGAGAATTATCCATAAATCACAAGTAATCCGTAATCTCGTTGAGATTACAAGATCTACATATGCTATCTTTGGCCCTCTCCAATTTCCCCATTCAGATGAGGAACAATAATTAAATGTAGTTCAAAAATCTCTGATATGCACTATGATAAGTTATCAATGAAAGGCCATAATTATAATGGGGCTGAAAATTCGTTCATTAATGCACCAAAAGCTTTGAAAAAAAAAAAATTTCCCACACAACTTTAAAAACTACATCAATTTTATATCAGAGAGAGATTTTGAGCAGCCTACGACAACTTTAAAAACTACATCAATTTTATATCAGAGAGATTTTGAGCAGCCTACGACTTCTCTAACCAGTTTATATTAACAAGTAGTGGCTTACTTAGGGTTTTGAAATTGAGATGATGACCTAACCCAATTAGAAGGGGGGAAAGAATCCTCAGGAGTTACACTGGATTCCCTCTGTTGCAAAACTTAAAAGATTGGGATGGCACAAATTAAGGATTATGACATCAGTCTGTGCACATCTAAGCATGTAGATTTTTAATGGAGTAAAGTTTTTGGAGAGATGAAGGAATAAGCTGGTTTTAGGATAAGGGTGACTGGGTGAGTTTAGTTATAGTTGAAACTCAATTTCAGCCTTTCAGGAGGTTAAGGGAGGAGTGTGAGCATGTGGCAACAAAAATAGAAGTAGTAGGGTAGCGTGCTATATGTATAGAAAAAGTTCAACCTTCTATTGGACAAGATGATTTTCAGCCAGAAAACCAAGTTCCTGAGGTAACAATGCCGTTGTAAAGGAATCTAGTGCCAATTCCATTCATGAAGAGGTCAAAGAGGAAGGATTTGCAGCTGGGACAGAAACTGATTTCAAACAGCTTAGAGTAAACTGAATTGATGACAATTCAAAACAAATCATAGGAATTTCAAAATATTTGAATCCCCAGTGACCACTGTGCCTCGACAAAAAGTCATTGCAAGGTACAAAATCATTCTTTATGTGGCATCTCTCGAGAACATAAACAAAAAAAAAACTATAGACAGAATTTAGATAGAAAAGGAGATATATACATAGCTCAATTTCGATGTCGCTCACCATGAAGATTTAACAGCTTTTTGGCAAATTCTTTGCTCTTTGCTTGGAGAAATAGCCAAAGGCCATTCTAGAAAATCGAGTTAGGGTGAAAAAGATTTGGAAGAAAGCACGGCCCTTTACAATCCCTTCCCTAATGCCCCTTGTCGTCCTAGCCAATGATGGTCCTTGCGTGTCAATTTTCGGAATCGGTATTACCTGCACCAAAGCTAAAAAAAGTAAAGGTGGAGTAAAATTCAAGGCTCTGAAAGCATGTCGAGAACTGATGAAAACTTGCAAAGAAAAAAAATTAAATAAAAAAGATACATGCAAGCAACCTGATGGAGCCATGTTTTTCATTTGACGCAACCTCCCCTCAGCTTCACGAACCGCTCGAGTAGAGCTTCTAACACCTTGTGTTATGTCTTGGCTGCAGAGTAAATAAAACAAGATGCAATACTGCAATCTCATTTCATGAAAGTGAGACAGGAATAACTAGCAGGAAAGGTATTTAGGTACAAGGCTAACCCCAAATCACTGAGCTCCATGGTCAGATCACTAATCTCCATTCCAGATAATCGAATAGCAGCCATTGTACTAGGAAGCTCCTCCCTAGTGACATCCATCAATTTCTCAAGTGACTCTGCTGCTCTCTTAAAAGCCTTCATAAATCCACAGCAAACAATTATGAATTAACACACGAAAGACGAGCTATACCATATGCGTATTAACTGACTATGCATTAAGGCTACATTTTGTTCACTTTGTATGCAATGGAAATGTAAACAAATTTCTCATTCTATTACCATGATTTGTAGTCCTGATACCCAGTTTAAACTCCCAAAAAACAACGAATTGCAATATCAGTTTGAAACTAGTATTTAGATATCATTAAGTATTAATGTAGGAAAGAGACTTAAATGACCAAAGACTCTAGAGTTTTCAGTGTAACACATGGTTTTATTTTACTTCATACTGAGTTCCAAATCAAAATTTTATAACAAATTTTCTAGTAGTGTTACAGCAATTTCATAATTGATTTGGAAATTGGAATTGCATTCTCATTGTAAAGGGAAGAGTAACATCAATAAGAAATGAGGTTTGTGAAAATCGAATACCATAAGTGCAGGGATTGCAGATAAGAAAAGCAAGGTTGCTGAAACCGCTGCCTGCAAAAGATTTATAAGTTATCAGAGCACAATTCTACTGAATTCAATTTTTCTGAAGTAGAAATCATGATCTCCATACAGAAAACAGTCTCTAAATTTGCTTATCAGTCACAATCTAAGTACAATACAGAAACGCAAAGAAAGAAGGAAGTAGAGAAAGCACCACGCAAGCCGTGACTTTGAGGGAGAGTATGTGGCGTTGTGTGAGGTTCCACTGCGAAAGCGGGAGGGAGGGAGAAAACCCAACTGCTGACGTGTAACATTCAGATGACGGCGATGAAGAAACCAAAGGATCCGATGCAGCTGAAGGAAACTCGGACCTTAAGCTCAAGGACGTAAAGCGTCGAGGCGGCAGCCGGAGATCAAACCGCTGCCAACGAACGGCGCCGGAAAAGCGGTCATTATTGTTCGCCTTGATTGCAGAATCAAACGACAGATGCAATTTCGCCGCGCACAGCATTTTCAATTGCTTCCCTCACTTCCCTTGGGGAATGCGACGCAGTGAGACGGAAGCACTATTTGTAGTTTTAAACTCTGTTAAACACGACCCAATAGTTTTAGTTAGCTGCAAATACACCCCTGAGCACTTACTAAGTAACAAAAAACATGTGTAAGACTCGAGTACTTGTGGATTGCACAAGTCACCAAGGCTATCATGGTAGATCAATTTAATTCCTCAATTTAAAAGAATTCATCCCAACTAACTCAAACAATACTAGGTTTGGATTGCAGAAATTACAATACTTATGACGTATTTTGATAATCGTAAATACAAATTTATATTTTCGGCAATTTACATGAGTTTAATCTCAGATTAACAGGTCTGCATATGCAATAATTTCTCATTTGATGACATAATAAGTTGGGTAAGAGAATGCAACAGATGAGCACGAAAAATATTGTTATCAGTGAGAATCAATGTTTTGAAAACCGGACCGGTGATCGAACCGGAAAAATCTTTAGTTCATGGTTCAATGGTTCAACCGTGGTTCGAATCGGGTTCAATGTTATTAATTATTATATATATTTATTTAAAATAATACTCATAATAATGTAGAAATATATATACATTTGACAAAATAATATATATTTTTACATTGTATATATTATAATATGTGTTTAAATTTTTAAAAACTCTATATATATAATAAATGTACAATATTAGTCATAAAAAGACTTATAGCTTAGTGGTTGTAGTCATGTTTCAACACTTACAGGTCACTAGTTCAAATCCCATCAAAAACAAGTTTCAAAAAATATTTTTTTTAATTAATGTAAACGAACCGAAATGGATTGAACCGTCCGGTTATGACCGGTGAACCGGTCGGTTCGGTGGAAAATGACTGGTTTGAAATTCCACCGGTTCACAGGTGCCGGACCGAACCGGAGAGATCACCGGAACCGGTCGAACCGGTTCGACCGGCCGAACCAGTTCGACCGGCCGATCCGGTCCGGTTTTAATAACCTTGGTGAGAATTAAATTCACGACCTGGAGCATACATGGAGCATACATATGATTTAGTCATGGGCGGAACATACATGGAGCATCCAAAATTTCAATTTTTTATAATTATATATATTTTTTAAAAATTTCTTATTAGAGGTAATAATGAAAAGACGCTCAAAAAATATAAATATGTAATGGACCTCACATTATAACATAATTAATTGTCAAACAAAGTCATGTTTAATGGGCCTAATTTTTTTTTTTATATCTCAAAACCACAACTCAAACAAGACCATCCATAGCCTAATTTTTGTTCATGGATCGCCGAGCACAACTCCAATGATTATTTCTTTTTGTTATCTTGAACATTTTATATTTTAATTTATGATATGTAATTTAATAATTATATGTATATTTGCTAATAAATCATTTTATATTAAATGGTCTAAAAAAACGGGGGACAATCCCTGCTATGAATTCTGTCCCAGAAAAAAAATCCTAACCGTGTAGATGAAGACCTTATGTTCCTGAATTCAACACTGATTATGGTCGAATCAAAATGGTTTTGAATAAAATGGTATAGCAGGCTGACTTTACCAGTGGAGGTAGAAGGTCTTCCTCTCCATTACATCTCGTATTTACAGGATAATGCCCCTCAGACTTCTACAAAATTCCTTGACCATTTCTTCTCATTCCCTCCGCAGTAAAACTCATGTTAAAACAATAACTTAGATTTCATTCTCTCCAAGACAGCTAAAAACTACAATTTAATCCTTTTTTTCTATTATCATATCATGGATATATAAACAAACCTAAGCTGCAACGGTTAACCAGTTGCTGACCAGCTAAGATGCGACGAGTAGGACCAAAGCAAGCTCTTAAGTCACCTCACAAATCCAGAAAAACTCTCGGGACAGTCTGCATCACAAAATGAACATGATACATACTGCTTTGGAAGATGCCTTGCTATTCTGCCACGTGAAGATTGATGGGACCAAAACATAGGACGACACGTCGGTTCTTAGGCAATCTTCTCAGAAAACCGAAGAACATCTAAAACGGTTGCATTGCAAAAGAAACATCTTTGACAGTTTAGAAGATGCCTGCTTATGCAGCCATGGCAGGATCTATGGGAACAAGGTGCAAACTGAGCATCTGCTTCACATGCATAGCATATGCAACACATGCTATTACTAACATCTGATATTTCCTCGTTCATCTTCCTTTCAGCTGCTAGTGACTCGGTCCTGCTAATAAGGAGGCACAAGAAATTCTCTAGCTGTCCAAGTTTTGAAAGATGGGGATCTCCCCTAAAGGATCCAGCCTGGAAGGTTGATGAAAAAAGGGAAAGAAAACAGTTAATATAGCCAAATTCGTATAAAAGTACAGAACATAAAACTTCTAACAATTCCTTTCAGATATTTAACCAAGAAACTTCAAAGCTCTACGACCCAACCCAAGGCAACGAATGTCAGAAATGAGAAACCTAATAAATAGTACAAAATGCAGTGTAACCAAACAAAGGTCACAAGAATTAGGCAGAGAGAAGCAACATTGAATTAATACATTGGTGGTTTAATGTCAATGCTAAGCAACTGCAACAAAGTCAGATCCGATAGTACTACTTCTCACCCATGTGCTAAGAAACAGAGATTAAGGTGTAAATAATTACCCAATTAAACTCCAGTAAGTACTGGAATCCACAATGAACAGTATCAGGACAGTCCATGCTTGCAAAAACACTAACAACATCATTCTGCTCCTCGTATTCTCTCTTTGCACTTGCATCCAACAAATTCAAGATAATCCCTACAAGAGGGGCTAAGATCATGCTTCTGTTTACTTTCTCAGAAGATTGACCATTTCGTCTAAATGACCTATAAAAATAAAATACCACGACATGAGTGGATAGCATAATATTTAAATAAAGCAAGCAACCACACATCTCTCTGTTTCCAGCAAGAAAATAGCACAATGGTTTCATTCTATGAAAAGCAAGCTCTGCTGAGTACCGAGAAGCAACCTTCAAAAAGTAGAGACACAAAAGTAAGTATGATTTCTCTTCCAGTCCAAAACTAGATGAGCAGAACCATCTAAGCCAGGGAACCAACAAAAAAAAATGTAAACTCCTGAACTGCAAAATATAATGTGGTGGGTTAGCTACCATTGGGTGAGTTCTCTATCTGCCACATGTCTTTTTTATTTTCTTTGGAAAGCCTATCATACCATGTTTGTGGGATATCTTGAAAGGGCAGACAGAGTACTGATATCCAACATTGACGGCTCATTTACAAGGGTATAATGGCTGCTGGTATTGAATATTTATGCGTGACAATAGGTTCATTTTCTTAACGAACCAAAATTGATGCAGAAAGAAAAACGACAGAAGCTTCAAAAGAATAGCACCAATATCAGAACAAGCAAGTGTTCTTTACAAAGTTACCCTGCCATGGGTGGGAATTTTTTTGCTTCCAAAATCTCACAAGGAAATCAAGTCAGAGAGCACTTTTTCAAAAGGTAAAACAACTCCCATACACAATGCTCTCGCAATGGAGGCGGGGTCTGGGATTGTAAGTGGATTATCATCAATTGAGTTGAGAAAATAACATAAGAAGTTACATAAAACAGGACATCACATAAAATATATTTTTTTCAGGGTGAAGAAAAGGGGAGAGTTGAGCCATGGCGGGGTTGCAAACACTTTCTGCAACTTAACCGGTGCGAAACTTACAAGTCAAAGAATTCAGCATCTGCAGCTGAAGTTATCTGGTTCAGAATAAAGACAACCAGTTCAGTTAGCCGACGGAGATTTGTGTCAGCTCCAGACAAGAATGTCTGCGGGATCTCCCTGGTACAGAACTCAAGAATCCTCGCTAGATTGCATGAGAGATCAAATATGACACAGCATTTCCTTTGCTGAAAGTCTACCACCTGCAAAGGCAGTTTAATATCAGTACAAAAGGGATCTGAAGGCATATACTGCCAAGCATAGAAAAAGAAAAAAAAACAACAGTAATAGTAAAATGTTTCAGAAATCAATCAAGTTCAATTTCATTCATAATTCTGAACAATCACAAATGGCTAAAGAAAGAAGATGGCAAGTCCAAGTTATTCAGCTGTCAAATTTGGCTATGTCATGTAGAACAGAAGCAAGGTTCAAATTCCAAAAGTAAGGGAGAGAGAATAAATCTAGCAACAAATTCACTCTCCTTATCATAAATCCTGAAGAAACATAACCTTTTAAACAGTGAAAAAATTGTGTTATTCCTTTGACCAAAAGTCAGAAAAAAAAAAAAAGAAGCAAGTTTCTCAATGGTATTGCGACCTTGCTAGGTGAAATAGCAAATTAATTCAATCAATAACAAGCGATGATGTTGTGTGGCCAAGTCAGAGAAAGATCACGAATACCTGGTATTTTTCTTGCATCTCCCGCACAGAAACAGAGAACTCAGTCATTGTCCAGCTAAGAGTGTTAAATAGACGATTAAGAAAAGCTGAGAACAGATCTTCATCATTAACACATGCTTCCCGAAGCAATCTCTGTAAGAGAAAGACCAAACAATACAACAAAATAAATTGATTCTAGAAAAATTTATCATGCGGTAAAGAAGAGAGAAATTAACTTGATTCAGAATATATGGTTCTCACCTGGAATATAACAGATGATGAAGATGATGACTCTCCAAGCTTTGACAAACCAAAGCCAGAACCCTTGCACAATCGCAGGAGAATGTTAGTTACTGGGATCCAAGATCTGTTATCAAATGCTGACAGTAACGCTTTTGGCATTTTTTGGATGGCAGCTACATTGTCCTCAAAAGTTGCTAAATGTTCCTTGAACTGTACCAGGACTGATATAGATTGCAGGAGGAGATCCCTCATATCTGCGCTCACTATCCTTGGATCGTTGAAATGTGTAACTATGAAGGTGACCTGATCCACATGATGACCCAAAACATATTCTAGTTCATTAGATCAAATGAAAATAAATTACTTATATACAGTCTATGCAAGAAATCATTGAGCAAATGTAATTTGTGTTTATGGCTTTCAACTGAAACTCCAACTTCACGTTAATGTCTTCCATATCAGCCCATAAATGCGACAATGTTGACGGTCACAATAAAGCAAAACATTTGCTATGAATTACTAATCCAGTGAAACTTTTATCAGTGTACTAACTAAAAAAATTGTAAACCCAGTACAGACAATATTGTGGTACACAATTATAAACCCAAGTAAAAAAAGACCGGTATTCCAGTATTGTTAAGGGTTTCTAGTCAGTGCTTTCTGTTTTTAACAATCAAATCCAAATAAAAGCATAGTAAACATGACTTTCTAGCATACAACCACAGCTTCCCCAAAAAATAAAAGACAAAATAATAGAATATGGTAATTGTTAAGGTGTTTTTGATACAAAATATACATTCATGAATACCATGTTATGCTTAATGAGATCATCATATGCTTGCTATGCTTAATATACTTTCTAATTATATGCAGACCTGTCCCTAGACTTGTCCTTAAAACCTGCTGTTATTTAACTTATATGTTTCTTTTAATCTGTCTAATGCCTCCCTGCATACTCTATTACTCCATCTCATATGATTATTTATCATGACTAATGTCTGTAGACATAAAGCTTAAAATAAGCTAACAAGGTGTCAAAGATTCAGGACTTGATTAATACACTATGACAGTAGCTAGTGTAGGATTTTGCTAACCTGGAACCTGCTGATTAATTTCAAGTGACACGTTAAGGAGCTGATTTACGGAAAAGTAGGCCTAATTAAAAGGCTTAAAACAGTAGAGACTACAGAGAGCTTGAAGTACTAAATATGGAAAGTCCATGATATGATATGGAGGATTACTGAGATGATTTGAACATTGAGTGAGCTGATTTGAAGATTTGAGTAATCAAAGAAAATATTCTGCTGGAAAATTCAAGCATTCAAATTTGAAATGATTTGATGAAGAAAAGGAAAGAATAGAAGAAATGATTTACTGAAGAAAGGAAAAGAAATAATAGAAAGGAAACCGAGACAAATAAGGTAATTTCAGCTCCTAGAATCAAGGGTATAATTCAAACGGTCAAGAGTGAAACCCTAGTCCTATATAACTTTCTCAAAGGCGGCCTAAAAACAAACACACAGATCATACATTCATTCCAGAGCTTCTAAGCAATTCTTGGTCTTTCATATTTTTGCCCATCAGAAATTCATAATTGTAATAGAAGTGGGTGGCACTTGAGCCAAAACCAGCTGTGCGTAAAGAGGTTGGCTTGCCACTGCATCAACAAGGTGTCATAGTGGGTTTCCAAATCTCAAGGAGAGGAGCCTTCAATAGTAGATGTAGGTCCAATTGTGGCTGAACCACTCTAAACTCGTTTGCACTTCTTATACCCTTACTTTTATAGTTTTTAATATTTATTGATCTATGATTTTCTGTGTTTACTTGATTGATTGAAGTGTGTGAGCATCACTAGAATCTACTCTGGTAGGATAGATTTAGCATTTTGATAATCACCATATCATAATTTCTAGACTACATACGGCAACAAACTGATTTCCAGAAGAAAACTACTTTACTAACCATAAAAGTTCAAAGTGATTACAAAGTACTTACCCTACCACCTCTTGAATTAGCCCAAGGTCCTAACAGTAATGAAGTAGATGCCTCAAATGTTACAACTCGAACCCCATGCATTTAGTAGTACAATCCTTTTCATTTCACAACTATAACAAATCCTCGTTTTCTATGCAAACTGGAATATTTCATGGGTATCGAGTATCGACAACTGTATTATAGTCTTTCTAATCAGGAAAATTAGAAAACATACATTTAATATGAGATAAGAAGATTCCACATGACTTAAAAATCATTGTTGAACCAAAGCAAAATAAACATAAGTCGAAAAAAGAGAAAAAAACAACATTAACAATTGAGACTTACAAATGATGTGAGTCCTTGCTTGATAAAAATTTTAGAAGGAACAAATGGAGGATCACTTTTTCGTAGGACATGAAAGCAGTCAACCTGCAAGGTGTTGAAACAGTATCCTAATTATGCATGAGAACAAAAATAAAAGCTAGATGCATTCCATGTACAGAAATGTTCATAAAAATATGATCAAGCTATCCATGCACACTTCACAAAGTTGACTGAACCACTAACACTTTATAAAATGTAAAGTATGTATGAAATGTCTGGAAAGCTAAAAGAAAAATTGATTATCTCCTCTCTCTTTGGTTGAGAGGTCATAGGCAATGTGATTAATGAAATACAAAAGGCTGGACTAAGTCTGGGACCTACATAACCAGAACAAATAAATTGTCATATCAAACTTAGCCCCACCATAACCAGATAGACATATGCGTGAAGTATTTTTTTCTTTTTTTGATAAATCAGAGGTGATTAAAGGACTAACAAACACTGAAAGAGAAAAGGGAGCTTAAGGAAAGCTACCCCTAACAAGCCAAACCAAACAAAAAGCCCCTAAAAGAAAAGGGACAAACCAAAACTGCAAATCTACATCAGAGATCCACCAAAGACGGAGGATGGTAAAAAAAGGATTCGGGGAATCCACCAAAAAACAAGAGGAACCAAGAGAAAGAGCCACCTGACGAAAGGCCAACCAACTAGCAAGAATCCAAATGCACAAGGCAAGGAAGACAAAGCCCCAAAACAAGCCGATGGAAAAAGAGGCCCCAAGTACATAAGAAAGGGGCTGAGTTGAGCAGAAACCAACCAAGACGAAGAGTTAAAAGAGGGAGCCACCATAGCAGAAACCAACCACGCAGCAAGAAACCAGACTCGAAGCCAAAGCAGAGGGAGCCCCAAATACACCGAGGGAAGAAAAGAGCCAAGGAGAAAACATGACTCAAGCAAGCACCCCAAAGCACCCCAGAGCTTTGAATCAGCAGAAGAACAGGAGGAAAAAACCAATCGCAGAAGATCCGCCATAAAAATGATGCAATACAAGCCAAAGAAAAACAAGGCCAAGACAGAGGGGGATCAAAAAACAGCTCGCAATTGAAACCAAGAAGACCTGAATCTGAAAGGAAGGGGGACTACACCATCATCAAAAGAGGAAAACCAACAAGAATGGGCAAGAAACTGAAAACCCCGAAAGAAAAAAGAAGGGGATGATAGATACACAAACCCTAACTGAGAGGCAACGCTCACCCACAGAAAAGACTGGAAGCAAGAAGAAAAGACTAACCTAAAGTCCCCCTAAAAAAGGCCAAGAAAAAGAAGAAACCCAAGATATTCAGCATAAATTTTTCAGAAGTGAACAGCTAATAGAAAATCAGAAGGTTTATCTAATAATGCATTTCCATAAACCTTCACATGCGAGATATTCAGAAACCATGTGTCACAAGGGCACAGATAAACAGCCTTACGATTAGTATTAATCAACTTCTCAAAGGACAAGTAAAATAAACAGCAATGGTGAATGTAGATCACTGTAGGGACATGCAAACGTTGAAAAAAGAAAAATGAAACATTTTTTCGATAGCACGAAGCTCAAATCATTATTTCCAAAGGTAAAGAAATATGTTTTACCAGAGCTTCAATATAATATTCGGGGACATAAATGAATAATGAATCCACTTTACTAAGAACCAGCAACAGTTGAACAATCCACATGCAAACCGCATACATTCCTCTTTGTTTCCATCGAGAGAAAAGTGTGATGCGATTCCTGTCAAACAAAAGAAATAACAGATAGAAAATAATAAATCAGTTAACAATTACCTGAATAAACTTTAGAAAGGAAAAAAAATACAAAGTGCACTAAACACCATATACATTTGAAACAAAGCATTAATTTTTCAATAAAACCTGAGTTTGTTGGAATCCATGTTGTGATGTCAATGTACAAAATACTAACATTCAACAGAAGATAGGCAGCCGCAATCCACAGAGGTGGAGTAGTGATTTTTTATTTTTAGGGTTAGACATGAGAGAAAGTAAGAGATTTGAGATCATATAGGGGCTAGACTGGGCAAGAATTAGTCAATTAGGGCTGGGATGTGCTTAATTTTAGAAGATATTAACTCATATAAGTATTTATTTCTTTGGGCTTATATAGCCTATAAGGCTATAAGCCCATTTCTGGAACCATAGTCAGTTGGCCGATAATATCGGCCTACTTCCTTTTTGGATCCTGCATTTACCGAACTATTTTCTGTTTGCTAAAAGATAAGAGCTTTAAGTTTATTAATGTTTGTATGCAACTCTTTCTTACAAGTTTCTTTTGTTATACTTATACCATTTAAGTGATATTGAGAATATTGTAATCAACTAGGTATAACCGTATAAGTCTACTTCTTTTTCTTGAATAGAATCCTGAATTACTTTAAGGAATATTGCATACTCGTGTAAGATTGAGAATATCCAGAGCTGGGACTAGGTCGGTTATATCGGTCTTTATCAGCCAACCGACCCTTTCCCACATTCAAAACCATCATCTAACCCAACTATCATGGGTCGGAAATGATTATCAGCTCAACTAACATTGGTCGGATGTCAAGGCAATAATAACAATAATAATCGGCCGATGAAGACCCAATAACCGACCTAGTCCCAGCACTGGATATTCTCAATCTTACACGAGTATGCAATATTCTTGAAAGCAATTCATGATTCTATTCAAGAAAAAGAAGCAAACTTATACGGTTATACCTGGCTGGTTACTATATGCTCAATATCACTTATATGGTATAACAAAAGAAACTTGTAAGAAAGAGTTGCATACAGACATTAATAAACTTAAAGCACTTATCTTTCAGCAAACAGGAAATAGTTCGGTAAATGCAGGATCCAAAAAGGAAGTAGATTCTATATGGAAACAAAACCAGTGATTGTAGACACAAAAAAGAACCAATGATCATATAACCAGAATGCGCATCACAATCGAATGTTCCAAGGAACTTGAAAGAATAAAGAGATTCAAAAAATTCTATAAAATAATCAACTTCAACCATCATACCATGCGCAATGCCTAACACAGTCAATAACTTCTTCTCGATGGTCAACACGAGCTTCCTTCAAGCGCCTTAATTGCTCACCAGAAGCTCCTTCCCTTATCTGTTTATCAGTTTCTTCTAGGAGAGAGATTAAGTGCGACTGATGAGACATGTAATATGACGCCTGAGATCAAACAAAATTTATGTTAGATAGTAACAACTCTTAAGGAAAGAAGCAAAACTAAGGAATTGACTGATATATATAGAGGGAGTTTGAAAAACAAAGGTTACATATGCACATAGGAGAGCTGTAATATAAACAAAAAGGAAATGGAACAGCAGAAAAAACCTGAAACACAGCACTTAAGGCAGAATTCCTCAACTAATAGTCTAATCAACTGTTATTGAGAAACTACACAAGCACCCTGCAATTACTATGCTCCCTTCAGACAATGGAGAAGCCAATCAACACAAGAGAGCCATAACTTGCAAAGTTTTTCAACCACAATGCAAAGCTCAAAGGCACTATATAAAATCTAAAGGTGAAGTGATATGGACAATTGGACATCGACCAAGAAATGCTATAACCCCGCAACTTACGAGATGGTTGGAGAGAGGAAGAGGGGCTCCATATAAAATTTTGAGATATTTAGTTATTTGCTAACTTTACTAAATCCATTATTTATAAAATTAACATCAAAAAAACTTATTCATATATGTTTAACATAAATTCACCAATGTTTACTCGGTTCTCCTAAAAGTTAAAGTAGTAAATTGGACCAGTTGCAACTTTTCAAGTTAGCCCAACAAATCATTTTATTCTCTCACATCTAGAAATTAATACTCCATAGTAATGTAACAGGTACAAAGAGATTTGATTTTGCTAATATACATGTAAACTAATTCAAGAGAAAATTTCAGACCAATAATTCCTCACCTGCCTAAAGTTCGGAGCAAGGCCCAGACGATACAGCAACAACAAAGTATCTAGCAGTTCTTCTTCTCTCAGTATCGCTGAAGATATAATACTCTCCCTTGGTGTAGTTCTCATATGCCGAACAGGTTGATAACCAAACTCCGATTCAGATTGATCGCTGGTGCTAGGTTTGTCTGCTATCTCATCGCTCAGACTTCCTGCACTACATTCAGTAGCAACATGAGCAGATCTCTCTGCTATAGGGTTGCAATGGACACGAGAACCTTTAGCTGCCAGTCTACTTTGATCCTTTGAGTTTCTTGCAAAATCATCTTCAATACTTGAACAACAACATGGTTTTTGATCAGTTAAATGAGTTACTCTAGCTTCCTCATCATCCATGCAGCCTTCCTCCCACCTGACCACTTCTTCTTCCTGATCCACGGGATGAGTTTTTAACAAATGGCTAAACAATCCTCCAAGCCTAGATATGTCATTCCGATGAGGATCATCTTTTAGAAACAAATCCAAGGGGAAACTTTGTTGACCTCCTCTATGGAGAAAACCAACATCAGGACAACTGGTTTCGCAGCTCTTCAACCAACCACAGATATCTCCTGCACCAAATCCTTCAGATAAAAAATGAAGTATAACTGTGTACAAAGAAACAAGAACACAGTTGCTTGAAACTCCAGGAGGAGGTATACTGCGATCAGCTCCTCTGTTTTTCAGTAAGAGATTCTGTAAAAATGTCCTAAACACAGAACCAGGTAACTGAGGGGGTGTCATAGGGGGTACGAACTGTATGACCAAGAGACAAAGTTCCCTGTGTTTCTCCTCGATCTGCAAATATAAGGGGAAAAGAGAATATAGGTAGTGACTTGATAAAAAAATTGTGAACTACGCCAATTGAAACGATTGTTCACATAAAATTAGCCCTACAGGTATTCAATTCAAAGAGGCTTCAGCAGACCAGTAGTAACATCCAATTATAATGCACCATCATGCCAAACACGAACAAAATGAATGATTTAAAATAACTAAAGGATATAGAACTCTCTCTCTCTCTCTCTCTCTCTCTCTATATATATATATATATATATATATATATATTTCTCACTCCCCTTGAACAGAAAGTAATTTTATTAAATATTCTCAAGGATGTTGTTCTAAAATACAGAAGCCAAAACTTGAAATAATGAAACCACTTGTGCACGAGTGTGTGTTTGTGAATCTGCATGTGCGAGGGAGTGTGAAAACAAAAGGATAGAAAGAGATTTACATAAGTTGCACTACAAAATCGAAAAACAACTTCTTCTTTTATGATTAAAGAAAAAAATCAGTATCAAAGTATGTAAGTGCATCTTCTCCCATCATTGCAGCGAAAATCCTACCACTCTGTTTTCCACTGCTCATATATTAGCAATCCAATTCTTCAGTTCAAGGGTTATTTCAAATGTTCCATGCCTTCATAAGGTTGTTCACCCTTTTGGCATCATTTTCAATTTTTCCCAGTAATTAAAAGGGCTACATGCAATTGAGAGCTAACTTTTTATATTCATAACATAGCAACATTTCCAAAAAAGAAAAGGAAGAATTGCAACAAAATTAAAGCTGTCAGTTCCATCCTCCTTTTTCCCCCATTTTTGAGAGAAGAAAAAATATCAGTTCGAAGGTAGAGATAGCATTTCTACACAATTAGAGCATACCTTACTGACTGCTTCAGATAATGCAGTAGTAGCCAAAATCATGCTACTTTCATAACATACATCCTCACATGAACCTGGCCACCAAACAGAAGGCATCATGCCCTGAAAGTCAAGCTGATTTGGACTCTTCTGTGACAGAAAACCTTCAAACAATAATTCAAAATCCGATGACTTCCACCATAACACCATCAGTTCTTCTCGCCTTAAGATGTGGCAAGCCAAAGCAAGGTAACAATATGATCCCGAGTAAGGGCACTCAGTCAAAACCAATGATGCCGTTTTGCAAGCACAAGAAAGAGAATGTAAAAAGTGCTCAAATATCAAATGCGAACTTTTAAACTTTAGAAAGACAACAAGAAATTTATCCAAACTCGAATAATCATGTGGGGCCTGTAACCCAAATACCTCCATCATAAATGAAAGAAATGGACCCCAAACTATGTACTCTGTGCTGCTTGCATCAGCCTCAAGAACAGAGAACAACTCCGCACATATACCAAGAGAGACAGGGTGAAAAAGGTCTTCAAACGACACAGACCTCTTCAATCTCCTCATTCTCTCAACTAAAGAACACTGTGCTCGCTCCGTGCTTTGCATATCCAACAACCTTGATAAACATTGTAGCAACTCAGTAACATATGTGTTGATTAAGGGAGATGCTTGAAGGGGAAAATAGCCTTCAATAGGGAATCTAAATGGACGAGCTCCAAAATTTAACTCACAGCGTTCTCCTTGAGAAATAGAAATGGCAGGATAATAACCAAATCCAGGTCCCATCTTGCGAATCCCACCAAAAGCTACCCCAAGTGAAGCCCCATTTCTGTAAAATGATATCTCATCGTGATCCAAATCTATGCAGCACCCAATGACATCACCAACAACCCATGACTGACCATATTGTTCGGCTTGCTTGTTCCATTTTCTGACTCTTTTCCCATCATATGCATATGAATCATCTGCATCACCTACACCCTTATGGTCAGTGAAGGGGCAAGAAAGAGTAGCCCATCCAAGCTGTTGGACTCCTGAGGTTTCTAATATAACCTCATACATCCATTTCCCTTTCCAAACACAAGCATTAGCTCTGGCACTACTAAACATTGCCAAACTCTCCACGAGCAAAGGCGGTTTAATAATTCTAATGTCACCGCAAATGTTCAACTCATCAAGACCAATGACGTGGGGACCATATCCAATATCTCTAATACCAATCCCATCTCTATCACCAGCCAAAGCATCAGAATGGGAATGATATTTTGAGAATTTATTCTTTATTATCAAGCTGATTAAATTGCTATCAATCGAATCGTTCAGAGGATCAACTGATTTGTTGGGAAGACCAAATATATATTCAAGACTTCGCTCCAGAGAGTGGTTGCCAATATCATCGCTATAAGAAAGTAGACGGGTCTTTGATGAGTGCTCCTTCCCATCCTCACTGTTCAATAATACAGCCAAACCAGAAGCAAGCCCATTGACACAAGGGCCGTCTTCTGCCATTTGCAGCTAGAGACAACTAAAAAGTCTTGTTTTTCTTGATGCTCAAACACCTTTTTCAAAGGTACACCAATTCATCAAAAAAAAGAGTTCAAGACCCTTGTATACCAGTACACTGCTAACCTGGAATTTCAAAATATGCAATTTTTACAAGTCAAGTTCAAAAACAAACCACGTATACCCATTAGGGCAAAAATCTACTTATATAAATACATTGTCGGGGAATTCGTAGAATTGATAAGAAATGAAACAGGATACGTAAGCACTGCCATTCCTCAAGAAACAGAAGACAGCATAATTGGCTAAATTTCTCATCCTCTTCCTCCCCTTCCCTCAAATTTCTCAGTAACGAAACGGAATAATATGATTGCCAACTCGTATTCAGAGAGAATGATAGGTCAATCGAATTCCATAACAAGAAAATTATTTTCCTATAAAACAACCTTATTATAGCTCCTTATATAAGTAGAAGCAAATACATCATACATCACAGCAAATCAAACACTAGGAAAAACGTCTGTGTATGTATCGAAGAACTTACAGGTGAGCCTCTCACGTCGTAGTAACTAGAAAAAGCAAAGGCGGCGAAACAAAACTAGGGCTTCGATGCGCCATAAACCGGATAGAGAGAGAGAGATTTGAGTTTCTAGATAGAGAAACGAAGAGCTTTTGTTTTTTTAAAAAATTAAAATTAATTCTTATTCTTATTCTTATTCTGTAGCCTAGGAGAGAGAAAGAGAAGGTTCCCCAAGCTCAGGGAGGGAAACCGAACCCGGCTTCGGCTAGCGGCACCACCACCACGAGCCACATTGGGGTTGGTCAACTGACACGTGTCAGTCTCTCTAAGTGACCTGCCGGCTGCGCTGACCGGCGTCCGCAGGTAGTATCCGACCCGTCTTTGCATTTGTTTCCCACAGTTGTTCGTCGTTGGATTGTTACACGTCAACTGTACCTCTTACTCGGTCAAAGGTTTGAGGAACTCTCTCGTGTATGACGCTAGTACCGTAGAAACGACATATCTCAACAATCTTCTTAGCCAAACTTTTTTCCTTCGAAAACCAACAAAACACACAGGACAGAGACAGTACACGTCAGTACACAGGATAGAAACATTATACATGTGCCAATTGACATAATGTAATTCCTATTATTCAATGAGTGATTAAAAAATTAACATCACGTAGTACGTGAAATTTTGTGAAAGAATTTTTTTAAAAAAAAATCCTCCCATGAAGGAAGTATAGCTTGATATTTAACAAATGGAATTTAATGTAAGAAACTATAAAATAGAATATCGTGTGATGACGTCCAAAATTCGTTCGATTTTGTCTGTGTTAGGTGATCAGATTAGTTGTCAAGAGATAACTATTTCTTGAGCTATGTACACATGAAAAACGTAAGTTAAGGAGGTCCCTACGGTGATTCATTAGGGGACGCTCTTGTGTACGCTCAAGTTAGTTAAATTGTTATTAAAAGAGTTTAGTGCGCTCTGTTGTCAAATCTCTCTCTTTCTAGCTATCAAGATTCAAGAGTTAAGGATTTCATACCCTTTACCTGAGCGTGGACATTATTTTCATATGAGTTAGTATTGTAGAGTTATAATCGGAAGATTTTGTTTTTCCTTGTTTTGTAGGAGATATTTATGGGGGTAAATCATCTCTTGATTTATTTCTTAATAGGAGATTGACATCCTCGAGTAAGAATTGTTTTCAATTTTTTGATATATTTGGTCACCGTGAGTTTTCGAGGTGATATTGTGCAGTTGTCCCAATGTGATATACCGAGATGGCATTTCGATTGGCTATTCACGGTCAGGGATGTCATGGAGTGGGCTTGGGGCATGGATCCCTTTGCCCGTCCACGTACTCATTAAAAAAAGATCTTACACATCTCCGTTAAAAATATATGTTGAGTATTTTAATTTTTACTCCATCCCCAAGCCCATCGGGCATGGAATCTCCTCCTATTTATCCGCTCCGCTAATTGTAATTGTGAAAAATTATAATAAATTTTAAAACCCAAGTCATTAAAAAATTCACGTTATAGATGTCTTTAATTATTTGAGAGGGTTGAATCAATTATGATAAATTATATACGAAATCGTCAGTGATCAATGCATGAGTTTGACAACTATGTAAATCACTCATTAAATAAATAAATAAGAAAATTTAATATACACAAATAATATATTTGTATGAGTATTTTTTATGATTTGTTCTTGTTAATTTTATAAATAATATATATAAGTAATAATACATATTATAAATAATATACATGTAAGTAACAACATATATTATAAAAATATGCATATATATATAAGTAATAATATATTTGGGTATGGGCGGGGTGGATTTCGACAAATTCGCCCTTGCCCCATTGATTTTCCAGTGAAAATGCCCTATTCATTATCCGACTCGTTAATTAATGAGGACATCTATATGATTTGGAGCGAATTGTACGGATATTTGTCGAATATGTATATTTTTTAAATCCCCAATCACAACTCAAAACCCTTTTCGGTTGTTTTAGGTGATGCTTATCGACACATTATTGACATTTCATTTTGGTGTTATCACGTATCTAGTAAAAAAAAAAAATCAGTTCAATTTAATTTCATGTACAAAACAAGACCTTTATCAATGAATAATATGCAACTAGATGATGGAGTCAATTTAACGTATCTGCTAGGCATTGTCACCGTAGGTTTCCTCACGCACCAGTTAACGTTAGCCAAAAAGATTGCGCACTTGTAAGTTGTAACTTACGCCACAGGACGACCGCTAAAGATGCGCATTTTAGGCTTTCATTCATTGATAATCCATTATCCTTCAAATCGCTCAAAGCGCGCACCACACACCGTGCGTGTGCTAGAACTGCAACCACTATTGCTTTTCCTGACCCAATTATTTTCGGATAAAATGCATTCAGATCCTCAGAATTTTGGTATATTTTATTGATAATATCAAAAATAATCATTAATTAGAGATCGACATGTGTCATAATATAGCAAAGAAGTTATCTTTAGATGATATACACAATTCGGTTACATTTGTCGGTTACAACGCTCGATGCACATTGCTCAGTCTTAATCGAGTAGTGAATCATTATGCTCGGTACCTATATCTTCGGATAGAGGAGAGTCGTTAAGGGAAATGAATTCCTTTACCAACAAGGATTCTCTCGATACTAAGAATAACTTGAGATATTCTAGACCATTGAACAGAAGCCCGAGATATTATATTTGATTTTTTGAAATAAAAAATATATATCGTTAGGTTCGTAATCCTAATCAAAACACATCTATAATTTTTTTAAAGGTATTGGACAGAGGATTTTTTTTACCCATAAAAAATTATAATGCATGAAAAGGGGATTTTTTTTTTTATCCACCCTTTAATGCTAATATATATGAGGGTGGGAAAACAAGTTTTGGGATGTAAATACGACTCCCATTCCATAAATATCCCCTTCAGATTCACGTGTTAATTTAATCTTTGTGTTTATTTTTTAACTCACAAATCACAATTACCAAATAATATATCTTTATAACACGTACCATGAGATATTGGTTGGGTGAGCAAACTTGGGTTTTATGGAATATTAAACGTCCCTCAATTTTGACTTTTGAAGATTTTATGTGTCTAAACTCGACTCATTAGGCATGTGTGTACAAAAATTTATTTCGTGAAAGAATACTTGAGTAACAGCCCAGAGTATGATCACAAATAGGGGTGGATCTAGAAAATTGGTCGAGGGAGTACTTAGTTATTAGAGGGAGCCAAGGGAAGATATGGGGGTGCCCCTTTTTTTTTAGAAATATTTACTTATATACCAATAAAAAGTAGTGAAAAGAATGAAGTCTTACAATTTGTTTGCAGATAAAAATTGCTTTGTACAAAATGAGTGTTTATTGCAAATCCAAAATTATCAAACGATTGTAAGAGTACGAACCTCTCAAGACAAAGTCCAAAAGAGGGTGAAAAAATTATTAAATACTCTTAAAAGCAGTTAAACTAATGGTTATTCTATGCTAAACTAGAATGATACTAAAGTCTAGCTACATGTTACACTAAGGCTCCGTTTGTTTGACGAAAAATAAGCATTTCATAGAAAAGGAAAAACATATCAGGTAAAAATAATTAATTTCTACTGTTTGGACAAAAAAATTACTAATATTTTCCATTGTTTGTTTGTTTGGAATTAAAAATTTGAAATACAATATTTTTTATTATGTTGACCGACAAATGTGTGTGTATGTTTCATGTGAATATACTTGAATTCATATATATATATATATATAATATTGACAGTGATGAAAATTCTTTAGAACAAATCATTTTTTATTGTTAAATGTCTTTTTATTGTGTGTATACATACGTATATATATAATACGTATATATTTATATGTACGCGAAACAAAATCTAAATTAACTTGGTTAAAGTATTACGGGTCATAAATGTACATTGGGTTAAAAATATGTGACTCAATATGTTCACATCCATGCTCATAGTTTTGAGGAAAACAACATCCCAAAGTTGAGAAGGGAAGTTGTTTTCCATTTTTAAAGTCTTAAAATTGAGTTGATTATATAACATTTTCAACTTACTATTTTCATTTTTCATCCCCAAACATCATAAGATAAGAAAAATATTTTTCAAAAATTGATTTTCCGTCAAACAAACGGAACATAATAAAAAGAGAAATTGCATTTTTTTTGCCGACAACTAGTAACTGCTTATAGCATATTGGTCTAGAAACATTTGACTGTGTTGGGTGAACTGCTTACTTGCTTCTTTGGGCATTGTCTTTATCCGTATTTAGTGATTAGATTTCGCCTAATTGTCCAACAAGCATTTTTTTTATGCTCAACACAATTTAATTTCAAACTCCAATAGATCAAGTCTCTAAGACTCCAACTATATATATATAAAATCTTTATAATTGATCTCCTCAAGTTTATCTAGTGAATTTTTTTCATGATATTGTTTCATTATCAATTTTATCAAAAAAAAATCTCTCAATAAAGATAACCGAGCTGTCTTTATGTATGTGTTTCTAATTCTCTCCACAAATTAATCAAACAATTAGTAACACATAAATAACTTAATTAATTAATTAATAAGAATCAAATAATGAACCATCTAATTATCTTGTGAAAGTGCACTTTTAGGGCTTAATTTGTATTAAAATAAACAAATAAATGGATTTATTTTAAATTTGGATATTTAGAAGTATTTTTAGTTTTTTTTTTTTTTTTGAGGGTGGACGTCTAAGCTTTGAATGGATCAGTCACTAATCACAAGACTATTATTCCTAATGAAAATCCAACTCCAAATATTTTACATAAAATACAATTTGCCCCATAAAGTTTATGACTAGACAATGGTCTGTGGACTTTACTTGACACGTGGACTTTGACTGGCCTTGTTAATAATAATGAATGGTTTTCACGGAATACACATGGGTTTGGGTTTGGATTGTGGAGACGACCTTTTGTATCAGTGAAGAAGACAAAAAGTTAGACAAGATCTGTCTGTCTGGCACGCAAAATCGCCAATGGCCCCAACATTAATTGAACGTGAATGATTGATCTTTACTGTACCAAGAAAAATGGAATCTGGGTTTTGTCTGCCCACCATCGGGAAACCAGATGATAAAAAAATATCTTTTACATCAATTTATTATTTATATTCTTTATTAAACACATGGTGAATCTACGCATTATTTGAGAAATAGAAGGGAAGGAAAATTTTGAGAGGGGATGAAAAGTTAATTTTAACTCCTTTTATTTAGATAGTCAAAAAATAGAAGAAAAAAAAATAAAGAAGTATATTTTTATATTTTTTAATATTGATATAAATTTATCATATTAATCTTGATATTAATTTATATATGTATGATTACATATTTATTTTTATATATATTATTATTATATATTATATTTATATATATTATTATATATAAATTTATATAATAACATATGGGAGTCACTATTATATGCTGTAATATATATCAAATATGAGGGACATAATTGTAAAGTAATAGGTGGGAACCCACTACTTTACCTCTTGTCACTAAAACATGTGAGCCCCCAACGATTTTGCCTCCGACTTTGTTTTTCTCAAATTTGTCCTCCTCTTTTTAAACTCCATTTTTTTTTTCATTTTTTCTCCATTTTACCTCTTAATTCTCTTCTCATCTCTTTTTTCTCTCTAACCAAACAATAGCTTAAAAAAGTGGAATGGGTTGAATTTTAAAAAGTGGAATGGGTTAATACTATTTTCAATCACCGAAAGATATCTCATGCTTTATTTTGGTTATCGAAATATTAAATATTTAAACTTAGTCATTTGTTTTTCGTTTTATTCCAGTCAAGCCACTTGGTCAATATTTTTCAAACTCGGACAGCGAATTTGTTAATGTGACATTTTGACCTTGTAATTAATTACCTTTAGATTGTGGGACGTGAAAACATAATTTTTTGAGGATCCAAATCGTGCACACGTTTGATGCATTTGGCGGGACAAAAAAGATAAACCAAAAGATAATTTGAGCAACCCTAGCCACACATCCTTCTCTCTCATCAGCCCATGCCTTAGCCACACATCCTTCAAGCAATATTAACATACACATAGAAAAACCAGGTGATTGAGCGCTACAAAGACTGCGCTACAAGAATTAGTTGTTGGAGGAGGTAGCAATCATCCCTTCAAAGAGCCTCCGCAACAAGATCGTCAAGTTCTTGACCCACCTCATCAAGTATAACAATTTGGTTCGCAACAAGATCACTAGCTTCTCGAGCCACCTCATCAAGTAGATCCAGAATCGGATCGCGACTGTAGACTTGTGATAGCCATGCTCTTGGATTAGGTCGAAGAAAGAAAAAATTTGAGTTTGCAAGATTGATCCTCTTTGAAATGGTTAAAATAAGAAGAGTATTTGATTCTTTTTGAAATGGTAAAATGATTCCTCCCCAAAATGGAATCATTTGTAGGGAATGTGAAAAAAAATTAAATTATTTATCAGTGAAATATCTAATTTGTAAATTAAATCAATTTTTTCATTTATTTTAATTTCATTTCTTTTATGATGATTATCCAAACAATAGAAATAACAAATCTATTCCTCTCAAAATTGTTAACATATCCAAACATGACATGCAAGAGAAAAATATTATACTTTCTCTTAATTATTGTTCTTCTTTAATGGATTTCTCTTCTCTTCTCTCAATCCAAACAAACTTTTAGAGTGTTTGATAAGTGTTCACCATTCATGATTATAACAAGTTGGCTCTGTCCCGGCATGCAGATAACTGGATTCACGGTTAGCCATCTCCCCTAGTCAAATTCGAGATCCACTGTCTGAAACTAGCCAAACAGCGACCAAATTACTTTTCAACGAGTACTACTTTTCATGAATATTTTTCTTAGCTTAATGACAGTATTGGGTTGGTGACAATTATATATAAAATGGGAACTTCATTAATGGATCTCATGTCGATACTCAACAAACTATAAATATATATTAAAGAATTAAAGAGAATTAATTCAGTAATGTCCCTTTCGCTCTGTTTAAGGTATATATTAATTGTTATTGGACATGTACGTACGTACGTACTATGCTTTGTGTTTTCCTTCTCTTAATTAGGTTTGATTTGCCTTAATTGGGGAGAGAGAGGGAGAGGGAGAGGGAGAGGGAGAGGGAGAGGGAGAGAGAGGGAGAGAGAGATCATCACTACAACAAGACATATGTGTGTGTGTGTATATATATATGTACTAGTTGTTTCAAATTCCGTACATTATTTCACAAGCTTTTCAACATTTCATCACATCCAAAGTGAAAATAGAAAACGAAACTGAACTGAAAGCAAATCAAACTCAACACACACATGTACACATATACACACACACAACATGATATCTATATATATATATATATATATATAGACCTTAATTATCCAACTCCATTAATTTCTTCCAGCGGAGTCCGGATAGACCTTATTTTTCCTGCCGACAGCACTAGTCGAACCAACTTCTCTCTCCTCATGATGATCAACGTACTTGTTCTCTCCCTGACCTCTCTTTAGTTTTTCCTCTTCAATCCTCTTCATTTTCTCCTCCTGATGCTTCTGCATAACATAAACTCTAGCACAAGCTGCCCCAATAGAAGACATAGCTAGCTAGCTACCCCAACTATATTAATTAAAATGAGATGATTAATTGTGGTGGAAATGGTGTTCCTTGGTGGGTATTTATAGGGGGTTGATGGTAAGAGGGTGGTTTTTTTCTTCTTTAATATATGCATGAGCAAGCCATCACTACAAATTGTTAAGTGTCTTATATCACTCCTTACTTATATTTCTCAAGTGGATGTAAATATATATAAACAGTGGTTTTGCTTTTTAGATTAGTGGTTCTCTTGTGGTCTGGCCATTTCTACCAGTACCACACATTAATTTAGGGCATAGTCGGTCAAGCTTTAGAAGTAGAGAAGTAATGATATTGCCTTTAGCTGTCTTAAATACTAATGAATATATAATTAATTCACCCATAATTAGGTTGGTGCAATATAGTGATCAAAGAGTGCGCACTATAGCTTTTGCCTTGATAGTGCACAATAAAATATGCAGGTTTTGAAGGATTTAGTCCAATGAACAACTACTTGCTATAATTAGTAAAGCAATGTACTTAGTGTAAAATATAGTTTAATCCATGCATGATCGATGTTAATTAACTAGACAAGATCAATGAGTGGATCGATAATGGATAAACCCTAAACGTGCAGTTCATGGTGGTTAGTGGCTTAAAAATGTATTATATTGGCTGATTTATGCTTGATTAGGATCTCTTTGCATGTGTTGAGAGCTCATCACGCCAAGTAGGTGTTCGACGAAATGTGCGAATGAAGAGTATCAGTAACTCATTACAAACAGGAAAGTGGGCTACAAATTACTGGACCAGCTATTTGATAAGTACTACTAAAAAATTAAGAACATGAATTAAGAGAGCAGTTACAATTTTTTTTTTGAATTACGAAAGGGGATGAGATTCGAACTCGAGATTCATTCGATTTTGTTTTATCATATTTTTTCAGTGGAACTCGCAACATCTACCCTTTGAGTGTGCATTTGGTAAACTTATCAAGCATTGCCAATAACTCAAAAACCAAGGTACGTAGGTCCAGTGGCGGTACCAGGAATTCAAACCACCCTGGGCTGAACTCAAAATTTTACAAGAGACAGATCAATAAAATTCATTACATATATAAATAGTGTTTTCAAAAATAACCAACAGATAATGACAATATATATAGTGTTTTCATCTAAGTTGAACTCTTCGGTTCTTCAAAGAATAAAATTCATCTATAATTAAATCAGAATCAATAGTCTTTGAAATTTCTCTTTCGATATAGATGACCATTGAATCAGTCAAAAATTCTTCTTCCATCTTATTCCGAAGAGTTGATTTGAGATGCTTCATAGCTGAAAATGCTCGCTCGGTGGTTGCTGTAGAAACAGGCAGAGTCAAAATGAGTCGAATCAACCTGTCTATCAAATAGTAAGACTGTGCCTTCTTTGTTTCAACTAACCCCCGACATAATTCAGAAATAGTGGTCATATTCTGAAACTTCGCATGATGTAGAACATCGACACTATAATGCTCCAGCTGACTTTTTAAATAATGCATTTCTTGATTGCTGAAATCATGAGGATAAAACTTTTCTGCAAGTCTACAAATATGATCAACATGAAATAATTTGAAATTATCCTTAGGCTCTAAAGCAGAGCTAAGAACAAGAAGTTCCACTGTGTCTTCATTAAATCTACTACTTAACTCTTCCAACTGAAGATCAATTGCTTCATTGAATATATCAAAGTGATAATGATGTTCAATTGTGATTTGATCTCTTTGTTGGCGGGAACGTCTTGTGAATCCTTTATAAAGAGCATCCATATCAGGTATGACAATATCATAGCTTATGCACACTGATTTCACTTGCTCAAGCAGAATTTCAAAACCATCCTTTCGCAGAGTTGAAAGTAATGATTTTGTAGAGGAGACTAAATCCATTGCATTCAAAATATCAATAGATTGGGACTGCAACTCTCGACAAAGCATGTCTGTGATACCCATAATTTTATGCATGAGACGCAATATGAACATAAATTCAAAAGACTTCATCACTATCAAAGAACCATTTGCTTCCCCACGAATAGTGTTTGAAGATCCTTCATTTACCATACATTGAAGCACAGTAATGGTTGCAGCATACATGTCTATTATGCTACAAATAGAAGCAAAATGTGAGCTCCAACGAGTACTTCCAGCCCGGTGCAAAGTACCCATCTGATTAGCACCTCTACTTGTCTCACGCTCACCGGTAGCTACCATATTTGCAACATCAATAGCTTGAGCAGATCGTAATTCAGTGTGACGCTTAGGAGAAGCACTAACGAGATTGACAATGCATGTCAACTTTGAAAAAAATTGCCACATAGAAACCTCATTCTCTGCAGCCGCAACTAATGCAAGTTGTAATCGATGAGCAAAACAATGAACATAATATGCATGAGGACAATCTCTAAGAAACAAAGCTTGTAGTCCATTCCATGCACCGCGCATGTTGCTAGCTCCATCATACCCTTGACCCCGCAAATCATGAATGTGCAAACCACATTGAGTTAGGACACCTGATATTTCTTTTTTCAATGTTAAAGCAGTAGTATCTGAAACATGCACAATTGCAAAAAAACGTTCCTGCAAAAATCCAGCAACATCAACAAATCTCAAAACAATAGCCATCTGCTCTTTGTTGGAAATATCTTTTGCTTCATCAACTAGAATGCAAAACTTGGCATCACCAATTTCAGCACGAATTTTTTTTCTCACTTCATTAGCAAGAATATGCAAAATCTCTTTTTGAATAAGATTTGAGGTATACTTTGCATTCCCAGGAGCTTTCTCTAACACAACATCATCAATCTCAACATTCAAACTTCCCATAAGCTTTATCAACTCTATACAATTGCCACGATTATTAGAATCTATTGATTCATCGTGACCCCTCAATGCACACCCTTGTAATGTAAGCCAACGAACGCTATCAATTGTTGTTCTCAGACGCAATCGATTCTTCTTAATTTCTTCTGAACTTTGTGCACATATGATTTTATTGATATGTTGAGTTACATCCATCAACGCCTCAAGAGACTTTGAGGCATTATTATGTGGCGAAGTAGGACCCCCTACATGCATCAATAAGGCACATTTAGCCCCATCATTCACCCTCTTCCAACTTCTAAAACCTTCAACAGTAAAAGCAGGATGCAATGGCTGGTCTTTTTCAATCAAAAAACATGGGAAGCAAAATATAGCATCCTTAGCAGGAGAGTATTCTATCCAAGGAAATTGGTTGAACCATGATTTTTGAAATCTACGACGTTGATTACCAGATTCAGACCGTGGATACTCAGACAAGATAGGCTGAAAAGGCCCCATTTTAATATAAGCACGTCTAATTTCATCACGTTGATTAACCGGTTGCTTCCTTATAGGAGTACGCAATCCAGGATCTCGTTCAAGCAAAGAATTATCAACTTCAAGACGTTGAACCTTAGCAGGAGGTTGAGGTTCTGTATCAGTATTAGGTATAGGAACATCAACAGTAGATGCTAAAGGTGTTTGAGTTGTCGATGATGCTTCTCCACTTCTTGGTTTAAAGAAGGAAAAAAATTTCCCCTGTCTTTTTTGTTTATTATCCATTAAAACTACAAGAAAAATGTCAAAAATTGTTCCATAAGAAAACAATCCACTAAAACAATTATCAAATCATCAAATGAAATTGAGTTTTAGCATATCAAATTATTAATAAAGTAGGCAATGCAGGCTGCAGCAATACTAAAAAATTAAACAAGAAAAAGACTACAAGAACACCCAAAAGGCCAAAACTTAGTAGTTAGTACCTTACTCCTTACTGGAAGTCTGGAACAGTGGAACTGGAATGGAAATATGAAATTCAACAATTTTCTTCGGTCAGGGCCCTCAGGGAGTTTCTACAACTACAAGACTACAAGAACACCCAAAACAAACTTTTAGTACAAGTACAATTGTATATACCGTATCATCAAGAATCAAAAGAAAACCCATTTTGAAAAAGACAAGCACAAAAGCATTACAATTAAATTAATGGTATTATATATACCTACCTAGGCCTAGGCGCCTAGCTTGAAGATTTTAAAGAGGATGATCACCTAAGGCAGCGCAACTGCCACTGCAGCACGACGGCAGGCCAGCAGCAGCAATCAGCACGAGCAACAGATGAACAGAGTCTTTGACTCATTGTCATTGAGGCATTATTGAGCCCTAAAGGCTAAAAGCTAAAGGGCTGTATTCATAATTTTTGGGCTACCTATATCAGGGCTGGGCTGGGCTAATATTATATAAGATAAAGTGTAAAAAAAAATTTCTTAAAAATTCACCCGGGCTACAGCCCAGGTTAGTCTCTGCACAGTACCGCCCTTGCGTAGGTCTTCATGACTTGGTCTTTTGTCATGTTAGTTGAATTATTATTGTTGTGATGACTGGCTTGGTGATGATCTTCTTGATCAACAGCTAGCATTGGTATAATATATCACTGGCCGGCTTGGTGATGATCTTCTTGGTCAACAGCTAGCATTGGTATATATATATATGTAATATCCCGAACCCAAAATTTTAAAAAATATAATAATTTTTCAAATTTAGTATTTTTAATAAATACTACATATTATTAGAAAAATATAGGCGCAGGAATCACTGAAATCGGAGTTGAATTGGATTTGTTACGAATTATGGAAGTTTAAGTAAATATAGGGAAAGACGAAGGGCAAAATGGTAATTTACCAGAAAATCTGGCATATACCAGATTTTCCAGTGGGTTTCCGGCAGTAGCAACGTAAGAGAGAGAGATGGGAGAATTTTGAATGGGTTTTTCGTGTTTGTGGTCCGATTGGGGCAAGTGAGGTATCAAATTGAAGCTTGTGGAGAGAGGAGCAAAACCCAACCGGAATCGTCGTCATCGGACCACCGTAGACGGCGGAATCAGGCGGCGAAGTTTCGGTTTTTCAAAATTTCAAAGCTCGATCCCGGTCGATTCAGTAGGAATTTTGGAACGAGGCAGGTACCATTAGATTTCTGTTGTTGTGGGCTTCATTTTGATGTAGGAGTGACCGGAAACTTTCGCCGGAAAAGTGGATTCCGGCGACCGGCCGGCCGAGTTGACTTAGCTCCGGCGAGTTGACTCGGGTTTGACCGAGTTGACCCGTTGACTCGGGTTTGACCCGTTTTGATTGGGTTGACCCGGTTTGACTATTTGACCCGGTTTGACCGTGGACTATTTGACCCGGTTTGACCGTGGACTATTTGACCCGGTTTGACCGTTGACTTTTAGGTTGACTTTTGGTTGACTTTTACGTATTTTGACTGTCGTGTATACGTATCCGTATTTTGATGCAGGAGGTTGATTTGGAGTTTTCAGACGTATTACGGATTAGCTTAGTCGACATTTCAGGTAGGGATTCTGCCCTAGTTCTTATTTGGGGTTCCGGGGGTTCCGTATTCGACGGACTCCTATTTGTCTATTGGTGTGAAATTCCCGGAGGTTGGGAATTTCTCTGTTTATACTCTTATCTGATTTATTTCCGCAATTGCAATATGTTATGATTATATGTGGTTGTTTTGGAGGTATATGTACGACTGGCAGTATTTTTGTGTCTCTTGCGGGCCCACTATCCTCGTGGGGCCCACTATCCTGGTGGGGCCTACCTATTCTCTCGTGGGGCCCACTATCCTGGTGGGTCCCACTTATCCTTTTGTGGGGCCCACATCCATTGGTGGGGCCCACCTCCTGATGTCTGGTTTTACCCTCGAGAGTCCGGATAGGATTCCATTATGATGATCTTCTATGATTTGTGAGATTATGGCGGGATGATTTGTAGAGCGTGGGACCCACATCGGGCGACCCAGCTTACTGGATGATTTATCGATGGTTTCGATCGGGTACGTACCTGGAGACCGGATTGAGGTGAGGTACATCCTAGGGGACGCTCTTCGATGTAGGCGATGCTATCGAGTACCTGATGTAGGCGCGATCCTCATCCAATCTGGGGAGTACCTGGACTGGGAGACACCTTGCGGGGATCAGGGTGGGTCCAGGGGAGGATTTTCTGTTGTTATGTGGATATGAGTTGATACGGATTTGTGTTGATACGGATTTGAGTTGATATGGATTTGAGTTGGATTATGATTGAGTACTGATTTGAGAGTTGTACTTGAGGATGGTAGTGGTGGAGCCTACTCGGTATCTACCCTACGGATTGACTGATTGTGATGAGATTTGATGTGTATCATTTATGGTTTCTCTGTATGTATTCTATATCTTACAGACTTTCTTACTTTATCTCCGATTCACTGGAGTTCGGTGATACGGGAGTGTATCACTATTTGAGTTTCCTGTTCATTTCACATACATCTTGAGCTTTTACTTTCCGTTTATTCTGTTGATTGATATTCCTCTATATCCCTACTGAGCTTTGTAGCTCATCCCTTTCATTCACATGATTTCAGGTGAGATAGCCGGAGTGGATGATCAGCGCAGGGATGCGTGAGGCGTGATGTAGCTGGTGTGGGGATGATTTGTCTGTTTTCAGTATTTGATTTTTTTCGTATTTATGATATTTGGATTTTTCCGCTGTAGACTCTGGATTGCAGATTACATTCCATTATGGCAGTATTTGGGATTTGGTTGAGACATATATATGTGAGATTACTTATGTAGTGTTTGGGTAGCTTGGGGTGTAAATCCGGTTCGGGGAACGGAGGAGTTCCCTGCCGGTCACGTCTCTGGGATTCATGGGTGCTCATCTGCACCTATCTGGGAGAGGGGCGTGACAATATATATATATCATTAACCATGCACATCACAAACATATATAAATCTCTCCATCAAATCCTACGACCTAGAATTAATTTATTCCGGGCCTGCATAATCTTGCATATAGAATATATCATGACAAAGCAATCTGAGTTACTTATAATATACGACTTTTTGATAACAACACTTCTATTACATTAATTCCACTTTGACGTCTCCCTTCTCATTGTCCACAACACATCCTACACCATTGACAACAATATTGGCAATGGACACAATGTTAGCTTAAAATTTCACTCGTATTAATCTGGTGGCTGTAGATTATACAAATAATCTCGTATCTTCTCTGTCCTTCTCTCTCTAACAAAAACAATCATGAATCAACAATAACATTTCTCTCTCTCTCTCTCTATTACATATATATATATATGTGATTATCATCTATTATGATCAGTCTAAGATGAGACTGATCATACTCCATCAACAGCACCAACAGTGTAGTTTACAAGTGCTTTTTTTTGGGCTGATCTGCTGGTCTTGGTCTTTAATTTATTCTTTTTGCTTTGGTTTCTTTTGCTTCATACTCGAGTTGGTTTTGGGTTGCTTTTGTACGGTTTAGGTTCAATGTAATTTACAAGCGTTTTTTCTTCCTGCATTAACCGGGGTATTCATCTGTCATAAGTGAGTCTATTAATAATTAATGAGATACTATCCACTTACACCAAAAAAAAGAAAACAGCCCCAACAATACTGTCAGCTACTTCTTGTTAGGTAAATATACACCTCATGTGGTATATTCTACATTTCACATTGGTAGTCTTTTTTGGTGGATGGAATTAGTATAAGGTCAAGACAAGTTAGGCAAGTTAGGCAAATTAGGCAACTACCCAATTTGCATTCCATCTATAAATAGATGAGCATTCATTGTAATTGATATAACAACTCAAGTGAAGAAGAAAGGAAACTTGAGAGAGTTTTGGAGAGTGTCTGCAAAGAGTAGTTTCTTGCAGAGAGTTGTTCCTGCATCGTGTTGTTGCAGAGAGTGAGAGTGAGTGATACACTAGGTGTATTTGGGGTTTGGGTGAGTGATTCCAAAATATTATTTCACTCTTGTATCCTGTAGTGGTGTGTACTACGAAAGGTTGTTGTACCCATTATTTAATAGTGGAAGTTTTCAGCTGGACGACGGTCCCGTGGTTTTTCCCTGTGAAGGGTTTTCCACGTAAAAATTCTGGTGTCGTTATTATTGGTTCCTCGGTGTATTTTCGATCAAGTAAGTTGTTATGATATATTGTGCTATTAATTGCATGTCTAGGAAAATTCTGTCTAAGGAGATTGGTATTTAAGTGGACCAGTGTGTCCCTCCAATCTTTTCTGGGAATTTACCTGGTGTAATTAGTGGTATAATTGTTCATATACTCTTCACTTGTATCAGTTCATTCCACAACAGTGGTATCAGAGCGAGGTTTATTATGGAGGAATCGGCAGGCGGCATGATCAAATTGACTACTTCCAATTACTCGATGTGGAAGCCCAGAATGGAGGACATCCTTTATTCAAAGGATTTATATTTGCCTATCCTAGGCGATTCTGCCAGGCCCCACAAAACCATCAAGGAGGAAGGTACATCCAAAGAGACAGTTACCTCCATTGATGATGCTGCTTGGAACATACTTCACAGAAAGTGTGTTGGGGCAATTCGGCAATGGATTGATCAAAGAATTTTCAATCTTTTTTCTCAAGAGACCAAAGCAGATGTCTTGTGGGAGAAAATTAAATCTGTTTGTGAGCGGGAAAATGCCGTAAACAAATCCAGGTGGGTAAGGAAGTTGGTCAACATGAAGTACAGAGATGGGCGCAGTATGTCAGAACATCTCAGTGACTATCAAGGTGTAGTAAATCAACTAACTACACTAAAGATGGTGATCGATGAAGAAATACAAGCATTGTTATTGCTCAGTTCACTGCCAGATAGCTGGGAGACCTTGGTAGTGTCTCTCAGTAACTCAGCTTCAAATGGAAAATTGAGTGTTGATGTAGTCTCAGACAGTCTTCTAAATGAGGAGATGAGACGAGTTGAGCACAAAGATGGAGATGCAGAAGTTCTTGTCAACACAGGACAAGAAAGACGAGGGAGAAGCCAAAATCGAGATCGTCGAGGTAATGACAACCGAGGCAAGTCGAGGGGCAAGTCCAAGTCAAGGAAGGACATTGAATGCTTCTATTGCAAGAAGAAAGGTCATATGAAGAAGAATTGTCGAATCTTCAGAAGGGACCAAGAAAGGGGCGAAGACAAAGGCGAAAGAGATGACGCTGCAGCTATAGCTGAAGGAGACATAGTCGTTGTCTGTGATGATGGCAGTATTAACCTCACATGCCAAGACAGTAGCAGTTGGGTCACTGATTCAGGTGCCTCATTTCACGTGACGACAAATATCAAGGGAACAATAGAGTGCAACGAGCTCAACTCCAAACTCTTCGTAGGGAATTCGAGATTCTGGAAATGAAGGAGGGTGAGTCTGTCACTGATTATTTTTCAAGGGTGATGGTGATAGCCAATGACATGAGGAATGCTGGAGAAGATATGCAGGATGTAAAAATTGTCGAGAAAGTATTGCGCACACTCACCGAGAAATTTAATTACATTGTGTGTTCTATAGAGGAGTCGAAAGACATTGATGATCTTTCTGTGGATGAGTTACAGAGTTCGTTACTTGTTCATGAACAAAAGTTTCGAAAGAGTAGTGTTGAGGAGCAAGTGTTGAAGATCACAGGTGATGCAAGGCTTGGAGCAAGGGAGGAAGATAGGTTTGGAAGAGGTAGAGGACGTGGAAGTTATAGAGGTAGAGGAAGAGGTCGAGGTCACCAAACACCTTAATAACTACTTTAACTAAAACATGTAATATAGAAATCAAATTTGGCCAGCTTTATGTACACCCTTTCAATTTTTCAATTATACCCTAATTTTCATCAATTTAACTTTGACTATTTGTTTTTCAAAGTATAAGATATTCACATCCCATGATTTTATTTTTTCATCGCATGAAAACAAGAGCAAGAAACTCATATACTTAAATCATCGTCATTTCAGTCAGCTAGGCAACACCGACGATGACCTCCATGGCAAGTGGAACTATCACAATTATGAATTTTTGAATCTACGGTAAGCTTTACTTATATTTTTTTCTTTGGGAATTTATTGTAGATTGTTTTAGTAATTAAGTTTATCATTGACTTGTGCATTGCTTCAAGTGATATGTATTAGATTAGTCCCTGTAGCCCCTAGGGCATAGGGCTCAGCGGCACCAGCTGGGGTCTTCGATTTGGTCAGTAGGATAGGTCTCGGGTTCGAAGTGCTGCTCAGGAATTCGGTGATTTATTTGAACACACCCAGTCTGTCGTTGTATCGCATAACCTGCGACTTACATTCGACCAATCAACACCTCATACTTTTCATTATGGAGGTCGTTATGTACTGACGTGTTATTTTTTATAAGAAAAAAATTTGCCACATGAATTTACTTTAAGACACATGTACATTTTTTAAAAAACAAACTATAAATCTAATAAAACCCATAACAAAAAATAAAAAGTAAAAACTTTACTTCGTCTTCTCCGGTGGCACACCAAAAAAGTTTCGACTACAAGATGCTAGATCTGTAGAACCCATCCCTCTTTAGGACAAGACCACCGGAAGTCTCACAGACTTCACAACCACACCAGACTGGCTTTGCTAGCATCAAAACCTGGAACACTCGAAACAGCACCTGATTTCAGATTTGGAAAGAGAGCAGGGGAAGCTGGAATTTTTTGGGAGAGAGAAGATAAAAATTGAAACTTTCGAGAGAGAGAAAATTGACTTTGATTATAGTCAATTTTTAGTCTAATAAAGCTCTAAATCGTTGAGCTCCGGTGGAACCTCGACGAGACTACTCCCGCCAATGAGACCCACCGATAAGATGACTGGATTAGGGCATGTGACCCCTCATAATCGAAACCATGGACAGAGGCAGAAGAATCGAAGGGAGTGACTTCCGCCTCCACCACTCCAGATGGTAGGTGTTATGTGGTTAGTAACAATTTAAAATTATCTTACAACTGTATAAATAATATATAATGAATAAATAAAAGTCGATCCCACGAGGAGTGATACTAATAAATATACAATCTAACACTTGAATATATTTTACAAATAATTGTAAAGGGGTTTAAATCTTATAACATACAAAAATAAAGATAAAATCATTAACACTAAAAACAAGAATGAAAAGTAATGACTTCAATTCCTAAAAATCCTTGCTAGGACTCATTATCCACCACAAAACAATCAAACAATTTATAAGAAATGATAGATTGAAACTTTCAACAAGTATATGATGACAACATTCACAACAAGGTCATGGTCAAACTCAAGTTGTATGATTATCTCTTAAGTGCATGTAAGGTGTATGACATTTACATCAATACGTGCACTCTTAATTGAAATCTAGCATGACATTTGCTTCAATTAACAATCAAGAATCCAATAAGAATCAAGAGAATATGAATGCCACAAGAACTCTAATACATGGTATTTATACTTAGATATTCAAGAATTGATTTTCCATAATTCATTCTTAACCAAATTATGTGTTGCAAATAAAAACATAATCAATATGGCAATTGACTTATGTTCTACAACTGAATAATCTCAATACATGTCCCTAAGTTAGCTACTCAAAGAAACGAAGTATCAAAATTCACATAACATAGAGAAACCAAAATCACCATAATTGTAGAAAATATACAATCTACACCACACAACTTATATAATTGAAATCATGTCTTAGGGCTGAAAAGTTAAGCCCTAACTACAAAAGTTTAATTATACATAACCAAATACAACATAAAACTTAACAAATAAGTAGCTAAGAAATACAACCCTTTTTAGTCTTCTTCCTTAAGATTTCTTCTCTTCCTTGAGACTTCTTTCTTTTTCCTTAGAATTTTGGAATCTTGGAATCCTCAATCACCAAAGACCTCCCTTCCTTTTATAGACAAAATTTTATGTAAATATCATGATATTTTAAATACAAATATAATAAAATACAAATATCATAATATTTTTCATATTAACATCTTTGATTTTTATTTGGGCAAATGATGGTGATGTCATGGATGACATATCTTTACTTATAGATCAACAATTCCACAATTGCTTAGGCTTGGGTCACAAGGAAGCAAAATAACATTTAAAATGATAAAATGATGTCCAAAATAATATTTGGAGTTTAATGCACAAAAACATCACTTTAAACCTTAATCATTCATAAATGCCTATATGTAATCAATTTTAAAATGTATATTCTGGCACTTATCAGTAGGACTGTATCTCATCAAGATTGAAGAGAAGAGAGAGGGAGAAAAGGGGAGAGAGGGGTTTATATTTTTAATTTAAAAAATTCATGTCACATATTACACACGTGTTTCCATTTGGATTTTATATTTTTATATAAAAAATTTATCTAATTACTTAACTGTCACATCAACATTTTTGGATAGAAAACACATCTAAGGGCTAACATGACCTAGTTTGGTAAGTACAGAGGTTTTTTTGGCCCGAAACAAAGTATATGTCCACTCTTGAAAGCACATGGGCCATTTTATTACTTGTGAATTGCTTTAATTATTGTAGGATGACATCATTTTTTTGATATTTTATTTTGTGAAAGTATTTTTATTTGTTATGATTTTAGTCTTTGAAGTGTATTTGATAAATGAGAGTTTTTTTTTTTGTTAGTTAGAGTGTTGTTATTTATATTTTTGTGGGGTATAAATTTGATGAGGTTTCATTGGAAAACAGTAAGGTGGAAATAAAATTTACCGTCAAACTTTACCTAAATAAGTCTTGGAAATAGGGCGGGCCTTAGCATTCGGCCCAAAATTGGAAATTCATTGGGCCAGGCAAGGGTCCATAGTTGCAAAACAAAACGTTTCAGGGATTCCCATACTTTTTACAGGATTTCTGACAAAGATCAGGTCAAAGATGTATGTGAATAATTCAGTCATCTCACAACTCAATGAAACCTTATCCAAATTCACTTAACACAATATGTATAAAGTCAGTCCAAAGTCCAAACCACTATCTGACAATGTTCCCCCTCGCTCTAGATCATGGATCCGGCAGTGATCCTGTGGGTAAAACAAGTTTCCTGAATTTGGGTCATTAATTTTTTTTTTAAAATGATAATTATATAGTGTACATCGCAACGAACCGTTGAATTTAAAATCTAAACATTCAATTTTAGATTGTTATATTTTTTATTTTTATTTCGGACAAAAAAATTATGTTTGGAATCGTTACGATATACACTATACGTTTATCATTTTTCTAGATTTTTCAAAAAAATTTAGTGTCCCAAATTGAGGAACTTGAGGGGTCCAGTGGTTTTACCCACTTGATCTACCCCCAATCCCTATATGATAACAAGTTAGATCATTCTAAGTCAGTGTAGACAATAATATATGAGTATGTCTGAGAGTATATATGATAGAGTATAAATTATGCAAAAATTCAACCAAACAAACGATAATTTTTCTTTCTTTATCAACAAACCTTGATAATAATAATATGGACCTAAATTCCGACCGTTAAATCTGTGCGCATAATAATTTTGGCAGACCAGTATTTCAATTATAATATTACTGAATATAAAATGTATCCTTCTCAGTGCAAGCGATTTATTTATTTATTTTGTATAAAGGGTACAAGCGATTTCTTGGTTCATTTCAATTCATATATTCACAAGCTTCATCCAATTAAACGGAGTCGTCTTCATTTTTTTCATAATTTATTCTCATCTTCGCTATATTTTTGATGGATTATATTGATTTTAATTATGTCGGAATATTCGGATATTTCTTATTCATGGTGAATAAATAAATTCAGCCCCAAATAACAATGGCTGATTTATTTATTTATTCTAAATTAATTCATCACTTAATCGTTGGTTTGTGAAACATATAAAAACACCATAAAAAACAAAGAATGCAGGCGGAAAAATCTCTTATGGCATGTGAAAATTATGTTTAATATCTGTGTCGAAATTATACTGATTAGGTGACTGACATGCAGTGTATCAACTGGTGATAGTCTGATTGTGCTTCCTACTGTGTAAGGAGTGAGAGGTCTTGTATTCGAATATCACCTATTATCAATTTGAGTGAGATTTATTATCATTATGGCGAGAGTTGTAAAAGGAGAGGACTACCTACTTCTGTGTAGCCTACCAGCTCATTGGGCCTTCGTGTTTCTGTTGAGTATTCCCTATATTCCCCTTCCTCAGTTCTTATTAATTTATTCTAAATTAATTGATTGCTCAATTGTTGGTTTGTGAAACATATAAAAACACCATAAGAAGTAAAGAATGCAGGCAGAAAATCCCTTATGGCATGTGATAATTATGTTTACAAAATAAAGTTTAATTGAACAAAATTTAAGTGGGAGGCTTATCGTAGAAATGACAAATCACAGAAAAAGAATTTCATGTATAGTGTTTTTTCGGCCAGATTTAACTATAATTTAGAGTTATATTTAATATCGAACATCATTTTTAAAATAGTGTTCTTTTTAATCATCCATAAAGAGAATTATTGTCCAATATCTAAAAATAATAATATGGTTTTATATTTAAGAGCATCAGCAATGGTGAGTGTTTGCTAGGCCAATAAATAGTGTGAAAATTTGTGTTTTTGATAGATGTGATTATATTAGAATATGTATTTTGTTAATATGACTGTATTGAGATATGTGTTTTGGTGACGTAGATGATGATGTGGCTTGACTTTTATAATAAATGTGAGACGCAATCTTGATTTTAGTATAAATTTGATAGAGATAATATGAAATATTAGAAAATGATTTACTTGACTAAAATTGAGAGATTTTTTTTTTAAGAATTTGTGTTTTGCTAATTTTGCTGTATTAGGAAACGTATTTTACTGATTTAATTGTATTCAAAATGATTTGAATTTTGTCTAATAAAAGTTGGATCTAAAATATTGTTACGCTTGCTCTTGTGTATTTATCCCGTTAAATAATAACATAAAAAATTCACTAGAATTATCCACGTGTCACAGTATGAGCTGAGTGGTATGTACATTCCGTGAACTCTACTGTCAGATCATCAATTCCTAAAGTGAAATTATCCAGAGTATTCTCATTTTTCATAAAAAAAAATCCAGAGTATTCTAATCCATGAACGACAGTGCTACATTAACTGTACAAATATACATATATACACTCACAAACAGTACAGTTGTCCTGTATATATATATATATACACACACACACATTATTGATGTGTAAGTATAGATTTCACTTCATCATTTGATAATTTGATTTGATATCCGTATTCGCTTTATTCCATGGCCGCTCTCTCTGACTTCTTCTCTCGTCTCTACACGGTGACCGTCGTCTTCTTCACCATCTTCCTCCTCGAAATCATGATTCTCTTCCGATCAATCACCAGAACCCAAAACACGTCCAAACAAGTTATCTCAACAGCCCAATTCTTCAACTTAATCGAAGAGAGAAACCCGACGATCTCATACACCCAGAAATTGAAGCCCCAATCGAGAGATTGCGCAGTCTGTTTGTCTGATTTCGTCGAAGGAGAGAAGATTCGGAGACTGAAATGTAACCACACGTTCCACAGGGACTGTTTGGATAGATGGTTGCAGCAGTATTGGGCTACTTGTCCTCTCTGCAGGACCAAAGTGTTGCCTGATGAAGTTGTTGCAGGGTTTCATCAACAAAGGCATGATCCAGTGGAGTACGATGGGAGTGATGAAGAGATTATTTACTTGTTGTCTGCATTACATGGTAATACTTCTCATCGCAGATATTTCTGATGATTTTGATTTTGATTTTGGGGGTTTTGAACAAATTGGGTTTCCTTCTTTTGCTATTAATTACATCATCATGTATATATATATATTATATAATTCAAGAATCAAGAATACTTGTTATGTTTTGTTGGTTGATGGGGTTTCCCTGGTTTGGAGGATTGAAGTGGATGATCCAATTCATGAAAATTCTGACCAACCCATGGTTGGTAGCTAGTTTTTTTTTTTTACCTGTTCTGCAACTGCAATAACAACTTCTAGTTCTGGCGTGGTTTTTATCTCTCTCTCTGTTTGGTAGAGAAGTTGATTGCTGGAAGGGATAAAAAATGTAGCTGGGGTATTCAGTGGTTGAGATTGGATTGCAAGTGTTAGAAAAACACTAGTCTTGGGGAGATTAGTTTTGCTTAGATTCGTACTGTCATTGCAAGAATTGCAAATCTACCCAGCCCTGCATGTCGATTATACATTTTGCTGTGTATGAATCGATGGAGCCGGACTTATCCTTTAGTAGAAGAGCTCTGAAATGAAATTCTAGCGCTGGCTCGTTTGCTAGATGAGCCAAGTTAGTCCGGCCTTTTTGGGCTCCTGCTTGCTGACGAATGCGAGGGCTCTGCAATTTTCGTCTAATGGTTTAGGAAGTTGTGCTATATCGTACCACACTTTTGTGTTTTTTTTACCATATTTATTCTTTTATCATTCGATGAGAATTGTAGACTCTTGAGAATTTCGAATCATGGAATTCTCATGATTATGAACAAAGGTGCGAATCATGGATCTTCAGCACTAACAAATATCTGAAATACTAGGGGTCCCTTGCCATTTGAAGGGATAAAGGACACCAATGAATCCTCATGAACTCAAGGACAATGTCTAATTTACGAGAGAATTGAATGGTATTAATGCTGGAGTGACCTACATTTTAAGTTTTTGTTGTTTGAGTGACGGGTCTTGGAAAAAATATATCTCAGGGTTATCAGAATAGGAAAATGTATATCTTTCGATGACTAAAAAATAATTGTTTGCTAATTTTGGCATCTACTTCAACTTTTCCGATGTCGGAGTGACCACTGTAATGAGTCTTAGTTGGGTTCTAGTAGGTGTACAAATTGAGGTTGTAAATACAGGGTCAGTGTTCGTATAACTATATCCTCTTCTCTGGGTTTGTAAAGATTGAACAAGAAAGAAGAGAGAGAGAGAGAGAGAGGCAAAAATAAAGTTTTTAATTTGTGTTTTTAGATGTTTTATCTTCTTTAAAATCCAAGTCATATTTTGCACATACTTTTTATTTTATGTAAAACAAAGCCAGGTCAGCAATTAACGATCACATAATCAATTTTAATTTTAATGGAAAATGGATCGAAGGGCTAACATGATGCATCGTTTAACGTACAAGAGTTTCGTTGACCCAAAATAAATTATAAGGACTCTATTGATAATTTTTAAAAAGTACTGGTACTTGTTGCACTTTTTGCTTCTTTAAATGATAACTTCGAGAGAAAAAACTGAGGTACCAAAATGGGAAAAAAAATGGTAGTTTAGTACTTGAACTTTAATGTGATCGATATAACGATGTTACTTGCACTCCAAAGTATCGACAATTTAATGTTGGAAATGAAGCGTCACTTTCATGAATGCCACATCACATTAAAAAAATGTTTATGTTTTATTGGTGTCTTGTCTTAAGATAATTTACTAAATTTATCAGAAAAAATAATCTATTGGACGAAGGCATTTCAATTCTTTTGTTCGTATTCTCTTGTCATTTTCACATAATTTAAAGGATTAAAGTTACCAAAAATGAGTCTGGTGTTATCTAATAGTAATACTATATAGATGTGATTATTAATTAAAAGATGAATGTCTTTGACTCATTACAGAGAAGATATTACTAATCTCTTAATTTGAGAAATTGGGCTTATCTTCTAATTTATTCACTCTTAGGAGTGAAAATATAGCTGATTTTTCTTTGCTAATTAAGGTTAAGCTTATTTTAAAAATTTATTGAATTAAGGATAAAATTTAAAATTATAGATTCGTCATTGTTATTCTAATCAAATCAAATATGTTATCTAATAGTGAGACCACAACCGTTAGAGTCAGCTCGACGATATGATTTCAACGTGGTGATTTCACTTCTATCGAATGTCGCGAATGAGAGATATGATTGTCGATCCATTTTGACCTAGTTGGATGGTAGGAATATTTTTGGGATATCCATCATTTTGTTCTTATTTTAAGTTTCAAAATATAGTGGACCTATTTCAAAGAATAGACTTCTAAAATACTTCTATCTAATTTGCCCCTCTTAATTTTGATTATGTTCAAGGACTAAAATGGTGTCCCTAATCCCCATTTTGTATGTAATGTAATGCTAAACTCTTGCATTTTTTTTATTATTCTAGGAGTGTTAACTGCACCCATTGCAATAAAATGGGTTACATGCAACTAAACCTAGATACAAAAATCCAAGGAGATTGATTGAATGGTAAATTGTAAGGATAAACTCTTGTAAAAAATAAAGAATTCTGAGTTCAATTGTCATATTCAAAGGAGGTAGTAAATATTTTTAGTCTATGAAAGCGAACTTACACTCTTATTTCTTACTTCTTACTTGAGGAATCTAGATACTGATGATGTTACAGAGAGGCTTGGACTCCTTTAACCACTTGGGTAATAGTTAGTGACAAGGTCGGCCCTAACTATTTTTGATGCTCAATATGACACGGTTGACGCTGAGGGAGAAGGCAAGAGAAGTAGTTAAGAGTTTTTTGGACCTATTTTTGGATTGGGTTGAGGGAGAGAAGAGGGAGAAGGTAAAGGGAAGCGGTTAGTTTTTTTTGATTTATTTTCGAGTTGGATTGATTTTGAACTAATATTGGGTGTTATATATATTTTTTAAAATGGTGTCCTAGACCGACTTGGTGCCTAAAACATCAGTTTTTGTTGCTTTGCCCAGCGGTGGCCTTGTCTAGTAGTAAAAAAATATTCGGGTCCAACTTGTATGAACTCAAAAAAATTTGAGTTCGATTTTCATGCGAAGAAATACCCTTATGGTCACATGCTTGATGTTGACCTAACTTACCATGTCGTTAAGTGAAAAATTTATATGCACGTGAATCTAACAGTTTGAATTTAAGTCCATATCCAAAAAGTAAACTTTCATGATGTGATATTGGATTACCAAAAAAAAAGTCTTGGGACTATTTTTTTGAACCATGGGAATCTATGGGCCCTAGATGACAATTTGAAATAGAATTATGATTCAATGTGAATAGAAGTGGTTGTTGAGCATATGCAAAAAAAAGTCTATATCTATTGATTTATCTATTAAAAGAATCCATCACCTAAAACCCATAAATGCTGAAATATGTCAGAATTCATTGTAGATCTTTATGAGAGCATCTCATGAATAATTTATTCTCTTGTCTAAAAAAGATTGCAATCATAAGTTTCTTTATAATTCATGGGGGTAAAACTTGAATGCAACAATTAAAGATAAATTTTTATTGCCAAACATTTGTCCACAAATTATTTGAAACTTACCATCATGATTTGTGAAATGAAGATTGACATAGAAAGAAATCTTTGGGCCTTGGCTTTTATCTTGTGTTCAATGCATGGAATTGGAGATTCAAAAATGGGTCCCTTGGATGGATGTTGGACATATCCACATGATATATGACTGACTGATCTTTTCTGCCTGCCACTACCTCTCTCTATAAGACCTTGAATCGGGTACGAGTGTCAAATTTGGGTACATATTCATGGGTTGGTGTACACCATCCAGAAAGTTGGATACGTGTTTGGGATATAAAAATATTAGTGTTATGATATGTCCAATGTAATTTATAATATATTTATGTATATATATATATATATATTAATTTTTGATATAAAAAGTTTAGTAATCTTATGTTTATCAATTAATAACTTAATTTTATATTTGTATCTTAACAATTAATATATGATTAAATGTATTTGTCTTTTTAATTGAGTCATCACTTTTATGTGGCCCAAAGAAAGACGTTTGGGCCTGTGAAGCAGACTTGACAGTTTTCATTTTTTCAATGAAATGAAGCCCAAACATAGATCCAAGTGGATCGACCGATCAACAGCTTCCATATGGCCCATATCAATCCTTTCTTTTATCGGGCTCAGTTAAGACTGATGAATTTTTTTTTCTGCGTCAGGCGAATTGGGGAGGGGGATTCAGACGTACTCTTTATTGAAATGATCGATTCTTATATGCATAGTGATTATCGTTCAACAGCAAACTCACTTGCCGGACTAGCTTTAATTGTTTTTAAACTCATAAATAACATGTAAACGTAAATTATTTGTCCCTTGATCATGTGAAGTGAGTCTAAATTTAGGCTACTAAATTAGATATATTTTTTTTTCTTCAACCTGACAATATAATAAATAAAACAAAAATCCAACGCACGGCTACATGAATATTACCTTTAATGATAATCAAACTCAGAACCTGCGAGTCCCAACAATGTTTAACACAAGATTTTCCGCTCTATTCATTACACCATGACTGTTGACTTTGGTCCTCAAATCGAAGGGATTGGACTGTTTCTTGAACTGGGCTTTGGCTAATAATTGAAATTCAATTTATAATTGGGGTCTGGACAGCCCAGACAATACCGCTTCAAGTTCATCATGCCGATCTTAGTTTTAAAGCAGACAATATCAAGTTCTTTGGATTGGATATATGCGTCAGATGGAGAGATATTGTCGTTTATTGGCATTGAAATTGCAAGAGAGATCTGGGTCCAGATTCAAATCCAATTATCTTTCCATATATACGGACCAAATAATATGCACAAAACACAATTTCTTCATCTTAACTAATAACTATTATATGCACAAAACACAAAGTGAATACCATCTACAGTTTCTCTCACAGACCAAAAAAAGTTCGAACAGGGAAAAGAAAGAAGAAGAAATCAAGCTGAGAAGAACCCATCAGCCGCTGCAACACCAATCTGGGTTTTAGGCTCCATCTTGTTGACTTGCCCACTCAATTTCTTCATCTTCTGACCAAAATTAGACACCCAAGAAGCAGCAAAACGAATCTCCAATTCTCCTCCCCCTCCTCCTCCTCCTCCTCTTTCAGCAGCAGCGCCACCCGCCTTGCTGGAGTTCTTGATTCTCCTCTCGTACTCTTCTGCAACCAACATAGCAATATCAGCCATCACTTTCTGTCTGATCTGGGTTTCTCTTTTTCCTCCTCTACTATGTTTCTTGAATATTATTCTAAGATGGGTAAGGAAGTTCACATGTATTTATAGTGAATTGCCAACATAATTGGATAAGGATTGCAACTGGGTGCTGTGTCTGTGCGACGATTATTTTATTTGGTGTTGTTGCTGTATAGGATGAGTATGGACGTGCCTTCTTGTTCCAATGGGCACGCCTGACACCACCTTACAAATCCGATCATTTTTATTTTTTTTAAAAATAATAATAAATGGAAGTCTTTGTAATGTTCGTTTTCCACCTAACGATTTGAAGCAAAGTAAACGTGGGTTGTGTGTTGATTAGTGAATAAACTGTACTGGGCGGTGCGCCTAGGCGCGTTACTATAGCGTCTAGAGCAGATTTGGTTTTTTGATGTTGTGGTTGATCGATGAACAATATGGATTGGGCGTGGTTACTGTAGCGCCTAGAGCAGAATCAATTTTTGGTGTTTTTGGTTGATCTGTGACAATTCTGTACTGGGCAGGTACTGTAGCGCGCCTGGGCGGGTACTGTAGCGCCCAGTACAGAGTGTGATTTTAAGAGAGATTTTGAGCGTAAGTGCCTAGGCGGGTTACTGTAGTGCCTAGGCGCATACGCGTTTTCTGGGTTAAAAAACAGAACCCAGTGTTTAGTTTTGAAAGTGTGAGTGTGTGTTTTGTATTCTCTCAACCCAAATAAGAAAAACGATCACTCTTCTCCCCGTGGACGTAGGCTAACGCCGAACCACATAATTCTTGTGTTCTTTATGCTTTGATTACTCTTTATCTCTACTTGTGATTCTACTCAATCCATTAATTTGTTCTTGATTTTCAAAACAAGGGTTTCAGCGATTTGTTCAATCCGCTGCATATTTGAGGTTCAAATCGTAATAGTGTGGTGTGTGAACCAACATCTATTGACATCTGTTAATTATGCAACTTTAAATTCAATATCTACCTCGCAAATGGCAGGTTTGGCTAGGCAACTAAAACTAATAGAGGTGTCGGAGGTCGATTTTAGTCGATTTTTTGACATATTTTGGTGAAATTTTTAGCTGATTATCGGTCGATTTTTCAATTTTCCATCCACTTTCCAATTGATTTTATCGATTTTCTTTTGACAATCCTCAAAATTTTGTTATTTTCAAAAATTGAATCTGTAATATTTAGATTGTGCAAGTCAACTCTACCAACAACTGCATAATAATTATGTCACCCTATATTGTTCTTGCTTTTAACAGTACTTTGAGTGTAATTATCATATTATCCACTGCACAAAGTGATCTTGGAAAAAAGTCAAAGGGCGAGTAAAGGGTATTTTGGCCATAGCACATGCCGTAGTTTTATTAAAACTGTGGATGGTCTGTGACCGAAACATTCCGCTGTCGGCAGCTGCCCCACCTCAGCCACAGTTGCATGCAAGGGTAGTTTTAGATATTTTGAACTTGCAACTGTTTCTCTGTTCCAACTTACGCGTGGCAATAAACGATAATGCTGTGGTATTTTTTAAGTGAAATGAGTTTATGAAGAATCTCCTCTCTCTCATGACAAGTGAAGGCTTTTCGTGAGTCCAAAAATCATTAAATGAAATAGCTCAAAGAGAATAAAATCGTACAAGTCCAATATAGTCATGAAAATTCAACAATCTAAAATGGAATTTTAGTTATGTGGATGTAAAAGATGGCGGAGCCTCATCTAAGGGCGTTTTCAAGAAGGAATATAAAAATGAGTATACATAATTGTACTATCCATACTTCAGTAGTGCTATACAAACTCATAAACATATGCCCACTCCAACAATATGTATCAAAATAGAAACTAATATGTCCAAGATTCAATAAAAGACCAAAGCCCAATAAATCAACCCTTCTAGCTGAAAACATTTCATTTCAACTAATGATATGCAATGCCTTGCAAATAAATAAACCCTAACGATATGCAATAAACATGTCCATAAAATAGTAGGAACATGAACCTCCCTACAGCATATTAACATTCACATAGCCAATTAACACAAAGTATCCCTTGTTAGGCAGCATATTAACATTCACATAGCCAATTAACACAAAGTATCCCTTGTTAGGTAATAATATTATCCTGCTCCGGACTTGGTACAAATCAAAGGGGAAGTGGCAGTAAAAAATTGCAACTATACATATGATTTAACAGATTTTTCAAATGTAAATGAGCGCAAATGAACATCTCAGAGATCATGCTTTAGTACCTGCATGAGAAAATTGTTCTTTTTCGTTCTTGTAAAAGATAAATATTCACACCGGGTAGACTTGACTGATTCGCCAAAACGGGGAAGCCAGTTCCTTTATACAGTATGTTATTGTTCTGAAAAAACCTGTTGTTATTATAGAAGGCCCAGCGTTTTTAGCTGCTGAACATGCTCGGCCGAGAGGGGCGGAGGAGACCAATCTGGTCCAGTCATCTCACCATCAACATCTTCCACAACATATTCCTGATTGAACACACAAGTCGAAAACGCAACAAAATTAGGTCTTGTTATAGTTAGAGTCATTTATAGAAATGAGAAAAAACACCAGAATATGCCAATCACAATATAATAAAATGTAGATATTATCTGTTGTGACTCACTTTTGTTAGCATCCTTTTCGCAAGAATGTGATAATGTCGCTGCCAGATTCTTTGTCCAACCATAGTAGCCACCAAAACACTGTAGAATATGCCGACCACAGTAAACAGTACCAGCACAATCAAAGCCATTATAAATAATAACGGTAGACCAGCTTCACCCGCACCACCTAAACAACCACATTCACTGGCTGCAGTTGCACAACTTTCAAAGCACGTGGTACAGTCAGTCCACATACAAAGAGTGCCAGGCAAATGGCAGTCTGCACACATACTGCAAGTATAAAAGGCCACTAAATCAAGTTATGCATTACTTACTACTTATTTGGAGTAATGCTCTAGAAAGAAAGATCACATAGCAAGTTAATGATACAAAAATTCCATGGTAAGTTTTCAAACTTATCTATTAATATATGCAATGGAATGAATTTCTCAACGTAAACACTAAATTCATATATACAGTCTATATACACTCCTGAGAAGCCGTGATTAATCAGACCACCTTAATTTCAAATCCGAGCATAGACCATTCTAATGACAATTCATCATAATGTATGCATATCGTGCAAAGCTAAGAAGCACCGATACGAGAGCGGGAGTACAAATTTGAGGATACGGGATACGCGGATTCGTCAATTTTCAAAAAATAAAAAGATACGGGCATGACAAGGATACGGCTAATAAAATATATACATATATATCAGGAATTCAGTTACACATAAGTATTAATGTAATCAAATTATCAAATAGAAATAGAAATATCAAACATGAATATTACATTCAGGTACCCATCAAAGCAACAGTGAATTACATATCAAAATAAATAAATAAATAAAACAAAATAGATCAAAAGTGGCAAAGTCCCTAAGCATCCACACCATTTCTTGTGGTCAAATGGATAACACGTGTTTATTATTTGTTGTTTACTCTCTCTCTAGGTTGTGATATCCAATATTAAAAAATTAAAACTTAAAAGGGCGAAAATTGGGGGTGGTCTCGACATTTTACTTAGCCCAAAAACCTACTTTGCTTTCTGTGCTATGTCGCCTCCTGTCAGAGGCAACCAAAGTGGCCTCACATTGCCAATAACGTCTACTGGTGCCTCTCTCTCTCTCTCCCCCTCCCTCCCTACAACCTCTTCTCTCTTCTTCTACGGTTGTACCGTCTGTGCATCTCTTTTGTCTCAAGCTTCATATAATCATCTTTACAGTCAACCTCTTCTTCAACTCCAGACTACATTGGTCACCGTTTCAACTTTTTGGAGCCTGTATTACATGATCAACTGCGTGGGGCTAGTGAATTAGGGGTAGTGAGGGTATCCTCAACTAGAGTTTATTTACTCCATGTGCCTCTCTCTAATGCTCTGGTTTTCCGTCTCTTTCTCGGTGATTATGTTTATAAATTTCTCTCTTTATTTTGACTTAAACGTATCCAAACAGCAGCCAAGCCGCATCCAGCAGAACATCAGTTGCACCCAAGCCGCACCCATTTTATTATTTAAAAATCGGATTCGTCAATCGCCGCACCCCGGACGTTTTGTGCTGCACCCTCTGTGCACCCATAACGTATTTGGTGAGGGTAAAGCAAAGCAAGTAAAACACAGGCAAAGGAGACTCATTTTTTTTCTCTTGCTTACATCAAAATGACCCAACAAACAATTTCCCCATATATCTTAATAAATTGCTTCTTGCATCTTTCATTTGTGTCATACCTTTCCTAAAACAATATTGCATTTTTTCTTGGCAAAAGTTTCAACTTTCAACAAATCACCCCTCTTGATTTTTAATTCGTAAATTAGTCACTCACAATATTATGGTTACCACATCCACCCACTACATTTTATTTTCAAACTTAAAACAAATCATTTCATTCAACCAGTGATTAACTTGCACGCATATATTGAGCCCGAGCATCCAACATGGGGTTGATATGATACATGAAGCAACTGAACATAGTATCCTGCTTTTGACTTCCCTCTTCCTCCCTCTCTTACACCAGGAAAATACACATATATGCATGCATCTAACCAAAAGGTCCACAACTAAAGCATAGAAGACAACATAAAAAAAGCTTGTGAGATTACGTGGCACAGGCAGATATGTGGGTGTAGTAAAAATTTAAGCTTCTAAAAAATAACTCTACCTGAAAAGCTCTGGAGAGAAAATGGAGATGGTGTGGAAAGTTTGTACAATTTAAGTTAGTAATTTCACATTCTAAATTTTGACAAGACAATGTACAATAACAATTTCAGTTTTAAAAGTGAAAAGCAAAGATGACTTAATGAACTAGAAAATTCAGTATTTTTTATCAATCGTAAGTGTCAACCACTTTTAATGCTTGACTCAATAAAATAGTTAAACTATGACAAAAAAAGAAGAAGGCCAACAGAAGTATGACATAATAGAGGCATAGAGTTATAGTGCTATACCCTGGCTGGCAGCAACAAAGACATAACTCTCGACAAGGTTGTGCCAGATCAGTGCGCACTCTACGATCATAACAAGTAATAAAGCAACCCGAAAGCCCAAGCAAAGCAAAAAACAAAAGTGCTCCTGCAGTCAATAATATGTTTATGAGAATTACCAGTAGCAAATAATGGCATTCAAGTACTTTCTGTACGTAAGATGAGACAGAAAACAAAGGTATCCGAACAGCAAACATCAATATCACAACCGCATCTCTCTTGCCACTGAAAGCTAAACCATGCTCTGCTAATTTTCTATGTTGCCAAACCAGGGTGAAAAAGGAAGCAGGGAAATTGTTCTATTTCATTTATATTTCAAAGTTCTAGAATTTCAAATCAAATGAAATCGAAAAGCTCCAACAACACAAGCACTTATGTGGCTTTTTTCTATTTCAATTTTTTTTTGTCTCTCGGCAGAATTCATTCATGGAACATGAGAGCACCAAAAATAAAGTAACCAAGTAATGGTACACCTGAAGAGCTGACAGATAAAACGAACCAATAAGTTGAGGACAGCTGCAAATAAAACAGTAGAAATTATAGCAGTAGTAACACCATAAACTTCTAAGACACGGGTGGGGATAGGGAAGCACATCCAGGTTCGTAAAAATAATGAATTGCAGGAATTCTTGAAGAAAAAGAGGTAGGCAAACAAGGAAATCCAGAGCAATGAAATATAATCATAAATAGCGTAGTATGAACTATGGTCTATGGGTTCCAAAAATGATAAGAAATGATTAAAACATCTCTTCAATTTGTTGTTTGAAGTAAAATTCCGAGGTACTCAATTAATTGTAAATCTATAATGTTCAGATGGACCACAACTAAGCAATTGACACTTTGAATATAGTCAAATATGTTTCAGTCTTCATGACATGAACTGATGAAATTGGGTTCGTCTATCCTCCTGCTGGATCTTTCAGTGCAAATTACTAGCTTGTTAAATTTAAGAACAAACCCATGATTTCAATAAAACCTGATGCTTAAATATGAGGCTTTGATTTTTTTTTTGAATCATAGCAAAACATGAAATTGAACTCACATCTCCAAGATTATTGAAAAAATAGCATCCTCTGAAACTGCTAGTATCTGGTATAAATGGCACAACTCAGAGTCCCCTTAACACCTCTTTTCACATGTCATTGGATTATCTTTCAAATATTACGTATGAACAAAACTTTCACTTCAAAAGTCGACTCTAGAAAAGAAAAAGTATCTCTGTTCTCAGATAAAATACAGCAGGCAACAACACTATAGAAAATTAGATGGACAACATAAAACCATAGTAGTATTCACTAAATGGGAGAGATCAGAATCAACATTCAAACGAATACATAGTTATCCATTCCAATTAAATAGGATGTTGAGATTTTACCACAAATGTAGTAGAAGCTAAGCACACGGTCAAAACCCCATGCAATACGCAGCCAAGACTGCTGGTAACTATCAATCAAATACACCACATATGCCAGAGAAGAAATTACCTGTGCATAATGAAAAAATTCAATGTTGTCAAAAGGCAAAAGGAGCTAGACCCTTCAAACGCCTGGGGCGCAGGCACAGGCACACGCCCAACCGAAGCAAGACGCAATTTTTATTTAAAAAAGATAAATATATGTAATTGTAATATAAACACTAAATAATTAATTGCATCAAACAAACATAATATGAAATTCAATCACAAATCCTATAAATATGAAAAGAAAAGATGAAATATAGAAATTTGTTTAGAATGGAAGTATAAAAACTTTAAATAAAAGGTTAAGCTCGCTAAAAGTAAACAAAGTAAGAAATCTGTATACCTAACTTCCCTTCATTTGAAAAGCACAATAATTTCGTATATAATAATTACTTCCAGTAAAACAAATAACGTGAGCAGTGAACTGGAGACCACTAAACTGCACAAATCCCTTAACTTGATCAATCATCGATGTCTTGTTCAGTTGTTCAAGCGACAAAGCAACAAGAATTATGCAGCTCAGACATTAAAAGGGCACAAAACTTACAAAACAAATAAGAAATTGACTTATCAATAAAGGAGATGTGCTGGAACAGAGAGATGAGAGATAAAAGAAGCTGTCGTACTGGAACAGAGAATTGAGAGATCAAAGAATGGAAGAAGCTGTCGTGCTGGAAGAGAGGTCAACAATCGAATGTTTCTAGGGTTGAGAAGATTAGATATTGTTTTTCTATTTGTCAAATATATATATATATATATTTTTACTTATTTGTCCTTAAAAACTTAAAACTAATAAAAACACTGCCAGATTTGACCAGGAGCACGCCTCTCGCCCTATGAGCCTGAGACCAGGTGCTCGCCTAGGCATCGCCTGACTAAAGTAAGGTGATTAAGGCTAGCTGGCTAGGTGAGGCCTTTGAGGCTTGCCTCGCCTCACCTAGAGTGCCTAGGCTCACACCCGGCGCGCCTGTGACAACACTAATGAAGATACAGATAGGGGAGATCAAATTTCCATGTAAGCAACATATTTACAATTAAGGTAACTAAGGCACAGATAAAAACAACAGATAAATGACCTACAAGCTGAACAGCCAGAAATATAGATATAATGTCCCTTGTGACAAAAAATCGAAATTTTAAAGTTCGCCATTTCCTGTCAGCAGCAACATGAACTCTCAAATAATAAGGTGCCTTGCAAGTTGTACAATGAGCAAATGCAAATCCTTCCTGCAATGTTCAAGGTAAATTGTCAGACCATATTATGTTGAGAGCAAGCAGCAGCAAGTCAATCACATCCACATCACAAATTTATGGTCAGTTTAAACCAATACCTTCGTTTGGAACTCAATAGATCCTTAATTTATTTTTCAACCATTTTATAGCTTCTAAAAAAAGTAAATAACCCCCGTCCAAAAGGATCCTGCATTGGGCGGAGTCAGCATCAGACAAAATATATACAAACCTTACCCCACATAATATATAGAAAGTTTGTTTCTAGGAATTCAATATGTGATCTCTACATTGCACCCTTGTAACTCTACCATGGGGCCCATATTCACCTGTAAAAGGTAAACAACTCTTGTACACAAAGAAGAAATGAAGAAACTGGATAGAGAATGTAAGATTTTTCTTATTACTTGATCGAAGTATGGTGTAAAATTTATACAAGAATTAAATCTTCTAAACAAAGCAACTAAATCATATACAATGTAAATCAAGGAATCAATCTAGCTCCTAATTATATGCCTAGTTATAATCACCATGATACTCTTCTAATCATCATGATTTCTTTCTAATTCCAACACTCCCCACGAGTGGGGGCGAAGAGATTAACAAGACCTAGCTTGACAAGAGATGATAGGAGTAAAGGACCAACTGGTTTAGTAAACATGTAAGCAGTCTAAGCTGATGAGGAAACAAAGAGAGGAGTGATAACACTAGACCGAACTTGTTCCAGAATGGTGTAAATGTCAACTCAATATACTTAGTTCTTTCATGAAGAATTGCGTCAGACGCTAGCATGATGGCAAACTTGTTATCACAGAATAAAGTAGACGAATGCATCAATGGAATGCCTAGTTCAATGGGAAGAGAGAGAAGCCACAGAGATTGTTTCACCTAGAGAAATCACGAGCAAAGAGACGCGGGAGAAATTGAGAAACCATGAGAGCTCGTGACTTTACAAACAAAGGCATGACTAAAGCGCAACTGAGCGAGTACCAGCACCAGCAGTCGCGAGTCACCAAAGATACAGAATTGGACAATGGTGAGGCGGAACTCCCAACAGATGGAGAGAACTCACAGCAGAGAGACAAAACTAACAAGCCAAGGGTGAAGCAAAGGAATTGCGCGATGATGATTCTCAATGAGCACACCAGAGTCGCGATGTGCAGTAATAGATTGTGATCATGTTCCCTCCAATACCAAGAAGAAACGAAAAAACGGGACAGTGAATGTAAGATTTTTCTAAAAAAGTGCATATTAAGCCTTTAGCAAAATTGAAATTGTTTGGCAGAATTAAGATGCACACCATTTTGCTGCATGAGCTTATACATTCATTACATTGGAACTAGTAAAGAAGGCATGATAAATTATTTTTAAAAATCCATGGGAAAATGACTGAACACAACCATAGCTGACAAAATCTACTTAATGCTTGATCAGCAGCAAGAAATCATTTGTTTACCTACCAATAGAGCTTTATCTCTTAAAAAAATGCACTCCTAGTATTGCACACTGTACATATACTTTGCACTTCAAGAAAAGTAAAATTATGAAGAAAAAATAATAAAATTAAAAAGGCAGCAAGAGTTTCCTTTGACATATAACATAGCAAAAAAAAAGAGACCAACTGAAGAGCTTCAATTGCTTAACAAGTGCATTAACTGATTTAGCATAGCAAAAGTTCATAATCTCATAAGAGCAACATAATAGACTAGTATTCATCAAAAACACCCCACTTGGTTGCCATCCAATATTATAGCCATTGCAATAGCATCAGTATCGCTGGTGAAATGGCGAAGAATCGAGTATGGTATGAAAACTTGAATTGGAATTTAGAATACAGAAAATGGAGATGGAACTTATACCCGAACAGCTCTCCAGTGATCTAAGCACTCCCGATGTACATACTTTGATGTTCCTTTGCACTTGCAAGGTGCAATGAAATCTCTACCTGAGAAGAATCAATTACTAAGTAAACAATTCTCGAATAGGCTGATCATTGCGGTCAACTTCAAATGCCTTGTAAATAACTCCACTAATTGTATGGAGAGTTCTAAGAGAAGTGATAGTGAACACAACCAAATTATCTTACTCACTAAACAATAAATCACGGAGGGATTTCTCTATCCATAGTCTTCCTTGGTAGCACAGAACAATATTAGTAAATCCTCCAATAAACCAAGCCATGATACGTAGAAAAATTAATTTGATGTAGATTTTGTGTAGGATTGAGTGAACCAGAAAACCTAAACCCAATTTAATCCAAAAATCAAGAACCCTAGGGAATAAATTCTCAATTCCTTGACTTCCTAAACTGAAACAAAACTTTCTACAAACAAAAACAGTAAACCTGACTGACATAGACAAACGTAATGACTTTAAAAAAAGCTACTAAATCGAAAACCTTTTCCACAAAGGTTTCCTTGACTCCTTCAAAAAATTAAAAAGGAAAACAAAATTAATGGTCTTCCAGCATCATAATTTGCTTCCAATGAATTCTTGTTTCGAAGAATGGTTTTGTTTGAGTTTGCAATTAGTGCCAGTGCCAGTGTGCCACTATCCATGTTCTTCTTGACGTTGACTAGATTTCAATATAAGTATAAATACATTCACAAATGATTTAAATTTAAATATGATCCTTCATACTTTTACATTTTCTGCTCTCTTTTTTAGCTTTTAACCATAATAGTTAACTCATATCTCAAATCTAACTCACAGGTCAAAAAATTTATTTTAGTTTTCCATTCTTTTTAATTAAAAAGAGATACCATTGAAGGCATGCACCATGAAGGTGCAATCCCCAGAAAAAGGATTACAAATCTAACGAGCTAATACTCATGAAATTAAGAACACAAATTTGACACTCAAAACCTAACGGCTAATACAGCTAAGCCAATTATCCAATAAATGATAGAGACTTGAGAGAAGATTCTTAGTCATGAAAAGTTTTGCAAGAAGCATTATAAGGGAGAGATAAACCAAACAAAAACACTCAAAAGTTTTAGCCGCCATGCCTAGTTAGTCTTCTTCTTTTTCTTTTATTTTTTTTTATTTTTATTTTTTTGTAAAAGAACTCTCATCTAAAATTAACCACTTCGTTCATCAAAGAATACACATTTTCCAAATTACAGACCTTCTCTGGCCGCACAGAAGTAAAGCTTTGAATGTATTCTTAAGAAAGTATAACAGGGACGGTGAAAGCAAAGCAATTAAATTGGGGAAACAAATGGCAAATTACCGTCAGTTTCCAAGCAAATCCGGCATTGAAATTGGTCTGTAGGGCCGGCTTCCAGGTCGATCTCGCTAGGGTCAATGATCGCCGGAGGAGTTATAAGAGGCGATGACTCTACGTGATCATCCATGGAAATTGACGCCGGAGAACAAGAAGGAAGAATAGAAACAGTTGCTTCAAGAAATCAGAAAGACCGGTTCGCAAATTTGAAATTCATGGAGAAAAACCGTAAATTCCTTCAACGCCTCTGTCTATCTCCCTTTCTCTCTGTCTTTCTCTCGAGTTGGTCTGCAGTCTGCAAGAAATTTCAACATCTACGACGCAGACTCAAGGGAATATAGTAATGTAGCTATGGCTACTGGTGTAATTGGAGTTGAAATTTTGATGGGCTTTGACGTTAGCTGCTAAGTCCAGCCATTTAAGTCCAATGGCCATTTGGGCCTTAGTAAAGCCTAAACTGGGCTAGGCCTTGGTGCACATGGCTTGGGTTAATTGACTAAATTAGCCCAAGCTTCTTCCTGCTTACGTGGGCATATTTTACATGAATCTAACTTCTCTTTCACATTGGGCTAAGCTCGCCAGAGATATAGACCGGCCTAAGATTATTTGAGGTTTTTATTCACCAGCTTTATTTGCACTCTAATAAATCACATCCTAACTTTGATCACCTTAATTTTGACCCTCCATTTTTTAAAGTACAAGATGTCTATACAATTACACCTCATCGTTTCACCTCCCAATTGCGCCGCAACATGAGTAAGAAATCTACAGACTTAAACGTCATGTTTTCGTTGTTGGGAGACACTGTCTTCTCCAGAACACAACCTCCCCGACAACGCCTTCCCCTATAATTGGTGCTATACAATGGTAATTTTTTGGGTTTATGATATAATTTTATTTATTTTACCTTTGAAATGATTGTAAAATATTATGAATCATCTTAGTGGATTATAATTGACTTATGCATTATTTAGATTATTCTGGGATGTTGTCGATTTTTGACATTCTGCATGTGAAAGTATTTTTGTTTGTTATATTTTTTTATTATCTTTGGGGTGTTTTTCATAATTGTGTGAATTTTTAATTACTTATGGTGTAATTAAATACTCTTCAATTTAAATAGGGTATAGATATACTGAATTATAGTTGGCAAATAGTGGAGTACAAATAAAGTTGATCGTTTTTATATGTTCGGGCTTGTTATCATGCCAAAGCCCATTTTTCATGAACACCATATGCATATAACACATTTTTTTACCAAATATCACATAACTTATTTAACAGTTTATATAATATTAAAACTTTACGCTCTACCAAGCATTAGCTTTTGATCTCCAAATTTGAGATGGCTTTAGATTGACATGATGACATGTCTTGTTCAAATTTCCAGGAGAAGATGCAAAGGTTTTGGGTCTGATTCCTTTGAAAAGCAAGAGCAACTTTTTTGGGGGGTCAATCTACACGACAATTTTTATCAGTCACGCAAAACTTAAAAATATATAGATTATGAATACAACCCATTTTCGAACCAGATGGGGGGTGTTTAGAGTGAACTCACATTTTGAAATCCTAGATTGATCTTTCTTCTCTGAAGGAGTCTTCGACAGCTGGCCTGAGCCAAAAAAAAAAACACCTCTGATTTGTCTATAAGGTCTCTTCTCACAAAACTCCAACCTCTGTCTCTGATCTCAGGGATCTTCTGTCTTCGCTCAACCAATACCAAACTAAGGGTTACAACTGATAGGTTTTCGCTGCCATTTTAGAAGACAGTGGTCAAGAGCTTGTTCGGTCGTCGCCAACAAATCAAAAGAGAAAATGTGATCCAACCGAGATAACAGGGTAAGGGGAGCGATTTGGTTAAATGTCCCATTAGTGGGAATTCATTGCAGAACCTTCATATACCAGTCTTGAGGTAGCCTTATTAGAGCCTATTTAAAGGTGTTTGGTATAGGGAAGATACGAAGTTTACCTAGTCCCTCCTGCTTGGTGCTAACCAGAAATCAATTCACCCAAGCTTAGATAGTCTTCACTAACGGCGACAGAAACCAGTATAAGGGAGTGAGCAAGAGAGATGAAATAAGTCGATTTGGTGTTAGACATGAGGTGTTTTTAGACTAATAATTTTTTTTTTTTGGGATGGGACCGTGATGCAGCTAGAGCGCACTGACCAAGCCTAACAACAGCCCACGAGCCTAACTAACCACTAGAAAACTGGTTACACTAATGTTTGCATTGTCTACAACTATATATTGAAACTTGGCGCCAATCACCACTGATGTGGGCAGGGGCGGTCCTGGCCTATTTGGGGCCCGGGGCGAAATTTTTTTTGGGGGCCCTCAAGGTGGGGTTCGGGGCAACGCCCCGATTTTTTTTTTGACACATAGTCATAACTTTTAAATTAATAATAAAAATTCAAACAAATAAAATAACAACAAAATTTTTGATGGCTGGAACCCAATTTTGAGAGGTTAGGCCATCACGCATTGAATGTCATTACATTAAAATTAAACTAGTCATTAAAATATTCAGTTAAAAATATAATTACATGAAATCACATAAATAAAGACGTTGGAGGTTGGAGAGAGAGAGAGACAGAACATAGATTACAGAGATGGGAGACGAGAGAAAGAGGTGAAGATGTAAATTAGGGTTTTAAAAGTGAAATTGGGCCTTATAGTAAGTAACTTTGAACTTGAAATTGGAGGCCCAATTTTAAGTATAAAAAACGGATCTTTGGACTTGAAATTGGGACCCAATATTAACTACAAAAAATGGAAAAAATTGGGGCTTGGTGATGGACTATGGTTTGAGGGTCCAATTTTATGATAAAAAAATAAAGAAAAATCATGGTGCGCCTACTTGGGATTGAACCTCAAACCTCTCGCAGACAAAGTAAACAACTTACGACTAAGCCACAAGAGAAACAACATGCCTTTCATTGCAAAGAATAAATTATATACATACATTATAACCAATTAATACAAAAAAAAAATTTGGGGCCCCCGGATTTTGGGGGCCCTGGGCAGCCGCCCCTGTCGCCCCACCCCAGGGCCGCCGCTGGATGTGGGATATTCTTCTTGCATTATCCTCCCCAATAACCCGAAAGTACTTTCTCGTGCATCCAACTCATGGACCACACAGACAAGCCCAACCTACCTCCGATACCAACTGATGCAGCTGGAGGGCACTGACTCGACCCAGCAACATCCCACGGGCAAAAAATTGGACTGCTCGCTACTATATACTGCAACTTGGCACCAATCACCACCGATGTGAGATTTTCTTCCTACATCAGACCGGTAAAATTTGGGCTGCAAATAGTGCCACTCATTTTTTTTAAAGTAATTAAATTAATCAAAGAGTTTTGATATGTACCAAAAAAAGAGTTGAGTATTTGATTACATGGAAGAATGTATGAAGTCAATTTCATATATATACTTGTATAAAGTTTATAATTTATTCTAGAGTACTTACATAAATTCTTATTAGAAAAATCTAAAATAATTTTTTTAATATATATTTATATAATGTTTGACCGAGAACTACATTAGACAAATTTGCCCTTTGACAGTTGACATGAGCCTAAACTCGAGCCCTCAAATCTGCTAACACAATTTTCTCAATCGACAACATAATAAGTGGAGCACATGAATGAACGTAGTAAGAGCCAAGAGTGAGCACTTACCCAGACCAACTTTTTGAATTTTTGTGACATTCTAAAAATTTAACCATGTGAGTAAAACCTAAATATGGGACACGTGTCGAAAATATTAAATTTTATTGCTACTAAGTTTTGAAATTTTTTAAAGTCATACCTGCATTTAAAATAAAATACATACATATATATATACAATAGAATTGCATGGAGGCATACATAAGATACTTACATATGGACATACCTCATGGATAGAGAAACCAACCTAGTTGGCTCTATGGGATTGGAGAGATCAATAGATGACGTCTAAAGATATATTGTGGAGAGATTTAGTTTAAATTGTGATCATGAAAGGCAATAAATACCAGATGGATCAGTTGATCGTTTTAAGAAATAATGATGACAAAATTAACCAATGAGAAGTAAAGAGGCATTTGAAGAGGTTTAGACCAATAGGAGGAAAATAAAATAGGATCTCTTATATTGTAAGAAAGTGAGCCCAGGACCCAACACATGGCAAAATCGTATAGCTTATTGAGGAGGGCAATTGAGTGTAGAAAAAGTAAACTATGATTAATATATGAAATGACTTCTTTAAAGATTTTTGTAAGAACTTAGGAGACAAATTACATAACTAATAGAGTATGGACAACATATTACCATAAAATCCAAACTTTGAAGGAGATAGAACCGTAGGATTCAATGAAGGAAGAGAATAGGCTCATGAGTGACATGTGAACCAAGAGAAGGGAGCCAAATCCACTATAAATACCCCAGAATGAGAAGAGTCTCTTAGCCCTTTTTCATTCTCTACGGGTTGCTTCCAAATGAAATTAGAGAGAGAGATTGAAACAGGAGAGAAGAGAGGGAAGGAAGCTTAGAATACATTAAGATACTGTTTGGCTTGTTTAGAGTTGTATGTGTTGGAATAAAAATCTAACACAAGGTTGAATTGGAAGTGATTATCGAAAAGAGATGTTTGGAGACTTGTCAAGAGGGCAGAGAATCTCTAGCTTCATCTCTTCAAGAATAAGTGAAGGTATATCAATTTTTAAATATCTTGATCAATGTAAGCAATGGAGTATCGTGAATGGGTTTATGGGTGATGACATGCACAAATGATTAATTTGTTAATTATATAATTTGTTAATTTTGGGTGCATTTTGTTTTAATTTGTTAATTATATATAATTAAAAATGCACAAATGAAATATGTTGATTATACATAATTATAAATGAATGACATAATGGACAAAACACAATTTCATTCTCATTCCCAGTTTTTATACATACAAAACGTAAAAATCAAAATTTCATTCTCACTCACATTCCCATTCTCATTTCTATTTTCATTCTCATTCAAACCATTCTAAAGACCAAACGACCCATAATCTTGCAGTCATATGTGTGAAATCTAATATTAGATAGGAATTTGGCATTAAAGTAAAAAAAAACTAATATGAAAAAAAGGGTTAAAGATCGTATATCCAAAAAAAAAGGGACCGCAATTTGATTTTCATCTTACATATAAAAAAAGGGAAAAAATGCAAAAGGAACAATGATCAGTAAAAGGAGCTTTGACGACTGCCTTATTGTTTTTAAGTCATTTTTCATTTACCAATTGATATGATTCTTATTGGCTAAGCAAGATTTTTTCTCAATTCCTCATTTTGATACAGAGAGCTAATTTCTCAAAATCTCTATCTCAAACAATTACTCTCGCTAAGGTACCGAAACCATCTGATACAGAGTCTTAGCCTTGTATCAATTAAGTATGAAATAAATATATTATCTATTTCATGGAAAAGAAATTCCTTTAGACAAATGCACTTACCAATTCGATCAGCTGAACAAATGATACTCTATGCCCAACCATAATGGAAGATATGCAAACCCACCCAACAAAAAGAGAAGAACATGCTGCATAACCAAAATTAAAAAGAAAATTATCAAGTTTTGACAACAGTGGGCAGTGGTTAATAACCAACATATTGTTATGCCTTGAGAAGCAACCATTGGAATATTAGGAAAAGGCTTCTTAATTGCTGATATATATTGAACAGCTCCTAATGTAAAAACAGGGTAAACTTAAACCACCAAAAAAAAGAATTTGTAAGGCAGACCTAGTTTACAAAATATTCTAATACACCTACCGAAATTAAGTGTATTCAGTATTTAGTTAGTGAGGTAGAAACGTACATTAGCAAAGACAATGATTGAGCATACATAATACTTTATTTCGAACTTGATATTTTAGAAAGGCTCCATGCAGCAATGTTTGAAAATAACAAAAATAAAATCAAGTCTCTTTGTAAGGGAAGAATACATCAAATAGTCCAGTTCCCAAGAGAAGACAAAGATAAATAAATTTTATAAATCAAAGGTCATACATGACCATTGCAAAAAAGAAAGCAAACTATATGAAGATAATATACAATAAATTAATTAAGTATGAATTTGGAATGATATTCTTACTTTAGTTGGTGTCATTGCACCAGGCATAATCCACGATAAGCTTAACCTTTATAATATAAACAAATAAAAGATCGAAGACCAAATGAAATGCATTAACTAAGGACGAACTAATTTCTTTGCAATGGAAAAATAATGTAAAACATGGTAACTACCTAGGTATGTGCTCGCACGTTGCCGCAGGTCCTTAATTAAACGTTCTATCACGTGAGTTGTGTGGCGTCAATTCATCTTACCCGTCATGGCTTATTGATGGTGTAGCCGCCTCTGCATTTGTTCCTCCATCCACATTTTTTTGATGAAAAAATAGAGCCCAAGCCCACTCAACGCATGGATTGAGCAACCGCCCAACCCTAATTGTCCTTTGGGCCAGAGCTTGAATGGGTTTGTGGGTGAGGACATGCACAAATGATTAAAGGAAAAAGGAAAAAAAAATTAATGAATAGATCGACGTTGCATGCTGGTGGTTTTAAGGGATGTATATGAAAATGCATGTTGACATATAAGTCTTGGTTTATGATTTAGCTTATTTACATGCATCCAAAAATGACATGAAAGAATATGTGAAAACCACAAAAGAGTCGGACATGTTTAGAAATCAAGATGATCATGAAGACGGTTAGGGATGACAAAATTTTTCGTAGGTTTGGGAACCCAAAAAATCGGGTTCGAGTGCCACCCGAACTCCATTTCCTTGGAATAGGTAAGGTATGGTAATACCGTACCTGGCCCTGAACGTTTTGCAATCTTTTATTTAAATACATACATATATAAAAGTATATGTAATACTGATATACACATCGGTATACCAGTGACTCATATATATATATGATACATATACATACATACTGATATATATATACACAGCTCTTTTCGTACGCGGGATCCTGCATGAAACATTGTCATGCGGGATCCCCTTCTCACCGTCGGATCAATCCGACGGTGAGACAGACTTCACAGTGTTTTAACACTGTTACGCCTTTTTAAATCCAATAAAATTCGTTTTTGTCTCCTTTCATTCGTCCGTCGACATTGTTCTTTTCCTTTTGTCTTCTCCTACCTGGGTTTGTCTTCGATCTGACTTTGCTTCGTCTCCGGTCATCACCTTCAAGTTAGGTGTCGATATCTTCAGTTGAAATCCCTTTTATCGTTCTCAACATTATTCTTCGTCGATCGTCCCCTCCTACCTGGATTTGTCTTCGATCTAACTCTGCTTCGAATCCGATCGTTCACCTTCGAGTGAAGTCTCGAAATCTTCAATTAGCCTCTTATTTACAGAGTTCTTTGCCCTCGATTTGACTCCGCTCGTCACCTCTGATTTGGATCTTCAATATCTTGAGCGGGCCTCCTATTTACAGAGTTATTTCTAATCAATTTCAGACTTTGATTTTCAGATATTCAAGCTCTATAGTCTCCGATTTCCAATTGTTAAGCCTTAAATCTCTCACATTGAAAATCTACAAATATGCAATGTACCTGGAACGAAAACTAAACCAAATGCACCAAGAATTAGAGAGGTTGAAGAGAACCAAGAACTAGTGTAGTTACCGAGAGTATGAACTACACCAAGAATTAGGTTGAAGACCTTAAACGAAAAGAAAGATGGAAAGAATTGATATAATCGAAGACCCAAATCGACCGAAGTAGATGATCTGAGACGAAGCCCAGAGACGATGACCGGAGACGAAGCACGGAGTCGGCAAAGAACAATCTCGAGAACGATAAAAATCGAAGGAAAAAAGAAAGAGGAACGAACAATGTCGACGGACGAAAGAAGGACAAAAATGAATTTAATTGGAATTAAAAGGACTTAACAGTGTTAAACACCGTGAAGTCTGTCTCACCGTCGGATTGATCCGACGGTGAGAAGGGGATCCTGCATGACAATGTTTCATGCGGGATCCCGCGTATGAAAAGAGCTGTATATATATATCATACATATACATACATATTGACATATACATATGTCTAATACATATACATATAGCATTATAATATTTTTGGGGTTCGGGGATAGGTATTACCTGTTCCCGTCAAGTTCGGGGATTACTCGAATCCCAAAAATCGAGGATGGGTTGGACATACCCGGCCCGATCTCATTGCCAACCCTAAAGATGGTAGCATAGAATAATATTGTTATGTCGCGATTAATAATCTTGTACCTGTCTTTTTTTAAAAAGAAAGAAAATGCGATGATGTAATTATATAAGTATATGACGAATGTACTTGAGTAAGAATTTGAGTATTTTATGCAATGTAAGACTTATGATAATTATTGGATATGACCCTTGATGGATATAATGTACTTATAGTTACCGAGTCGTGTTTCACCCTGTGTCGTTTTGGGGTGTTACATTTTGTCGTATCAAATGGAGGTTTAAATACTCTAGTTTAGGCAAGAGTTTTAGCTTAGACTTATAGCTTAAGTCAGGATCTAATCTTAGGCTTGAACCGGAAACATAAATGAGAGATGTTATATGAATGAATTTATTTTATGTCAAGGAAAGATATCAATAGTGAATAATGATTTTTTTTAGATGAATCCGGGAAGATCAATGAAATATGTGTCCAGGCTTACCATCCTAGTGCAAGTGCTTAGCCAACTTGGGATAGTACGCCTAGTTTTGCTTTGAGATCATAGGAAGGAACTACCTACTTTATCCTACAAGTAACCCTCTATAGGCACCTCCGGAAATCCACATACTGAATTGGAGGTTAGGATTGATGAAGTGGAGGATATTGTGCTGATGATGGAGTTGGCATTTGAAGGTATGTTAAGGAGGATAAGAGAGGTAGCTAGGGTGGATGTTGGGGACGTTAACTAGATCGAGCTGCGTGCAATGCAATAAGAGAATGAAAGGTTCACAAAATAAAATGACAACTTAATGCAACTAGTAGCTGAAATGACCAAGACACAAAGTAAGAGAGTAGCTAGCTTGAAGAAGGAAAATCTCGAGGCAAACCGGTGTACGTGGAAGTGGAAGCAAAAAGCCGAGGAACTCAAGGATTATCTAGAGCAGTAACTGAGGATTAGGAATGATGAAAGTGAGGTTGAGTACCTAAGTGAGGATCGTACAACCCACAATTTTGGAATTTAGTTAATCAATCATATTCTATTGGTAGTAACATTAATTCATAGTAAGTTAATTAGGTTCCTAAATATAAAATGTTCTCTCACCATGGCTTTTAAAATCCATATACACCTCTTACATAATTGACACAATTTGCTTATCGGTTAACTAAGTTCAAGAGTTGTGGGTTGTATAATCTTCACTTGGGTCGTCCTCAACCTCACTTTCATCGTTGCTACTCTACTTGGGCATTGAGTTCTTCGACTTCTTGCTTCCACTTTTATGCACACCGGTCTGCTCAGTATTTTCCTTCTTCAAGCTAGCTACTCTTTTACTTTGTGTCTTGGTCATTTCAATTACTAGTTGCATTAAATTGTAATTTTGTCTTGTGAGTCTTTCATTCTATTGTTGCATTGCACGCAACTCGGTCAAGTTAAAATCTCCAAAATCCACCCTAGCTACATCTTTTATCCTCTTTAACATACATTTGAATGTCAACTCCATCATCAGCACAATGTGCTCCAGTACATCAATCTTAATCTCCAATTTAGTATGAGGATTTTCCGAGGTGTCTACAGAGGGTTACTTGTAGGTTAAAGTAGAAAGTTCCTTCCTCAGGTCCCAAAACAAAACTAGGCACACTACCCCCAAGTGGGCTAACCACTTGCTCTAGGATGGTAAGTCTGAACACATATGTCATTGGTCTTCCCAAATTCATCTAAAAAAATAATCACAATTCACTATTAATATCTTTCCTTGACATGAAATAAAGTCATTCACATAACTTTCCTCCTTTACGTTTCTGGTTCAAACCTAAGCTTAAGTCCTAACCTATGCTATAAGCAAAAGCTATAACCCTTGCCTAAACTAGAGCCTTTTAACCTCCCTCCGATACCATCAAATATAACACCCTAAAATGACCCGGTGGAACATGGCTCAGAAATTACAAATACGCCCTATCCATCAAGGGTCATATTCCAATAATTACAGTAAGTATTATATTACATAAAATACTCAAATTCTTAATCAAATACATTTGTCATGTAATTATTTAATTACATTTTCACGCATTTTTTTTTAAAAAAAAGAGTCAAAGTACAAGATTATTAATCGTGACATAACAAAATTATTTCATGCTATCATCTTCATGATCACCTTGATTTCCAATTCAATTATCTACATGCATGGAAAACATATAGAAGGGTAAGTCAAGCTATTAAACAGGTAGTTTAACTAAAACACATCGTAACTAGTTGTAACGCAGTGGATAACATAATACTCCCTTTTGGAAATAGATTTTTCAAGAAAATAAATTTGATCAATTTATTAGGAATTCATATTTATTAATTCAAAATCACCATGTATGTCATTTCCGAAACTAATCCACTCATTGGATTTATTTACTACAGTACTGGAGAATCGCTCCTACCATACAATCATCAAGTCCCTCAAGACAAACCCACAGTCAGAGCATAGCTGAGGTAACTATGCCCACAGGCAATAACATCAATCACAATTTCTGTCAATTCCAAATAATCCAAAAACTGCAGTGCTTGAGTTTAAAAATAATTTCACACACACACACACACACATATTCAACTTCATATATCTACTTATATAAAAATTCCAAGCAAAACAATATGCACATACACAATTTCTCAGAAATAGCGTCAATATTTACAAATACTCCATTCAACATCTTGGCCAAAAAAAAAGTTTAATGTTGCAAAATAATCTTCGTTACTTTTGAACCCACATACACCTTTATGGCCAAAACTCATTATAAACTCTATCAATTTTTCATACCCGAGAGTTTCATATTTATTCATAAATAAGTCTTTTAACATTCAAGGTTGGAAAATCATACTTCTAGTCACAAAACTTTACTTCACCAATTTTCAGAACCAAAAATCCTTAAAGTTAATAAAACATAGTGTCAATACAAATGTGAGATTTCATACTTTCACATCGTAGTAATAACCACATGTCATAGTATAAATCATGAACGAAATTTCAAGATTAAATTTTAGCAAGAAATAAATTTTGAATATCATAAATTTCAAGATTAAATTTAAGGACCAGGCCTTCCCACAAGGCCACCCAGGCCCAACTGACATCCCACGGCCTACCTGAGGCACACATGGGCCAGCTGTTCCCCAAGCCCAACAGGGCCCAGAGCCATACCCAGAGGCCGCAGCCCCTTGGTCCAACGGAGGCCCACGCCTACCAATCAAAACCTGGGTAACCATTGAAGGCAGCGGCACCCTTATAAGCCGCACCTTCACACCTACATCTTCCGATGTGGGATCTTATCAATACACCCTCCTTCGAGACCAACGCCCACGTTGGTCAAGCACCTAGGCCGATAACCCCTTCCGGGCACGAACACCTAGGCTGGCCACTCCGCAGGAGCAGGCCCGAAGGCGGCGCACGACAAGCCCACAGCCAGAGGATGAAGTGCTCCGATACCACTGATAAGGACCATGGTCCCAACGAAGGCCTAAGCCCACCACAATGTCAGAAAACCTGGGTAACCATTGAAGGCAGCGGCACCCTTATAAGCCGCACCTTCACACCCACATCTTCCGATGTGGGATCTTATCAGTATCAAATCATCAACACGAACATACGAGTCATGTACTAATTGTACGTAATTGAAACAACAAATAAACTACCTATTTAACCTAATGAGTACAACTACTAATGTATTATCAACAAAGAAAGAGTAACCACTTTGCATCCCCACTCACTACCCCAGGTGGCCTACCATGTTACTAACGCTCCTACATATTCGCATCACCGGTACATAAACCGTTTGTTACCAATCGAGTATCATGTCGTTTCCCCATGGTCGTTTACGAATCCTCCAACATCTTCGACAAGCCTGCAATAATAGTTACCAACTAACATTCAAGTTTCCATAGATTAAACTCAAAACCCCTCCCAATTCCATACCCGAATTGAACCCACATATCAATTTCTACTGCTTCCCTCAAACTAGGCCACGTTAGTCAAAACATGCAATTGCTCTCCTATGTACATACTCATTTCAAATTAACTATTTTAAACCTCCTAATATACCTTCATAAACACCCAAATGAAACCCCAAATTTAGATTCTCACTCTAACCTCACAAATCACAAATTTCCCTCTTAGGGTTACATTAGAGCCATATCGATTCCTTAACGAAATCGTCTCAAATTTGGAGGGTAGGTTACCCACCCCTAAACCATCAACATATCTAAAATTGAGCCTCAAAATCAAATCCAATCAATGGGATCGAAGAATTTCGTCTCTTAAACACCCATTTCCCAAATATGCATATAGTCTCTTCAATTTTCATTTTTAACACACAAGTTTACTCTAATCCATACACATCACATTTTGCAACAATAATGATACAAAAATATGACACAAACATTAAGATTCAAAGTAAAACCCATAAAACTCTAACTATAAAAATCAAGATTTCTTACCTTAAATCTTGGAGAAATCCTTTCTTAATCTTGTTTGCCCTTCTTTGATCTTGAATCCTTATCAAAATTTACAAGAAACCAAGTATCTCTCCCTCCCTTCTCTCGCATTCTCCTTCTTTCTCTTTTCTTCCAACTCGGTAGGCACTGCCGTTTCAATGAACTAATATTGCTGCACGTTTTGGTAGCCGCAAATCTTATTAATTATTCTTTCTTTTTTTACTTTATTTATAAACAATGGCCAATAGGCCAATTTCAAGCCCACTTTCGTTGGGCCAATTGATGCCCACCGAAAGTGAGTCTTAAGTCATCTGAAGTCAATCTTGACCCAATTCTTAGTCAACTTTGACAAAATTTTTGGTATATATTTTTTGAACCAAACTCACAATTAAATTTTTATCGGCATTTTTCAGATCGGGGTATTACATAAGGTATGTCCATATGTAAGTATCTTATGTATGCCTTCATGCAATTCTATTGTGTGTGTCTAATAATTTTCAAAATTTAGACGCTATCAAATTTTATGTTTTAGACATGTGTCCTGTATTTAGGTTTTACTTGCATGATCAAATTTTCAGAATGTTATATTTTTTATTATAGTAAATATAATTTTGTAATAATTTAAATACTTAATAGTAAATTTTTAACTTCTTGCAAGTGAGCGTGCAGTTAAGTGGCAACCACTAATATGCAAGGATCGACCATTTCAATAAGAAGTGAGTTCAAATCCCCTCATCCTCAATTTCCCTCCATCAATAAAAAAAGTTAGCTTTTTTATTTATTTATTAATAGTAGTTTTGCCACCTGACTTTGTAATATATATTTGCATTTTTTGTCTTTTTTTTTGGAAACGGATTATCAAAGGGATAGTGATTTTTTTTTGTTGATGATAAATTTACAAATTGAAAGAAAAATGAGGCTGATATTCAAAAATATGTTATTCAAATGACTTTCTAATATAAAGCTTCTGACACTATATATTTCTATTATTTATTTGTGTGCACTATTAACGTTGATTTATCAAAACATGTTATCTACCTTGTTATTATTGCTTTTATACTAACAAAAAAAAAAAAAATTGGGGCTTTGCCCCTGAAATTCTACATGTTTTTATCTCACTTGAGTTGAAATCTTACGTCCACTAAACTCTTAAGGCCTATTAATTGTCGATCATTTTTAATCACTGTTAGATTATCTAATTACATAGTTAATAATAAATGATTGATATTGAATAATCCAGAATTAGGGATGGCAATAGGGTGGGGCGGGGACGAAATGTGGGTGTTCCGTCCCTGCCCCGCCGCCATATTCCTACGCCCGACCCCGCCCCGATTTTCAGGGTAGTATATTGTCCCTTTCCCCGCCCAGCCCTGCGAACTCATGTAACAAAAACAAATTATACAAAAAATTCATAGTTCATACATTACAGAAAGACAAGTCTATGTAGATTGTGGTTTGTGGACTGCCAAAATTATACAATAAATTCTCAAATCCAACTGGGAACAGTAATAGTAAAAAAAATTAGTACAATTTTGTTGGAATAAGTAATACAAACTGATGAATAAAATCTCAAGCATGCCTAATAAATTTGATCCATCACGTTAAAAATAACAAAAAAGAACAGTCAGCAGAGTAAAGAAAGTACCTGAGAGAGAAACAGAGAGTAAAGATAAGTATCGAACCCTAGCAGAGGACAGGAATGACTCTCTTCAAAATTTAGGAGTTTCAGAAGTATCAAATTCAGAATTGAAAGAGGTAACAGTACAGCACTTCACATTTCAGAGAATGAAAGTCCATGGATTTGATTCTAAGCGTACTTGCAATTATGGAATTGGAAGGAAAAAAGAAAAAGAAAGAAATATTTCCACCACGCATCTTCACCAGACAGTGGACAAAACATCTTTGAAGCAGCAAGAATTTTGTAACATGGCACTTCAACATTAATATTGAAAGTGAGAGATCCAAAGTTCCAAACCTGAACTAAGGCGGATGTGTCGTCTGCGAGAGAAGAATAATTTGAGCATGCGACTTGTGAGAGAAGGAGACAGCAGTCGTGCGACGAAAGGAGCTTGCAGCACTGCGGCGGGCGATTGCAAGGAGCGGAGTGTTGTCGCCTGCGACTGCTCTAGAAAATGTAAAGGGAGAAAGGGAAGGACCTTGGGGAGTCTAGAGTTTGAATAGTGAATAGCCCTAATTGTAAAATGAAAGGGGTAAATGACAAAAAAATTGTACTGCTAATGAATCAATGGCCATATTTATAAATTAAAAAATATTTGTATTGCAAATGAATCGATGGCCAGGATTCATTGAATCAATGGCCAGATTTATAAATTTAAAAACAGTTGTATTGCTAATGAATCAATGAATGGCCAGGATTCATTAAATCAATGGTTATATTTATAAATTAAAAAACATTTGTATTGCTAAATTTAATTCATTTAAACGTATTTATTGTTTAATACTTTAATTAATCAAGAATCCCCATAGCGGAGTGGATCTGACGGTCGTGTTTTATTTTTTCACTGTTCTGTAGGATACTTCTTTGTCGCAAGAGACGGAGGAGAGTTATCGTCAAATGGCAGTTACGATTAGTTATGTCTTACTGTCTTAGACTTGGATGTGTTGAATGTTTTACGGTGCTAAACTACTCTACGAGTTAATGTCTTTTGTTGTATAAGTTAGTTTATTTCATAATAACAATTAAATTGTATTGTATTGGGATTATAGTAAAAAAAAACTTTTTTTTGTGTGTTTTTTCCCATTAAAAAGAGAACGGGCAGAAGAAAATTTTGTAAGAAAGTAAATAAAATAGATTTTACTTTGAGAAATAAATGATGGAAGAGTGTTAGTTTAGAAAATATTTTTGGATTAGTATTATTTTGAAAAATGCTCGTTTTTTCTTCCCTTCAGTTAACATTTGCCGATTGCGTTTGTTCTATGCATATCGAGTTACTGAGGTGCTGAAATGATTATTAGAGATCATAAAGGTGCTTTTCTTGCAGGTTACTCAAACTACTATGATAATAAGTCCATTACATGGGCTGAAATGAATGCCATATTTGAGGGCATTACCTTGGCTTCTTCTATGGGTTTTAGACACATCTTGGTTGAATCTGACTCTTTGATTGTTATTAACATTTTGTCAAATTGCTCTCGATGTCCTTGGAGACTTTTATATCTCAAACGTAGTATAGAAAATTGCTGCCATAACATTACTATTCAATATAATCACATCTTCAGAGAAATTAATTGTTGTGCTTATCTTTTGGCTAATCAAGTCTCCCAAAGCAATTTGTCTGTTTCTTATTCCAGATTTAAAGATCTTCCTGCTAAAGGAAAGGGATTTATCATAATGGATCAAATGAGCATTCCTGCTACAAGAAAATCTTAGTTCTGTGTTTGATGTTCTTTTTGTATGATTTTTCTTTGGCTTGTTGTTTTTGTCTCTTTCGATTTTGTTGGCTTTTGCCTTTTGTTGATGGGTTATGTTTGATCCCCCCATTGTGAGTTCCCGGAGAAAGGGCTTTTCTTCTTCTTCTTTTTCAATAAATTCTCCTCCTTTCAAAAAAAAAAAAGTTACTAAGGTGCTCATTTCTTTTAAACTGGCTACGGACGTAAGCGAGGGTCTACTGTAAATTTTTTACAGTCAATAATTATTTTTATTTATTTTTAAGCCTTCGACTATTTTATGTTAAGATTTTTACACGGTCTGACATATTCAATTGGATTATTATAATTTTTTGTTTATTTTTTATTAACATAAGAGGAAAACAACATGGGAATAAGCTATTTTACATATAAGAAAGGAATAGTTAATGGAGTGGTACTCGTTTCAACAGTCTGAAATTTATTTTTTGTGGGAGATAATTTTTCAAGGCCTGGATTATGTCCTAAAGTGTTGTGCCTAGGATTCATAACTCCTCTATCACTGGGGATGGGGGCATCATTCTTCTTTTCATAGTGATTGTATCGTATTCTTCCACCACCAAGGTTGTAGTGACTTTCCTTACAACCCAAGAACCTGAACTAGTTGTGTTGTACACATCTGTCAAAGCAACTCCAATCGCTAGGGTAATCCTACTGCCATCATAGAGAGGAAAAATGACTCCCCACATCTTAATTGGTTGCCATTATTATCATGGAGGAAGCAAAAATATGACCTTGAATATTGCAACTAAGGTACATGATTTGTTCATATCTATATGTGAACACTCACATGGCCTGTTACAGAATATGCTTGGAATGAAATTGTTTCAGGATCTTGTTACGTTGGTCCATTGGGTTGGGGACTCAGAAACCTAAAATGAAGGGGAACCCTGCTGAAAGCCAAGACAAGCTGCAGGATGCTGAGGGAGACGATGATGAGGATGATGACAATGATGGAGATGGCGGATTTGGAGAAGGTGAAGACTTGTCGTCTGAAGATGATTGAGGAAACTTTGGGAACAATCGTAATGGTAACAAGAGTAACTCGATGAAGGGTCCAGGTCATGGAGCCATCAACGCTGAGGAGAGCGGGGAAGGTGAAGATGATGACAAAGAAAAAGATAATGAAGACCAAGAGGAGGACAACTACGATGATGATGATGAGGAGGAGGATGAAGATAACGACGATGGGGTGAGAGGGGTGAGGAAGAAGTTGAGGAGGTGGAGAAAGAAGATGAAGAAGAAGAGGAAGATGAAGATGAGGAAGCCCTTCAACCTTCAAAGAAAAAGAAGAAGTAGACCAATAGTGGAAGCTCTGATACAATACTGTTTTCTAGGTAACTTGTTTTCTAATTATAAGGGCTCTACTTAGCTCTCTTATGAGACCAACTAAGAAATCTGGCATGATCTCTTACTTTTCATTTATCGTTTATTAAAAAATTTCCTTAAAAATCATTAGATCCTGGAAACTCTTTACAGTTTCACTCTGCCATCTGATCACCCTGTTGACCTCCACTAATTATTTTGACAAACCCTAAACATGTTGCATCAGGGGATACTCAAATACGAACTCTTTATCATGTTAATTGTCATCTATTAATCCAAGATAGACAGAACCATCCTAGCAGTCACAAAGGGTGTTTTTTGTTCTTGGTTCTCTTGACAAATTCTATTAATGAAAATGTAACAGGAAATATACATGTATAATCTCGTAAAATATAACAATAGATATGACCAATAGTACATAGTAACAAGCATAAATAGCACCAAAAAGATAAAATAATCTTTTATGTTTTCACAAAGTGCTACAGTGTTGCCCCACTAAGTGAACCAATTTTACTAAGTGTTATGATATGTATCATATCACTGAAGTCTCGGGTGATATGTATCATATCACTGAAGTCTTGGGTCATCACTATACAAATTGATATCAAGCTTAAGTCTAGGCCTTAGGTAATTTGTTAGCTTAATTATAGGAAGTAGAGAAGATCTGTTACCATACATAGTTGTCATCTCCCCTTGTATAAAAACGTATCACTTGTACAATGCTATACACGAAGAATTCCTTCTCTTGTAGCCTTCGTTGTTTATCTGTCTTGCATTTTGATATCTATGTTTAACATGGTATCGGAGCGGCCTTGTAACTCGTGAATCTCTGCCAAGAATCTCTCGTCTCTTTTGCATCTTCTCTTGTTGCTGATCTTCCCGATTGTGATTCATGGAGAAGAATGATGTCCTTCGGCCTATTCACACAATTATTGATGGCACTAACTATATTTTATGGTCTCAGGCCATCCGAACTTTTTTGAAGGGACGCAAACTCTGGAGAATTGTCACCGGCGATATTGTTCAACCCACTAAAGCCACGGATGAGACTGATGAAAAATTTGCGGATCGTCTCGATGATTGGGATTGTAAAAATCACCAGATCATTACTTGGTTCAATAACATCACACTCTCCTCTATTCATCAGCAATTCGGCCGTTTTGAAACAGCCAAACAAATCTGGGATTTGTTGGCTCAACGGTACACCACCAATGGTCTCTCTCATAGGTATCAACTGACAAGCACCTTGCACCAAATGAACCAGGAACCAGGCCAATCTATCAATGAGTTTCTTGCCCAAATGCAGTACATTTGGGATCAGTTACAAATGTCCGAACCTTCATGGCGCAATCCCATTGATGCTGCTCAATATGCCGATTACCGTGATCAGTTGAAACTGATACAATTCCTTATGGCTCTTAATGATGTCTTTGAACCTGTTCGGGCTTCTCTCCTCCAACGCACTCCATTACCTTCTCTTGAGTTTGCCGTCTCTCAATTGTTATCTGAGGAAACTCGTTTGCGTTCCTCCAAAATTCAGACCACTGAAGCTGTTCTTGCCACTCCATCATATAAGTCGGGTGGACACTTTTGCAAAAATTGTCGCAAAAGTGGACACTTGTTGGCCAATTGTCCTTCCATTGAATGTCGTTATTGTCATAAGAAGGGGCATATTCTATCAACCTGTCCTACTAGACCTCCTCGTCCAACTTCGTTCAAGCCCACTGCATCTGCTGCTGCCACTTCCGCAACAGAGGAGTCTCTCTCCTCCCATTTGTCTCTTAGTGATTTAGAGGATTTGTTCAAACAGGTTTTATCTAAATCCCAACCTTCTACTGCTCTCCCGACTGTTCCAGGTAATACATCTTGGTATTTTGATTCTGCATGCTGTAATCATATGTCTCCTGATTCTAGTATTTTCATTTCTTGTGTTCCCGATCCCTTTGCACCCATTATTCACACTGCCAATGGCTCCCCCTTGCATGTCAAATTTCGTGGGTCTGTTTCTCATTCCTCCATAACCTTACCTGACACTTATCATATTCCTCACCTCACCGTGAATCTTATTTCTATTGGTCAACTCTGCGAACTTGGTCTAACTGTTTTATTTTCTTCAATCGGCTGTGTCGTGCAGGATCCTCAGACGGGGAAGGTGCTTGGGACAGGGCATAGAGTCGGTCGCATGTTCAAGCTCACGTCTCTCCATAAACCATCTTCAGTGTCTTCTTCCGTGCTTGCAACAACGTCTCCTCCACCTCGAGATGATCTCACCATGTGGCATTTACGCCTTGGTCATGTCTCAATTAATAATCTACGATCCCTTATGTCAAAAGGTTGTTTGGGCCCTGTAAAAGATACATATTTTCAATGTGTTTCTTGTCATTTAGGTAAACAACCAGCTTTGTCATTTCAGCATAATAAATCTATTTCAACTCATCCTTTTGATCTCATTCATTCGGATATATGGGGGCCATCTCCTAATCCAACCATGGGGGGTTCCAGATATTTTGTTGTGTTCATTGATGATTACTCACGCTACACTTGGTTATATCTTATGAAAAATCGATCCGAATTACCAGATCTTTATATTTCCTTTGCTAAAATGGTACGTACTCAATTTGCCAAGGTTATTAAAATTCTTCGTAAAGATAATGCCATGGAATATAAAGATAGCCATCTTCTTCATTTTCTTACTCATCAAGGTACTACTATTCAACGCTCTTGTCCAGGTACATCTCAACAGAATGGTCGTGCCGAACGTAAGCATCGTCACATTCTTGATTCTGTTCGTGCTATGCTCATCTCTTCCTCTTGTCCTGAGTCCTTTTGGGGAGAAGCTGCACTCACTGCCGTATACACTATTAATCGTCTCCCCACTCAGGTTCTTGGTCATTACACCCCCTATGAAAAGTTGTTTGGTGCTATTCCTACCTATAGTTCTCTCAAAGTCTTCGGCTGTTCTTGTTTTGTTCTCCTACACCCTCATGAACGAACAAAACTTCAACCTCGGGCACGACTTTGCTGTTTCCTCGGATACGGTATTGAACATAAAGGATACCGATGTTGGGATCCTATCTCTAAGCGACTTCGCATCTCACGTCATGTGGTCTTTTGGGAAAACACTATGTTCTCCAAACTCTCCTCTTTTACCTCACAGTCTAGTGAACTCTATTTTCTGGACCCCACTGTTGAGCTCTTTCCCGATTCTACCCCCACTAGTTCACTCAATGAGCTTGTTCCAGCAAGTGATTCTATGGCACCTGCTCCAGCACCTTCCGTGGATGATGATTCTCCACCAGGTTTGTCTCATTCTCCTTTGCCTCTTAGACGTTCCACTCGCACCAAAGAACTTCCTACTCATTTACGTGATTATCATTGTTTTTCTACTGTTGCTTCTTTACATGAACCTTCCACTTATAAGGAAGCCAGTACTGACCCTCTTTGGCAGCAAGCGATGGCTGAAGAATTGCAAGCTCTTGAACTTACAAACACATGGGAGATGGTGGATTTGCCACCAGGTAAATCATTGGTGGGCAGTAAATGGATATTCAAAATCAAAACTACCTCTGATGGCTCGGTGGAGCGCTACAAAGCTCGTCTTGTTGCCCGTGGTTATACCCAAGAATACGGGATTGACTACGAAGAAACTTTCGCACCAGTAGCACGCATTACCACTATCCGGAGCTTGATAGCTGTTGCTGCAATTCGAACATGGCAGCTTTTCCAAATGGATGTTAAGAACGCCTTCTTGAATGGCGATCTTCACGAAGAGGTTTACATGAAACCACCTCCCGGCTATAGACATGCTCCACATCAAGTGTGTCGATTACGGAGAGCTCTTTATGGCTTGAAGCAAGCCCCTCGTGCTTGGTTTGCCAAGTTCAGTTATACCATCTCACAGCTTGGTTTCTCATCCAGTCCATATGATTCCGCATTGTTCATTCACAAAACCAGCTTGGGCTCCGTCTTTCTCCTTCTTTATGTGGATGATATGATCATCACAGGTGATGATCTTGCTGGTATTTCGAATGTCAAGCAATCTCTTAGTCGTTCCTTTGAAATGAAAGATCTCGGCTTGCTTAGCTATTTCTTGGGTCTTGAAATATCGTCTGATCCTTCTGGCTATTATTTATCTCAAGTCAAATATGCTTCGGAGCTTCTCAACCGTGCAAGGATCACTGATAATAAAACTACCGCCACGCCTCTTGATCCCAACATTCGACTTCACTCCATTGATGGCAAGTTGCTTCCGGATGCCACGTTATACCGACAACTTGTAGGAGGTTTGATTTATCTCACTGTCACACGTCCCGACATCGCATTTGCTGTGCATAAGGTTAGTCAATTTATGGTTGCGCCTCATTCAAATCACTATGCAGCAGTACTTCATATCCTGCGGTATGTCAAGGGTTCTTTATTTCATGGATTACATTTTTCCTCTCAAGCATCTTTCACCACTGGGTATTGTTTCTTCTTGGGTGATTCACTTATTTCTTGGCGAAGTAAGAAACAAACCCTTGTATCCCGCTCAAGCACTGAATCAGAATATCGCGCTCTTGCCGATACAACAGCCGAACTCATATGGCTACGATGGTTACTTGAGGATATGGGTGTTCCTCAAACTTCAGCTACGGTTCTTTATTATGATAATGAGAGTGCAATCAAGATTGCAACTAATGATGTTTTCCACGAACGCACCAAGCACATTGAAATTGACTGCCATATTGTACGACAACATCTGGTTCGGGGTGCTCTCACCCTTCAGTCCATTAGTTCTACTAATCAAATTGCGGATATCTTCACCAAAGCACTTTCTTCCCTAACGTTTCATACACTGGCACCCAAACTCAAGTTGCTCACAGTACAGCCTTCTTGAGTTTGAGGGGGGATGTTATGATATGTATCATATCACTGAAGTCTCGGGTGATATGTATCATATCACTGAAGTCTTGGGTCATCACTATACAAATTGATATCAAGCTTAAGTCTAGGCCTTAGGTAATTTGTTAGCTTAATTATAGGAAGTAGAGAAGATCTGTTACCATACATAGTTGTCATCTCCCCTTGTATAAAAATGTATCACTTGTACAATGCTATACACGAAGAATTCCTTCTCTTGTAGCCTTCGTTGTTTATCTGTCTTGCATCTTGATATCTATGTTTAACACTAAGCATGTTGAAATCATTTTGTCTTTAGAAACTGAATTGTGAAATGATAAAGAGAAAGAGAGAGGGAGAGTCGAGAGAGAGTGAGAAATTGACCATCACATAAGTAAAACGGGTCAGAGGTTTCCCATGGATAAATAATTAGGCTCGTAGACATTCATAAAACTCGCAATGCACAAAAGGATAGCAAATGGCTAAAAGAATACTACTAGTAACATCAAGTTGGGAAGCTGTCACAAAAACAAGATAATAGCACATATCAAGCAAAATGATACTGAGAACTCTCTCATAGCAAAATTTTCCTAATGTTAGAAGACACAAAAATGTAAGGAAATTGGAAACATGAGATCATAATCCAAAAAAAATTAAAATAAAATGTCAAAAGAAAATATAAAAAGAAAATAGAAATTCCAACAATTCCATAATAAAGCTATTAATGCAAAATCAAGACTTAAACATTCTTACAAGATAGGAAAGTTCATACAGAAATGACGTAAAATAGAAAAAAAGGAAAAAAGAAAAAGAAAAATAGTTCTATAGAGTCATACCTCTGCGTCCTTGAGTTCTAAGGAGACGAGAACCACATGTCGGTGGATGATTGATGACTGTGCGATCAGAGCATGATTAACAACATCGTGGTTCCGAATCACAAATGCCACAAAGATCATTCTCAGCCATTGATTAGGTCGAGATGGACATATGGTTATCTGACAGAATAACCCTTTTTTATGACAGATAAAAAAAATAGAGTAGAAAAACATTAAAAAATAGTATATGGTTATACTAAAAGATAGACCTTGAGAAGACAGCAAAACTATCACGTGATTGACTCACAAAAGCAACTAAAAACTGTGAAGTAAATTTAAGCACGAGTCCCCTGATGAGTAATTGATCCGGAACAACCTTCTAGATAAGTAAACTTCAAAGGTGTACGAATCTCATTAACATTAATGTAAAAGAAAGGGAAGAAGGAACCATGAGTCGATACACAAAAGTGGAAGAAGATTGAAGAAGAGCCGTCTCACAAGCGAGAGCAATCCAACATTTGTAAAGTTTTTGGAACCATTGTCCAGTATTTTTTCAGCCTATTTATACCTAATACAAATATCTTAGGAGTCCCCAATTAGGTTTACACATTTAAGGACACAAAAACCTAACCAAAATAGGTTTCCTAAAATACTGGAAAAAACACGCTGATTCAGGCGTTCTTCTGGCGCTTGAATTTGCCAATATTCTATAACTGTAGCGTTAGAGCATCGTAAGGCCATTGCAATAGGATTTTTGTTCAAAAGTGCCCCAATTCAGCTACAACTTCGCATCAACCCTTCTACATATTAAACATACAAAGTTTTAAAGTATCAAGTCAATCTTGATTCAAACTAATGCAATTGTGTATCAAAATATGCATGTAAATTTGGTACAGAATACATACATCAGGTGTTCCATGTGATCGGGACTCTTGAACCCAGTGGTGGACCCTGAGTGCTGTTGTTATGATTATATGAACACTAATGTTGTTGTGTTGGATGGAAACCTGTTTATGTGGACTTGCATGCTAATAGATGATCTAAGACCCTGCCTATGTATTGTGGATTGTATGTTGAATGATGGTCTGAGGCCTTGTTAATGATATTGATGTGATCTATATTGTTTGTTGAGCGTATATCCAAGTTGACATCCTCCATTTATAGGGAGGTGTTGTCGGATTTATGATTGAATAGGGTTGACCTAGTTGTGTATGAGATAGATTAGAACTAAATTGATATGAATTTGTGATTAAATGATGGTAAATCACATTAATGACACAAATTGGTTGATATATTAGAGCCTCCCGAGTTGGGGCATTACAAAGTGGCTTGATTTTCTTTGCAAATCATTGACTCTGGGTGAATTCTGAAGCCTTGGCGTTTCATTATCTTGCTTGAACTCATTGCTTTAGTTTAATTTGTTAGTGATAATTTGTATTTGCATTCTTAAATTGGAAATTCCATTTTTATTGTTTGTGTTCTTTTAAAATTTTGAATCAAATCAACTTAGTAAAACTTTACTTTTTTTCACTGTTCATATACATACATAGAAATAAACATTTGGATTAATTATAACTCCGTTTATGTAGATAGAATCCCTGCTGACCACTTATGTTATTCCTCCGATTAGTACACTTGCTAGTACGTAGGTTATTTTGAACCCGACATTAAGTCCAATGTTTTGGAATCAAAATAAAGAGTATATTGATAAGTTAATTTTTATTGATTAATATATGAATTAATAATTTATTAACTTATTGAACAAATAATATTCGATTACTTAATAAATTCCATGGTCCTAACATTATTAGTTTATAGAATTCCCAACCAAATATCCTTTCAAAATATGAGTAATGTGACATCCACTAAAATTATGGTCCCCATTTTAATTACTTACAAATGTATGTGTCATGTGTTTTAATTATTAATTATGAAAACACGTGTAGGATCCACTTAACATCCAACCCCCCACATTAAGTGAAGGTTAAGTGAAGTTTATGTTTTGAGAGTCTCAAGCATTATCCATAAAATATTACTTTTTTAAAAAAAAAATCCCAAAACATGGATGAAGAATCCAATAATGTGTATTCATGATTATTCAATAAATGGAACTCCAAAATAAACAAAAACACCATTGCTAGCCATTCTTAGTGGCATGCCACTATGGATTGCACTACCACAAATCAGAAAATTAAAAGAATAAACAAAAAAGAGAAGCAAGTGCTTGTGTCATGTTTATTTTATTTATTCAAACAAAAACAGTAGAGGGATACTATTCTATGAAAAAGATGGAAAATCACTGAAAGAGAATCAACTAATCAGCCCTGGGCACCACCACCATTGTTGCTACTTTACACACAGACATACATCATGCATCCATGATCCATCCACAATATCTAACCTCTGCATTTCATTATTTAAGTGATCCTCTCTCTCTCTCTCCCCACTTATTTTGCTTAATCTAAACTATCATCCTAGTAGATAATCCACAGTTTACATCACAATATGTTTAGTTCAATTCATAAATAAATAAATAAATAAACATATATATATATATATATATATATATATATAGTGTGTGTGTGTGAAGAGAGAGAGAGATGATTCTGTTTAAAATTTAATATTTAGGCAATTGCATGACTTATATTACATGTAAATTTCTTGGTATTTGGATATATGTCTAAGTGTGTGTGTGTGATTTTATTTTTTTTAAATGATATATTTATACTTTAAAAAGTGAATGATATTTATATATGCTAGAAGTTTCTATTCTAAAGTCTAGCTACAAAGGCAAGTAGGGACATTTCACAATAAAATAAAAGAAAAGAAAAAGTGACATGCAAAATCCTTTATTATAGAATTGTTGAATCGCGATCCCACATCAATTTATCCTTATGATTTATTGTCTATATACATCTTTTAAAACCCCTAGCTATTATTTGCAAGTATTGGAAAAAGTCAATGCTTCCCAACACTGTTTTCTAATACTGTATTGTTGCTCCTCATTCCCATAAAAAAAACATTTTACAGTCTCCATAATTCTATGCGGTAACACATACTCCATCCGTTTTAAAATATCTGTCGCTTTAGAGATTTAGTTTTGTTTCAAAATATCTGTCGCTTTATGATTTTAATGCATAATTAATATATTTTTTGATGCATAATTTTAATGCATAATTAAGGTTATTTAATAGCTTTCTTAATTCTTGTGTCAAAACAATATTTTAAAACGGAGGGAATATATCACAGGATTTGAAAATTTTGGAATTTAAAATTCAAATTTGTAGATAGCGTATATCTTCTTTATTATGATACTTTGAGATATTTATTGTTGGGTACTTTAACATTTCCGTTTCCAATATAGGGAGGAGGTACCTATCTATATAACAATTTTTGTTTACCAATAAAATTACGTCAATATATGACTCAGTACTTCACACACCCAAGTCTTTCTCCAATCAAAACGATAAATTTTATTATTTTTATTATTTTGCTAGTGCTTGGATGGGCTGGTATCCATACAAGCATCAATTCATTTGATTATGTGTTTAGTGAATTAACAGTATATTTAATCTTAGTTTTATGATGTTGATATGCATATAAATTAAATTAATTGGATGTTATATTAATGACTGAAATTATATGTCTGTATATAAGATATAACTATATATATATACGCGCACACACATGTATGTATATATTTGCATCAGCATATATAGAATCTCACGCAAAGAATCAATAGATATTCATTACCATTTCTCTTTCATCATTGCCTGTGTGACCTATTTTTACCAAAGTCAAGGGGTGTTCTACGTCTCTAGTTAATTTGAATATTTGATTGCATGCATGGATATGCATAATACATACATATATAGAGATGACAATTAAGAGTTTCTCTTTCTTCTTTTTTTTGTCTATTATTAATTTTTTTAGAGGGAGAGAGATTATGGAACACTAAACCCTAAAATCAGGATTTGCACAACATATAGAAACAATTTTTGCATGGCACTCCGTGGAAAAAAAACACCTTTTGTTTTTTGTATTAAACTGTTTTTAAGATAAGAAAAGGGACCCCTGGTAAGTAGTGGACATATTGGATAAGGTTGGAGGCATAGATTAAGGTAAAGAAATTAGATGCCTTGATAGGAAAGTATAAAATTCTGCTTTGCAGCCATAAAAAGATGAAGAATATATAGATACATATATATTACATATATATACTTTCTCTTATACAGATATATATATATGTAAATCTTTGACTTAAATTAGGTAAAGATACTCATTAGTTAATCAATACATGCAGCAAGGGCAGGGTTAGGAATTTATATGAGGGCAGCGTTCCTGAAAATTTATTTTATTCTAAGATTATTTAATAAAAATTTATTTAATTTCTCATTTGATTATAGCAACATCAAAATAAAAAAATATCACCGAATGTAAAAAGACCAAATATAATCTAATACAATCGAGACCACAATAATAATTAAAACCAGAAACATGTAACTAATTTATGTAAAAAAAAAATAAACAAGAAATTGAGACGAGAGAAGTGTCTAAAGTGAGACTGCGAGAGACTCAAAGATTGAAGCTAGTCTTTATTTGAGTTCGTCCAATTGGATTTGGGACTAACATCTGAAGACGGGAATTGAGATTGATGGCTCAAGAACGAAGACGATAAGTTAGAACGAGGACGGAAAATTTATAACATGTTATCGGAGGAAAAATCATTATTCAATATTTACATTCGAAATTTCCACATTCTCGAACCCCACAAAACCTAAAATTCAAAAGTAACTCATCATGAAATGATAGCCGTTATTTATGTAAGTACGCCACAAGGCGCGTGTTCCCAGCCCTCCTAGTCCTAACTTCCATTCATACAAATTCCCCGCGACTATAATAAGCATACACCAAACCCACGACGCTCAACGCTTTGCGCGTTAAAGTCACTCGCCTCCTGAACCCTGGATCTGTTCACAAGTTTGTTCGAAAAAGAAGTGGCGTTCACAACACGCGATTTGGTCACGCAGATAAGGATGAACCATTAGTGGGTGATTGCATATGCATGGTGCGCACATTAGTCGGTAATGGAAACATGACTAGTAAATGTTAAAAAGTTTTAGTCTTTGACTTCTGTAGCACACGATAAGCCAAGCAAACAAATTATTTAACGCCAAAAAAGACAAACTTACATCCATCAAATGCACTTTTTATATTATCAATTCTAACGTTTCTTGCAGTGAATTCCACGATAATACACCAAATATATGCTCATACAGTACCTGCAGATATTGATTGAAAGCAAATAAATAAAAATTATACACAGTTTCAAATTGTGGTGTGGTGTCTCTTTTTAAGTGTCGTGTTCTGGTTCGATTCTTGTTCGAAATGATGGTGGGAACTGGGTTCTGGAGTAGTTTGGAGTTGCTCTATTTTGGGTTGGTTTTCTTTGAGTTTGGCTCTGGTCTTGCTGCTCTCGGGCGCGGGAAAGTTACTCTTATGTCGCTTTGAAAGGTTCGTTTTTTGGGGGATTTTGTTTTTTTATCTTTTCAAGGGTGTGGTTGGTTTACTGAGAGTGTTATGGAGAAAGAAGAGGACAGGCGGAATCTGACTCTGGTGCTTTGAAGAAGTGATTGTTTTTGAGAGAGTTGGAGCAAAGTATTTCAAGCACGCGAGGTGTTTGTTTAATTGACTTGAATTGTTATGTTCTTTTACTTTATCTTGGGTTGTGTGTGTTTGGCCTATAGAAGGACCGACCTTTTCTTCATGTCTCGTCTTTTTCATTTTTTGGCCTGATGTCATGGTTAAAGGGGGTGGTTTGCTAGATTTGGTCTCTATGTGTTTCTTTTATTGGACTGTTTGATTGACATAGGATTCATGATGAAATAACAAGCCTTGATGGATCGGGAACAACTGTTAACTTCTTTAGTTGACTGTTGATGGGTCGTGTTATGAATAGTTATGGTTGTAGTTACTTGCTTAGATTTCGTTGTGTTTCTGGAATTGTGAGCCCAACTTTTACTTTTTTTCATTTCTTCTGGTATGGAAGACTTTGCAGTCAACTGGGAAACTAATTTTTTGTTGTTGTTGATGATTATTGAGTTCATACTGAAAGGCTCTTTGAAATCTGTGGTATCCACCTTATTCTTCCTTTGTTCACCTCTTTCGTGAACTTATATCGTTAGAATTTCAGTTCTTGTTCTTTCATCCGGCTTTCGTACCAACCCTTGCTGTTATTTTATTCTTACCATTAGCTTAGGGGAAGAAGATTCTTGCTTGGAATTCCTCCGGTTATACGTGGATAACTCAGTGGTTCACTGAGATTGATTTTTCTTTTGGTTCTTCGTATAACTGGGTCCCATGATTGGTGATGTGCATCAAGAAGTTCTCATTTGATGGTATAGTGTAATGGTTCAACTGTCAAGCACTTGTTTCTGGCTATTACATCCTTAAAATGTTCATAAATTAAGGATGGTTTGATTCGCAATATTGACTATCAGTTTCAATAATCAATTTTTAGGGTTGCATTCGACGTCTGATATGTAGTTCAAGAATTGCAGTGGGTAGCAAATTATAACGTTCTCCAGGAATGCCATTGTGTTTGGCTATATTTTTATGTTTATTATATCTACAATTAGCCTTTGACTTCCTCTTGTGAGCAGCATTTATAGTTTCCGTTTTGCATTTTGTTGCGTGTTTCTTAAATAGTTTCCAGTCTTACCTTTGAAGTGATTCTTAAGGCTTTTTAATTCAATTAGTCCATTTTTTTCATCTGATTTTTATATTTCTATCGATGTATTTATAAGCTATACCAAAAGCTTATCGTGCTGAATTTATCATCAGTTCAAGGAGCATGAACTCTCAGTCCGCCCAATTTGTCACGTCAAGAGGGATGGGTATATACGAGCCTATCCATCAGATTGGCATGTGGGGTGAAAACTTAAAGAGTAATGGCAATCCAAATATACCTACTATGATTGTAGCAGAAGACACGAAACTGGACAGCATACTACAAATTTCTGTGAGTTTTTTACACTAGGTTTGCAGTTGGCATTGCATTCTTTGGATAACTCATTCGGAAAAAATTTCATCTAATGTCTATAGTCAGAGGAAACTTCACATGGAACTCCGGGACTTCCTAGCAAGTATGACCAGGAAGCAAATAAACCTAGTGATAGGGTAAGTGTGATTATGTTATGTGGTATTGAAATGCAGGTTTTTCTAAGAAATTGGAAGATGCACTGCTCTTAGTTTGGGTTTTCGTTCTCCCACTTCTATTTTCCTTCCTGGTGTTTACTTTTGAATATAGCCTGCTTCTTGTAGATGTCCCTTTGCATGTTCTCTATCCGGCATGTTTGAAGACTGGAATTTTTTCCTCTCTAAAGTATTGCTTGTCCCGCTTGTCCTTTTTTTGCTTTTCTTTTTTTTGCTTTTCTTCAATCAACTCATAAGCGATGTCTAGAAAGCATTTCTCAAATCTGATATCTGGGTGTGTGTTTGTCTTTTTCTTCTCCTTTTCAAGGATGTTCTCTGATTATCATGAGTTGAATCTTGTGCTACAACTTTTTGTATACCTGTCTGCAGACACAAAGGCGTCTTGCACAAAATCGAGAGGCAGCTAGGAAAAGCCGCTTGAGAAAAAAGGTACGAAATTCTTGCCATTAAAGCAGAGACCGTGTGTTCAATGAGTAGTATGACATGGCTAATTTCTGAGTGTTTCTTCACAGGCCTATGTCCAACAGTTAGAATCGAGTCGTCTAAAGCTCGTTCAGTTGGAGCAAGAGCTTCAGCAAGCAAGGCAACAGGCATGAAGAAGATTAGTTGTTTTTCTATATTTTCTCTATCCATTGCTATAGGCAAACAAACCATGATGTTCAGAGATTAGCTCTTCTCTTGTATGTTCTTTTTATATCACCCTAATGACCAGAAAAACCATGTTCGTACTTAAATGTTTTGAAATAACGACTGGTTTTCTGCAGGGTCTGTATCTTGGTAGGGGAGTAGACGCTGGTACTCTGGGGCACTCAGGAACTGTAAATGCAGGTTGGTTTCTCAAGATGTTTATATACCCTTTCTGTCATATATTGCTCTGTCTATGAAAAATGCACATCCCTCATACATTGTTGGTCATATGGCATCTGAGATTTGAAAATGCTTGCCGTGGTTGTCATGTTGCATGAAAGTTTATTAACTAATTGTTTTGTGAGGCAAATACATGTTTTGCAAAATAAGTTTTCACGTTTAACATTGTAAAACATTAACGAAAGTTCGACAATCTTTACTTACCCGTGACTCGGGTAATTTTCAATTTTCTTTGTTCTCCAACAGTGGGGGGTTAGCCTTGTCTTCCCCCTCCCCTCATCTTGTTTTGCTTCAGTAGGCTGTTCTACATTCAACATAAGGAGTAAAATATGTATAAGCTTTTTTTGGAAGACGAAGGTATGAAAGACTGGTAAAGAGTTCCCAGAGCAGTAAAATAAACACGTAATGAACTTTCCCTAGAACTCATAGAATGGGAATAGTTTCCTTAGTGTTAGTGATTTGATGGTATATGAAAAATATATTTGCCCGATTTTAGTTATTTTCATTTGATGTTTTGTCGAGAGAGCAATCCCGCACAGTGGCAATGAAGGCAAAAAGTTTTGTGATGGTGACGGATCGCCCATTTTATCTCTATCATGCTAATGGTTCACTCAAGCTACTTGTTGCATAGCACTCAAACCTTTATCAACCTAATTTGTCTTTATTTCATACATAGAATAACTTAGAGCCATATCAATTGAGATTCCTTTCATTTATCAATGATTTTGTGCCTTTATAATCAAAATGCCATTTCACCGTGGTATCATATTGGCATTATACTTCATTCATGTGCACATATTTCCTCGTGTTTGACTCGAGTCTTATATCTGTCAGTAATCACAAATACAAATAATGTTGATATGTGGCATCCTGAAATCTTTTAGTTTGTATAATTTTGAATAATTATCGGATGTTTTTGCATTGATCTTTGCTCTTCTATATTTTCTGGTCTTGATTCTTATAGCTATATTTTTTTTGTCTGTGTTCTTACTTATCTAAGCTCTTGAAAAATCTGCAGGAATTGCAGCATTTGAGATGAAGTATGGACACTGGCAGGAACAACAAAATACACATATTTCTGAACTGAGGAACGCATTAAGTGCTCATATAAGTGATGTTGAGATGCCGTATCTTGTGGAGAATGTGATGAATCATTATTTTGAACTTTTTCGCATGAAAGCAACAGCTGCAAAAGCTGACGTTTTTTATGTGATATCTGGCATGTGGACGACGTCGGCAGAGCGGTTTTTCTTGTGGATTGGGGGCTTTCGTCCATCAGAACTTCTTAAGGTGATACACGAATTATGTAAAATTTTCTAATTAGGGTGAAACTTTTTTACCATGATTATGTTTGTTAGAAGGTTGAACTTGGCACAGAATTCTGAAAATGTGAGTGATAATTCTCTCCTGAAGAGTCAGCTGATTCCATATAGGAAAAATGGGTTTGCATATAAATTTGAGCTGTTGCATAGTTATAGCTTGCATACAATATTGAGTCTTTCATTGGGATGAATTAACATAATACCTAAACAATTTACACCGAAATTGTCCACATAACTGGATTTGATATTAGTATAATGGGATTAAATTAAGATAAAGTTCATTAAATATATGCAGAATTTTTGGACGAAAGGCGTAGGATCTAAATTCATGAATTATTGGTGCTTTGACTGCTTATGCCCTCTATTTTCAAACTTCTCTTGCCTTGTAAACATATTTATTTCATGTCAAGAATGTCTGAAGCTTCTTGTGTTAGTTGTTATGAGGATACTTTTCTTTGCCATCATGAAGATACTTCCTTTGCCACAGCCACTGTCCCATAACCCTTTTTTTTTTCTTTTCTTCCCCAGGTTCGTTCTTAGTTTTGACTCAAATCGGTTTTCATTTCTCCATGCCTAAAATATCTTTCAGTTTCATGCGTAAAAGGTGAATGTGTCCATTCTACAGCACCAAGATAAATTTAAAATACAAGTTGTCACCTCTTTGTTCGTCTACAACTCAGTGTACTGTTCGTCTTCTTCTTGTGTGCACATGAACTACTTGCAATTTTGGATTGATAGAACGTGTATGCTGTTGTTCAATCGTAAAACTGCATCCATCATGGGATGAAGTTCCGAGCTTTGCTTGATTGTACCCCTAGATGTTGGTTTGATACATTCTTGGATATTTACTTTAGCTATTCTGAGATAGACAAAGAATACAGCTCCTATGCAAGAGTGGCCCTGCCTTTGATCTTGGTCTATGGTGATTTGTTGTAATAGTGCATGCATTATGTTAATTGTTAACACAGCTAAATTGGTGTTTATTTGATACAACATACTTTACTATATAGTTGAATAGAATTTTCGTCGAAAGAGTATCAAATTTTCACTAGTTTATTTGGATAACAGGTTCTTGCTCCGCAGCTTGAGAATTTGACAGAACAACAATATATGAATGTTTGTAACCTCAGGAAGTTATGCCAGCAAGCAGAAGATGCTCTTTCACAGGGTCTGGAGAAACTCCAGCAAACTCTTGCCAACGCCGTAGCAACGAGTCCATTGCCTGAAGCAACCTACATGCCACGGATGGATAGTGCAGTAGAGAAATTGGATGACCTTGTCCGCTTTGTGCAGCAGGTAACCGTGCTGTTCTGCTCGTGGTTTTACTCCCATAACTGATTTTAGTACAACGATATGCGTACAATTTTCTTTTCCTTTCCTTTTTCACAAAACTATCTTCTTAATCATCCATTCCCTTCTCTCACTGCAACTTGATATAAGATGGTTCCTGGTATGCTCTCTTGGAGAAGTTGGGAAGTTATTAACTGAATTAAAATAATTGAAAGGTCCTGTGTGTGACTCGTACCATTGTTGGATTCATACATCAGATGCTGAACCCCGAATCCCTGAAACGTCCATTCTTATCACTCCATCTACGTCAATTTCTATATTGGTGATGTCTTGACTTTATAGTTTTCTCCTACTATTTTTGTGTAAGGCATTCTATCAAAAAGTGGACGTAATTGAATGATACAGACTGTTTACTGCCATCCTTTATTGCTTAACATATCAAAGATTTGTATCGTAATCTGAATTTTCTGAAGTTCTGAATAGTTTTTCTTATCAACTATGTAAAACCTTTGCTCCGTAGTTAATCCTCCCTTTCTGGGGTGGTTTACTGGAACTGCCGGAGTGCTTCACTAGGGCTCCATAACCCTTTCTAATCAACTTATGATGAATGCTTATTATGTTTCTGGTTTTTGGGTACATGTAAGGTTCTGCCTAGCTAGTAGTAATGTCAATACCTGAGAGTGTCACTGGGTTATCTTATATCGGGGTTTTCCCCCCCCCTGAACAATGATGAGGTTTTCGTTGTCGTTAGAACATTGTAAAATCTACTTTCTGATGCTCTTACTGACATAAACGTGTGCTGCATAAACTTCTTGACATCGCAGGCTGACTATCTTCGTCAGGAAACTCTGCACCAATTGTCTCTGATCTTAACAACACGTCAGGCAGCTCGGGGCCTGCTTGCCCTGGGGGAGTACTTTAAACGGCTGAGGGCTTTGAGTTCGCTTTGGTCTACCCGTCCCCATGAAGCGGCACCGTCTTTTAATGGAAAATAAATCTCAGGAAAACAATCAAGAATAGAGATACTTGTATAGCCATAATACGAGCTGCTGAAAATTTTATGGCAGCATCCCACAATGATGAGAAGTTGATAAAACGTGAATAGATATCCTTTTAGAGGAAGTTTGTAGCTAAAGTCAATTTTATTTGCTTTTTGAATATTTGAAAGTTTTTTTTTAAGGTTCTGTTTATGCTACTTTTCCATGTAAATGTCAATAGCATGTCATGATGTATTTTGTCTTAGGTCTTGGGATCTGGTTTGGGATAGGAGGATGCAATTATTGTGGCTAAATTAACTGCAATTACATGTAAATTCATGTTAAATTATTATTTAAAATGTGTTATTGAGTATTTTGATGCCATGTTAGAATATAATAGATTTTCAAGAAAGAAAAAAAAACTATAAATCCTAAACCCTAATTCATAAATCCTAAATTTTAAAATCTAAACTCAAAACCCTAAATATTAGACACTAATCTTAACTATTAAACTCTAATATGCTATTTTAGAAGGGGGAAAAAATTATGATTTAGGGTCCGTTTGGATCAGAGTATATTGATAGAGTATAAGTTCTCGTAAAACGTAAAAGCTAAGGCTTAACATGATTTTTTGAATAAAATAAAGAATAAATTTTCAAGGATCTTTGCAGATCATATGTATTGGTGGCGAAAATTGCAGAGCTAACATCACTTTTCTCAAATTTGGATTTGGACTGGTCTTATGAAAGTATGAAATCCATGCAGCTGTCGCCGCCCATCTTATTGCATATTACCCCAGAGTGTGATAGCAGTGTCTAGATCTAGCCTTTGTAGGCTTTGTAATGATGTTCACTTTGTATTTTCGCCGGCAATGCTATCTTTTATAATTTTCTTTGATTGTTTATTATCCTCTGTTTTGATCTCCCTTTGGGATGAGAGTTGTTCTCACTTTGAGTGAATAATGCTTGCCTTTTCATGGAGCTTGTTATGCCTTCAAAAGACTTGTATCTCTCTTCAGAGGATTTGTTTAACGAAATGTTCTTATTCTAAAAAAAAACCATGATTTTTTTTACAGGAATTGTAGCCAACTTTAGCATCAATAAATGTAGCCCCTCCCAACTCATCTGGTTTAGCTTACATTTTCAAAATATGATGTGTGAAAAGAAAGCACAATCTAACATATAGCCATCTCACTTTATTTCATTAGTGAGAATTTCTCAAGACAAAGAACACCTGATGAGTATAAAACCACACTGATTTTCCTTAAAATGATTTTTAGTTGAATACAGTATATGGTTTCTGCAAAGTAAAAAACCACCAAAACCCACCAATTTCAGAAGTACACTAAAAAATAAATTGCCCATCTTTACTGAATAAGAAACAAGCAATTGCGTAGCCGATTAAAGTAGGCTCAAAAATCTTGAAACTGGATAGATTTTATTTTAAAAAAAGGGTTTCTTCAAGAGTTCCACCTTAAGATTAGAGAACTGACAAACTAAGATAAATACCATACTTTCGAGGGATCAAGGGTGAGTATGGTGCAGAAAGCACGGTGCAAAATACTCAGAGTCGGTGGTAGAAACATTCATAGAGTCTACAGCCGGATATTTACGTATCGATCCTCCCCTAGTGGTTCTTTACGGTTGCAAGGGCATGATCAATAGCATCAACAAGAAAATCTGCACGTACCAAAACAGATACAGCTTCAGGATACATCTCCATAAACAAATTTTAGACAAGAAAAAACAATAATTTGTATGCAAAATTATCAGGAACTTTCAGATATGTTGGATTTACGAGAGAGAAATCATAAAATCTTCTGAGAAAAGGTGAATAGAGTACCTGCGTCATCTTTTGTGATACACATTGGTGGTTTTATTCTGATAACATTTCCATGTAGTCCCCCTTTTCCAACTAGGACACCAACATCTTGAAAAAGAAACTAGATGGTTAGAATGTATGGTAGACAAACATAAAAAGTGAAAGTGTGTTCCAGATGAGAGCTAAGTGCTTCCCTTTTTTTTTCAATTGGAGGTGTTGTAATACCTCTCAGCCTCTCAAACACTCCAGCAGCTAGTTCTGTGTCTGGTGTTTTATTCTTGAAGTCTTTTGTTAACTCCATTCCTATCATTAAGCCCCTTCCTCTTACATCTCCAATGTCTGGAACAACATTATCAAGCATTAGAACTACGGAAAAACTACAATGCGTATTACACCAAAATACCATCAGATGGGAAGACAATAAGACATGCATGAATTTACATGTTATCAAAAGTACACAGTAGTAGAGGCATAATCTATAAATTCAATAAATTTTGCACACCCTTTTCTTGCTTCATTCCAACATATCCACAAAAGGCAAAACCTATTTTCCCATGCTTGTATAAGATGTTCAGAAAAGGTAGATCTGCTAGTGGCTGAGACAACAACCTTCTCCCACTCTTCCCCAGGGAGAAAGAACAGGTGTGAATCAAGCTCATGCATACATATCTCTGGATGCTATAATAGACTCCTTCAAATAATCTAGCAACTTATTGTAAATATAAGATGCATAAATATATTAAATATGTTAGTAATGTCAACGAAAGGGATCTTCAATGATATTCAAGTCACGAATAAAGGTCAAGGACAAACAATATCTAAAGAGATGCCAAGCTCAAGAAATATTACATTCGTATCTTTCCTGCTTTAGACTTCTCAAACGCGTTAGGATGTGGGAACCGACATCAGCACAGTGTGCTTGACGCTTCTCTTTATCAATAACTCTAAGCACAGCAAGCCCACCCGCAGAACAGACAGGATTCCCACCAAAAGTGTTAAACTGAATTTTCTGAGCCAATACGTTTGCTATTTCTGGAGTTGTCACCACTGCTCCTAATGGTAACCCATTACCAATGCCCTAGTAAAAGTATGTGTAATGGGTAATCAAATGATTGGTCAAAGTACTGGCCCACCATAGTCATGAAACATATAATTGGATGTTTCAGTCTTTACAGGATATAAAAGCAAAACAAGAAGTGTTAAGAAAGGAACCTTTGCCATGGTAACAATGTCAGGAATGACACCTTGTGTCTCAAAGCCCCAATAATGGCTTCCCGTGCGGCCAAATCCAGTTTGGACTTCATCAGCAATGCAGACACCACCAGCCCTTCTTACGATATCATAAACCATTTCCAGATACCCAGGTGCTAATTCAACTACTCCTCCAGCTCCCTAGCATTGACCCAATATTTGAGACGGAACAAAAGGAGGGGAATTTCATATCATGATAGACAATTCAATTCTCACCTGAATGGTTTCGGCTATAAATCCAGCAACTTTTCCTGAAGTGCCATAATTGATGTGGTCTTGCACATCTTTGGCATAGCTACCAGGACAAGAGCCAAATGTTCCATGGTATGGATCTGGATTGACAACATGGTGTATATTACCCTGATACGTACCACAATCATATTAGAAGACAAAAAGAATGCTTGGCATATCTTTGCGCATTGCATTCATGCATAAAAAATGATAACAGTAAAATGGTAACAACATATCTTACCATTAAAAGAGAAAAGATTACCAAAACAATAAAATGGAAATTTACCATCTATGTGCCTTTATAGACATTCATGCACTTCTTTCAAAGTAACTAGGACAAAACACCTTACTTCTCAAGTCGTGGCTTGTTTGTAGCAGAAGAATGGTAGCTTAAAAATGACACACTGCTTCTTTTGAATTTTGATCCATTTGAAAAATCATAATTTTTCATTACTTATTAATTTATTCACATACCCAAAGGGATGAACTTTAAAACATTTACCCCTGCCCAAAAACTTTAAGGTGGAGAGAAGCGATGCCATCAGGATGCCTTACCATCATTGTAACATTTTTCTTGTTCAATAAAAGGGACTATATTCTCTCTTTCTTTGCCCCTAAGAAACCCAAAGTTGCACACCAATCAAAGGCGTGTAAAAATAAACAATAAAATTCCTGAGTATGTCATGCAATAAAATTATAATGATCTGGATTTGATATTCGGTAGCTGGATAAATCCACCAACCTGTGGTATTGGGTACTTCCATGTGCCCAGACCCGTCAAACCAATTGTGCCAGAAGTTCCTCCATGATACGAATTTCTCAAGGCTATCATACCAAGATTACCAGTATACACTCTTGCCATTAGCATCGCTAATTCATTTGCTTCTGATCCAGAATTTACAAAATACACAACCTGCATTCCAGGAAAATAAATTTTTAAACGGAGCTTTATTGATTCAAACAATGTTTCTTTAACCTCGTAGGTATGAGAGATTCTGCTTCTGACAAAAATTAACGCAACTGAATAGGGATATACGGATTTTTTAGAATAAGATTGCTGAAGCATCTTTTATTGGGACATGATTTAACTCTTCAAAAGTTAGAACAGTTGGAAAAAGATATGATGTTTAGTGATAATAAATTGCATTCTAGTAACCATTAAATCAAGATCACAACAGAAAAAAACAAACCTTTAGGTTTCCAGGCATCTTGGATGCTAAAGCCTCCGCAAAATCAGCAATGGCATGGTGTAGATATACAGTTGTGGCATGCTGGAGAAGTTTGCTTTGCTCCGTAATAGCATTTAAAACATCAGGATGACAATGCCCACAGGACACAGTGACAATTCCACCAATAGCATCGAGATAGCGCCTTCCAGTCTCATCGTACAAATATTGCATCTTCCCTTCCACGATATTGAGCTGCATACAAAATTAGAAATCTGAGTTGAATTTCCATAACAAGTGCACAAAAAATGGATACTAGCCAGTAGCCACCAAAAACTTAATGTACTTCAACAACACCACAAACTATCAGGTTAAAAATTGCACCCAAAACCATAACTCCAACTTCTCATTAAATCCAACGAAAAAATGATCTCCTAGTCAACAAACTCATTTGGCTAATGAAATCTGATCTCAATGAAAATTTCACAAGCAGCTGTATGATTTGCAAGGAACAGAATCGAAATGAAAATCCTAGTCTCAGTAATATCAGTTCAGCAAGCAAAAAACAGAAATCATATACTGCTAAAAATACACTCCAAATAATTGGTAGGGTAACAATTCAGAAACAAAAGGAAAAAACAGAAAATAACAATCTATAGCCTGCAAAAGGAAAGGCAAAAAAAAAACCTAGTTCATCTCAATTCAGTTTGATTGAGACAGCAAATAGTATAATCCGATCCATAAATGAAGAGGTTTTCAAACATTTACAAGTATAAAAAATGCAACTCACAGGCTTCTTATAGTAATGGAACAGAGAGGGACCAAGAAACTTCCGGCGTTTTTGGAGGATTTTATCCGCCGAGGGTCCATTGTACTGTTTCGGAGTGTACTCGAACGGCGGCAGGGCCGGCAGTTCCCCTTCCACACGATAGGAAGGAGCAGAGGAAGAGTCGGTAGAGAAGGAACTGCAGGTGGAAAGTCGCCAGAGCTTTGTTTTAGCTTCTGGCACGGTTCTCTTCAACAACAGCCCCTGCAAAGCCATCGCCGATCAACCTCACAGAGACAAATGAGAGCCGAGCCAATCAATCAGTGAGTGAGGGAATTGCTGGAGCCTAGGGACTCCATTATATAAGTCAAAAATCTAGGGGCCCACCCATTCCATATTTTAGTTAATTAATTAATTATGACATTTGCTGACGTGTTTTTTGGAAATATATATAAATTTTGGTTTTTAACATTCGAAAAATGGTAGAATATCAATGGGCAGTTAGGTAATTTTATATGTTCTAGCTGGAGGATTTATGAGGAGAATATTTGTAGGTCCCTTTTACCACTGGCTATAAAGTCGCTATTATTATTTTTAAAAATGATTAATGTATTTTGATCACATTTATGAACCAATTTTTTTTTCTCAAATCAAAATTAAATTGAACATAAAAAGAAATCAAAGTTCTAAATGGTTCAAAATAAATTCAAAATATTTCATGCCCTTTCATGGTATGAAATTGACTTTTATTTGAGACAAAAAAATTTATCAAACTCATAAATACGATCAAAATATATTCATAAATTAGTGACTTTAGAGTCATTACAGTTAGACCAGCTGTAAACGGGGATCCATTTACCATTGGAAAGGTAGGTCAGTCAAGTGTAGGGATGGCAACGGGTCGGGTACCCTTCCATTTAAGAAATATCAAAATCGTTACCGTTTAATGTATCACATACCAAAATCGTTCCAAAACCGTTTAAAAAATCATTTAGATTTCCAAAACCAGAACCTTTCCATAACCGTTTATCACCGGGTACCCATTTACCGTTTAACTTTTTTAATTTCTTTCATAATTGATTGAATAATGTTTTCAAACACTCAATATATATTTATAAACTATGAAAGTCTATAACAAAAAATCAAACAATTGGATTAGTGGTTAAGTGATTTAGTTTTGTATACATGTGTAAGGTTCAAATCTCTTCTCTAACATATATACTATATTTTTAAGAATTTACTTGAAATTAAGGGTTGGGTCGGGCCAGGTTTGTTATGGTTATGGGTACGGTTTCGGTTCGGATACCCTAACTATTTATTAATCGGTTCGAGTCTCCTAAACCCGGCATCAAATACCAAAACCGACCCGAAATCGTGACGGATTTGAAAATAAAAACCAAAACCGTTTCCAAACCCTATAGGATCGGTTTTCGGATTTTAAACGGATCGGATACCCTGCGGATAGTGCACGGATCGAGTTTTTTTACCATCCCTAGTCAAGTGCCCCAATTTCGGGCGCCAAATTTTTTTGAAAAATTCAAAAATTAAAAAATAAATAAATATAAAGTGTACATCGTAAAGATCTTAACGATATTTTTTTGTTCGAACAAAAATAAGAATCATCTTGAAACATGTGTGATAATTATAAACCTTTGGATCTAAAATTTAAATATTCAATTTTAGATCGCTTTAGTACAAAAAAAATATCATTGCAATCGTTACAAGGTACACTAGACACTTATCATTTATTTAGATTTTTTCAAAAAAAAATCGTACTCGAAATCGGGACACTTGATCTATCCTTAATCCTTTACCATTCGTATTTAGAATAGATTAGGCAACTATAGTAATGAGAAAACAATAAAATATGAAACAATGTCTTAATTAAATGGAAGAACAAACAAATTAGGCATTTAATTATTTTCCAATGTTGATTGATTATAATCCAAATATTAAATACCAATGCATGTGGATACTGTGTTTACAACCATTAAGGTAAGAGAAAGTTAATTAGCAACATCAAGTCGTATTAGATTGTAATGATTCAAATTTTGAATACAAATGATTTGGCAATTATTATGTAAAGACAAAAATAGTTGGTGAACCAAGGTGTCCCAATCAGCTTGATGCACAAAAGGTTGAAAACTGAAGTCCCAAAAGCCCCCACACAAATTAGTGAAACATTAACGGTGTTACAATTTTTTTCACCAAATATTCAAATATTTTAGGTCAATAATTTAAAATTAAAACGGTGATGCTAATCATCTCAACAAAAAATATATCAAAATTTTATGTGACAGCACATATATCACAGGATTTGGAGGCAAATTTAGGTTTTCAAATTCAAATTCAAATTCATGGACAATGTCTATTAAAATACTTTTGAGATATTATTTGTTTGAATACTTAACATTTTCGAAATTTAAAATTTGGAATAGATGCTAACATACATGTTTAGAATCAATTTGGATCCAAAAACTTAAGAGGACATTTAGTTTGTGTTTCAGTTTTTAGTTTTTAGTTTTCAATTTTTAGAGTTATTTTCAGTTTTCAGTTTTGAATGTTTGTTTTCAGAAAACTGAAAATACGTTTAGTTTGGTTATTCTAAAAAATTGTCTTTGAAAATAAAAACAGAAAAATGCATTTGGTTTGCAGTTTTTGATCAATTGTTTTATGATTAACATATTAATCATATAAAAGCAACATAATATTTGAAGTTACAAATTCCAAATAACTACATACATGTTTTAATATGCATTAAGACTTGAAACATTTGTCAACTGTGCCTTCATTTCCTATGTTTCTTCATTTAAACACTCAGTATGATCTCAGACCTTCAAAACCATTTGCTCTAGTCAGAATCAAACTTAGTGCCTTTTGAATCCACTCGATTATCACTGAACTTCAAAAAAAATAAAAAAATAAAAATTCAATATCAGAATCTTTCTTCTGTAAAAATAATAATTCAAATTTAGTCCTTGCATAATTTAAAATTAAAACGGTGGTGTTAATCATCTCAACACAAAATATATCAAAATTTTCATAATCTTATGCGACAGCACATATACCACAAGATTTTGAGACAAATTCAGGTTTTAAAATTCAAATTTATGCACAATGTATATTGAGACACTTTTGAGATTATTTTGTTTGGATACTCAACATTTTCGAAATTTAAAATTTGGAATAGATGCTAACATACATGTTTAGAATCAATATAGATCTAAAAACTTAAGCTATTAAGTTATGACCTCATGCAGCTGCAGATATGTTAATCACTCACCTTTCTTATACTTGTCCGTGTGGAAATTCAATCACTTATAAATTCCCAACAAGTAAGAGCAACCAACAATATATATCATTTTGCTGTGCAATATATGAAAAAAAATATTTTTGTTGGGGCATTGTTTTTACCATGCCCCCATGTTGGCTTGTTTGTTGGGCTCAAATCATACACACACATTTTACACTAAAATTAATATTGAATTTCACGTCTATTACACAAAAATTAAACCAGTAAATTTAAAGAGCAAATTTATTATATTGTACCAACATATATAATCACATTAGCAAAATACATATAAAATAAGACAATCAAGGAGTTTGCAACCAAGCCAATTGACAAGGAAACATGCCTTCAGCTTCTTAATCTAGATTCAACTTTCCAATAGTTCTTGATGCTTCAGTGAGCAACACAAATAAAAGTCGATGATAAAGTTTCTGCTACTTTGTTTATTCATTTTTAATTACCAGATATTGATTCTGATTGAGAACATGACTACCCATAGAATGAATTCTGCTGTTATCACTGCTTGGAGGAAGCAGCAATGGCTACTCTGCACAGCAATATATTCACAAAATCACACTGAATATCATCAGCATGGCAACAACTGATCAAGAATCGAACTCAAAACCGATTAATTAACAAAACACAAGAACTCAAAATGAGCAATGCATTTATTAATTACCAAATAAGTTCTGATTTTAGTTTGGACTTCAAACTATCAGACAAGAAGTGAAGATACTCTAGAAGTCTGCAACGATTGCCCAACGATGCAGAGAATTCTCAATCTCTTTAGTCTCAGCACTCGTTTCAGCATCAACATTCAACGTCCCAAACACCTGGAGGAAATTAAAAAGTAGGAAGTTAGCATTCTGCATTCATCAGTGAAAACTAAATTACAAGAAAACTTCAGTTTGTCTAGCATTCATATAGTAGTTGAAGCTTGGAATCAAACCTTCTGGATGGTCTGCTTAAAGCAAGACCTTTTTTCATCCATGGAAGCATGGATGAACCCATCATACCGATCCTTCACATTCCCTAGAAAAGTCGCGTTTTCGCTCTTCTTCTTCTCAGGACATGAAGTCATGGCCGGGTTTTGGGAAGCAACAATTGCTTGCATCTCAATTTGATCAGTTTTTTGTGTCGCCATCTACGACGTAATTTCCTGGTACAAAAATTGTTGTAGCAATATGTATTAGGCTGGAACCTTAAATCCGAATCAATAAATATACAGCAGCATATTCTTGTCGCATTATTTCTCATACAGGTTTTAGCAGTGTTGTGAGGAAATTAACTTCTGCAATAAGAGATTAGTTGCCCTAATCTATCAAAGGGGACACAGCAAAACCTGCTCGCACATGAACAAATAGGCCAGATTCAGACAAGTGCAAACAGAGAACATGCCAAATACCCGAAACCCGCATAGATTTGATCATCAGCTCAACCAAATTAAACAAAAAGATTACTGCTTATGCACACAGAAGAGCAACAAATATAACCAGATAAACTAAAACTGTAGTTAATCAAAGATCTGGAATTTTAGATATATATGATACATCAGTCAACAGGCTAGCTAGTGACTGTTGAAGATGATACCAGCAGTTGCCTCAATATTTTATCGATCTAAGAACGACTCTTCCAACATTCTTCCAGGTGTTCGATCATATGTCGCAGAGATCTTCAATCAAATAAACAGTTCTAACAACAAATTTAAACAAAATAAAGACAGATCTTATTCAATAATCTGTGTAATTCTCACACAAATTTTCTTTGATATCCTACATAATAATAAATAGATTATTATAAGCAAAAGTGAAGGACTTGAAGAAGCAAAAAATTTACAAAACGAAAAAATTGCCTTGATACCTAAACAGAAGGAGGCAGCTTGGGTTGTATGAGCAGAGAGAGGTGGTGAACTGGTGATAAGGTTGTTGTGGAAGACAATATATATGATTTTAATGGCTGTTTCTGCCTTGGAGGACAAGTCATCATCTTAGAACTTGTTCCCCAAGACAGTCCTGCAATTTCTGTTTTCTAATCCGCCCATAACTTAGTAATGTTTGGTCTAATTTTATTGTTGTAAAAAAAAAACCTTTGGACATAACTGAATTTAGTTTCTGACGTTTGGGCTTGAGTTGGGTTTGACTCTTAGGTAAAAATTGGACATTAGGGAATTCAAAAGCTAAATTGGGGGGCAAATATGAGATTGTGAGGGGGTGAGATTACAAGTTATTATAAATCTGAGGGTATTTTTATTATTTTCAGAAGGGCAGTTGGCCCAGGCCCAATAATTTTACAATCAATGAACAATAATTTTACCTCTTTTTTCACTCATAAAACTTTTACAATCAATGAACAATAATTTTACCTCTTTTTTCACTAATAAAACCCTATTTTTCGCATCGAAAAATATTAGGTGTTCAAGAAAATTATATAACCACAATCCGATTTTTATTTAGCAAAATTTTTCTAAAGCAATTATTTGTAACAATATAATTATGTATACATCTCTATGTGTTTGATTTTTTTTTAATCAACGTATTCTTTTATTATTCATGCATCGCATCGATACAAACACTAATTATTAATTATTCTAATGGTAAAAAGAGTAAGTTCTAGAAATAATGCCAACAATTTCCGAACTGATTTCAAAAACCAGCAGGAAACCCTCCCTTTCTTGGATCACTCACCCCCACAAGCCTTTCATGACGGCCATTGTCTTTTGATCCTTTCAAGTCTTGAACCACAAACTGGCATATTGTCCCTCCAGCAAGGCTTTGGAGAACATGACCCTTCTTTTGGAGGGATTCCCTAACGTCGGCAGGAAGTTCAAAGTGATCACCTGTCACTGTCGTCCAATTCTCATAAGATACGATATTGGGTATCAGCTGCATTTATAAAACTGCCTCCAGTTAGAATTACTCATTAGGATATGCTTGGAGATGATTAGCAAAATAACTCAAAAAATGGGGAAAAAAGGCCAATGCACTCCTATCTTCAAGCAATAAAAGGTTGTTTAACAATGACTACAACCCACTTTGGATGAGCAGGCACCATCAACATGGTATACCAAATTCCTCAAGAATTTTCACATAAAAAAATGCTTTTGAAGAAAAGCTTTGTGACCAAACCCCTTTACCATTACATCTGACGATAATAAGTAGGTAACTGGTGTGATAGAAACAGAACAACTCTTGTGCACAAGGGTTCATCAATGAATGAGATCGGAGACAAGCATGTGTACGCAGAATTTACCTAATATGTAGAGAGCCTGTTTCCACGAAAAGAATGCTGAGTAAAAAGAAAATAGCAAGTAATTTAATTAAAACCTGGTGATACACCCTCGGAGCCATGACAGAAGAAAGCGGATCCATTCCCCTGGCAAAATGATTCAAGAAAACCTCCAATGTTCCTGCAATAATCATGCCGCCACCACTAGCGCCAACCACAGCATTTAATTGCTCATCCTGGATTAAAGAACATAGAACATATCATCATGAAGACCAGGAAAAATGTAAGCACCCTTTTGTTCTTTTTTCCTTTTTTGTTCATTTTTTTTACCATATGCATACAGCCATTAGAGATCTCCAAGTTCAAATGCAGATAAGGAGTATTACATGTGAGAACAGTTCCTTGGGTCAACACCTGGAACAAGTAGCTCTAGTCATACATAAGTAAAAATATTCTCAAAGCAGCATACCTTCAACACAATGGTAGGTGTCATTGATGATAGAGGCCTTTTCTTTGGATAGATGAAATTAGCAGGGGCTGGTGGCGGAAGATTTGCAGTACCTTTTCCAGGGATGGAGAAATCATCCATTTCATTGTTCAGAACTATTCCTGTACTAGGAGACCGCATTAGTGCACCAAAGTAAGAATTCACAGTACTAGTCATCGAGACAGCATTTCGTTCTTTATCTACAATGGATAAATGACTGGTGCCGTGATCATTGATCTGGTTCCACCTGTTAAGAAGCAATATTCCAGTGAACCTGAAGCCTTAATTAACATAAATTCAAGAGCATATTTGATTGGAAATAGACAGACATGAGTAAGACTGATTGGGCTTAATCAATTAAAGCCGGCTCAATATTTCCATTCACCAAAAATCTAACATCAATGTCTAATATACTAGTTTTCCTTCAATGTCTAACATAAAGAACATAAGAGGTTTAAGAAAAGTATAAGCACATGGCCCAAACTTAACGAGCATCGAAGTATATTTGTTCATCAGAAACGTTACCAAATCTCCATAAATCTATGCCAAATGACTTCACTGATCATATGATTTACGAGTTTGTGGGTAAACTGATCAATATATTTTCTATGCAAAAGAACTTCTACATCATGTAAGCAATTGTGCATAAAAAGATAAATCAAATATATAATAGTATAAGGACAGAGCATATATCTTATCTAGTTATCTTGGCAAACCAAATAGAAGTTCTATTAATGTGTATCTATCATTTTAGTTTCCAGATGCTGCATGCCTCAATCAAGTAAGCAGATTACCTTCCACCATAATGATTGGCGTTGAAAGTTCTATTGTCATCTATGGTAGCCTTCAACTTCTCTGCAAACTTAGGAGAAATCATATCAGATAAAACTTCAGTGATATTCACGAAATCAGGGTCTCCAAGATTCATTCTGGCAGAAAATGCATGTTTCAAAGCTTCGATTTCTCGGTGGTAACCGAGGGAGCCAGAAACACCTGATGGGAATCCATATTGAGCAAGAATGTTCAGCACCTGTGCCAGTATAACAATATGCTCACTTAAGCAAATATATTTTCTCATTTTTAGTTCTCTTTGAACAACAAACAGGACAAGCACAAAGATGCACATACCAGTAGCATTGCAGCAGCCCCACAAGAAGGAGGAGGCATCCCAATGATTTTGACACCTAAAATATCAGCAACAATTGGTTTCCTTATTTTAGTTTGATAGTTCTGCAGGTCCTCTATGGTCAGTATCCCTCCAGCCTTCTTAATATCTCTTACCAAATTGCGTCCAATCGATCCATTATAGAAAGGGTCCAAGCCATGTCTGGCAATTTGTTGGAGAGTCCTTGCGAGTTTCTTGTTGTAGCAGATATCTCCTGCCTTCAAAAGTGTCCCATGTGATGCAAATATTTCACGAAGACCATTATCCGCCAAGATGCCAGATTCTGTTCGAACCATTTGCATATGGAGGTACGGTGAAATCTTGAATCCTTTATTTGCAAGATGCATAGCTGGCCTTACAAGCCGTTCCCATGGAAGCCGTCCATGCTGCTTCCAAGCTTCATGAAGGCCTGCAAGTTCCCCAGGAACTGCCACTGAGAGGGGGCCACTGGCTTTTAAAGTAGCATTGCCAGCATACATATTCTGAGAAGAAAGAAGAGAGAATGGGGAAGAGGAGTGCGAAAATATATCAATACAAGTTGCATGCTTAACAATCCAACAATCAATGCCTTCTTTAAGAACCATAGAGAAAACAATCTAGAAATCTGTATTTATATGCTCAAGCTTAAGGGAGAGTATCCAAAAAACAATATGTCGCATGCAGAGGTATATATGTTTTCTTCCCTTAATTAGATCGATTAAAGCGCAGAGTAACCGTATCAAATTGTAGACTATGTTTTCTCTCAACATTCTCATAGGCTCTCTTTCCTTCAGCACCATGTCCTATATTTTGCACACCGGCATTCATATCTTATATTAATTAACAAGGATTTTGAGTACTGTACTTGTTCTAAGTGAGGATTGTCTCTGTCAAGCACAACATCAACAAAATAGGAAAACAAAAGGGAAGCAATTTTCAGTACCTTCGAAGCTTGCATGGGGGCAGTTTCTCTCATATCAAACGCTTGGGCCTCTCCATTGTGTAGCCTAATTAGCATAAAAGCCCCTCCCCCAATGCCACTTGATGCTGGGCTCACAACTCCCAAGCAAAGGGTAGCGGCTACTGCTGCATCAACAGCATGACCTCCTTCACGAAGCACATTCATCCCAATTCTAGAACATCGACCATCATCGGTGGCAACAACACCATGATGTGCCACAATTTCCTCATGCCTGTGTTTATGACGACCGCTCAAAGTGTCGAGGCTAAAAGTAGGAGGCGAGAGCAAGAAGATGACAAATGCAATGATTTGACAACAGAATAGCAGAGCTGCAACCAACGAATTCCATAGCGTTGATGTCAAAACAAAGAAGATTCAGAACAAAATATCAGATTTTGATTGAGGACCAGACGCAGCCTGTCCTTAGTACTTTAAAAGTGAATAAACAGAAGGAATCCCCATAAACTCAAAGGGAGAAAAAAAGACAGTAGAAGAAAGGAGGAATGGATCTGATGAACTGCACAGATAATGAAGATAACAGATATTGAAAAGGGATATTATACAGGATGGCAACAAGAAAAGATGTGTCAATGATCACGAGTACATACATTCATTTGCTAACAAATCTGAATTATAGCTTTCAAGTCTCAACTCTTGGTCCTCCTTAAAAAAAAAAATTACTACTGATTTTTATCCAAATTTTAACACTTCCTCAAAATGCTATTGAATTCAAAAGAAAAAATTCTGTCTTGCTATCTGTTTAATTAGTTCATTTAATTAGCTATTTATTTATTTTTTCAAACTTTGTTATTAGAATTTTCATGTAAAAGTAATATTATAATTTGAGGGTGAACACAGGGAGTTTGCTGAAGTTAACATATCTGAATGAGAAGTCTTCGCTAAAGAACAAAGACCGACAGTATATTGTGGTGAAGGGTACAAGGCCAAGAAACAGTAAATTGTTGTTATATGGCCTTCAGAGTTCAGAGCATGGCATTGACTTCTGGCCAAAGAAAGGGACGTTTAAGGCTTTGGAACTTTACTCTTTATCTGGATTTGTTTGCTTTAAAATTGCAGAAAAAAACTCTCTAAGCTATTGGAATGGCACTGCAGGATTGATTTGCAGTTTACAGACTCATCTTCTGATCAGTGAGTAACTTACCACTACCTTTTCAGCCATTCCAGAACAGAAGTCTCACCAGAGAAGCCCAATATTGGCAGTCAGACAGTTAAGACTATTCGCATATCAAGAATATAAATAGTGGGTCTCTAAGCACATGGAGTTTGATCCAGTCCACAGTCTCTAAGAAGTAAGAACTACGCTGAAAATGAAAACTATTTCATTGTAAAACAGAAAGGAGACTCTAAAGAATCACTCACTCGTCATGAGCTCTGCAAAAATTTGATTATCTTCTTCTTGATATCCTCCTCCTCCTCCTTTCACAATCTCGAGTAACGTGGAACCTCCTTCTCCTGCCGCTGCTGCCACAGAAAGTGCAATGGAACGTGATGAACAGTGACAGAAGCGCAAGTCCCTTTATTTTTAATGTATATCTGTAATTTATATACTTTTATTGATTAAATGTCGAATTATTAATGTCATTATTACAAATTTATTAAGAATAATCTTAAAAAGAAATCATCTTTAACAAATTAGTGTCATGAATCAAGTTGGGTTCACCAACCTTGCATTGTACAGTTTCCTTTATAGTTTTCATCCATGAAAAAACTACTTGATTCATCACAGAAGAAGATGCAGAGTCATGATTATAAGTTTCTCGCTGCTATTGCTCAAAATTCCTTTTATTACATGTAATGCCAAGAATAATTATTGTCCACACACTAGAGTTAAAGACTTATGTGAGTTTTGTATTTCTCAAAAGCCACTCAAGTGTTGATGTGTGACTTTCACCAAACAATGTACCACATTTGTCTTTTGACACGCATGTATTTGTGGACTTGCATGTATTTGTGGACTTGACTATGCGAGGCCTAATTAGTGAATTATATGGATTGAGATTCTTATAATATCCCTCATTTTGTGGGTGATCTATTCATAGGAATAACGGAAGGCTCAATAGGTGACCAAAATAGATCGAGGTCCTTATGATCGATTCCATATTTTGATGTCATCTTATAATTTTCAGAAAAAGAACAAAAGGGATGAGAGAGATTTGACCCAAATCATACTTAACGTATTGTTCACACATGCCTGAGGCTCGTGTAGATTTTGTCATTCTAAAAAGGTTGGTCCAATGTTGTAATGTGAGTTTTCCGGAAAAGAGGATTTATCAGCACACTTTATTACCGTAGATTGAAAGTAGAGAGAAAAAAATACACTTATTGTAGAACTCACAAAGTATATTTAACGATGCAGATATAGACTGACGGTACTCTTCTAAACCCTGGATTTCCCGGCTATTATAAATGGCATTGCTTGCCTTTCCCAAGCAATTAAAGACCTTTTGCCTTAACCTTACTTGCTGCTAATTTATGATTAAACTAAAATTTAACACACGAGTAATACACAAACCCCAACTCCCTATTATAAGATATTTATGACGTATAGTAGTTGCCAGCAACATTATATGAACAGTTTGTTAGGATATTAACATCATTAGTTACACATTAAGACAAACAAAGTCGGACTTTGGTTGCAACATTAAAATTTAATTCATCAGAACATTCTGATAGGGGATATTTAATAAAGCTGACATCATCACATGATTTGCACAAGAAAGCTACCTTATATTTTCACCAATAACATCGATCGTCGACATATGAATAAGAAATAAAATAAAATCATAATACAAACAATATCATCCCCCACTTCTAAAAGTTATAATTGGAATAATTGGTTGGTGCCACTCTTAAAACAACATATCTCCAATGTCTTGAACCTAAGATATTCTGCCCGAGGAGTCCGCTACCTGTTAGTGGTGTAAACGAGCCGAGCGGAGCTTTGAGGAGTTCGCGCTCGGATCGGTTCAAATGTGATGAGCCGAGCTCGACTCGAGCTTAAAATTAAGGCTCGAGCTCGGCTCGTTAAAAACTCGAGTAATTCTTAAACGAGTCGAGCTCGAGCTTGGCTCGTTAAAAACTTGATAAATCACTAAATGAGTCGAGCTCGATAGTAATAATGATATTTAATAAATATATGTTAATAATTAATACTCATGTAATTTACTAATAATAATAATGATACTTAATGAGTTACTAATACATTGAATCACACGAATAGTTTATTATATTCAAACATATTAATAATGTTAAATTGAAAATCAAAGAACTATTACATAGACACCATATATATATATAGCCGAGTTGTACCAATGAGTCGAGCTATAAGCCGAGCCAACGAGCTAGTTCGCGAGCCTTAACATGCATAAACCCAAATTCACTGCTTCTTCATATGACCAATTTTGTGTCTTTTTAATTATTGCCTTAAATTTTTCGTACTTTCTTTCTTTTTTACAAAAGCTGAAGGGATTGAATATGCTTTGTATTTGGAAATTCTTTTATTTGAGTTGATTATTATTGTAGCATTATGTATGATGTGATGCTTTCACTCACAAGAACCGACCTAGCTATTCTTATGTAATAGCTACACATTTGCAATTTCTTCCTTCTGCATTTCTCTGAAAAGTGACTATTACCTGGGAACTCGAGCACCCTTTTCAAGGAGAAGAACGGAGGTGACATTTGTATGATGTCTAGTCCAAAAAAACAGAAGATAGATGAAGGACAGAGAGTGGGTGCAAATGGAGATAGAATCAGCGAATTGCCGGATTGTCTTCTCCATGATATCCTGTCTCTCCTTCCAACTAAAAATGCTGTAGCAAGTAGCAACTTGCATATTATCAAGAAGGTGGCAGGATCTCTGGACCTCAGTTCCCAACTTAGACTTGAATTGCACTGGTTACAGCAGAAAAGAGGAAAATTGGAAGAAAAAAAGCTTCACTCATTTTGTGGAGAAGGTGCTTTTCCGTTCTTCAAATATTCAAACGTTTCGTCTCACACTTGATAAATCTTTGGATTTTTTACTTGTCAATGTTTGGATCTTTGCTGCTGTTAGACGACAAGTTCAAGAGATATGTCTTACGCTCCCTTCACAAACAAAATTTTTTGTTGCTCCGTCGTCTTTGTACATGCAAAAGACATTGAAAGTGAATATTCCCTGTGGTTTAGAGCTTCCTAGAACCATTAGCCTTCCAAACCTGACGGCTCTACATCTTGGGCAGGCACGTTAGGTTTGCTGATGATGCTTCCATCCATAAATTATTTTCTTGTCTTCCAGTCCATGAAGAGTTGAAATTGACTGGCTGTGGATGGGAAAAGAAAAGGGCTACAATCTCTATCCCAACCATAAAGATCTTAATTTTGGATATTTGTTCAGGATATGATTTCTTGGATGGCCATGTGATCAAGTTTCATGCAGAAAATCTTATATACTTCAGTTGTGCAAGTCACTTGACAGTCGATCTTCTTCTAGACAACTTATCTTTATTATTCAATGTTTTAAAAGGCACGCATGAGGCGCGCCTCCACGCGAGGCGGTCCCCTTTTCCGGTGAGGCGCTTGCAATTAGGCGAAAGTCACGGAAGGCGCATCTGAGGCGGGTTTGAGGCATGAAAGGCGTGCGGCGAGATCGCGACATCACGGCTGTCTCTCTCTCTTCTCTAAGATCGCGACTGTCTTCTGGTAAGCTGTAAGCTGTTCTTCTCTCAAACTTCATCTCTGATGCCTCTTCTTCTTACACGCCTGTTCTTTCTTCATCACCTTCTTCTATTTCTTGTTTTTCCTCTCCGGTACCTATCTGTTTCTTGTTTGATTTCTTCTAAAATCCTGTGGTCACTCGTCTTCGTGCCGGTGTTAGGAAACCCAAGGAAATTTTCTCTCTTGTTTCCTCCATTTCTGACACTAAGCCAACCTGGGTGCATAGGAGGAAGAGAATAGGTGCGTACTCCGTAGGAGGAAGAGAATGGTGATCGGTATAGAAGAAGGAAGAGGATGGGTGCGTAGAAGGAAGAGGATGGGGGGATGGGTGCGGTGCAGCTGTTTGATTTTGGGAACTGCAAGAGTACTCTTTATATTTGTATCAAATATATATTAGACAGTGGGTATTCCCACAATATCCCTTATGCCGTTAGTCTTATATTCCTAATAGTTTTTTTTTATCATAAAAACCTCATGATATATTAAGAGGATAAAACATCCTGGATTACAAGCGGATGGATTTGAGGAGGATAATCCTCCATAAGAAACAAATCCTGCTCTTGCCTTAGCGCTAGCTGTGTCAGTTCGTGAGCCACATAGTTAGCACTCCGACGAACATGGAGCACTGAATAAAAAGAAAAACAATTGAGCAAAGATTGAATATATTCAATAACAACCCCATAATGCAAAAAATTGGAACCCTCTTGCTGAACATGATGCACAACAGTGCTGGAGTCCGATTCGATCAAGACATGTCGAAAGCCGCAATCATAAGCAAACTTGACTCCCTCCATCATAGCCACCGCCTCACCTTGACAAATATCCTAATAGTTTGAATGCCTTTGTAAGAGTACTCTTAACTAATTATATTGTATACTTGTAACTTATATTATCTAAAAAAAACCACAAAAGGCTTACGCCTCAACGCCCCAAGGCTTACGCCTCACCTTGCAACCCCAAAAACGCCTCGTGTAGCGCTTTCGCGTTTTAAAACTTTGTTATTAGTTGATGCATCTATAGACTTGGATGGCTTTGGGATCTATCCAAATGCTGCATCGTATGCAGCTAAAGATCTTCAATGGGATCCGTTTTGTCAAATCTTTAAAAATTGGTAGCAAAACCCTGGAGGTATGGTCTCTCCCTCTTTATAATGCCTTTAGTAGAATGTCTTGACATGCAATTCATATCTTGCTTGTTTGCTGGCAAAAATTTCTTCTTTACCTACTAGCACTCATATTCTTGGAGGAGTACTAACAGTTCATTTTGGTTACTTGTTTAAAGTGTCTCCATCACGTTTTCCAAAGGAAAACCAGTATTTTCCCCACATTTGGCAACTTGACCTCTCTGAAAGTGAATGCGGCGGTTTCAACCAAAGCTAATAGTGTATTGAAGTGCTTGTTTCACAATTCACCTATCCTCGAATCTCTTGTTGTTAGGAAGGTAAGTAATTCTATGCTCCATGAGAGTTTAGCTATTTGTTTTTGAAGGCAATGTCTCAAAGATTCTCTCTCATTGTCATATAGGTATCCGGTGGAATATGGCTGAAAGATTCCTGATCATCTCAGTGCCTTATGTTGTGCCTCGAGACTTGTAGCCTAGAGTTTTTTAGTGGACAGGAGCCAGAGATGAGTATCTTCAAGTTTATGTTGAAGAGGTGTGGTGTAGTGTTGGAGAGGATAAAGCTCTAATGTACGAAATCTCTGTTGAGTTATCCAGAAAAGTTAGCATACATTACCAAACAGCTAGAAACGGCTCCCAGAGATTCAAAGAGTTGTTTAATTGAGTTTCTGTAACATCTATCAACTTCCTCTTCCTTTTAACTCTACTCGTTCGTGGCGATTGCCGATTCCATTTTCAAGTTTTCTAGGAATATGTTGATATGATTTCTTCCCCGTTTTCACTATAGGGATTGATGTGTTTCCAGTTGTCTATGGTCTTATGATGTGCTTGTTGCTTGCCAGTGTTCTTAATACTGATTTATAATCAACAACTCCACTTCACTGCTTTTCTCTGCACTCTTGAAGATTTTGGGGACCAGGCTTGTTTGGAGAAATTGTCATTGTTGAGAATATCCTCAATAGAAAGAGAGATTGTGAATTAACAATACAACTTTATTGCTCATCTGTATACTCACTACAATTTTGGAGGACTTCTTATTCAAAGAAAATTTGTGCTTGCTATCAAAAAGAAAGATGAAGTTGAATTTAGTCTATTGATCAACAGGTCAAAAGAATTTCGAGCTAGTGCCCTCTTAACATTTTACAAAGGCAGAGGCAGCAAATGATTAATGAATACAAGATTGCAGGGGATCCATACAAGATTGCAGGGGATCCCTTATGCCTCTTTGCTAATAGATTGCAGGAAATACCAACTTGAACATCCTAATCAGTTTCTCATGATAAAAGCTCCAGTTTCCTGCAATAATAAAGAAAATTCAAATGGTAAGGAGTGGATGATGACCTAAATTTAGATTCAAGACTCACAACCAGTAAAAGATAATCAACGTCCAGTTAGAACTTTCTATTGCCATGGACAGAGATGAAATCTTAACTTCTAAAGATAAATTATACAAGACAAGCCAGTAGAAGGTTCCCATATAGCATAATGAATGTTGGAGGTACCATCCTCTTTCATATAAAAAACTAGAGTTTCTCCCATATAGCCAGTTCATCCAAGATGGAATTGTACAAATGGCTATGCAACATACAACAATCCCAACTGCATAAAACAAAGTAATACTAGAGGATCAAATCATTCATAAAAACAAATATAGTCATTTTTCAGTAATTGTATTCTTTAGTTGCTAATACCAGAAAACAATCCTAAACTGTCTACTTCTGAAGTTGTTGATTTACCGTGGTGCATAATGCATTCGCGTTTAAGTTTCTCATAAGAGATGATTCATACTTTCATGTCAAATTTGCAAACTATCCTATAGATAAACAGCTAAGGAAATCAAACGAGAAAATAACTTAAAGCATAGGAGCTCTACCGCTCCAGAAGAATAAAGATTCAAGGAATTCCGAAAGCGATCTGGTTTACTAATGTGAAATGGGAAGAGAAAATTATAAAATAATATAACAAAGTCAATTGTATACCAAGAACTTACTGGAATTGTCATTTGTCAGTCTGCAAAACATTCAGTCTAAATTTTCCAACAATCAGTCTGCAAGAGGGGATTTGCTTTATAATGCCAGCTTAACTAGAAAGGACCACAAGAATACCAATCATATCAGCTATTGACTCCCATCTTAGTCTCTACACGAGACTGTAGTCTCCTCGAACTGTTTGTGCGATTGGCAGAATTTCTAGTTGCTGGAGAAGAACCAAAAGCCCCCAAAGCGTCCTGGAAGAACTTCTTATTAGGGACAACACCAGCTTTGTCCATATGCTTTAACAACTTCTGTAAAAGGTCTTTCATGTTGGCTTTGGTGTAGGCCTTATAAAGTAGTTTGTAAGTCGATGAATCTGGAAGAACCTTTAGGTTCTGCGTATTCTCAAAAAGAATATTCGCTTCCATAGGCAAACCATTGTTGCAGTAAACAGCAAGCATAGCATTTAATGTTGATACTTTGACCTCCTTCCCCGATTCAACTATCTCGTCAAATACTTCCCTAGCACTAGAAATACAATCACATAAACCATACATCATGATAAGACATTCATATGTAATGAAGCTTGGCGAGTATTTCATATCATTCATCTTTTTAAAAACATCCTGTGCTTTCTCCTTTAGCCGTGCCTTCCCATAATTGATGATCATTGAATGGAATGTAGGCAGTGTAGGCTTCTCCTTTGAGCGCAATAAACTCTTAAATACTTGTTCCATCTTTTCAAATTCTTGCCTCCTACCATACGAGTCAATCAACAAATTAAAGGTAATGATATCAGGCTTACACTGCTGAGATTTCAGAAGAGAAAGCACAGATTCCATTTCTCGGATCATCCCATTTTTACCGTATGCATCCATCACCCCATTATATGTATAGATGTCAGGAGAAACAATGTTCTCTTCAAGATCTTTGAACAAAGCATTAACTTGGATCACATTTTTCGCTTGAGCGAAACCTCTCAAAAGAATGTTGTACGTTACAATATTGGGTTTACATCTCTCCATTCCTTTCATCTTGTTGAAATAACCTAGAGCTTTTTCCAAAGCCTTAGCTTTATCCTTGGAGTGGAGGTGGGCTGCGATGACTGCATTGTATACGGAAGTATCCGGTCGACACCCACTATTACGCATCTCAGTGAAGAGCCACATTGCCATCCGAGTTTGGCCTTTCTTCCCCATTACCGATATTAATTTCGAATACACACCATTATCTGGAATATACCATCGTTGTTTCTGCATCCATCTGAACACCTGAGCATGTATTAGGTCAGGAAGAAAGTAAGAAACCATTTTTAATTACATACCTGCGGCATTTTGTTATCAACGTCTCTATTCTATAGCTTGATTGAAATCAAAGTTCTTAAGAGAAACTAAATTATTTGATGCATAACTCGTTTAGAAAACTAGAATTTGAAAGAAATTCCATCAGAATTACAACAACCAAACAAACAACTTACACAAATCTACCACATTTCTTCAGCAACTCAAGCAGTTTCTCCTCGGTTAATTTTACTAGATATCTTACCACATTTAATTCGCAAAAAAGAAAGTTCACAGAGATTCAAAAGCTTAACCTCAAGGCACTGAAGCCACCTGTCACGCTTGCCGAGCTCCTCAAAGAGAAGAAAACAGTGCTCTGTCCTCACAATCCTCACATACTTGTTCAGTGTCTTCACCAGAGGCTCCTTATCACTGAAACTCCTCATTAAGGTCCGAACCAGTTCCTGGGACTCCGATTTCTCGCTATCCAAACCCGGTAATTTTCGGGTCTTGGCGCAAGCAATTCGGGTCTTTTTCAATCGATGATTTCGGAGAAGGCATGAGTGAGTGGTAGTAGTTTGATAGTGTAGCAAAGAGTCTTGAGTAAACGAAGAAGGGAACGGATAGAGGTGAAGAGAGTGCAGAGTCATCTCTCCAGACTCATCGAGGCGAGTTGCATTCGGACAATTTTGGGGCAGAAGTCGATTCGGTAGAAAGAATATACATTTTGTCCCTCAATTATATCCCTAATTTTATTTTCGCCTCTAAACTATTTTTATTTTTAAAATCGTCCTTCAATTATTATCAAATACCCTTTATCTTTTGGAGTTAATTCGTCCCCGGAAAAATCTCTCTGTGTCACATGTTTGCTATATTGAAGACTTCCTGCTTTATGAAAAAAAAAACAATATATCCCTAAATTTTGAAAAATGTGGACTTTTAATTCTTAAATTAAATAAATAATTGCATAAATTGTCCAAAAAATAAAATAAAATAAAATAAAATATGATTTTCACTAGGTGCATTATAAATCCAATTTTTCCAACCACATCCAACAACCAAAGTAGTATTAAGAAACATTACAAAATAGAGAATTCAAACATTACAATGCAAAAGATAACTTATTCCATCAACATCAAGACACTTCTCAATGATCCACCACTCCCTTTTTTGTTGATGCACACTTGTGTTAGAAGTAGAAGTAGAAGTAGCAGAGTAGCATTTGATGATTTTAGGACAAATTTTGCCACTCTGTCACTTACTCACCACGTGGATGCAACATAAGTGTCATATCGTAAAAAAGATCTACATGTATTTGTCACGTCTGAATTTTTCAGGGACAAACGAGATACCTAACAACAATTGAGGGATGATTTTAATAAAAAAAAAATATATATATATATAGTGATGAAAATGAAACAAATGGTATAATTGATAAACGAAGACGAAATGTACATTTTTTGCCTTGAAAAAACATGACATTTGTAAAAGACAAGAATACCCATCATGTAAGAATAAAAGTTGTTAAAAGGCGCTCTGTATGATATGGATAAAAGTTTTGAACCCCAACACACAACCTTCTGATTTAGGCCTTTGGTTGTCACACTCCGAACGGTTCGTTTGGGAGTGTGATTTTCACAGTATAATCATCGGCGAAAGTCGCAGTCTATCGTGGTGAGGTGTAAGTGAGGGCACTGTTCGGACGGTTTGACTGGGGATTCCTCCAAATATTGACTATCTTTGCCTAAAAATAACAAAAATCAGCGAGCTTAATGGTCGATCATTGATCGCAGATGCTCCAACGATCAAGTTAAAATCAATATCATAAAGTAATGCTTAGAAATTTACATCAAGCTCATCCCCTCTCAAAGTCTTCCAAAGTCTACATGACATGATTAATCAGCAGGTGACATGGCAATATTTTGAATTTTAAATTAGGCCCACCTCTTGAAGCAAAACCAATGTTTTCGAAATCGGACTGGACCGGACGGTCGAACCGGTTAAACCGGGACCCGGTGATTTGTCCGATCCGATCTACACTAAAAAACCGGTGACTCCGGTTTGTACAAAAACCCTCCTCTTTTTTCCTATTCTCTCGTGCATCTACTGAACACAAAATTTGTTTAAGATTGTTGGGAATCACTCTTTAATCTCACATTCTCAATCACTTAAACCGCTTTTATTCTTTATGCTCGCCCAATGATCTCTACACCTAATTTGGGTCATCTAGATGAACTCAAACTCGTCGTAGGTTCACTTGCAATTGCTTTCGCAGACATTATTGGGTATTCAGTCCTCACTGATTTGGCTTTTGGAAATGGAAGGGTTTTCTAGCGGTAGAGGTAGAGAATTGAAGAGAGAGAATAGACAGAGAAAAGGAGGAGACGGCCCGAGGTGAAGAGAATTGAAGAAAGAGAGTGGACAGAGAAAAGGAGGACACGGAGGAGCCAGGTAGGTGAAGAGATAATGTTATTCTCTCTCTCTCTTTTATGATGCATGACATCTGTTTTACAATGAAATTAAAAAAAAATGACTTATGCATGTATGGTCAGGCTTTTGACTTTCTTATACATTTGGCTACTATTAAGTGCTTTGTCAGACTTTTTAATTAATACATATAATTCTTGATGCTGGTTAGCTTTCTTCGAAGTCTCATATCTAATGATATTGAAAATTTGTAAGTGGCACTCGCGCACCGGTCAAACCGATCGGACCGGTCCAACCGGAAATCAGTGATCACACCGATTTGTTGCCGGTCCGAGTTTAAAAACATTGAGCAAAACCATTAAACCCTTTTTTGTGTGATTGTTTTTTTTGATAAGCCCAAATATATTCAAACAAAAAAGACAAAAATAAAAGGGCATCACAAAAATGACCTAGAAGGCAAACTTGAGACATGCCCCAAGAGAGAAGAAATAAAAAAAAACATACATCAAAACAATAACAACCGAAATCATTTTGTCATGCAGAATAGAAGTATAGACTCCATACTGATCATTGCAACACCAAAGTAGCTTAAAATAAATAATAAAAAAAATCCACGATTGAGAATAGTCTTGAAAACTTTGAGAAGTCTTGAGAAAAGCTTTGAAAAATGATTACTCCCTTTGCTCATGCTTATGACTAATAGAGCAGCAAGTGTTTGCAAACGTCAAATAGTAACCTGAAGAAGTCCTTTTTTGTGTGATTGTGCCAGGTGGTTCTGAACGAAATCAACACCATTCCCTTCGATGATTTTTTTTTTTTTTTTTTGAAAATTTTGAGGGATTCTTTCGGTGTTTTTGACCATTAAAGCAACAAATTCTCCAAATTTTGATATTATTTCAAGGTTTTGAAAAGAGGAATGAGTTTTTTTTTTTTTTTTTTCAGCGAGAGCTAGTATGAATCTTTGTCTAAGATATTTGGTTGTGTTTGCACTGAATTTGTTTAACTTCATATGGAGGTTGTGAGAGGACATCTACTATAAATGATGTGTTAACATTTGTTGAGATTGATAGACTTCCACCGTTGCATATTTGGATGCGTATGTCAGACACGAGTCACTTAATTGCATCTCGATACAATGTTGACCTTCCTACGACTATGATTTTTGCCACCACCATCATCATAACAAGTTCTGATTTATAATGGATTTATCAACAAAAATATTATATGAAAGTATCCATTGTTCCCAATCATACAATGCTAACCATCATAATATAATGACATAGGTAAAAATATGCGACACAATCTACATTTTGTTATCATCAGAATTTTACTTCTAATAATAAACTTCTTATTGCTTAATTCACTGCAATTTAATGAATTAAAAAAAATTAATGTAATTTTGAATTTTAATTATTAAAAATATACTTACTCTTTTATTAAAGTGATTGCTGCGGTCATGTCAAATTGTCAATCAAAAGGCTTACAGATATACAAAGCATTGACAAAAATGCATTTTACAGTCAAGAATTTGAACAAGTAACTCTGAAAATAATCAAGCTTACAGATAATTTCATGTGATTATGGACTTGAAACTGACCACTAATTGCTCAATAATGGTGTCTTAATTAGTAGAAGAAGAAATTCTCTCCCTTCCTTCTGAAAGTGCTGCCATCTTTCTTCCAATTGTGCAAGCTGCAACAAGAACTTCAATCTCACAACTACTAAGCAATGGAACTCATTGACTGAAACTTAAGTGACCAATCTCATTCACAAGCCCTTTTGAGGCAATGAAGTGAGAAGGGAGTCTCTTGGCTAGATCCTTCTTCATGAGAAAAAGAACCAAAAGATGACCCTCATGAGCTTACCTACCATTGCCAACTATGCCTCTTTGATACCAACAGCCGTCCAGTCATCTCTAATCTCCAGGATTTTCCCTTGTAAATTTCAAAATGAGCAAACAAGATGGCTCCTACTGTAAAAAAGACCGTCCTTTCCAGTTTTGAATTCATGATCAGCATAGACCCTAGTCAAGAAATCAGTCATTCCTTCGTTCTATGCACAAAAAATGAAAATATATGTACTGAGACAACCTATACAGAATCAAACAACTCCCATGCACAATACCTTGCTTCAGCTTCAGTTATTCCTTATTAGATCTTCAGTTCCATCCATTCATCTGCTGAAAATCTGAGTCTTTAAGGGAACAGACGCGACTGTATCTAAAGCATGAGAAAAATCCTCAAATTCATTGAATAATCTGAAACCTAAAGCCCATGATGTGAGGTCCTAGAAGAAGATTTCCACACAGCTAAACTGTTGATAGTGTAAAGACGGACAGAAAATAACATTCAGCAAAGTAGATTACAATGCACTATCAGTCTATCAGTAGTTTTTCTGCTTGCTTTCACCAGTATTCATTCGTTTTGAAGTTCTCAAAAACATAGTAAAAATATTGGTGAAAATAAATTTCAAAAACATAAATGGCTGAGCGTTGCTCACAAGCAACAGCAGGAGGTCATTATATGAAGAATATCAGATACAAACTCAATCCGCATATAGAATAAATTTCAATTTTTCAAAGCAAACAAGTTGACAAGGCAGCAGTAGAATAAACATAATCCAATATCAAGAACCTTGTGTTTCTGAGGAATTCAACTTGTGACCCTTGTAAGCTACCAGCAACTCCTCTGCATGATCTCCAAACTTGGATATATACTTCTCCAAGAAAACCTTCTCTGTCAAACCCAAAGTATACATGAAACTTGGCTCCTTTTTTAGCAGCCTCTTTGACTTCATAGTTTGTATAACTCTATATCGAGGAACCACACGGTCCTCCAAGCTATTCATCAAATACAATGGTCGAACAACGAGCACCTCCTTCTTCAACTTGGCTGTGAACAGGAAGAAACACAGTCCCTGCTTTAACTTCTTCTCAGAGATCCTAAGTAAACTTGGAGCCCTTTTTAACATCTCCATACACTCATTCCCTGAATACCCAAAACTCCTAAGAACTTTAAATTTTCTCTCCATTGTGGCATCACTCAAACAGCTAACAGTATACAATGCATGGACAAACATCCTCGAATCCAACGAAAATCCCAATCTAAAAGCCCGCAAAACAAGATCCTTAAGTGAGGATTCTGGCAAGGAAAAAATCCTAGGCTGCCTCTTCAACAACACTGAAAGTTGAGAGCCAACAATTCGACAACTTTCCAGAAATGCAATGTTGGATGACAGTCTAGATTCACTTTCCACAACACTGTTACGTCTAGTCAGAATCCGGAACAAAGCAGCATTGTTCTTATCATTCAACAAGGTTTTCTTCAAAATATCAACACATGGAACCAACTTTTTGTCCAAACTATTCGTCAAAATAGAGGAACTCTTGGACATGAAGCGACCCAGATCAGAACCCACAAGACCCAGATCCTGAAAAAACCTGAATTTGGGCTTAAGGGTCTTTTCAACCTTGGCGAAGAGGATTTGGGGAAAGACACGAGCGGTGGAATGAATATCGCCGGCGGAGAATCCGAGATTTTGGAGAAACAGAAAGACTTCGCGTGGATTCTCAGGGGATTTGGCACTCCGGTAGCGATTTGTGATGGAGATGGCCTGTGATCTGGAGAAATTAAAGGTGGAGACCAGGTAATCGATAAGAGCAAGCTTCGGTTCTGGGTTTGAAGAAAGAGAGAGGGAAGAGAGGGACGAAGATACGACCAAAAAAGATTTGGAGTTCGACGGCAGCTTTTGGAGACATGAATTCAGAGAATGCATTGCAATCTCAGATTGAGCTCTGTTGCGAGACGAGAAATGACGGATTCTTTAATTTATTGAAAGTGGGAGCCTAAATTTTTTTCTTTGTTAATATTTTAAAAACACTAGTTTAGAAGGTTTTTTAAATTTTTTAAAAATTAATATAGTGTTAATTTGATCGAAATTGAAGAATTTTAAAAATATTTTAAATCAGAATATTTTAACCGGTCATAATTGTTATTTTAAAAATATTCTAAATTCGATATTCTCATAAATCATAATTGTCAAACAGAACTTAGAGTTCGAGAACAGACCAAGGTTTTAGAGTACTTATTTTGTTTGTGATCAGTGTTCATTTCACTCACAAAGACGACACTGTTTAAAAAAAGCACCATGGAGATGCTGTTTGGTGGGCGACAAGATAACCTATCCACATTGTCATCATGCCACAAATCACACAAATCCAAAGAAAACAAGAAGATTGCCCTTCTATAGTTCTATTCCAAAATGAATGCATTATTCCCATCTGAATAGCACAGTCAAAGAAACATATATATTTTTTTATCGTGTTCATGATAATACTACTTTCCATTACCACAAAAATTGACACGTTTCAATTCAGTTATCAAAATTTCAATTCAACATCCGTGAATTTATTTTTGTTCTAAAACTGACTATTTATTGCAAATTGGGCAAGTAAAATGCCTTCACAAGTAGTAGTGCATCAACTTTTATGCACTGAAACATATATTTTTTCAATAATAAAAAACACTTTGGCCTTTGAACATAGCCGAAATTGGGGTCGTTAGGCTAGTATCTACAAAAAAAACTCGAAAAGAATCATCCGATCCTTTTGGATTTAACATTGGCTAAACCATACTATATACCCTCGAAGTTTACCTATTTCTCGTTTATACCCTCCAAATTTTATTTGTCTTATCTTTGTCCAATTTTGACATTTCCAGCGTTGACCCACCGTTTTTTGCACATGTGGCAATTGGAGGGCTGACAAGGAATTTTAAAGAAATCACAAAACCCAAAATCAATTTTCCACATGAGCTTCTTTTACACGCGGGTATTGGTGTTCGCTTTATATTTGCACACGGCGCCTAGTTGCCATCGGCGACGAATGGTCTAGCCGTCGGTGAGGGATGGTCCCGTCAGTTACTCCAATTCTGATCTCGTGACCTTTTTGTCCATTAAAGTCTCCAGAAAAGGAGTCAAATCGAGGTCATAACACGATAATTTAAAGCCCCAATCGTGCACAACCAACGACCCTTGAAAGAGTTTTTTTTTGGGATGCTTTTCTTGTTTGTATGGTGCATGGGTGTGTTGGATTTTTTTATATGTAATTGTAATTTTTCTCCAGATGAGGGCTATGTGTGTGTGTATGCTTTCGTTTTGAAAGCTTCTAGATTTGTTGACTATGAATTTGGTGGGATTTACCCAATTAAAGTGCACATCGGGGTCATAAGGCAACAATAGAAAGCCCCAATCGCCACTGTTCTCAATCGATAACCAGTGACCTCTGCGTCCAAGCACTCCTCATGAGTATAGAGTAGTTGGTGATGTCCTTTCGGACCTTCTAGGAGATTCCGGCTTCGATCGGCTTGGTTGTGCTGGTGCAGATGAGCTTAGATGGGGCTAGACGATTTGATAGAGGATTCGTAACTTCCAGGTACTCTTGGGATTTCTTAGATTGGAGTGAGAGAGGGAGGGCTTTGGAAAAGCGAGAAGGAGAAGACGAGGAGGAGGAGGCTGCGGTGGCAGTGCCGAGGGTGGTGGAGAAAAATAAGAGGAGTGCTTCGTGATGTGTAAATAATAGGTGAGGTGGCCTTTAGTTTTGATTTTTGAAAAAATTGTACCCCGTTTGGATCATAATATGATAGCGGTTAAGCTGGGTAATGTATAAACTGTCAATTTACTATGAAAGGTATATAAATTAGTTTAATAATGAAATAAAAAAAATTGAATACGAGTCTTGTTGAAAATAATTTTATGAGTTGAGTTCGAATATGTAATTTTTTTCAAAATCTAACATATATTTTGAGAAATAAAATGACAAATGTGTGAGAGAATTAGGACAATAAAGAAAATTGATGGATTTTTTTGGGTATGTTGCTAATGTGATTGATAATCAATGAAATTAAATTTATAAACTGGATAGCTTATAAACTTATATACTCTCATCCAAACAGTAATTTTTACATATGATCTCCGATTACCAAATGAGCTAAAAACGATGGGTCAACGCAGGATAAGTCAAAAATTGGACATAAATGGGTTGTTAAATGATACTTGGTGAACATAAATAAATAAGACAAATAAAATTTGGAAGACATAATCGAAAAATTGGATAAACTTCGAGGATATATAGTATGATTTAGCCATTTAACATTAGTCAAAACACCATCACATTTTTTTTAAGAAATGGATTGCTCGTCACTCTACAAGAGGAATTTCCAAAAAAAGGGGGAAAAATGTGAGTCGGAAACAAATCAAAGGCTGGAAACCAATTAAGTGGAAAAAAAAAATAATGGAGGAGAAAAAACAGATAATTGTGTCGAGGAACAAAAAAAATAAATTCCAAGACGCATGTACAAAATTTTAAACAGATATTGAACAGAGACCCCTGAAAACTTCTCCCATGTTAGGCCTCTCATTTACAGGGAGGATACACCTAAGTGATATGGCAAGCAATTCATCCATAGGTTTTGAGTGTTCTTCCCCACCAGCAATGTCTCGGTCGATACAATCCATTCCCCGACCTTGTTGATCACACAACTGGACCCAATCTGTAAGATCAACAGTCCCAGATTGACCTGATATTATGTCACCAGCACTTCTTCTGGTCAACAACTCCATCATGATCACTCCAAATGCATAAACATCGGCTTTAAATGAAGGGAATGGTTTAGATGCAGTAGCAAGTTCAGGGGCACGGTATCCAAGTGCTCCAAGATTTAGTATCTGCTCGGCGATGCCAGCTGGTGTCATCAGCCGGTGGAGACAATAATCTGCTAGGTAAGCACTATAATCAGGTAGTGCTAAAAGTATATTTGTAGGCTTGAGATTTCCATGAGGCAAGCCTCGGTCATGGAGGTACAGCAAACACCGTGCAACATCCACAGCAACCTTTAGCCTTTGGCTGAAACAAAGTCGGGGGTGTCTCCGAGGCGTAGACTCTGTAACATATTATATTTTGATGAATATATAAGACTAAAAGAAAAGTTCATTGCAAATTAAAATAAAAAACCGCCCCATACACAAATTGTGCAAATTACATGTAAATCAAGATTCATATAGTACAGCAACAAGGACCAAGAGTACATGTCCCTGTAACCTTCTAAGTTTTTGAAGGGATTGCCCAAGAAAAGTAGTACACAACAGGAAGCATTTGAAGGGCCAAACACCAAAGAAACATATTTTGGAGCAATAAGGACAATCACAATGATACACACCTAATAACCCATTAAATTTTAAAATTAGGTCTCACATTTATCTTACAAAAACACAACTCTCAATACAATCAAATCAGCATAACACATCTTTCAATACAAAACCATTATCCAACCCAATCACTTTCCTATCTTTCATACTATTCCCATCAAATTTACACCAAAATCAAGACTGGATCCCACCTTTATTACAAAAAGTCAAGTCACATTACCAAAATACATATTCATATACAATCACATCAACAAAACACATTTTTCAATACAGCCACGCCAACAACTAATGATCCATTATCTTTGGTACCATTGTAGTTGCCCTAAAGATAGTAGTTAACTTACAACAGAGTAATCTTAAGAGCATTCATATTAAAATCTCGAAACTCATGTCGGTATCTAAAATAGACTAAAAAGTACAGATTTGAACAAAAAATCACATGCATAAGTATCTCTTAACAAGTCTCTAACGCAGACATAAATGTCTACTGGTAGAATAATTAAAAATTAAAAATATTATATATCATAAAAATAATATATTATTATTGATATTCAGTTTATTATTGATTACATATTTTATTAATTTATTAGAAGTTATATTAATTTTATAAATATATTGTATTAAACTGTATACAGACCAAAATTATTTGACCAATATATTGTATTGATTATTTAATTTTATAATATAAAAACTATAATATATTTCATAAATAACTAAATTTTTACTTGAAATCAAATAATATAAACAAGTACTAATAAAATAAGAGAAAACTAATACTTTAATGTTGTAGAGATTATAATAGACTATGATACAATTGTTATTGAGTAGAGATACGATAAATTGCAAAATAGAGAATCGGTTAAGAGACACTGATCCGAATGTTCTAAGCATCCAGGTATCATGTGCCTAAATCAAAGACGAGGAATGTTTTGGTTTATTATTAAAAATTTCCCTATTTCTATTTAATATAATCTAGGACAACCAATACGGAAGTAAGACAGTCCAAAATTTGCTCAAAAAAATTAAAATAGTTTTTTCAATACAACGTCATACAATATAGTTTGAAGAATTGGGAAGAAAGTATCAAAACAAATCCAGCAGTCATTAAACTGAGGATGCACCACAGCATCAGTCTTTAATAAAACTGTCACCAAGCTGAACATGACCAAAGAAAATATGCTACAGCATAATAACAGACAAAACTGTGAAACCCAAATTATATTTGGCCATAACAACTGTTGAAAACTTAGATTATCAACAAGTACAAACAAAAAGGGACCACATCTTTAAAAATATTTGCAAGGAACAAAAAGAGTTGTGGCAAAATAAACGGAGCAAACTCAGACGAGAACTGCTAAAGTAAATTTCAAAGTTTCTTACCATAAAGATGCAAAGTCAAGCTATCTCCCTGGATATAGTCTGATAGAAGGAGCCTCTCTTGTTCCTTGGGGCCCCAATAATATGCTCGCAAAGGAACAATGTTTGGATGCCTGGCAGAGCCAATCTTTTTAACCTCTTTAGCAAATTCTTTCTTATTTTTCACTAGTCCTACACGCAACCACTTTACAGTCAACATATGTCCACTATCTAATGTAGCCTTGTATAAGGTTCCATGGTTGCTTCTGCCCAGAACTTCTGCTGGAGCTCGTGATAACTCTTCGGCAGTAAAAGCCAGAGAAGTATCCACAAAAAACAATTCGCCTGCTAACCGATCTGGTGAATACACATCCAACATGGCAGGTTGCTCAATTGCCTCAATGAAATGGGGTGATGATGATGACGGGGAGCTGGGGGAGGACTTCTTGCCAGATGTTATTGTATGGCTATCTAGCACACTAGGATTCAAAGATCCAGCACTGGCTCCACCACCAGGTAAAACAGTCCCAACAATTGCAGGGGCAAACTCTGCCTGCCCAGGTAATGATCTTGCATTTGAAGTGAGCAAGTGATCATTTGAAAAACTCATCGAAGTTGGTCGTGAAAATCTCCCCAACTTGGCCTCTCTCCCAGTTTGGCCACCAAATACACTTCTTCCCTGAAATTCTGTAATTTGTGCCCTATGGTAGGCAAATAATACGAAAACAATCATCATAGCAGCTCCAACAGAGGCAACAATAATAGCTACTCTGATATTACTGCTTTTATTATGATGTTTTTCTCTCATAGGAATAACATTTGAATCTGTATTAGTTGATGCCCTACCACTAGGGTAGCTCAGTGAGGGATTACCCGGATGAAATGAAGATTCCGGGAACCTTCTTAAGTCTTCTGGAACAGATCCAGATAACTCATTGTTGGAGACATTAAATTTTCTTAAGCAAGATGGAAGCTTAGCAGGGATTTCACCCTTGAATTCATTGCCCGATAAGTCAAGCAGTTCCAAGTAACCTAATTTACTCAATTCACTAGGTAATTGTTCAGATAAGTTGTTATTTGCAAGATTCAGCAATTTGAGCTTCCCCATATTACCTATGTCTGAAGGCAATACACCTGTCAATGAATTACCAGAGAGATCAAGAGACTCCATCAGAGGATAAGGAGGCAGAATTAATAATGTAGTTGCATGAGAGCCTGGAAGAGGAATTGGCCCTGTAAAGTGGTTTCCTGAGAGATTCAGGTATATCAAGGTCATTGAAGAAAAGAAACTACCCGGAATAGGCCCAGTTAGCTGATTCAAACTGAGGTCAACTGCATAAAATTTGGCAGAGGTCCATAGTTGAGAAGGCAAGGCACCTACAAGTGAATTATTCCTAAGATTGAGTACACTCAATCCTTCAAACTGTGAGCTCATGTCAGGAAAGCTTCCAGATAACCTGTTTGAACTTAAGTCAAGAACCTCCAAATTACGTTCCCAGTTGAGCACCACAGAGATGTCACCAGAAAACATATTTCTACTAAGATCCACCTCTAGACAACTTTTCAAAACAGTGGGCAAATTTCCTGATAAACCATTTGATGAAAGATTCAGAACATTCAGAGTCGTAGAGTTGACTCCAGGGATTGAACCTATAGAATGGAAATGGAAAATATCAGATAATTTATTCGCATCTTCAAAACAAACCAAAAAAGAATAACTGAAACCAAAGATGCAGGGGCAGTTATATAACAGAGTAAAAAAGAAAATTTTAAACTGATATGGAAACCCAACAACATCCAATAGTACAAAAATAAGTCAGGTATGGACCTACAATCAAAACAAGTCTAGCAACAAGAAAATAACTAGCAATCTACACTGCATGGAGATAACAAACACTCAGAAGAAAAGGAAAAAAGTTCATTTCTATATTTAACCAGAATATTATGAGAATAGATACTAAGAACAATAAGAATTTGTCCGGTAGCAGGATTGATATAACACCAGAAGTTCCATTTAATGATCTTTGACTTATCCAACTTGCAATATTGGACAATATCTGCAGACATGCTGCTCATAAAAGGCCTAATTTACTGGAAGAACATATCAGTATGAGCAAATTGAAGAAAAATCTCCAAATGGTTTAAAATTCTCAGCAGATAGCAATATTTCATATCCCACCCCATCAAAGATCGCAAAATAGACACTTCAAATATTTAAAGGTAGTTGCATTCCAAAACATCAGTTTACAGTGATTTTACAATCAAGAATAAGGGGGGAAAACAGATAGTGTTCTGCAGATTCATTATGCCAATTATACAGCAAGGGCAAGAAAAATTAGAAACAGTAGAGGGTAAAGGAGATCTTCCGTAATCTCAATCATATGCAACACCAATGCAAAATAACCATTATTAGTAATAGGTCCCAGAAAAGACAGTTTCAAATTTGCTTGGAAAGTTTATCATGTAGGACTAAACAATATATCTTACCATATCTCGCACCACATATGCGTCCTAATAGAGGTGGACCAGCAACCATAATTCCATTTGGGCATAATGAAACAGTATTTATTTGGGATGAATTTAAGATAGGAGATAAGAATAAGTTTTCAAAAGACAAAACCGTCATTGCCAACCAATTGAATAACACAATGGCATGAAATCCTTTTCTTGATATGAACAAGAAAAGATCAGAAGTCAAATTCGTTACCAGTAAAGCCATTAAAGCTGAGATCCAATTCCTGCAGTCGAGTTGAACTTTCCAACAATTCCTCAGGCACAGGCCCGTAAAACTGATTGTTAGCCAATTTTAAAACCCGCAAATTTGTCAAAGAATCAAAAGAAGGGAGCTCCCCGCCAATCTGATTATCGCACAAATCCAGAACCTCCAAATTCCTAAACAAACCAATAGCCTCACTATTCAAAAACCCACCATTCAACTTGTTATGACTCAAATTCACAAAATGCACAGTGTTGGCCAAACTCGAAACCTTCTCAGCCTCAACCCCAAAGCCTCCATAGAACTGATTAGAGCTCAAGTCAACACGTTCTACATTGCGCAACTCTGCAAGTATCTCCCCGATGTCGCCCTTAAACTGATTTGAATGCAAATCTAAAACCCTCAGCTGCTGAAGATTTCCAAACCCGTCCGGAAACCATCCGCTGAAACCGTTTCTGGAGAGATTCAGGTAGTTCAAGTTCCATAGTGCGGAAATCTTGGCGGGGATCGGGCCGTAGAACTCGTTGTCGGACAGATCCATACGCTGGAGAGAGGACATTGACCCCAATGTCGGGACAAGACGGCCAGTGAAATGGTTTCTGGCAAGGGAGAGATTCTGGAGAGAATTGAGGCCGAGAAGAGTTGAGAATTTGAGGTCACCGGAAAGTTCGAGGCCATCGAGAGATATGCCGATGACAAAGCCGGAGTCGGGGTCACAGGTGACTCCGTAGAAACCCTGGCAGACGGCGGAGTTGGTCCATGAGCCTAACACTTTATCGAGCGGGTCGGAATCAATGCCCCTCTTGAACTGAAGAAGGGCATGGAGCTCCGAGTCAGAAGCAAAAGAAACGGAGAAAAAGAGAAAAAGAAAGAAAAAAAAGAGACTTAGAGTGACAGTCATTAGCGTCAATGCAGAAGCTAACCCTAACGACTCATTTGCGCGAGTGTCTGAGAGAGAGGGCGTGTGTGATTCACGAAACCCTAGAATCTGAAATCCAGGGAGAGAGGGGGGAGAGAGAGAGAGAGAGAGAGAGGAAAGCGTACCGGGTTGTTTTTGGTGAGAGAAACAAATGAGGGGGGAGAGAGAGAGAGAGAGTAGTCTTTAATTTTTGTAATTCTCAAAATTTTCGGGGAGATTTTAGAGAGAGAGAGTGGGGTTACGGAAAAATCCGTTAAAAATGGCGGTTTAGGGTCAGATGGAGAGTGGTGGTTGGTTGGAGTGAGTAACTACAGTCTGTAAAGGGCAAGCTGCCTTACTTGTAAATTGCGCTCTTTTTCTTTTTTGATAGAATAAATAGTCCTCTCTCTATGTTAATGTTATTTGTTCTTGAGAGACCTCTTTTCTTCGTAGGATATTCAATCAAGTTTTGCTCATTTCTGGTCCAAGTCTCTGGTTAACCCTATCTTCTCAAAAAAATTTCTGTGAGGCTCCCTTTCCAGCTCTAGCTAGTTTGATTGAGCATGATCGGATTTAAGCAATAGGCAATAATTAAAATGTCTTCTTTCTTATTTTAATTTGTTTCATATTGTTGTTTCTTTGTACTTACTTTGTCCTTCTTATGGAAGAAAAAGTTTTCATCTTTGGTGACTTGGGTTAACCTTTTATGGAATTCAAGTCTTGACCTTTCAAAAAAAAAATGTTATTTGCTCTTTCGTTTGATCTAATGTGCCCTCTCTTTTGTCATCTCCTCTACTTATAAATGGCAGAAATTTATATCTATCTATCGGAGTCCGATAATATAAAATGTTTATGGTATTATTTATGTATGTCTAAATCTAAAGTGATTTAATTTTCACACAATTATAATCATATCCAAATTGATTAAAATCCAAAAGCTCAAATATTTATTTCTATAATGAAGTGGCTGTGAATATTTCGCTAGTATGAGGACTTGATGTTTCTTTAAAAAGAAATGTCCATATTCCATATTAGGGTTAATATTATAAATGTCAACTTCTTGTTCTTTCACAAACAAAAAAGAAAAAAATTAGCATCAAAAGTTGCTATATTTGTATTTATAGCAATCATTTAACTTAAGAAAGTGCCCATTCAAATGGAATATTACTTCTCCAATCTCCATAGGTAATCTCCCTAAAATTAGGGGGAAATTATTTGAAAATCTCCTCATGTAGTTTAATTTTCCACTTCTCTTGTAATTCCCTAATGGCTCTTGAGGTACCCTATCTAACAAATCTAGACTATTGGAAAATAATATTCAAATAAACAAACCTGCAATCTTTAATAGGAAACCTTTCTGGTTATTTGCATTGATTGTGCTACTGATTGGCTTGATGAACGGTCGTGATTTTTCTGTCAGAGGAGGGTCAAACATCCAACGACATAAAGGGGGTGACCACAAACTCTTCTGCATTGCTGATGTTGTTTACAGCCTTTTTTAATCAACATTACATTAGAACAAATAATAGGACACCATACGTATAAATACAAACAATACATGTATGGTATGTTATTATACAGAGATAATCAATATGCCACCCTCTGGAAATATAATGTTCCAAAAAATTGACTTAACATTAGGGCAAAAACTGTCATGTGAGATGAAGAGTCATTGAGGGAGAAAAATGGAGCCTCAAAGCCACTATAGTTGGATATTCAGCTACCCAGATGAGCATAATTTGTCAGCCACATAACTTACCAGCATAACTACGGTGTAACCCGAAAAGTATTGGTTCACATTGGTAAGAAAATGTGTACCCTCAATGCTCCTTCAACTTCTGGAACTGACAGTTCAACACTCAACAGCCATGGGCGAGTTGTAATCCAACCTCAATCCGCAACAAGCCTAGAAAGAAAAGCTATATAATTGCAGAAACCCACGAAAGAAGCCGAGAATTTCAGAAAGGCGCGATCCAAATGAATAGCGCAGATAAAATAAAACAACAAAAAATGAAGAAAGGTGCGATCCAAGTGAAAGAAATTTGCTGATAAACAACTAATTGCACATAAAATAGAACATTAAAAAATGATAAAGGCAAAAGAACAAAAATCAAAGAAAAGGAATTGATAAGGTCAAAGTAGAGCTCAAAAGTTTTGCCAAACATCCAGTTTTAGTCCTTCAGAAATAATAAAAAATTATAAGAGTAGTCATACAATAGGAATCACACTAAACAAGCAACAAAGATATTTAGGTAATTCTATGCTGGCTAGGATCAAAGAGTAGTGGACTTACAGTTAAACTACAGTATCTACCCAATGATTAAGCAGTTCCTGTAATCAGCCTTTCCCTTTGATCCAATTTTTTGACCTTGATAATGCCGAAGAGAACTTGAAAACTAAATAATGCACAAAAGACATATGCTATAGTGGCTGGTACCTATAAGGCAAAATTAAAACAGCAATTAAAAGTCAGGACCAGGAAATTATGATGCGTACAAAGCACAAGAGCGTTAAGTAGCTTACTCGTATGGCGTTTAGATACAAAATTGTTGCCAGGTTTATTAGACTTCCGGCTGCTACTGCCTGTCAAATCAGTCAAGGAAAATGATAGGCATAGAGTAGATTCCTGACCATAAGAGTAGTCCAAATATGTTTTCTGTTATATTATAAATCCTCATAACAATGGGCAATCATCCAAAACCTTGAGCTTTTGACATGAGTTTGAGTGTTTGTTTCTCATACCCACAAGCATGAGATGATCGACTCCCAAAACTTGTATGAAAGGAGACACCTAGACGTGTGTACAAGAAAAGTTCACCGATATATTTATCCACAATTAAGCGTCTGCACATGAAAAGTACACGGACAATGAACTCTTTTGATCATGTATTGACATTTGTAGCTTCTCTTATGGGTGAAAGTTAAATTTAATTGCTCTACAGACAAATTGAAACCCCTTTCCCCACCCCATTTCCCTATTCTTCTCTCTGTCTTTCCTTCTTTCATACACTCGTCACTGGTAACACAAAAACGTCTCCATATTATTTACCTAAGCAATTCACTAGCAAGGTCACCCCCAATGTTAAAATACAGAGTTTTTATCTTCAAAAAGACTATTTGCAATTTATCAGTGAAAGAAAATGCAAGAAAATCCTAAAAGTATTGGCACTAGTATTCACTGCACTAAGCCATTTACATAATTAATGTCGTTTACAGTAAATGATAGGGATCTTGAGCTGTGGGAGACAACATACCCCTGAATTTTGCAACAAACTAGACATTAGCGCTAACTTAATCTAAAAATGAAATCAAACAACATTGATAAGAGTACTGCGAAATATAAATGATCAGGAAATGTTATCTAAAGCTTCAGAGCTAATGTGAAACTTCAGTTTTTAAGAGATCACACAGCGCCTCAAGAACTAGTATCCATTACTATCCCATATAATCATCAAGGTACCTAGCCTAAAATTCTAGAAAATTTAGCTACGAATAAGAAATCAATGAAAAAATTTATTTAAAAGGTTCGGCTACACTCACACTCCCTACTGTCTTCTGAACAGCTGCAACACGCTGGAATGCCCTCTCAGACTCCAAAGTTCGAACCCGTAGCTTCAGATCACCTTGCTCCTGTAAGATGGAATTTCAAGCTTTTAAGTCACAACAATCTAGAACAAAAGAATAATATCCATTCAATAATTTGATATTCTTAGCAAAACTCTACCAATCGTTGGATAGTTTCAACAAGCTTTTCAACTCTGTCAGCTTGTCTGAATAAATTGTAGAAAGCACGGGACTGCCGATCCCATCTATTTCTGAAGTCCTGCAATATAATAGGATTTGATTTGCATCAAATGATAATGTACTATGCAAATAACACAAAGTAGGACTAGGGTATCTACCTTCAATATTACTTCAACTCCAGCTTCCCGGAATTTTAGCAGTTCCAATGCATAGCTATGTGGTTTGATCAAAAAAGAAATGTCAGATATTGAAAAACATAATGCAGACAAAGCCTAGAAAACAAATTAAAAAGCCACACTCACGGTCTGGCAATCTCAGTAATGTCAAAACGAGGATCAAGGCCCTTGCCAATGCCATCCAATACTGCAGAGAACATAAATTACTACTTTAAGGATAATATGAGCAAATACAAGGAACCAAACTTTCACAAGAAATCAATTACAATACCCGAAAATGCTCTAACAACAAATGTAAATGTGGCTGGAAAACGAAAGGGTTGATCCGCGGCAATGGCTAATAAATCCTCCCCTGTTATGAGAACGCAAGACTGTGAGTAGCAAGAATCTCATGTCTCAAGTGAACAAGTACAAGTAAGGCAAATCAGGATAATCCAATATCTCAAACGTAGAGAATATGGACAACAAATTGATTTGAAACTATAATAGACAAATAGAATACAAGAATCTCACTTTTGTTCAAAATTATAATTATTATGCCAAAAAGTAGTAGACTATGCATGTGAACAAAAAACCAAAAATCTCCAGCAAAATTTTGAATCTCATCAAGAAGAATAAAGCACTTAAAATCACACAAAGTGACTAACCAATTGCAGCAAGGCGTTGCTTATTTTTCTCAATCTTTTCATCCTTCGTCAATGGCTTTTTGAAACCAAGTTCCAGCTTGGCCAGCTCCTTTTCTTTTCTTTGTGCTGCAAGACGCTCTTCAAAACTGTAAAAGTTACAATATAAGACCCAAGTTCTTCGACTTGTTTGAACAAACGAATTTAATTTCAGTTCTTGCTTCTTTGCTTGGTTAATATATATGAATTTGAATAAATAGGCATCACTAACCAATGAACATAATATGTTCTATTCTTCAGCCTGACTTATGAAATAAAAGAAACAAACATAAATTTCCATTTCAACATACATAAAGGTGCAGGTCAGAACCTTAGGCATTTATTAATTACTGTAAGCTTCAGGTGCTGGTCAGCTACAACTAAAAACAACAGAAAAGCAACAAAACCCAGGCATTGATGGCCAAAAGCACCTGTTAAGGAAAAACAGTGCTGTCCGTCGGACAGCTGTCATATCTCCAGTGGGTACAAGAACACCCATTTGAGTCATTGCTTGAAGAACCTGCACTAAGGTAAAAGTTTCTGGGGGTAATCTATAGGAACCACTCCCAATCTCACAACCTAACATTAAGGGTAAAGCTACCTTATCTGGGTTCTTCTCATAAATTCCATAGAAGACTTCAAGCAAACCTTCTCGTATGTTTGAACTGATACTGCATGATGTCAAATCAGAACAATTATTTTAAAGGGACATTCACAGCATAACAAAGAACAGTTATCATAATATTAGGAATATTTAGCCAGTAAGAAAATGTCTTCAAATACCTTCCCATCATTCCAAAGTCATAAAAGATCAACCGTCCACCATTGACATCATCAACAGCTATATTTCCAGGATGCTGCAGAGAAAATATTAATAATAAAAAGGCTCTGGTTACACAAAGATAAGCGAATTGAATTGATAAGTCATGAAGCATAAGAAAAACTTTCCTATATGTAATACAAGTATATATCCTTAAAAGTATTAGCACTGGCTCCTGAGAAGAACCCCACCAGTCTCTCTGTCAGAGCCTTTCAACTTGAAAGGCCCTGAGAGGCTAGTTTGAACTGATATCCAACCAAAGGAAGACAAATGAAGAGTGATAATAAACACTCACAGGGTCAGCATGGAAGAATCCATGAGATAGAATTTGTTCCAAATAAGATTCAACAGCATATCGACCTAACCTGACAAACAAAACGAAAGGATCATAATAATTGCAAGTGATAAGGAGTGAATTTTTTGTGCAAATTCAAACATCACAAGAATTTGAGGTCACATATCAAGATGAATATCACCAGGGTTGCCCTAAAAAATGTAGCTTTTACCTTTGGCGATCAACACCCAACTCATCTAAAGCTTGTATCCGATTTATTTTGATCCCAGGGACATACTCCATTGTTAGAACCTAAATGAAGTTAAATCAATGCATAAATAACATGATACTGAATATTCAAATAAAAAAATTTATATTCATATTATATTAGACCTGGGGTGTTGTGTATTCCCAAAATATCGCTGGGGCTTTCACATATTCAATGTCTTTGAAATTACTTGCAAATAGTTCCGCATTTTCAGCTTCCTTGGTATAGTCGATCTCCTGAAAATTTTACTTTTGAGCTACTGTAATTACAAACAAATAAGTCAAGAATTGTGTAAAAGAGCTTCATGTAGTATCCATTAGGCATAAAAAACTTCAAGTAAAGCAAAAAAAACATAAAAAATACTGAGTCTTATATAATTTATGCTGGACCTTCATTCAAAAACAACAGTTACACTGTTCAATCCTATTATCTTGAGTTGATCATGCACAATCACCCGGGCTGTTCTAATTTTCTTTGGCAGCAGATTTGGAAAGCTAGAACACCATGAATGGTCTCTTCTTTATTTTTCTTCAACTTGCAGAAAAGAGCTTTTCTAGGACCAATAGGCGCTATTCTTGTAAAAGGGAAGCAGAATCTATCAAGACATACTCTTCTTAGTTGCACCTGGACCAGAAGCATTTGGTAGACAATTTGGAAACTAATGGGTAATCCTGGCCTGGGTGTTATGAGAACAGATACTGCTTCAGAATTGGTAGGTAGCCTGAGGCTTGCTTTTGAGGAAGAAAAACAAAAAGACTAATATAGTTAAGAAATCCCTACGATCACCTGCCTCTTAATCCGGTTGGAAAGAAGTAGCAGAATCTTTTTTTCTCTCACAAAGAAAGTAGACAGACAAAATCAAAAATGGATCTTCAGCACTAAATTTTTGGCTCTCACATTGTAACAATCTTTGGTATCCTAAATATATTTGGCTACATGTGTCCCTTTTCTTCTGCTCACTGAACTCTTCCATTATGTATATACTATTTAATTCTGTACTGCGATGTTCTAGGTATCCTAAATATATTTGGAATCCTTTCCTTATGCTTACTGAACTCTTCTATTCTGTACATTCTATTTAATTCTGTACTGCGGTCTCTTTTTTCTTTGAACTGCAGTTAGCTAGTGCCATCTTTTTAAGCTTTCTTATTTAACTCATTAAGAAGGTGTGCAACTCCAAGTAGAAGATTTTGAAAAGCATGAATATCGAAAGACTCAATCAATGTGAAAGGATTAGAGGAGAGTGTTGCCTTGGCTTGAATAGAATGGAAAAAGAGAATGCATATGGTGGACTCCAACTAGGTTTTCACTTCAGATGTGTGTACCTACTACCTACCACGATATTTGGTATAAGATTTTGAGGTTCTTTTTAAACTAATTTCAAATTACAAGACACAATTCCAGGTGTAAGACTTTCTAGTTTCTACAAAATATTTGATGTCAAAAGTTGTCAATGGCCATGGTTGGTTAGCAGCTTGAATGACTGAATGCTAGATACATTCCAAACAACAGAAGTTTGGTGTAAATTGACCGGTTAACTTCAGTTCTTAGAAATAATTTATGTTGTTTTGCGCTCCTCAGGAGGAATAGGTCAACAAAACCATGTCGGTATGTCAGGTCATAACAGGCTACCTAAGGAGAAAAGGAAAGGAGACACTTGCAATAGCTCGGCATGTTGAATGTAAATGTCTCTAGACACTAAATTCTACAGGCGAATGAATAAACCAAAATATGTTAACTTTAAGAAGCAGTGTTGACCTTATAGCCAACCTTATGTCAATTTTATGGACAGAATTAAAGGAATAAAAAAACTAAAAAGAAAAAGAAAAGAAAAAGGAATGAACTCATATGAAGGATTTGGTGATGGGATCATTCACTGTATACTAGAGCTTTTCACCTATGTACTTAAAGTGAAAGTGTAACATGTACCTTGAACGAGCGATAACAATCATGAGTCAGTCAATAGAAATGGCATTACCTGGTACAGAACACTTGCACATTCATCATAAATAGCAACCCAATCTCTCTTGGCACCATCTGACTTTGGGTCAATTTTTTGAAGATATTCCATTATTACCTGGGAAAAAAAACAATAATTGATGTGTCAAAATGTGTTAGAGGATCTAAGCCACCTCCAGAAAGTGAAATCTGAGATCAAATCGGAAAGAATAGGCAACAAATCTCAGACACCAGACAGGAACTAGTAAATGAAACTGTATGCAGATAGAAAGAAAAAAGATCGTTAGACATAATGAGAATATAATCGACAAACTCATAAGAGGACTAAGCATGGGCACAATAGCTTAGAATCTAATCCTAATATGTAAACTAACCCTTAGGTTTTTCAAATCAATATCAAAAAGATCCTTTAGTCCAGGCCTTTGAACTTTAACCACAACTTCTTGTCCCTTAAGTCTTGCTCGGTGGACCTGACCTGTAAAACAGAATCACTGATTTAACATTTTCTGCAAGCTATGATATCCATGCAATAGGTCACCAGAAATTATAGAAGAAAAACCCAGATTACCGAGACTAGCGGCAGCTATTGGCTCATAATCAAACCGATCAAATATATCACCTAGGGGAGCTCCGAGCTCCTCTTCAATTATTGACATGGCGGTCTCAGATGGGAAGGGAGGAACTTGATCCTGTGTAAGAAAAAAAAAAGGGTCCTGCCCTTGTGAATCTCCAATTCAGAAGAAATAATTAAAATAATAACAGCCGATGAAGATGATTTTCAGGTAATTTAACTACTCCATCTAAACAAGGTTAGACACATTATCAGCAAAATAACCCATAAGAGAATGGGAAAGCAATAGTATGTGCCAGCAACATGTGCATGCACTAAGTTGAGAGGAGTCAAAACATTAACATATAAACAATTCACGTCAACAAAAATCGAAACTGAAACCTTCAATCATCCGGAAGTAGGCCTTGTTTCTCTCAACCCTTTACATAGGGAATTTCCATCACATTCCAAATATTTAGAATGACTGTATGACAAATTGAAGGAATTCTTTTGATTTTATCCATGTTCAGTAGCTTCGATGTATATATAAGCTAATACTACGGTGAAAGTAAACAACTCCCGCGTACAAGATTCCGGCAATGAACAGGATTTGGGACATGCAGGATGTACGAAGACCTTACCCCCACATAATATGTGAAGAGGCTGTTTCCAAGAATAAATCATCTGACCTTTAGGTTGTAAATACCACCGGACCACATGCTTTCCTATTTTATAAGCTAATATTACTTGACCACAAATTATCAAAGGGTTATTATCATAGTAGTCAGTGCATCATCTCAAAGCTTTTATCCAGACACTATTAGGTTGGGTACTTGAATCAATATGAGAAGCGAGAATTAATTATATGTATTTTCTTTCGCCATTCGTGCCTATACAAAATTACAAAGTCACACACTTTCCTAATCATTTAAAGTCAATGACTACTTCCTAATTATTTTCATCCATGTCCTTTAAGGTCTACTTATTTCTTTTTAGTATGTAAGAGAATATATATATTTTGGTAACCTATGGGTTTCAGACTAGGTAATAAAATACAATCCTATTTTCCTCTCCACTTCCTCTCTCTCATCTCTTGTATCTGGTATTTTACTAGCTCTATATAGGAACAAATGGAAAAATAAGATCCAAGGGGATTCAAATATATTTCTCTGAGGGATTCATTTGGGACAATGGCTTTGATGATGATGATGACCCTAAAAGTGTAGCCCAATGACAAGAGAAGGGAAGGAACCAGAAATAAATTTGGAGGTCTTGGGTTTGAATCTCCACAAGTTCCCCACTCTATGGTTAAGTGAAAGCTTCCATCTGTGCAATTACCAAGATAATCTTCCTCTGCATTATTTTAGTGTTTCTCGTAGAAGGACATACATAATTTTATTTTTGGGAGTTGCTTAATTATAAGTCACTCCAAAGATGTGGGGCACCCCAAAAAAAATTGATTTATAATGTTCGACAAAAGCACGAGAAAACATATTTTTATTTTCCAAAACAAGCATCACAATTGACACTCTGGGATAACGATAAACAGAGAGAATGTGAATAGCAAGCAGATAGTCAACAATAAACAAAGTTGAGAAAAACAGCATTATCTACCTCTGCATAAGGAAAATTATGGATACAAGATATGATAGAATCAGTAAATAGTCAATATTTCTGACTTCTCTCCTCTGAACAAGAAGCTTGAATATCAGAGTCAGACAAGTACAGATGAAAGCAATGATGTTCAACCTCCAAAATCAAGATTTTTAAAGTTAAAAGGAATAGTTATACCTGAAGTTCAGACAACTGATCAACATATTCTTTAGCGAGAATGTCTACTCGTGTAGAGAACTGCTGCCCAATTTTGATAAATGTAGGACCTAATCTCAATATATTTTCCTTTAACCATTTGGCAAGGGCCTTTCGCCTTAAGACTTTCTTCTCCTCTGTCATTCCCCCTGCAGATTAAGAAGAGGCATCTAAGCTATTGCGAAGGAAAATACTTACATAAATTTGTTATGGAAGCAATTTGCCCAAAACATAGGAATATCAACAAGCAGGAGAATCAGTAATTGTAACCATGGGTCTAAATATCATAGATGGCAGATCAGTGACAAGTGACAACAGCAGGAAAAAAAAGTGTTTACAGCAAGAGAAAATATGCTTGCGAGTCAAAATTTGTACATCGGCCAGTAGTATCATATGTCCAACCCCATTGAGTTCTATGTTCTACATTTTTAGAGATAGATAAAGACAAAAAAGAAAATAAATCTTCTGTTATGAATACAGAGCGTAGTAGGGTATATTATAATATAATTTTTACAAGTGACACCTTATTCAAAATTTCCAAATTTCTAACTAGACGCGAGTTACAATATTAGGCAAGTTAAGAGTTCCCAAACATAATAATAATAATAATAATAATAATAATAATAATAAAAACTGTGTCACAAGAACACAACAATGAAAACTTAAGAAAAAATTTAAAAAAGGTGGTGGTCACATCTCACAAATGTAATTTGTGACAAATTATCCTTTTTTCCAAAGAAAACAAGCCACCAATTGGGTAACAACCATGTCACCACACCTAAAACTCTGTACCTGGAATAAGTGATAGCCATCTATATATCCTCACAGGGAAAAAAATTGCACAATCATATATTAATAGAGAGCACAGACCAGTTGTAAAGAAATTGTCTTTTGAACAGGATACTGCAAAACTGAATCATTCATACAATTACAATTATACTAAAAAATTAGCAACAGAAAGCACGCTCACAAGCCACAACAGCATAAGTGAATGCATCTGCCCTTTTGAGGCTTTGGATCATTCATAGTTTCATACAACTGAAATTACACTAAAAATTAGCAAAAGAAAGCACAAAAACCACGAGCCACAAAAGCGTAAGTGAATGCATGTTGTGGCTTTGAATGATAAAGGACACTGTTATCAAGGGGGTCAAAAATTAAAATACCCATATCAAATGAGGTCACATAGGGGGAAAAAGGTATTTTTAAACTTTAAACATCTTTAACAAACATTCACCAGAAGTACAACTTACGGAAATCCAAAAGGAGGGAGTTCAGAGTCAACAGTCTAGATATATTCCATTTGGGTTCTCAGTTCTCACTCCATTCAAATCTCTGGGGTTCCTTTCCTAACAGGTTCCCCAAAAGATAGCTACTGAAATTATCTAATTGTGTTTCTACTATCCAATGATAGTATGGTAGTAAGACCAATCCTATAGGTTCTTTGTCGAACGAATATATCACCAGCCGTGAAGGAGCTAAGAACTCGAAATCATAATTGAGAAATGAGAATCAACCCCGAGCAACTGCAATGAAGAAATAATTGGTTAATGATTTCTTCCTTTTCCTGGCAAAAGTAACATCTATTCACTGTCACTCTACCGACTTTTTAAAAATTCTTAAAAATTTTCCCCCAAAGAAGCTGTTCAATTGAAGAAAATCACTCTGCCAGCTTTTCTTGTTTTCCAGATGATTTTCCAAGGGAATTCTCTTCACTGCCAATGCTGTCCAGATTCTTAGTATGTATCCTATCATAACAATTGACATCAAAATTGACACTTATGGTCCTGTGAAAGCTTTTTTAAGTAGCAGCAACCTCCCAATTGGAACGAGTGATTGGACATAAACCATTCAATTCCAAGTCCATAGCATTCCACTCAAATGTGATGTTCCAAGAAAGTTTATGATTAAAAAAAGCCTTGAATAATTCATTAGGACCTTCTTATTTATATAAATTCCCAACATCCTAGAAATTGAACTCTTAATGGAGTTATTCTAATCCACCGAAGCCAAAAGCTAACTTTTATCCCATTTCCCACATTAAAGATGATTTTGGGAACGTTTAACTTCACTGTTTTCAGATAATACAGCTTATGATATAGTCTAGTCAAACAGCATCAGGAGAAAACAGTAAGGACAAAAGAAAAGACAAATGAAATTTCTCCCACACCAATGAATACTGAGGAGCAGGAAATGCCAATTTGGTTTCCGAAGGAGGTTGGCACGGCTGATTCATCTCCTCAGCAATGATAAGCTTTGACAACTTAACCATGAGATATATCAACAGTTGTTGTCATCCTTTTTCTTTTTCTCTTTTTTTTGAACTTTTTTTATAAGCATTTTTTTGTGAGGCGTGTCTATAAGAAGGCACTGTTGCCATGATACAAGAAAACAAAAGGATGCAGGCAAAGTAGAACTAAGTCACGAAAATAGCCAAAGCCACAAATTTTTGGATGTTCGAGTCTACTACAAGAGCTGACCAAAAAGAGTGAAAGTTGCAACACAAGAACTGAGTAACTGACCTCGATATGAGAATTTCTGGTTGTTTAACCAAGCCTTGAAGATAAATGTTAATATAGAACCCCATATTTCCAAGGTTCTTTGTATTGTTGAATAGGTTTTGAATCTACTCCAACGGCCACCAGGGGCAACAGAAACCTGCAAGACCACAAATTGCCAAAAGAATATCAAAAGAAAATAGACTACCTTTCCCTAAGAGGAGGCTCATAATTCTCCATAATATCAAACTTAGAGACAGGTAATCAACACTGCATTTTAGCTAGAATTAGTTCAGGGTAGATTCATATCAAAGAAGGTAAACAATATCCATGCACAAGGCTCCCACAGTAAGGAGGGTCAGGAAAGGAAACACCATGCAGACCTAACACAAAGGCGAAGCCGCACTGTGTTCAAGGTAGGCTTGAGCCCAACTGAACTTTTGAAGGAAAAAAATTGTTACATATATATAATATATATCCTGTGATATAAACTGTACATCTTTCTAAAAACACATGTATTTCTCCTCACTAGCCCCTTAAATTTTTTGAAATATTTTCTAAATGTGTATATTACCATAAAAAAACCTTGTATTTTCTAATAACAATATAATATGTAAGGTTAATATAAAAATTGTAACTATTAATTAATAATTTAATACACTCATAGCAGAGAACAAATATTGATTGATACACATTCATACATGATGTTAGAGGATAGATGATTTCTACTTCGGGTGTGTTTGGATGGAGGGAAGGGAAGGCCAGAGATCGGGAGGGAAATTCTTCAAAGGAAGAGAGAGAGAGAGAGAGAGAGAGAAGGTATGATATTTTTTCTTTCTCATGTTTGGATAAGTAAAAAAAAAGAATGAATTTGTTATTTCTCTTATTTGGATAGTCATTATAAGAGAAAATAAATGAAAAAAATTGGTTTAATTTACTAATGTATCCTTATTGAGTTAAAGTATGATATACTAGGGAAAAATAGATCTTTCACTTATAAATAACTTAATCTTTCTTTCTCTTCCCTCCAAATGACCCCATTTTCGGGAGAAAACATTTTAACAAAACATTAGTGAACTGTTCCCTCCAATTCTCTTCATATCCCTCGCTCTATTTTTTTCCTTTCTAACCTATCCAAACAAGGAAATTAAGAGAAAGCTCATTTCCCTTCTCTTCTCCTCTCCCAAATCTCTCAATACAAAATTACAAACACATTCTTAATGAAAAATTGTCTGGCTCAACATAAATAACTTAAATGATTTTTTTTTTTTTTTTTTTGTTATGTTGAACATTTGATGTTTTGATTTGCAATGTGTAATTTATTGACTATATCGATATTTACTTAATTTAATGACTCTATAGATTGCTATATCTGGTCACTTTCAATAAATAGCCTCAAAAAAATTTGGAGACGTTGCCCCTGAAATCCCCTCAACCTTGGCCCCCTTCTATAATATCCAAGCTCAACCACTGACCAAACCCCCATCAATCCGTTTTCTAGATTCGCCACTAGCCTTACACAACATATGTGGAGAGGCTGTTTCTAGGAATTGAAGTTGTTACCCCTAGGTTGCATACTTGCAACTTTATACTATACTGGACTACATTTTCTCCTGTCAATGTAAATTCAATTTTGTGCACTTCCACTCTGAGCTAGGCTTTGATGCTAAATGAGATAGCACGCAATCATATATACCTGACTCTGCTTAAACCAAGCGTCCTCTTTTCCAATCTCCTCAAGCTTCTTCTTTCTCCTTTCCTCCTTCGCCTCCGGAACTTCAACCTCCTTAACCACCACCTCCGCCAGAACACCATTTCCGTTTACATACTTCACCAAGCTACCATTACTGAATCCGTTTCCGCTATCTACAACCTCCTGCCCCAAAACCGATCCATTATTTCCGTAATCACTACTACTACGAGAAGCCGCAGTACCATTGCCACTGAATTCAATAGAATTAACCTTTTCAGCTAATTCAGGCAGTCTGTCCTCCACTACAACCGCTCCATCTTCTTTCAGAGATTTAACCCTAGTTCGAAGCGCAAGTCTGTAAAATCTACTGTCAACTGTAGCTAAATTGAGTATGGAGTGCGAGGTAGTAGAAAGAGAGACCCGGCGTCTTCTGGAAGTGTTTTGCGAAGAGAGGAATGTGAACTGAGGAAAAGGAAGAGTAGAAGCCATTAGAGGATACTTTCGGGAGAGAACACCGATCAGCCACGGGTTTTGCGTGAGAGAGAGAGGTTGAGTGGGTTTGTGGTCTGGGAGTTGGGAATGCGATAGAAGAAGACAACAGTGAAAAAAAATTAAAACGAAACAAATAAATAAAAGGAAGAGAGGGAAAAGAAAGGTGTGGAGAGATGAGGGACACGTGGCAAGGAGGAAGATGAGTTTGGGATATAGCGCGGTTCTGATTGGACGAGGAGTCCCTCGGTTCGTCTTGTTGGAATGTTTTTGGACGGTTTTTTACAATTTCAGACTTTCAAGGATCTTCGGTTCCAAATAGACCAATAGTCTACTAGCCTGAATTTAGCTTCACAGCCCAAGCCCAACAATAAGCCCAAATCAGTCCACGTTTGCATAGCTTTATTTTATTTTAATCATCATTTACAAGATCAATTTTTAAAACACGGCTGCAATGCTCTTTTTAGGTACCCGGAATTTTTCAGACCACAGATGCAATCAGCGGTGTTAAATAACTCAAGTTTTTTTAGTTCAATATTAATTTAAGTGTACATGATATATTTTATAATTGTATGATATGAAAAATTAAAATTTTAAAAAATAAAATATTTTATTTAAAATTTCACGACACATTCTTCTTTTGTTTTTTTTCTTACTTTATCTCTTAAAATACATATTAAATTTCGAAAAAAATTACATATTCAGAATCAACAAGTAAAGATCTATCCAGCAAGATCCATCATCGATGGGTTTTATTCAGTCATTTTTAATTACATTATTTTTATACTAATATGTGAATTATGTAAGTTTCAGTGTTTATATAGGTACTGATATGAGCTCGTATATCGATTTTCATATGGTAACCTAAACAATAAGTGTTAAACCCTAAGGACAATGAATTCGCTAAACCCTAACGGACTCGTGTATCGAATTTTCATGTTGTAACCTAAATAATAAGTGTTATAAACCCCAAACGGAATGAATTCGCTAAACCCTAACAGACTCGTGTATCGAATTTTCATGTTGTAACCTAAAAATCTCGGATTTGCTATTAAAATCCTAAATGTCTCAAGTGTTAAACACTAACTATTAAAACTTAACGGGTTAGGGTACCCAACATAATTTCAATAAAAATGCAAAAAATAACAAAGCATGTAGTCTATTATCATAGTGTAACAAAATTTCAACTCGAATAAACAGTTTACACATCATATATATGAATTACATTGTTTTTAAAAACAATGTAATTGAAAAAACGCAATAAAAACTATTGACAATGAGTCTTATTAGAAAGATCTTTACCCGCTGAGTTCGAATATATAATTTTTTTCAAAATCTAACATATATTTTTAGAGAAAAAAACATTTTAAAATTTTGTTTATTAAAAAATAAATAAAAAATGTGTTTAATTGATTTTTGAAAAAGTCCAACATGACCCACCTACATGGAGTGTCATGTAGAGTTCGGCTACTTAAAGTTGAGTTCTATAACATTTTTGGGATGCAAAACGTCCGCATTAACATGATTGGGGGGACCTCCCCAGTGTGATTTGCAAGTTGTTAGATTAATAAAAATTGCAAAATTTTCTAGGGGTGTGCACGGTTTAAAAAATAATGTAATTGAAAAAACACAATAAAAATTATTGAGAATGAGTCTTATTATAAGAGTCTTATTATAATGATCTTTACCTGCTGAATTCAAATATGTAATTTTTTTCAAAATCTAACATATATTTTTAGAGGAAAAAACGTTTTAAAATTTCGTTTATTAAAAAATAAATAAAAAATATGTTTAATTGATTTTTGAAAAAGTCCAACATGACCCACCTACATGAAGTGTCATGTAGAGCTGGACTACTTAAAGTTGGGTTCTATAACATTTTTGGGATGCAAAATGTCCACATTACCTTGATTGGGGGGACCTCCCTAGTGTGATTTGCAAGTTGTTAGATTAATAAAAATTGCAAAATTTTCTAGGGGTGTGCACGGTCCGGTTAACCGTGCACACATACAGGAGTTAAAAAAACATAAAGAGTTTTCATTGAGCATGCACATTTTTTATTTACTAACTCAAATACAAGTCATAGCATCTAATGAGTGAGAATATAGGTTTCAACTAATTTTGGTGATGTTGGTGAAAAGGCAGGCTTCGAACAAATGCAACAGTTTTAGATGGGGCATCCAGCAGTTCATTTTTGTTCAGCTTTTGATCAATTTCGAAGAATGAAGGCCTACAATGTACATGTTTTGCTATGATAATGTTATAAAGTATGACATAGCTGGAGTAGTTATGCAGCCTACCTTGAATGTTATCTGTAATAACAACTCGTACATATTCCACTATGATAATGTATATAAACTATGGCATTGCAGGAGTCGTCATGCATCCTACCTTGAATGTTGGTTGTACCAGCAGCTATAACCTACCTTTTTATAACATCCTGCTTCATATAGGCTACTTGAAGTCAATGTTAGTATATATGATAAAGACTTCAGTTTTGTTTATTTGGAAAACGCTGCAGTTCACTTATACTCTATTTTATTAGATTAGATCAAGAAAAAAGGAATCACTGTAGCTATTGGCCACATGCATACAACATAAATTTTGTGATGGGAAAGTTAAATTACAGACATATTAAACCAATGATGGAAACAAACAAAGTAACTGAGCATATTAGGACTTGTACATACTATCTCATTATATGGTTCTAATCCTCTAAGTTTACAAACATTGACCCCAAAATAGGTGCAACAAGGCCATTGGCTAAAAGAAAATATATGGTCTATAAATTTAGTTCCTCTCGACCAATATCAAATAGGGATTCTTGAGCACTAAGCAATTTAGAGCCTGTGGAAAACACTTATTCAAAAGCTCGAGATCCAAGTAAGAGAGCCTCATCTCACACTTTTGTGTTATATAACTCATGACTTATCTACATGTCACATAAATCAAATATGACATTGGCACCCAGTAAAGATCTAGCTGGGTGTTTTCCGGTGCATAAATATGCGTTGCATGTCCGATATATGTGTTTTCATAACTCAAAAACATGCACAAATTAATAGCAAAGTGATCATGCTCCTACATCATGCCTTACAATCTTACGTACTTTTAGTAGATACAAAATCACAGATAAAAAAATGTGCACAACAACCATGTTCACATCAAGTCCAAAAAAAAACTAGATGCAAACATAATCATTGGAAGAGGGCATAAGGATACCATGAGGGATTTACATTGGTTAACTATCCAACTAAAAGATATAGTTACTAGAGCAAGTGATTTAACAAAAAAGTAGCTAATTCATTTCATCAACAATGCTAAAATCATAGTGAAAGAGAGGGATACACTGGAGAGAGCTTTGGAGTGGAAGTTACAGAATTCTAAGGATTATAAGCCGGTGTACATCAATGATGATGAAAATGGACAATAGACCACCGAAGCTCATAACACAAACTGACAATGAGGAAAATTATGCTCTTGCACACAGGTATACTACAAAGTGGTACTGCACACCAACAAAGATGACTTAATCAAACACTATTACAAGAAAAGGAAAGACAACAGTGGAAGATAAAAACTCCAACTGGGAAATATAGGGTTTAGAGGATGGGAATTTGGTTTTAGTTTGAGCTATATTCACTCTGAATCAAGAACTCTCATCACTAGTAGAGCAAGTGTGATGGACAGTGCAGAAGGCTCATAAAGTTTGCAAAAAATAAATCTAAATATTTGGCTACGTCTAAATCTGTGACTACTATAACCTAGACAAAAACCTCTACTAGAAAGGGCTATGTACATATATAATGTCACTAGATGCTCTTTTTTGGTTATATAGTATGAAGAAGAAAGGCTTAACTATTAATGGTTTTTTTTCAAGTGAAACCATGTACAAAGACTTACTTCTGCGAGACTGCGACTCTTTCTATCTAAATACAAGAAACTATGTATGATTTTGGGCTTCCAATACACTGTTTGACATAGGGAAGGGGAAAAAAAAGTGAACAGTAAAACTCGAAAAACAATTAAACCCATATTCTCACACAATAGAAAAAGATGCCATCCAAAGAAATGACAGAGTAGAACACATGAACCCACAGTAAAGCATAGGCTTTGAACTAGCATATATACATATGCTTAAAATGGTGGAGAGTTAATGTCCCATTAACTATTCAATTGAGTTTCACCTCTGTTATACAAAAAGTTGTCTCACACAATTATTCACATTAGCAAAACATATATCTCAATACAGTCACATCAACAAAACACATATTCCTGTATAATTTTTCAATTACCCATTAGTTAAGCCACTAACATTTCATTACTCCATCATTTTCTAACTAAAACTAATATTGGTCCAACCTCTATTATCCAAAATTCACGCCACATCCTCAATTATATCAGCAAAACACATGTTTCAATATAACAGTAACAAAAACTCATATTTTAATAGTATTTTTTGTCCCGAACAAGTAACAACCATTGTAGTTACTGACCAGGGATGATCACAACTATAAGCGTCTTTGAGTCAACATTCCTTTCCATTCACGCCATGTCCGTTATTATTGCATCGCAGGCTCTAAAGCTTGGTTTTGGACACAAATGTTCTCTCACACTATTCTCAACACAAAATATTACAATAAATAAACACATTAATTATATTTTCTTAAGAGCTAGCACCTAGCACACTTTTGCGTGCAGGCTAATTTTTAGAGTCTAATTTTTTTATATAAATATGGAAAAATTACAGTTGTAATTTGATTTTTTTTTATGAATCCAATGATATTTTTTTATTTGAAATAAAAATCAAATTTAATATGAAAAGTGCATGATAATTCTGGATCGTTGGATATAATACAAAAAAAATGTCATGCACTTTTCAGGTTACATTTGACATCTATTTTGGATAAAAATATATATTGCATTCATAAAATCGATCAAAAAGACAAATACAACTTTTAAGATTTTTAAAAAATATCTTGAATACCAAAAATTAGGACTTCATACAAGAATTCAACTATACACAGACAGAGAGTAGTTGATATCCATTGACATCATATTACCTATCACATCTTGTTCTTGCGTGATGTAATCTAACCCTAATATATCATTGTTAAGGCATAATTGGAACACGATCCGAGAGAGTCATAGGTCGTCAATTAAGCATTAATATCCGCACATGCGTCTTGGACAGTATGTGTGTCCAGTGTGGGTAGCCCAAAGCTCAAGGAGGAATTGTCCCATCTAGAGCTAGTGATGTAGTGGTAGTGGCTCTCCCCACCTAATATAGATAAGGGGTTCAAACGACGGATAATGTTAGGGTATAATTGGGACACAATCCGGGAGAGTCATAGGTTGCCAATTAGACACTAACACTCACACATGCGCCTTGAACAACGCATGTGTCCAGTGAGGGTGGCCCCCCAGCTCAAGGAGGAATCGTCTCACCTGAGCTTGAGGCCAGTTGGATTTGTGGGATAAATCTCCGCCTTTGTGGTTCGAACCTCTTATCTCCATTAGGTAGGGAGAGCCACTACCACTACACCACTAATTGAGATACAATCTGAGAGAGTCACAGATCACCAATTAGGCAATAACAATCATCAAATTAAAAAGCTCTCTTTTGGAATATAAGAAATTGTCTTAGGTGATCAATATTTTCTTCTTGGACATTTTCGCTCACCTATATATATATATATATTTTAGTTTTTTTTCCTTCATCATATTTTATAACATTGGAAGATTAAAAAAAGCAAAAAATAATTATAAATTAATTAACCTGTAGAAGCTAGAAGCTTCCTCCTATATATGTCAAACTCTAATATTTGACCATTACGAATTATTTATTTTGTTATATAGTCATGATTGATTGAAAATAAAATGATTATAAATTGACTGCTTGTATTTTAATAGTGAGACTTTAGTTTGAGACACAAAAGTAGAGGCAGTCCAACTCTATTTTCTTGCTTATATATATATATAGTGTAAATTATATATATAGGCGAAGTTAGTTGCTAAACAAGCCACTTGTATCGATCTTGTTATCTGGCTAGTTATGTGCTTAGTTCATAATTAATTTTTTAGGGTTGAAGATGTGTGCCCTAACTACTTAGATATGGAGAGGTAGGGGGCAGGCTGAATCATGTCATTTGCAATGGCCAGCGAATCAAAAATGGACTCAATCTCATAATTAATTGATTCAATATTTTGTTAATTAATTATGTGACCACTTTTCTTTTAATCAATACCTACACCATGTAAGTTTGTCCTTTGATCATTCAATATAAGCATAAATTCGGATCTTCGAGAGGACCCAAGGCATGGGTACGGGGTCAATTGAGCCCACTAATTTTTATTATTTTCTATATATTTATATGATAAATTTATTTTTGACCCCATAATATTTTTCATTTTGGCCCCACATAACTTTTATACTGCTTAATGGTTAGTTGCATACTTGGTTAGAGGAAACTTTTATTTTTTAAAGCTCAAAGTGGTTTAGTTGCCTGATTTTGGCCCAAATATGTGGGTATAGATTCAATGTTACATTATTCTTGTGATAGACGGTAAGATTATTGAAACAAAATGGTATGAGAGTTGTTGTAGTGACAACCACTTTAAACACCGCACAATTCACTAACGTTATCAAAAGAGTCAATGAATTATGACCTTCAAGTTTTGTTTCCTTATGCGTATACTGGTTTGCAAATAATTTTCTTATTTTTTGAGACTCAAAAAATAAAAATCATGAATAAGGTCACTTAGTTTTCTTAGATCAATCATTTTTTTAATAAATAATCTTTAAAAAAAATAAACCCCCATAAACTTTTTATCTTCCCTCTATAAACCCAACCCCATATGTTAAGTAGGCTAGGTCCGCCCCTGCTTCAAGCCAACGTGTATAAAAGATTTTCACCTAAGGAAATGTTAAATTTGACTAAAGCCTAGCATGCAGCAACAAAAAGATATTGCTTTCAGTGAAAATTGAACTTATGACATTTCGAATCCATACGATTTGAATCTAGAGATATTCACCGCTATGTGATCACGCTGACGATTTACTCATATGTTATCACAATAATTTTTTTTCAAGAACTTTTGTTTTTTTTTATGTTCTCTTATGATAGCATATTAGTCGTGAAATGTGAAAGCTAGCTAGGGAGAATCTTAGAGAAACATAAAAAAACACCAAGGCATATGTGTAGCTTAATTGTCTCATGAACTACCTTTCGCATCCTTTCAGTGGCCGTACAAAGATACCTTGGCAATTGATATGAGTTAAATGCAAAGATTATTCACCAAACACAAGGTCATTTTCAACATATAGCGAACAAATACACCATCCATTTCACTCGTCTTTCTTATAAGAAAACAAGTATATGTTTGTGTATGTATATATAGCGAAATTCTTCTATGAGGTCCTAACTTTTGATATCACTTTTGGGGTTCATTAATTTTTTAAAAAGTTCGAAAATTTATATTTGTCTTTTCAATTTTAAGACTCCAATACTATACTTTTTGTTCGAAACAAAGCCAAATACAACCTGAAAAATATATTGTTGAGTTCATAAAATTGATTAAAATATAAATATATTTTTTCATTTTTTAGATAAATTTTGAACCCGAAAATTAGGATCTCATTTTAAGACTTCGTTTTAATATCTCATAAAATAATTCCTCTATATACATACGTACGATACCCAAATAAAACTTTAGTTAAGTCAAAAAAATAAAAAAGAAAGAAGGGTCGCACTCACACACCATCATATATATTTGGTTTTTCTTATTAGGGTTTTCTCTCTAGCTTATGAGATCCCACCCCTTTTGAAGCTGACTTTTTTAAAAAAAAAATTCTAATACCTCAAGTAATTGTTTCTTTCCTTCTATGTCCACATCAAACCGCCTTTCCACTATTTTTTTTATATCTTAGCATCCACCTTATAAGCCCCAAAGCCCCCCTTCATTAGATTCCAAAACAAAACACAATACCTTCTCCCAAATTATTCTTCTTTTCCTCTACTTTTTTTTTCCTTCTCTTCTAATCATCTCCATGGCTGGAAAAAGGAGCCGAATTGAGAGCCCGTCGTCGGATAATAGCTCAATCGCCAAATTAGATCAAGAACGGTTCCTTCCGATCGCAAATGTGAGTCGCATAATGAAAAAATCACTTCCTACCAATGCAAAGATATCCAAAGAAGCTAAAGAAACTGTCCAAGGATGTGTGTCCGAGTTCATTAACTTTGTAACCAGCGAAGCATCAGATAAGTGCCAACGAGAGAAGAGGAAGACGATCAACGGCGACGATCTTTTATGGGCTATGACAACATTAGGGTTTGAGAGTTACGTTGTGCCATTGAAGGCTTATCTCAACAAGTATAGAGAGATTGAGGGAGAGAAGAACTTGTTGGCTAGACAAGAAGACCAATCTCCCACTAATACAAATCATGAAATCGTGATCAACAAAGTGAATAGTCCCATTAATGAGGCTAATATGACAGAATTTCAAGGGTTTAATGGTGGACTTCTCTCGCTTGGTGCACAAGTTACTCCAAAGAGCTTTGAATTTGGAGAGGATTTGGTGAATCTCAACTTCAATATGAGTAGGGTTTGTGAAAATGGTGATGGAAATGGCAATAGAGCTGCTGTGGCAGCTCATGTTCTTCATCACGGGCTTGAATGGTAAAACATTATATTACGCAAATTAATTACTATACCCTATTGTTTTAAGTCAATAATTATTGTTTTAATTGAATATGTAAAATTTAATTTCTCGTCTTACTTTGATTATTGAACAATTTAATATTTTAAGCTTCCTTGACCAACGTAGCCTTTGTTATCAAGATAACTACGTATTGTACTCTACATAAATTTTAAAGAATCCGTGGAATCTGCAGTTTTTAGAATGAACAATTCTCATCCAATGATTCGGGGATGTTTTAAGCTTCCTTGACCAACGTGGCATTTGTTATCAAGATAACTTACGTATTTTACTCTACATAAATTTTAAAGAATCCGCGGATTCTGTAATTTTTAGAATGAACAATTCTCATCCAATAATTCGAGGATGTGCCATATCTCACACCGCGTACTTTTATGTTTTTTTTCACCATAGTGCACATTACATACTCAATTATTCATTGGTAAATACTCAAAACACATTACAATCTTTTTTGATCCAAAGTTGACCGACGTGGCAAAAAATGTGCAAATTTTTCTTGTCAAATTTTTTTTGTTTGTGATATTAGTGCAACTGCCTAAATTTTCACTAATTACCATATTCTACCATACCAACTCCTTTTCTTTTTTTGTTTAAAGTTCTTGCAATTGAAGAAAAACAGGTTGCCATTAAGTCATTAATTAACCATGTTAATACTACTGGAAATTAAGATTAAAAAATAGATTTTTGTATTAAAACCTTCAAGTTGTGGATTATAAAGAATATCATAGCATATTAAGCACGGGAAGCAAGATTGTCTAAAAGTACTATCAAAGAGTCCCGTTGATTTGGGCCCACTTTTAAATTAATGGACTCATTAACTCTTGTTGTGGGCCTCATATGACCGTTGGCCATGAATGGGCTTAATATAGATAGCCCAATTGGAAAGTCTAATCCAGCGTGATATTGACGTCACTTCTAATCATTCGCTAATATGACTTTTGAAATTGACCCGTGCACACGTTCCTTCTCTTCCATGGAAGCCTCTTCGTCTTCGTCTTCTTTGCAAACACTCCAATCCCCTGCTTCCATCACTGCTGGAGATCCTCCAATCCCCATCAATGATTCCAGTTTAACCTTCGAGGATCATCGTATGTCAAGCCCAACTGGCCGTGATCCTTCCCCGTCATCAATACCCGTCAAGAGGAAGAAAAAACGAAACTTGAAGGATGTCTCCGCAATTCCGGCTTCATCTTCTTGTAATTCGCAGAGGGGTACGGGTATCCGCGTTGCTTTCAAACGCCGCAACCCTAAGTTAAAGTTAGGTTCGGCCCGGCGTGGTGGGGACGCTAATTTGGAGGTGGTGGCGCTCCCTCTGGGAATGTCGTTCGCGGCAGTTGTGGCTCAAGTACGTATCTTTTTAATACTTTAATCTTTCATTTTCATTTTTTTCCTTTGGAGTTTCTTTGTGATGCCGGGAATGTGGGTTCATATGTGGTTTGATTAGGAACTGATTCCTAGTTTTTCTTGGATTTTTGTTTATTTGGTGGAAGTCTTAATCTTTTAAGTTTGTACTTGTTCTTTGTTACGTTGATTTGAATCTTCTTTTTTGTCTTTTAATAGATGATATTATCCTTCTGTTCCTTGATCCTTTCTGGGTTTTTATGCGACACTTAAAAATTATGTCATCTGCCTTTTTTGACGCCTGATTTTAACTGGAAAAGGTAGATTGGAAGATTAGTCCTACTGTTTGAGATATCAAGCATGGGAGATATTGAGTCTTAGTCTCATACATGCCTCACTCATTTAAGCTTGGGAATTCTTGTACCAAAAATTAAATAGCTAAGTCTCAAGCCTCTTTAATTGCATCTTGCCTTGGAGTAAGGATTATGTCTCAGATTCACGTAATTTGTACTATTGTATGCTCTCTAGATAGGATATTATATTTTGTACATACATTTTTCTGTTTTCATTCTGTAAGATATAATTCTCTTGATTTACTCAAGTATTTGGTCATGGATTCATTTTGCCGGTTGCTGCTAGGTTTTGGAGAGAAAAGATGCATCTGGGGAAATGATGTCCATTGATCATCTGTCAAAGGTAAATCTTTTCTCTTTCTAATCCTCTTGAAAGATGATGAGTCTTTGATAATTGACATATTTTCTCCTTGGCGTGTGCCAAACATGCTATTCTTATCAAGCATAAGATAGGAATTTCCTATACTAATCCTCATTTTCACATTATTAAAGTATATGTTCACTTGACTGGAATCAACCACTAGTATATTCTCTGCTTTGGATCATCCAGGTGCTGGTTCATTTGGATTGATGACTATGCAGCACAATAGAGAAGTGCAGCCCACTGTTACTGGGTTTTTTTTTTTATTTCAAATATCTGGCATAAAGTGATATAAATTCCTTCTTTCAATTGCAGATTTGCACTTTGGCGGTTAGAGAATCTTTATCCAATGTAAGCCAGAATTTTACAGCTGAAATCATCGATTGACTCTGGTTTTACAAGTTAAGCTTCCTCATAAGGTTCTTGGCAATGTAACAAAGGTCCAATATGCTAGACTGAAATATATACTTTTTTTTGTTTGACTACCTATCTTGTAACAGGTTTTTGGGGACCAGTTAAATTGTTTTGCGAGTAACTTTGAGAAATCATTTGTAAGCACACTGAGGACTCTGAGGCTGATTAACGAATCATCTATGAATATTGGGAAAAGTATCGAAAGTTCTGCTGCAGACACAGTAAAGAAGAAAAGTGGAGGATGTACGAGCAGTTGTGGTGAAGAATCTTGTCACTCAGAGACGGACTTGCCTGCTCTTTCAATTCAGAATCTTATGAATATGGATGAAGATTTAGGGGAGAATACGTCTGCAGTTTGTGTCAATAAGGAACTTTCCCTTGACAGACAAGCAAACCATCCAGCATGTGTTTCTCCGAGCATATTAGGATCTGTAGTAAATTACCATCTTAGTACCTTTGAGAAATCTGTCACAGAGCAGGCCCGCTCTAATGATCTAAAGACCATGGAGATTGAGCTTGCAATTGAAAAATTAAAGTTCAAAGAAGCTCAGTTAGCTCTACATTATGATTCAAATAAACTTACGAGATCAAAATTAAGCATGGGTGTGTCAAAGGCTTTGTTCAAAGCTGAAATGTTCAAAAATAAATTAGAAGATGTGAGACATGCTGAACTGCTTAGAAAGTGTATAGACTCTCTTGTAGCTGGTTTGATTATCATGCTGGCTGCCCTCGTATCTGGTGCTTACTTCTTTTCTTATGAAAGGATTACTGAAGTTACAACATCCTGTTGGCCTTCTCCCCAAGTAAGGATCCTTCCTTTTTTGCTTAACTTTTAACTTTGTTGGTTCTTGTATAAGTATGGGTACTGCTGTCTGATAGTGATTACTTTCTAGCAATATATCACCGGATGTGTTCTCCCTATAGGATATATGTAGGATCTTCAATGTTAAATGCTTCTTTGAGCAGAATATTGTTGACTTGCATTGGCATAAGCTGAAGTGTGTTATGGGTCAGACCTCTCCCTCCCTCCTTTTCTGGGATTTCTTTTTCGTTCTCCATCAAAATCCGTAATATTTCTGACAACAAACACAAAAGTTTCCTTTTTTCATATATATATTTATCTCAAGTGGGTTATGGGTCAGTCGGTCAGGGTAGAAGGGACTGCTGTAGGTAACCTCATTCTTAGATCCAGCTCCATTGGAAACTCTCTTCTGCATGATGCTCATTTCTCCCTAGCTGTTTTGCAGTAACAAAAGATCCACTTCTGGATCTTTTGTTACTGCAAAACAGCTAGGGAGAAATGAGCATCATGCAGAAGAGAGTTTCCAATGGAGGTTTGGTTCCAGAAACATAAAACTGCTAGATCCATCTTTAAGATTGGATGGTACAATTTGTGTCCCTTAAATATATTTAAATTTAGAACAAAATTCATGCTTATAAAAAGTGTCTTGGTTTTATGTCTGGCTGTACATTCTGACTGCTGAATTTTCAATGATTTTCAAATATAAATTATAGGAATAAGGGATGTCAGATTATTATGGAATACTTCATGGGTTCTTTAATTTGTTTCAGGAGTCCAAGTGGTGGACGCCACAACCATTCGCATCCTTCAACTCAGGGTTCAAAACTTTGAAGTGCCAAGTTCAGGTTATGAGCAAAATGCTGTTTGGTGTCTGTATGATTATTGTAATCGTATATTTGTTAATACAACGAATGGCAATCCCGCATCAGACAATGCCGGTTACCTTTATACTCCTGCTATTGGGAGTTGGATGTGGTTGCGCCGGCAAGCTTTGTGTAGACTCGTTGGGAGGAAGTGGATTGCAGTGGCTCTTATATTGGGAGGCTCTATGCTTATTGCATCTTCTGTGTAATCTTTGTACATCAACTGTATTTATTATCCTCCATGGACCTGTCACTGTGTCTCAAGGGGAAAAGGGGTCTGCAAGAATTCCATATTGGTTCCGACGTTGCTTGTTCTATGCGGTCGTGATTTGTTTTCTACCGTTGTCTGGTGGGTTGCTGCCTTTTGCAAGTCCTGGCGAATGGAAAGATCGCTTCTTTCCACTGCTCGCTAATCATGAAGTTGAACCCGTCGATTAATTTAGTTAGTATCAGGGGTCTGGAGATTGGAACCATATGTATGGTTTTTTTTTTTTTTTTTTGGGATAAGCATATGTGCTATGTATTACTATGTTGTATTGTATAATGTCAGAATATTGTTTTTCTAGCATTTTCAAGCGGGATGTAGAGATATATGGCCTCCAAGGAACAAAGTGTGAAATGAATGTGTTATTATGATATCTTGGCAGTCCAAGCTAACATTCAATTTATTCAGTGGCCAATCTGCACAGGAAGAGGGCTCAATGGCCCCGCAAATTTTCTTTTTAATATATATAAATTTAAAAATTGTACCCTCACGAAATTTCACAGGTAAATTAAATTTACTTAAAACTTGATACAAATTATAAATTAAAATGGAATTGATCTCTCCTCTTGACGTATTTAACTTAACACAAAATTCTTTGATTGCGGTTGAAAGTTTCAAACAAATTCTATGAATTTGTAATAAACTCCCGTTGGATTTGATTGCTAGACTTGGACTTCAGACTTGGGGTAATCCTAAGAATTCCGGATTTAGAGAATTTGAACTTAAAAGAAATTTCAAAGTTTTAGAAAGTTTTGTAGACTTTTTCCTCTCCTTCTTCTTTTAAATGAGCTTTGGTATTATAAACAAAAGGAGATATAGAATTTACTTGACCATACCTTTGACATTAAGAGTATTGTAGAAAAATCACTTAAAGCTGGTTATCTAAGATGGTGACATCGGGGTAGTTTCATGCATGTTGAAAAGTCGCGAAGATACAAGAGCTACCGGCACACCCAAACAAATACTGGATGGCAAGTCTTTTGAAGGGGACAACAATGACCCGCGAAGATGCAAGGGCAACCACAGACCCAAAGAAAGAGTGATCGAGACCAACAACAATGAAGTAGGTCAGGGCGAACGAAGAGGCAGAACGATGGATGAGACGAAGAGCGTTATTTTCAATTGGGAGGGAACAAGGCTGAGCCTGGAATCAGGAGTAGGTCAGGGGTCTGAAAACGGTGTCGTTTAGCTTGCCAAGGTTTTGTGGGTAAAACAGGACCAAACGTGGGAGTACAGGGGGTCAAAAGGGTGGGACTCGCGCTGATAAGGCAGTAGTGCACGGGTTATATATAAGTGCGCGGATAAGGCAGTAGTGCACAAGTAGAGGCAGAGATGCCGAGACTCGATAGGAGCGCGAGTGGTATGGGCAGAGCTTTTACAGGGAACACACGCAAGATATGAGCAAGAAGAGGGGGGCTGTTTTGATAAGATGTCGTCTTGCTCCACTGTGTTACAATAGACCATGCGCTTGTGAGGCGTTTTGTAGGACATGGAAGCCCTCAGGAGCCTTCGTATCCTGCTGTTATAATAGATTTAGATAGATTCTAAGGAAACAAATGCACTTCCTAAATAAAGTGTCAAATGAAAATAAAGCATTTCCAATATTCCATAAGTTAACATATTAGTTTTATTAAAGATGATGTGGATCAAGCCTAGTCTTCTAAATATGACCAAACGATGCAAAACAACATGAAATTACTTGTTCTTGAACCTTGAACCCCAAAACCTTGGAAGACTACAGAGAAAGCGAAATGTATGGGGCAAATGCTTTGTTTTGGGCTGTAAGGATTTAGAGCAATGAAGCGACCATGATTGCGCCACAATTGTGAAAATCTCTCTCTGAAGACTGCCACGCCACCTCTAGCTCGAGAGGTAAGTGCTCGGCCTCAGGTACATTGTTTGGATATGGATGCCCACTCTTCATAGTTCATATGCGTGAGAACCCCTAATTTATTCTTTTTCACATTTTTTCTATGCTTGTTTCAGGATTTGGATGCCCACTCTTTGTAGTTTATATGAGTAGCCCTAATTTCTTTTTTCTTTTTTTTAACCTTTTTGTCATGCTTGGTTCTCTTATTGACTATTGCGTCCCTCATTCTGTTTATTGCTTGCTTTACTGGACCGAATTTTGTTGATTGGTTAGAGTCTGGGTGAGGCCCAATAAATGATCAAGTAAATTTTATAATAGTACATACTCTATCCCAAACTACGAACTCATTTTACTTGATGTGAAGTATTAAATATTAAGTAGTTTTACATGAGAAAATTGCTATAGTAGACCATTTCATTATAAGATCGTATTCAATTTAAAATTATAATATTTAATTGTATATAATATTATTATATTATATTATAAGTTTTTACAATTGAATATAATATTACGATGAAATGAAAGAATATAAGTTATACAGTTCTGAACTATTTATCATTAGTGTTCTACATGTGACATTCTACCACATTATTCAGGAGATTTAATATTGTTGAAATGTCTTTATGTTCGCTTCAATCGAGAATGGAAGTTAAAACTCAAAACAGACAAAACAAATTTCTTGAAAATTACAACAAATGATCATCATCATTGTTTAGATGCATAAGGAACAGAGTTATATTTTTGAAAAAATGCAAGCTATATGCCATCACATATATAGGTAGGAGTTATTACAATGCTACATATGAAACAAGAAACATCATCGTTGATTTCTAGCTATATATGCACAGTTGTCCTCAATGATGACTCTATAAAAATACCCTAAAATTGCCTGCAATGTCCCTGCTCTTGATTTAAACGCAGGAAATACCCTAACAACAATGGCTTCTACTGTCATTAGCATTGCTTTCTCTCTTCTTCTTCTTTCTTACCTTGTTTTCCATTCATCAATTGTGGGTGCCAAACCTGCTAACCACCGGTTTGTTTCATCAAAAACTAACAATTCCCTCGAACAACCAGCAATAAGACTGATAAAATCGCTCAGATCATTCCATGAAGACGACCTAAACACCATCGACAATAACTCCACAAGGTTTGTTGAGAAACAATTTGAGTTCCCTTTCCTTGACGCTTCTGACTCTTCTCTTGGAAAAATCCGTCATCATGCTGGATATTTCTGGCTTCCACATGCTAAACATGCAAGGTAAATTCAGTACATATATAGTATTGTATTAGATGCTAGAATTTTGATAAATGATAATAAGATCCTAAATATTGTATATATGCTCATTTTTGCAGAATGTTCTACTTGTTCTTTGAATCACGATATAACAAGGATGACCCAGTTGTTCTATGGCTGACTGGAGGGCCAGGATGTAGTGGGGAGCTAGCATTATTTTACGAAAATGGTCCTTTTCATATAACCGATGATTTATATCTTGTATGGAATGAATATGGCTGGGACAAGGTATGATATTTTGATATTGCTCTGGCCTTTCACCAAAATGCATTGTTTTATGCAGTTCCTAAAGTGTTTGTGTTTAAACTAGATTAGTTGATGATCTTTATACACAGATGTCAAATATTATATATGTTGACCAACCTACGGGAACTGGATTTAGTTATACTAGTGATAAAAGTGATTTACGACGTAATGAATTCGGCATCAGCAATGATTTATATGATTTCTTGCAGGTTTAATTCTTCTCTTACTCAATATATTCTTGATGACTGAGTTAAATTTTAATTATCTTTGACACTATTTAACTTTTCTTGAAATTATAGATGTTCTTTGACAGGCATCAACAGTTTGCTAAAAATCATTTTTACATAACTGGAGAATCTTATGCTGGACATTATATTCCTGTTCTCGCTTCTCTGATTCATCAAAAGAATGAAAATAATCGAGGAATTCCAATAAACTTGGAGGTATCATTTTGTCTCAATTCAAAACTTCCTGTCCCATCCTATTGTTCTATTTGATTTTTGCTTAACGGCATATTCGGCAGGGATTTGCTATTGGTAATGGATTTACAAATCCTGAAATTCAATACTCAGCATACCCAGATTTTGCTTTGTATATGGGTTTGATTTCAAAGTCTGATCATGAGCGTCTAATGAAAAAGATTCCTGACTGCCAATCGTCTATAAGAGCCTGTGGTGTGTAATATGTATATATATATATATATATATAATATAAATTGGACTTATAATCATTGTTCTTTCCTCTTTTTTCTTCATAAAATACACTTGATGATTAGTCTTCCTCTTTTGGTTTCGTCTCAGGCACTGGTGGCGAAAATACTTGTGTTACTGCACTGAAAGAGTGCAATAGTACCATATTTATGGAGATCCTTAACATTGATGTTGATGTAAATGTAAGATACACAGCACATTCATGTTTGTATAGAAAAGAAGGATATGTTTTTTCAGAAAAGAATTGCAACACTTTAACTTCAATGTGATATGATTTACAGTATTACGACATTAGAAGCAAATGCAAGCCTTTCAAGCATTCGTGCTATGACTTCTCAGCTATGAACAAGTTTCTAAAGAAAAAACCAGTATTGGCCGCTCTGGGCGTTGGGGAACACAAATTCGAAGAATGCAGCATTCCTGTATATAATGCCATGAAGGCGGACTGGATGAAAAATGTTGACGTTGGAATTCCTTCTCTACTCGAAAAAGGAATCAAAGTGCTTATCTATGTCGGAGATCAAGATCTCATATGCAATTGGGTTGGTAAGTTCTCCACTTGGTACCAAACTCAATCCTTATTATGCATGCACTGAGGGTGGTTTATTATTGGGGTGTTTAAATATAAACAGGAAACTCAAGATGGGTTCATGCAATGAAATGGTCTAAGCAGGAAAGTTTTAGAACAGCTCGAACTATTCCATTTGTTGTTGGTAAAGCAAAAGCAGGAGACCTAAAAAACTCTGGACCTCTCACTTTCCTCAAGGTCTGTCAATCTGTTCACTTATATGAATGCATATTTAGTCTACAGTATAATCTGATTTAGTCTACATCAGATTTATGATGCTGGCCACATGGTTCCAATGGATCAACCAGAAGCTGCTTTCCACATGCTAAAACGCTGGCTGGAAGGAACTCTTGTCGATCGCTCGGAATAAACATACTATTTCTCCATAGTTTTATTAGCTGATGACAACATTCTTTCAGATATATGTTTCCCAGATATGGTTCATACTTCGAAGAGCAACTACATACATACTAGTTGTATTGCACAACTTTGGTCCCAAGAGTTTTGAGTGGTCTGATTGATCACCTCTGTATTAATTAAACTCCCATTGCTGGTCTGATTGATTGCTCTACTATAAGCAGAATGGATGGGAAGAAACCTCTGCAAATTGTTGGAATGTATGGTCTTGGGAAGAATACATATAATATACTCCCATTGCTGGTTTGATTGATTACTCTCTTCACTTCCTTGCGCCTGCTGGTTCGATCCATCAACCACAACGCAAGGAGGTGTTGCTCCTTATTAAGTGATGTGCTTCTTTATATATATTTATATATTCATCTAAGTTAGATCAGGAGAGATTGGTTGCTTTTGGTTTTGTCAATGTGGCCCTTCCTTTTACAAGTCTTTTTAGGTTTGTCGAGCTAATGATGGAAGGTAAGCCTATCTTGCTTGCATTGACCATCCGGTGTGAAGGAAAAAATCATTGTTATCTTAAAATATGCATTTTCTACTTAGCCTGTTGTATCACAAAGCCTCCAATAATTTGAAATATTCAGACCATTCATGGATAATGCCATAATGAATAATTTGGTCAACCAGATATGTTTGATTCTTTAATCAACACATATTCATGCACTGAATTTAGAAGCAAAAAACCAACCTCACAGAATATGAAGGGAAAAGAGTTTATAAATAACAAATGGGTTCCATGCATAAATTTACACAAAGAAAAAGCAACCAAATCCTGTATGACCAACAGAAGGGCATTATTTGCTATTATTCATACTGCAAATATCATTTTATAAGACTTAACAACAATATCAATGACAATAGGCACCAAACCAGCAGAGTTTCCCTCCACCTTCACATCCCTCTTGCTCATCATTGCCTCTACTATGAATCCACCATAGTAAATTAGTTAGTGAGTTTCCATCATCATGCCCATTCAATTTCTTAATCTTCTCCAAAGCACTTTCTTTGTCATAAATCCCTTCCAGTGCATACACAAATCCTTTCCACCCTTCTCCAACCCCTTCTCTTTGCAAAGCAGGCAATGTCCATGTCACAAGCTCCCTCACAAACCCAACATCAGAGAACAAAACCTCTGAGATGGGCAATATGGGTAGCAGCTGAATCCCAAGTCTACACTCTTTCCATTCAGGAGGGGCAAACCAAAGCCCACTGTCTCTCTTGTTTGACCACAGTACACCAACCACCCTATTCTCTCTGGTGAAATCTTCTTCATAGATAGTATCATCCTCCCTTACTTGCCACCATGTTTGTGCTGCTTGAATCTCCAAAGCTGCAAGCATTGCACCAGTGGCAACAAGATGAGTGTCTCCATAAGCTAACCCCATCAATGCTGCTGAATAGTATGCGTTCACTGCTTCACTGGTGCTTTCTTGATTTCTCCCATCGCCAAATTCAGTTAACCCACCAGCCCAGGAATGCAACTTGTACAAGTCGAAGCACCTCAAACGTGGATAACTCGAATTAGATCGCCTACCCAAGTTCATAAAATCTGCCATCATTGAATAAGCTTGAGGCCTATACTTCCTTCCCCATGCTGGATCAATCTTTGCAAGCACTGCAATGGCATAAAGAAAGTAGCCAAGATGATAATGATGATCATTGTACACTCCAAACCCAAAATCAGCACCAGAATCCAATGACCCCTGTTTGGTCACAATTCCCCCCCAAAGTGCATCATGCAGGAAACCATTCCCGCTAAAAGTTCCATCCAACCATGGCTCAATTGACACCTTCAAGAAATCCTTGACCTTTGGAATCACCTCAACATACCCAACCTCCTCAGCTATCAATGCCAGCCTCGCCGCTCTTGCAATCGCTTTCCCATAAAAGTACGACGATGTTGTTGTTATTGGGGTTGTTTTCAGATCATCAACATCCTTAGAAAGTGCAGAAATAATGTCAGCACGTGATTCATCATTGATCCCTCTAATGGAATGCCAAGTCACTGAAATAGGGTCTGGTTTCAGCACCCAGGAATCTCCCACAACACCAACAAGATCACCATCTATGCTTTTATACTTAAAATCTTCTAAAATAGTCACATCACAATCATCATTTGACAAAAGATTTAAATGAAGAGGGTGTGCTAATAAAAGTAAATCGCCCCACCCTTTCTTTTCCCATTGGTACTCTAAACAAAATGGTTTAGTGAGAACTGCATGACCTGATGTTGGGTAGCAAGAACTGAACCGATCAAGAATCTCTTCGAACTTTGGATCATCTTCCGTCAGAATTGCAATCCGAATAATGCCAGAAAACCCATCAGAATTGATCAGAGAAAGGCCGCTTTGACTCAAATTCACGGGACCGGACGAATATATAAGCCAAGTCTGGTTGTTATTTAGCTTCACAGTGTACTTCGTGCGAGAGCTATTTGAAGAAAACGAGAGAATCGCATGTATGGTCGAAATTGATACAGGGGTACTTCCAGTGACCGAACAAGTCACAAATGGGCTTCCTCGAACAAGAAAAAAGCGAAGATTCGAAGAGGGTATATCCAAAGTGACGCTAAGATCACTATAAGAAGAGATAATATGGGTTCTCTGCGAATCCTGATTAGATGCAGATATTGTGAGATCAGGCACAAAAACTTGATAAATGAAAGAAGAATTGTGAAAACGAGATGGGTATGAGACAGAAACAGAGGACAGAGATGATTTGATGAGATATGGGTGTATGTATTCAGGTTGATCACCATTTTTCAGAGTGAAATTTTGGAAGAACGAATTAGTAGGGAGAGGGTTGGACAGGAGAGCTGGAGAGAAGAAAAGGGAAGGGTCAGGGAGAACCTTTGATTGGGTTAATGGGAACTGAAATCTCCTGTTAAGCTGCGGCATCAGTTGTGGTGGAGGCAACATGGCAGGCGGAGGTGGTGATGGAGGTGGAGATGGTGATTTAGGTATGGGAGTTTTATAAGGTCTCTTGGGTTTCTTGAAAGGCTTGGTGACTATGAATTTGACTCTTCTCCTCAGTTTTTTTAACATAATCTTAGTGGGAATGTTTGACTTTAAACGAAAACGAAAGACAGAGATCAGAGAGATAAGGAGAGACAGATACAATAATAATTAGTTAGTTAGCAAAACCAGAGGAAATGCAGGAGGGAGAGTTGATTGACGTTGTTGGAGGACTTTTCAGTTGGAAAACGCGGTTGGACTTGAAGTGAAGTTTGGGGCATCAAGGATTGGCAGAAATGCAAAAACAGCAGGTTCATGGTTCCGCACTGACTAAGGAAAGAATAAACAAGGCTGGAATTTTAGAATGCTTAACAAACAAGAAAACAAGGAAAGAAACAATACATATGCATACATATATGGTTGAGTCTCAGTCAAGCCTATGGGAAGTTTTCTCATGAAAAAAAAACATATGGGAAGTTTCTATATAGGAGAGGCTGCTTGTAACTTGTACGTTTGGTTTGGAAGAGTCAATTTGATGAGATGTAGCAAGAAATTTTCTTAATTTCATGATGGCCAAGTGTACAAATATTGTTCTGCGCCAACACATATGTGCATGAGGAATGAGGGAAGAGTAACATAAGTATAACATTCTTCAAGATTGATGAAAAAACAAACACTCTTTAGGTAAACTACGTACATCATCTCTCATATTTGATGAAAAAGACTAATGCCTCTTACATTTCTAGGTTTATCCATAAAAGAATTATTGAAATTTGGAAGGCACCATTGGATCCTAGTCCTGGATATCTATCTTTAGAGTTTGGACACATTTTTTTCCCCATAGTTTATTAGCTCTCATGGGCCATTAACTAAGGTAAAAAAGCCCAGTATCCAAATTGGGCCGTGCTTGCCAGGAAACCCAAGCCGCTTCTCGGCTTCTCCTAAGGTTCATCTCCATCGCTCTGTCCGAGTATTTGGCATTCGTTAACAGAATTTCTGGAGGTCCGACGGAGAGATGGCGGGTTTGCTAGCTTGGGCAGCAGACGTGGTGAAAGCTCACGGAGGTCAAAGCGACGACGAAGGAGACAAAATTCCATTGATATTTACTGAAGAGCAGCAGAAATACGCACAGGAATTGCACCAGAAAGCCACATCCCTCAGTCGATCGATCCAAGATCTCCGACTCAGACTGCCTCCATCTGATATCTCCCAGCGTCTCCCTCACCTCCACGCCCATTCTCTTGCCTACAACAACGCTCTTTCCCTCCAGTTGAACTCTCACTCCGCGACCCGTGAACAGGTCTCTTCGTTCCTCTGATTTATAGCATTTCTTCTGGTGGAACTACAGAATTTTGCTTTTTCAAAATGTGTGGTTTACGTTACTGCATATCTTCAAATTGAACCTTAGAATTTTAATTCTAGTTCTATGCTGCTAAATTTTAACAGTATTCAATATTGATTGCAATTTTGCCTGATTTGTTTTTCATTTGTTGGGCCAAAGAGCTTTTAATTAGTTCTGTTTTCTTCGATTTATTTGCACAATATACACTTACAATTCAGGCACATGTGTCAGGTTTGTTGGGTGGAATTGAACAATTTTATTGAAGAGTATAAATAAGCATTATACTTCTCATAATATCTTCATATATTTTAATGTCATTTTCCACAAATCTTAGGTATTTGAGGATCGGTGATTTTACTGGTAACCAAGGATTTTGTAGACATTTGATATAACTCTGTTGGAAGTTCAATAAAGAACTAATAATTTTACTGATTGAATTCAGGCACATTTAAGGGCGGAGACATTGCAGGAAGAAAATGCTGCATATGAGAAGGCTATAATAGATTGTGAGCATAAGATACAGGAGAAAACACAGGAAGCATATTTACTAAAGGGAAAGCTTGAGGTCAGTGTTAATTCTTACATCGGCATGTCTCACATACTCTGTTGTTAAGACACATCTCATCATGTTCAGGGGCATGTATTCTGTAGGAGTTCTTTTTATGCATTCTCATATTGGTGCATATTACTTCCAAAAGAAATATGCTTTAGTAACTTTTTGTTGTTATTGTACCTTTTAGAATAACCTCATGAGCCAACATCTCTGGTGAAAAACTGAAAATAAATATCAGAATTCAAAAAATTTCTCTTGATTGTCTGGGATGGGTCAGCTGCAGTTGAATTCCTTTTTAAATGATTTGTGATTCCAGGAAATAGATGAAACTGAGAAAAAGTTGAAAGATGCTCAAACTGCATCAGATGATAGTCAACTTGGAAAGGCTGATGAATCGGTGAATGTATCTGAAATGGCAGTTGAAGTTATATCAGAAGATGAGGCTTCAAAATCTGCTATATTGGAGGAGCTGGAGAGCAAGAAAAGAGAGATTGTACTTTGCTTGTTATCGTCATGTTAATTGTGTTCCCTTACTCTTTCCCTTTTATTTTTGTTATGTGATACTCATTTTGTCATCCCAGAGTACCTTGGAAGAAATAGTCCAAGATTTAGAGATACAATGGGCAGAAGTGCAGGATAATGGACTGAAGCAGCCTTCTCCAGGTGTCTTATATCCAGACTTCTCTGACTTCCTACTTGTGAATAGTTGTTACCTGAAGCATATCGCCCAACAAAAAATAGCATTCATTTAATTATCAACACATCAATCTAAATTCAGGGTTGCCTATATAAATCCACGAGGAAAAAGTAATCGCGTAGATTCTCCTACACGTTCATTTTGGCTTGCAACTACACTTTCCTAATCCTATATTGATAATATCTTGTGTTAAAAATAAAAATAAAACAAGGGAAAAAAGACAAAAAAGATACTGAAGTTGATCAATATATATAATACATGCTGATTACTTCATTCCATGAACCAGCTCAATATCTTAAAAAAGGATAAAAATGTAAAATATTGCAACCTTCATTATATTTATTGGGTGCATATATGGGGAATGTAGGATTTCGTGCTTATGATGTCAACACTTCCCCCAGAAACGATGTAACGGTCTTTTGGAATAATTTTTCTTTATTGGCCTGTATCTGACGTGTTGGAAAGACATGTTCTAGACACTTCAAAACACTTAACTTATTTTAGATGCACTATTAACTTCTGTGTGCTTAAGCATGACTCTCTGCTCTGCAGTACAGCGAGAGAATATATTGGATAAACAACTTCATAGCCTAATTGAGCAACTAGAGACAAAGCAGGTTAGTTAACTGATAGCATATCATATTGTTATTTGTTCCAGTTTCATTATTATTGTTGTTTCTGTTGTGCATGTTCCTGAAATATTGAATTTCTTTTATTGAGGTAAGCGTTTAACTGTCCCTGCCATTATAGGTTCAAGCAGAAGGCTTGGTTAGTGAAATCCATCTGAAAGAAACGGAACTAGAAAGATTAAATGGATTATGGCGGAGGCTTGAAAGCAGCAACATAGAGATGAATGCTGCCAGGAACCGATTTGGAAGAAGCAATTCAGAAAAGGGGTATTTATCTTCAGATTACATTATTGATCCTCATCACAAATCTCACACTGGAAGGGGCTATCACCAGAACAGGCTTATGCTGCTCAGGTCTGCTTTTGTGCTATATATTTTAGCTTTGCACATTTTGGTCTTCATCAAAATTTCTTTTTGAAGAGCATCTGGAGGCTAAAAATCTTGTGTGCATGCAGAACCTGGAGTTACACTCTTGGTCAGTTATTTCATTTATCTGGTTATATTGTATTATTGTACAACTTCTTTGAATATTTAGACTGAGTACTTATGTATTACTATTTAGTATAAAACAACCACTTTCATAAACGTTTGGTTGTGAACATAACTTTGTATAGTTAATGAAATTCTGTTACTATATTATATTCTGTTAAGTTACTTGGCCAAACTGTGATAATGTTTACTTAATAAATATTGTCCAAGTATGCTGCTGCTTCTGCTGCTTAGCTTATTTAAATATTTCCAATAGCTGCTAGCCTGCTAAAATGCTTCCACGATTGTTGTTTTTGAAATAGCTGATGTTAATCCATGCCTAAATTAAAATGTTAGCAGATTGTATGCTTACCTCTGTCTTGTTTTTTTATAAAACAATTATACTTGTCCATGTATTTTGACATTATAAGAAGGTTTTTAATCGGTTTGGCTAGGCAGCTAACGGACTTAATGTGAAATCTGTAGCTCTGTGCATCATTGATCATTCTAGGAATTACAAGGATACAGAAAATACTTGAGCTGTATATATATACGTATACATAGTTTTCAGAAGGGCGCAAAGAATGCTTTAAGCGAGAAGCGAGGCGCAGTTCACAGGATTGCGCCTTGCTTCTCCTGTTTGGGCAGGTGCGCGGAAACGCACTCCTTGTCCGCTTCAGGTGATTCTCTCATTCGCACACCTTTGCATTCAAACCTTCTTTTTTATCATCTCCATCAGCCGCTTCTCTCTCTGCTGTGTCCCTTGAATTTCACCACAGCCATCAAAACATTAAATCTGCACTGTCAGGGGGGAACAGATCGGGAAATACCACTTTGTGGAAAGCATCAGACCTTGAAGATGACAAGTAGGAACGACTGTTGCAGCTTCTATGAAATAAGCCATCTATTTTCTCTCTTATTTTCCATGTTATGCTGCTTCGTCCTCTTAATCAAGTGGTATAAGGACTCCGCAAGCCCTTGACCATAGCAAGACTTAACACCAGTCCATAAAGCAGGCCTAACTCCACACTAGAAAACCCAAGTTGACTAGTGGAAGGATTGACCACCTTATAAGCTGTCTTGACAGCCCATACTTGTCCGATGTGGGATCTTAGTCACACGACACTTGGGATGCTTTTGCATCGTACCCTCTCACTTAAGAAGCTTTCAGGTCAATGCCCTAAGGGGCCACGCCACACAGGCAGAATCACCACAGAGACCTACATGGGCCACCAATTGATGCAGGCCCATTAGCCAGCCCAAGGATAAGGACTCCGCACAGGCCATTGACCACAGCAAGACCCAAGCCCAACCCATAAAGCAGGCCTAACTCCACACTAGATAACCGAGGTTGACTAGTGGGAGGATTGCCCACCTTATAAGCTATCTTGACAGCCCATACTTGTCCAATGTGGGATTTTAGTCACACCACACTTGGGATGCTCCAGAATCAGATTGTGCCTCTAGCTCTCTACAGACTGCTCCTTCTTGAGCACAAATGAACTTTCAAGAAAGGTTAACATGCTAAGCCCAAAAGTTTTGGAGCGAAAATGAATTTGCTTCCTTGCCCATAATTTCTAAACGATGTCATGGTAGTGGTAGGGCTATCACACAAACTTCTATCTCCAATGGCTACTCAAGTTGTCGGGTAGAGCTTGAATTAAAAAAGTGCTCATTACTGCTGAATAAAAACAGGAATCGGCTTGAACATCAAAAACTTCAAGACTTAAAAGGAGGGGTTTGGTTGATCCTATTTGTTTGAATGATATTAATGACAACAATGAGTGATTGGTTGGAGGAATGGAGGAACATGAGCCGGTGTTTGAGAATGAAGTTTGACATGGGATGATGTGCAAGGAGCTGGGAGAGCAAGAGTGAACACTAGACAAGAAGCAAATGCTAAAAAGTAATAAATTGCTTCTAGTTCTAGAGTGGTGCAAATTGAAGAGGACATCGAAGGGGAGGAAGATATTGGTGGATACAATTATGAAGGTTCAGAGTTAAACGGCGTAGACTCAAAAAAAGTAACATCAGCGGAGACCAAATACCGGCCTAGAGCAGGGGAAAAACAATGATATCCTTTTTGGTGGCGAGAATACCCTAAGAAAATACATTTCAGAGATCTGGGATCGAGTTTGGACACCTGTGGGCGGACATCCTGCACAAAACAGACGCAGCCAAAATACGAGGTGGTATAGAGAATAGAGGACGGGAAGGGAACAGAGTAGAGTAAGGGATACAACCATCAAGAATAGAAGATGGCATGCGATTAATCAAAAAACAAGCAGTAGTAACAGCATCAGCCCAAAAGACTTTGGAAACTTGCATATGGAATAACAGAGCGCGGGCACTTTCCATTAAATGACGATTTTTTCTTTCAGCCACCCCATTCTGTTGGGGGTAACAACACAGGAAGATTGATGAACAATGCCATTGTGAACAAGAAAAGAAGAAAGAGAATGAGAAAAATACTCTTTAGCGTTGTCACTTTGTAGAATACGAATAGAAGCATTATGTTGTGTTTTAATTTCAGCATAAAAAGCACAAAAAATAGAATACAACTCGGCACGATTTTTCATTAAATATAACCAAGTTACACGGGAAAAATCATCAACAAAAGTGACAAAATACCGAAATTCAGATTTAGAAACAATAGGACAGGGACCCCAAATGTCAGAATGAATCAACTCAAAGGGGGACGCAGCTCGTTTATTAACTCGAGGAATATAAGACACACGATGGTGCTTGGTAAATTGACATGCTTCACACTCCAACTTAGACACAGACCGTAAACTAGGACAAAGACGTTTTAAGACATTTAAAGAAGGATGACCAAACTGGCAATGCAAGTGGTAAGAAGATAGACTAGTGGTTGAAGCAATGGACTGTGGCACCGGTGGAGACTCAGCAGCAAGAACGTACAGACCATTGGATTGGCGACCTCTACCAATAATCTTCTTCGTCACAAGATCCTGAAAGACACAAGAATCAGGAAAGAAGTGAACAAAACAATTCAAAGAACGAGTAAGTTTACTAACTGACATCAAATTAAGGGGAAAATGAGGTAAGCAAAGAACAGATGACAAGGATAAGGAAGAAGTAGGAGAAGCAGTTCCACTACCAAGAACAGGAACACTAGAACCATCAACAAGTATGACACAGGGAAACACAGAAGATGATTGGAATGAAGAAAGAATACCTGTATTACTTGTCATGTGATCTGTAGCGCCAGAATCAATGACCCAATTGGGTGTAGAGGAAGTGAGACATGCAGTGGAGTTACCTGACTGAACAAGAGTGGCAGCAGGAACAGAATTCTGGGTGGCTTGAAACTGAGCAAAATGAGCATATTCATCGGCAGAAATCACAATATGACCATCAGAATTCACAGCTCTACCAGGAGTAGGTAACAATCTGTCATGAGTTACAACATTAGCTACTCTCGAAGGAGCATTCGGTTTTCCATGCAGCTTCCAACAATTCTTCTTCAAATGGCCATGTTCCCCACAGTAGAAACAGACCCGAGGACTCCCACGTCCTCCTCCGTCAGCACCACGACCACCTCCACGGCCACCTCTGCCACTGCTACCACGACCACCCCGAGTACTACTAGCGGAGGGAATCCAGCCAGCCAAAGCAAAGGTCTCGCCAGTAATAGACCCGCTAGATGAATTGGTACCAGAATCCTTACACACCATTCGTAATCGAGAGAATGCCTCAGCGAGGGAAGGAAGAGCAGTGTCAGTAAGGAGTTGTGACCGTGGCACATCATAGTCAGCATCTAGGCCTGCAAGAAAACATTGAACAATGATCTCTTCCTGTTGTTCCTGCATTTGCTTCACATCAGCAGTAATGGGATACAAAGTCTTCATCTCCTCAAACATTTTCTTGAAAGTAGTATAATAATCCACCAAGGTGCGCCCCTTCTGAGCAGCGCGATATAATCCAGACAACAACTCATGCACATGAGATAAATTTTTCTTGCTAGCATATAAAGAGTCCAAATATTCCCACAGTTCTTTGATAGAATCACAGTGACCAACCATATCATCCACAGATGGCGCCATAGTGTTCTGAATCAAATTATAAAGTTTATCATCGTCTTTCAGCCATTGAGCCCTAGCCTTGAGTTCAGTTGGAGGATCATCAGTCAAGTGTTTCTCCATATCAAGACCGGAGAGATATCTTCGAATAATGCGGCGCCACTGATGATAATTGGTACCATCCAATTTTCGATCCGTAATACGGGTTGAGGTTGCAACAATTTCAGTAGTGGATTTTCGATCACCCAATTCAGCCATATCTACAGCTCAAGAAACCAGCCCCAAAAATAATCAAACGGGTAGCGGGTCACCAATCAAACTGCTACACTCTCGGGCTCACACTTGGAGCCGAACCCAGAATGCAGAAAAGAGAGTAGGCAGCAGAGAAAACACCAGGCAGACAGACAAAGCAGACAAAGCAACTCCAGGCAGTGGACTTTTTTTTTTTTTTAGATCACTCAAAAGGCAGAAGCGCAGGCGAGAAGGAGGTTTCGATCACTCAGAATGGAGGTTCCAAAAAAGCAGCAATGGCGGTGTCTTTCGTTACTGTGAAGCCGCAGTTGCTGGTGGAGGCACCCAAAGCGGACGACACTGTCACGTGCTACAAATTTGGTGCCGTGGAGCTGGATCGCACTACCAAGCAGAAGCGCAAGGCAGGGGAGCTTTCGACGCAACTCACGCGACCGGACTTGAGCTCGGGCGCGACTGGACCTGAGCTCGCGCAACGCAGCTCTGATGATCGCAACTCAGGTGGAAACGACAGACCAGGCCTGAGCTTCGCCGATGATGCCCAGCCCAGAGATGACCAGACCTGAGCTTCGCCGATGAGCTCGCGCGACCGGAAATTCACCGGGCCTCCGATACCATGTTACGGCGCAAATTCTAGGTCATTCTTTTGTTATTTCATAATAATCAATCCAGGATTACATACTTGTATATCCTATATACAAGACTCAACACATAGAATAAGACTAAAATACCCTTAGGTATTCTAACAAAGGTGTTGAGTCCGATGAAGGGAGGTTTGATGATTATGACTTTGTGGATGATGAAGGATGTTGTTGAGATACAATGGCTAGTAAACTAGGAGTTTTTTAATTAAGTTTTTTTTGTCAACTAATTTCTTTAGCTTTGTTATGTGAGTGGTGAACTGGTTTCTTTATTATGTTATCATCGTATTTAATTTGGAATTTCATATGATGATTGCTTAACTTAACCTGGATTTTTTTGTGTGCTGAGATATATTATTTATTATTATTATTGAATTCATAACATAATTTATGAATTTTGACTTTGAAGCGAAGCGATCCCTTAATGCTTCAAGTGCACTTTGCACACTTGACAATACTGGTTATATAACCAAACCAAACTGTGAAGTGAGAACGAACTAAAAATGCAAAAGTGATGCTTAACTACAAACCAAGAGAGCCAATATGCGGACCAACTAATATTGACAAAAATCTTGCTTGCTAAATTATTTGAAGTTATGAATGTGGGGAGAGCCTACATTGTCTATTGACATATGCTGATTAACATCCTAGGCAGCTTTGCAATGGACAAAAAAAGAGTTTTTACCACCTTTTGCACCTACACAGAAAGAATGCAGACTTGTGCACTCATGCTGTGATGATTTCTGGCAATTCAATATTCGAAAATAAAAATTCTAAAAGGCGTAGATATGATGGACTTGATTTTTATAGTCGGATGTCTTGTGTTGTGAACCTGTATATCTCATATGCATAGTGTTTTTTGTTGGAGTCGCTTGGTTTACATGTATTCCAATTTGAATCCACGTGTGTTATATGTCATTGATATTCATTTAATCTTATTCTGCTGTTCTCGCTAGTTTTTTAAAAAGGGTCTTGGTTTGGTAGAAGGGGTTTGGGGGGTGAGAAAAAAGTTTTGCTTCCAAACAAAAGTTCCCCCTTTTTTTTTTGTGCGTATAAATAATTGACTGGAAGCTATATATGATGTCATTTCATTATAAAGAATAAATAATGAAAAAAGTGGCACCATGAATCACTATGTATTTCCCAGTTCTTCATATGCATTGGGTTTCTATAGAAAGCTATCCTTCATGCTTCAGTACATAAAACAGAAACTCATTCCATGTGTCGATGGGGCCCGGCAAACACCAGTGGACACAGTCGGCTGCTGACGAATTCCTATGCTGTGTCTGTCCATAATGATTTGGATGCCCATCTGGTCTAAGCAGCATAACTTCAGTAGTATTAAGTGAAGTAAATTTCAAACCTTTCCTCCTCCCTTGTTTCTCAGCTTTCCTCAGTTCCTCAACTTGTGTCAAGTAGAAATCTAAAATATACCCATCTAACTTCATTTCTTGGCTTGTAAAGGGCATTGTCCTTGCACAATTCCCTCCTTCATTCCATGCCCCATTCTCAAAGTGTGCTGGTGAAAAAGTCCTTAGAATTGTGATTCCTTTGTAGTTTCTAAGTCTCATAAGGGTTTGAAAGGCAGTATGAAAGGCCATCCTATATGCATAGTATTTTGAAACAGCTGTTATGTTCTTGTCATGACAGATATGACATCCTACAATCTCGCTATTTTTGTAGTATACCAAAGGGCGAAAGAACCATTGCCCTGCTGAGATGATCACATAATCAAATCTTTCAATCTGACTTACCCATGCTTCATCGGCTTTGTCTAAATAAAGGTTCATCAGGCTGTTAGAGGAATGACCTCCGGGATCTGCATCGGCGGCTTTAACCAAGAATGGTGACCAGAATGTTGCTAGGTTGAATTTATAATCAGCATAGAAATAGTGCTTGAAATTTGTGTCTGAAGTGTATTCATAAGAGAGATCCTGAGGATAGACAACCTGAAAGAAGCAGAGCAGGAAGGAAAGCATATGTTGAGCTTAAAATATTCTTCGAAACCAATAAAGGTGGTATTGCAGCAAGGTGTAAAAAATGACGTCTAATTTTAGCACAAGAAGAAATAATGAATCTGAACATTAATTATTAGGATAACAAAGGAAACTTTTGGATAAGTAACTCAGGAACTTACTTTACCTAAGAGGCACAACAAGGACTGCATTTGGTTCCTTCCTACAGAGTCCCCAACGAAGGCCATCGACTTCCCTCTGACGAGCTCCAAGAACTGGTTAGCATCAAAGAGAGGTAACTCACATTCAGTTGGTTTCCATCTCCATTTCATGAATTCTGTGTCTTGTCTTCCAAACATCATGCAGTTTTGCTGATCAATTATCAGATGGCAAGACGCATTTGTGTAGTAAGGCCCTTTTGGATAGGGAACCCATTTTCCACTATATACATCACATTTCTGCTCTGATTCTATTCTTTTCAAACTACTCCTGTTGATGTTTGGAGTTGATTGCTGCAAATGTGAACTTCTCAGCATATACAGAGGGATTATGGTGAGAAGCACTAGAATGAGTGCTAATAGGAGTAACTCTCTGGAACTGTTTTGTTGTGTGTTCTTCCCATCAGGAATCTTCATATCGGATAACTGTGTGAAACAAGAGATCTGCATTTCACTTATCCATTTTATATGGTCACAGTCATGGTGATGTATAATATAATCATGCTTTTGGAATATGGGTGGTCCTATGCTTTTGGAATATGGGTGGTCCTATACTCCTATAATTATTGCTGTGCTATTCCAATCATAAAGTTCCAGACTACAATTTTGGAAGTGACTTCTGAGTTACTTCGTACTGAAATGCCTTTAAATTATTGGTTTGCTGATGCATTTTTTTTTTATATTTCTATAAATATTTTCTTTCTGAATTTCCTGATAACATTATTCTTAAGGATTATGCAAGGTTTCTAAAGATTATGCTAGCGCGACCTTATCAAACATTGTGTATCTTTTTTCTTTTGTATTTCAGTTCTGCTGATATCGAACTTTTATCTAAGGTTTAGAATACTAAATCAGTTAGTCTCTTTACAGTTGACCGTTGCTTGTAGCAATCATAAGAGTCAGAGCCACTCCCTGATAATTTATTTTGAAGGTATGTATCTTGTGCTGGAAGTGATGAAATGTTATGCACTAGCTCTTATTCGCGTGGCTTTGGAGCAAAGCTACTGATGATTGAAGATTAACAAAACATATCTTCTTTGCTTTTGCAATGGAATGAAATCATTTTATTTGATTTTATAAGTGCTGATTTTTGACACATATTATTACCTAAGACATTCTGATTATTGATTTATCTGGTAACTAAATTTCAAATGACTAGAGAATAGAGGAGAGAAGATGGGTTTAAATTTTCAGTGCCACCAAATCCTTTCTGATGTGATAATTTTGTTCTTTCTTTTCAATTTGCTCTTAATTTATTAGGTGATTGGTCAATTAAAGATGAGGATGGTTTCCTCCTTTTACTATTATTATTATTTTGATGGCTTTTGTCGGCAGGTTTTTCAACATTAAATTCATATATGCTTAACTTTTTCTTCTTTTCATGTTTGGCAATCACTTCATCTGAAAGAAAAAAAGGTTGAAATGCATAATTTGTTTGTTTAGTACTCTCTGCATGCATCTGGTTAAACACTTGTATGGATGAGTCAGAAGCTATTAGAAAGTTGCCATGCTGAGTTGATCACATATTCCAATTCTTTGATTTGGGTTTCCAGTCACCATTGTCGACTAGTCGAGATAGTGGCCGAGGGCAAATGAGACCGGTGTTGGCTGGACCATCAGCCGGAGGTTGGCTTGTGTCGGTCTGAAAAAGCCAAAAGAAGTGGTAGTTGCCTTTTGGCAAAGATTAGATAGTGTTTTTGAGGGGATTAGCTCACTAGATTTAGTGGCAAATAAACTCAATTATTTTGATTAGATACGGGAAATTGTTTTGATTATATATATATATTGTATACTGTGATGTGATGTGAAGTGAAGTAAGGAATAAAAGAAAATAATTTTGGGGTCCAGGAACATCATGATAATGTTAGCAAGCAAGTCCCTGATTCAGGTTTCATCTTAGGCCCTAATTTTGTTGCCAACAAATTGCCTCAAGACCCGACCGACAATTTGTTGTATTACTCCCAAATCGCAGATTTTAAAGGATTGCTTGCTCCTGCTCCTGTTCTTTACTTCAGATTGGAGTCTGTTAGGAATTAATTAAAAAGTTGGATGAATTCTTTTGCTACAAAACGAATCTTTGTTTTGTGGAAACGCGTTTCCAAGTTGATCTCTAATTAAGAATGTAATTGGTATCATATTTGTAATTGGAAACATCTTGGGTAGGAATTCCTAGCTAGAATAGAATTGGAAGACGTGACACTTCTATAAATACTAGTGGTTTACTAGGTTTATGAGTGTGTTGTGAGTGCAATAGATAGAGAATTCTAGGGCGGTGTGTAGTGAGCACAAAGAGAAAATAATGCGTTTTATTTTCGGGGTTTGCCTAGATTTCTTGCTAGATTTCTTGGTGAGGGAAAATTAAAATTATGTGGTTGTACAAATTTTTTACATAGTGAAATTGTTCTCTTGGTTGTCTTTTGACAATACCCGTAATTTTTCTCCGGATTTGGAGTTTTCCACGTTAAATTCTTGTGTCATGATTGTTGCATTTTTCTATTTCAATTTTCTCTATTGTCGTGTGATATTTCTGCAACAATTCTGGAATTCTTTCAACGGAGTCTGGATTAAAACTGTTTGATATATTGGTGATGACTGAACGTGGTGTCAAAGAACTAGTTATCGGATGTTTCTGGGTGAAATTTCTACGTTCAATTTTCACTGGAAATATTTTTGTATCTACGCATTAAGTTTTGACATAGTTTGTCCTGTTATTATGAAAAACTTTTGTGCGTGAAGATATGACAGCTCGTGTTTAGATCCATGTTAGATGTCCAACGGGCAAATTTGTTTGTTAATTGTTCTCAATTAAAAAAAAAACAGCAGTGTACTAGAGGGGCAGCTAGTTTTGTATGATCCCAACACCAAACAACTAAAAATCTTCAACTCGAATTGTTTACATGAAGAAAGAAATACAAATGCTATTTAATCAAAGTCTGTCAGACCCTCATTTTCCTGTCAAGTGAAGGAAGCTTCTCCTCGAAGGATCTAATGGCTTCCATCTTCAACATCTGCAGCAAGAAATCATTCCAAGTGTCAATGGGTCCCGCCAAGCACCAGTGCACGCAGTCATTATACAATGTCACATTCTCATGTGGCCAGTGACCATATGAGCTTGGATGACCATCTGGTCTCAACAACATAGCCTGTGTTGTGTCCAATAACCTAAACCTCAATCCCCTCTTTTGCCCTAATTTCTTTGCAATCTTGAACTCCTCCAATTGGATCATATAAAGCTCCATATTCGCACCCTCCAAAGCTGTTTCATTGCCCCTAAAAGGCCTTTTTCTTACACAATTACCTCCTTTTTCCAAATCCCATTTTCAAAATGTGATGGTGCATAAGTTCTTAGAAATGTTATGCCCTTATAATTCTTTAAGCCATTGATTGCCCTAAATGCAGTCCTAAATGCTCTTCTATAACCATAATACATGGTTAAATCTGTCACGTTTTCGATCTGGCAAAAATGACAACCGATTAGTTTCTTATTTTCATAAAACTTCATCAATAGGAAGAACCAATGCCCTGCCAAGAGGATCACATAATCAAATTCCTCTATTTGTGTGATCCAGTCGTCATTGAGTTGGTCTAGAAAGAGGTTGAAGAGGCAAGTGTTGTCTGGACCTTCGGGGTCTGCCTCATCAGTCTTCACTAGACGAGGTGCCCAAAATGTTGCCATTGTGAAGTTATAGGTTGTGTACCTCCAATGTTTGAAGTGTTCATCTGATGTGTAGGACACATCTATAGGATACTCTACCTGAAAATAGCCAACTCTTTCATAATTAATTCACATTAATCCAAATATGTATACTCTATCAGTGTTGTTTGTGGATAGATAGTGTTGTTGAATTCCTTAGCTCACAATATTTAGTGAAAAAGATTAATAAAGTCACTAAATTATTTTGATTGGATGTTGAAAACTGTTTTGATTAGTATGAGAAGGAAAGTAAGGCATAAAAGACAATGATTTTTGGGGTCCAACTCACTAGTCTAAGATTTTCTATTTAGTGAATGAGTAATTATATGCTTTTTAAACTTGCAATTATAGGTGGGTATGATTTGAGGGGTGTTAGTTTTGTACTAATCACATACATAGATAAGCCAACCACTATATGAGTTAGTTGGATTGTCACAACAACAAAAAAGTGGCTCTAATCCTGTATAGTAGCTCTCAATAGTCAATATATGATCATTTAATTAAAAAATTTCTTTTGTTTTTGTTTTCAATTAAGGGTGGGACATCTCAATTATTTTTTGAAAACAAGTCTATTACAAATAAGATTCGATGGTAGAATTGCAGGGTGTAACCTAAAAGTTACATGTTCTGCCCACTATAAGAGTCTTGTATATAAAGGTTGTTTACCGGGACATGCCTAACCAATCAATAAAAATATGCCCACTTTCGTCATTTATTCATGTTTTTTATTTTAATAGTTTAGAGAATCTATTATCTTTTTCCTAAGCAAATAATAATAAATAAAAAAATCTTGAAGATTGTGTAATGCTTACTCTCAAACTTTTTGTTTACACGGTAGTAATATTCTTTGTTTCTCTCTTCGTCTTCGGATTCATAGTAAATTATCGTTAATTTTCTCACAGACTCATGTACTCAATCCCACAAACTTTCGAGATAAAAGGGTCGGATGATGATATATGAGCCAATATAGACATGCACATAAAACCATGTAAAGCAATTAAAAATATATCTACCCATGGTGTGTGAGACTTACCCTAGACAGCAAGCAAATCAAGGACTGCATTTGGTTCCTACTAAGTACTAACAGAGTCCCCAACAAAAGCCATGGACTTGCCTCTAACAATTTCAAGAAACTGAGCAGGTTGAAGATTGGTAGCTCACACCCATCTGGCTTCCACCTCCATTTCATGAATTCTGAATCTGGTCTTCCATACTTGATGCAATTCTCGTGCTCATGAATTGCCTAACATGTTGTGTTTGTGTAGTATGGTGCCTGTGGATTTGGCACCCATTCCCCTGAAAATATGTCACATTGATCGCCGGTTGACCCGATTGTTAATGGCTCCTCATACTCATCAGTGTTAATAGAGGATGATGGTGAGGGAGATTTGGCATGATTGTACAACAAATAGAGATAACCTGGTAGAGGATAGTAGAGTGGAAAAGTAACAAGGATAAATAGTGTTATGGTTACAAGTAGGACTGGAAGTGGTGTACTCTTCTTGAGAGCACCTTTTCTGGCCAAAGGAGTCTCAATGGCTTGAAGCTTCATTTTGAGACAAGGGAGCTTGCTAGCTAGTTTATTTATAGAAATATGTATTGTACTTGTACAAGAAATATTCAATAATTCATACTAAAATAACACACAGGAATTCTCCAATATCTGCACTCACATTTTGGCAAGTTGGGGTAGTCAATTACCAATACCAAAAAAAATTATGTGTTTTCTAACCTAAGTAGTTGATTAATTTGGAATTGATTGCTTCAGCAACTAGTGACCTGATGAACTTACTTTATAGAAAAATATTTCAAAATTAAGCATTCTTGATTGGATTTTGTTGGGAAGACTCATCTTTTCACTAATTAATCGGTGTAATGGAACGAACAACTACTGAAGACATGTAATTACGTCCTTATAAAAAGTTAGTAGACACTAAAAGTTACAAGTATGGTGTACTTGGTGGAACATTGTCAGAGGTACACCATCTGTTTGTCCTATATCAGCTGATGATGAGTTGTTGTGTTGATAAATAAGTGTGTGTTAGCTCATCTCCTATTAAGTTTTTTAGTGGGTGATACGCGAAACCCAAATTATTAACAAACATATCATTATGGTCACGCTTTTAATCTAAGTTTAGATCCATATTAGTTGTTGAAATGATAAATTTGTCTGATATCGTTTATCAACTAAAAATGTGTACATTTCAAAGGAACATAGTAATAGGTATGATATTAGCCTTGCTGGGCCGGGGTTAGCCTGAAAATAATATTGGCCTTTAGTTTTGCCCAAGCCAGGCCTATAAGTATAAAGTATATCTTTCCAGCAGTCCAAGAGTCCAGTCTTTTTTCTTGGGCTGGGCCAATCTAAAAATTACAAGAGATTTCTTTCCAATATTTTCTCCATGAGACTTCGGAATATTTTTTGTGTAATCAATTTTTCTTGGAACTTTCCATATAGGGATGGCAACGGGCGGATCGGGCACGGATCAGGGGTGCCCCGCTACCGTCCCGCACATTAAACTCAATGACCCGATCTGCCCTGCCCCAATCTGCAGAGCCCCGACCTGATTACTCGTTTGCCTAATTATTTACATTATTATCCTAATATTTTTCTAATATTATTGACATAACCATAACTTAAAAAATTCACTAAAATCTAACGTGTATTCTAACCCTAAAGTCAAAATTCAAACCTTAAACTATAGTTCATAAATCATAAATTAAGAGATTGACAACCCTAAACCCTTTAAATCTTTAATAAATAATAACATCTTAAGTCTTTATCAAAAAATACAACATAAAGTTATAAAGTATAAACATCTCATGATTAATAACTTCTTAAACCTTCAAAATAATAAATTCATTATAAAATATAAACATCTTACATCTCATGAGTCATGAACTTATGATCATAATACAAATATTAACTACATAAGTAAACTATATGTGTTATATACTTATATTAAGATATGTATAAATATCTTACATCCCCTAATATACATACATATATATAAATATTAATATATGTATTAATTTGAATATATACGGATCAGGTCGAGGCAGAGCAAAGATCCGTCATCACCCCGATCCGTGGTCGGGTCAAAAAAATTTGATCCGTGTCCGTCCGATTACTTGTTTAGATCGGATAATATCCACGCGGATCGGGGCGGGCGGATTGGGTCGGACGAGTCGGGCAAGAATTGCCATCCCTATTTCCATATAGAAACAAAAAGGGAAAAAACAGAAAGAAAATAAAAGAGAAAATCCACTTGCTGATGTGGCAGAAGGGGGCAATTTAGGGAATTGAAGAGGAAAAGAATGTCTTTATACATTGCGTGGTCTGCTTGCCTTCCATTAATGCTAATGCCTGTGTTATCTTACACCACTCATTTCCTCCCTCTCTCACTTCTCTTTCTTCTCAAACTCTCTGTCGATCTACTGTCAAAACTACACTCGTTATTACTTATTAGCACTCGATCACAAGTCATAGAACCAGAAAAACAATGGTGTTGATGGGATTGGAGAGGATGCTGGTGAACTTGAAGAGCAAAGTAAGGTCGTCTAGGAAGATGATGAAGAAACCTTACAACAAGATAGAGAAGAGCGAAAGCATGAGAGTTGAAATCAAGAGCAGGAAGGCTAGGAAGCTTATTGAAAAGACTATGAAGATTGCTGATTCACCCACCAAATGTAAAACTTATGCTTTGTGATTTTTTTCTCTCTATATTAATTAGTGGTTGTAAATTTCTTCAGTTTGGTGTTTTTATTTAAACCATGCTATACATGTGGGGAAAAAAACTACCATATGATAAAGGAGATATGGGCAAAAGTGCATGTATTCATGGGGATCCAATAATTATGCTACCATGTATTATATTGTCTCACTCTTTTTCAGTACTTTTGACAAGACAGAGGGGTCAATTGAGATAGTTAAATTTGAGTTTCCTAATGAAAGAGGAGTCATCCGGCCATCAACTCGATAAAATAATTCTTTTAGCCTTGATTAAAAGCAATATTATGCTTCCATGCTTTAGATTTTAGTTAGTTTAATTACTATTTTTTTTGTTTTTTTTAGGAAAAGACTAAACTTTCATTAAACAAACTCAGTACTGTTGTCAACAGTTAGATAGTGAGACAAAAAAACTGGAGACGAATCAGTCCAGTAAGATGAAAACCCAGATAATAACGCATACTTAGCTAGAGTGTCAGCAATCTGATTACCCATCCTCTTTATATGACAATATTTAACAGAATCAAAGTCTGAAAGTGAGACTTTCACGGATTGCAAGCATAAGCCATACTCAGAGAGAGGAAGTTCATCACAAGTCATAGCAGAAATTACAATAGCAGAGTCTTCCTCCAAAATGATAGACCGGAGATGAAGCTCCAGGGCAACATCCACACCTTCCCTTTAGAGCAAAACACTCTGCGTAAAAGGGATTCAAACATGATGGTTTCCATGTAGCTTTGGACACCACCAAATTACCATTCCAATCCCTCACCACTACACCAATACCCACAGATGATTCCTTAAAAGCTGCATCAACGTAGGGGTGGTGAAATTATGTCTAATTAGGATGACCGAATTTGTCCTACGAATTAACCAAGTTTTGACATAAGTTATGTGTTTGAAAACACAAAGATTTTGTCTGATTTAAAATCGGGTTTGAGTTCAAACACAACAAATATTGTCGATTTAGTTATTCGCATCGCACCCTATCTCGGATTAAATTATTGTTCAAATTTAAACCAATTCAGAATGATGAATTAAGTACGTCCATAAATTCAAACTAATCTAGATCCGGAAATGAAATATTTCGTAAATACCTTATGTTATACAACCTGAGGCTTATCCAGCTGACCAAAACCTTTTTTTATTGATCTAGGCCCAATCTTGCCTAACAAGTACTTAACAGGGTCGAGTCTCGAATATTGCTTTTCTTTGGATTATCGAAACCGATAACCGAATAAGAAAATAATAATATTTTAATAAATATCTATGACATTATTATATATCTAATTATTTATTATTTGTCGAGCATCTGTAAATTCATTAATTGGGTCTTATTAAGAGTAATCGAATAACCCGGTGGCTTGAAACTCCACAACCCTTAACATGCCTTAACATGATTATTAGTCTAGTTCAGCTTCTCTTACAAATATAGGTCCAAGCTAACCTGAACCGATGATCCCATACCAGCCTCGTTTACACCCCTAACTAGATCTACCAAAAAGAACCCATGAAGGAATTACTATTTCTTTTTATGGTATGGTTGCAGGAAAGAGAGTGATAAATAATTAAAATGTCCAACATTTCATATGCACATGGAACAAGCTGTCCCAACAAAAATATTTGGACTGCTCACTATGTTTTGTATGAAAAATGCCAAAAGATCTACTCAAACTGCTCCATGTTCTCTTCTGTTCCATGCTTTTTCTTTTCGGTGGACAAAGGGATCAAAGAAGAGAAAAATACCAGTTGCAGCTGCCCTTCCTAATAGTTAAATAGGAGTTAAAATATAGTAATCAAGAAGTTAATGCAAGACAAGTAATGAAATGTCATCCTGATGTGGCAATTACCTTCCACATGATAAAGAAGGTTCCATGGTGGAAATCATGGTTCTAAAGTTTCCATTATTTATATTCTCCAAAGGTATACCCACTACATTTAAAAACATGCAGTCATCCAAATTATCGTGGATTATTTGAAGACGGGTTGAGGGTTGAGACAGAGAAAGAGTAGTCCGACAAACACGAGGTATTGTCTCACAATGGATCAAAGGTTCATGTGAGTTTTGTCCCTCATATATATTGAATCGAAATCTCATATCTTACCGATGTGGGACTCCTTAATAGCCGGCCAACAGGGATCATATATAGGTGCTTTGAGAAAAATCTAGGTTTATCCTCAAACAAGTCAAAAGGTTCTTTAAGAAAACTTTGGTAAGAATTTTCATGCATCATCTATTGTGGGCAATAAACGAAAAGGATAGGGTGGCTGCGTACCATGTATTTGATTTAGACAATATAACACAGAACAGAGAATGCTGATATCAGTCATAATACACATTTCCAGTCCAGTCAAAAATCTTGAAAATCAACCCTAAAAATGGCGAATGCAACTGAGGGTGCAGTGGCATTCCCATGAGGCTGTGCCTCCAAGTCAAAATAAGGTTCATACGCCATGCGTGCATCAAGAGATTTTTCAACCTGTGCTGAAATAATTTACAAGACAAAGTTTGAAATTTAAGAATAAGAAATTGATTTTTCAACAGACATAATAGACTTTCTAGCTTGTTTGTATTTCAAAGTTCATATAAATGGGTGTTGGAAACAGGAAATCCCTGGGATTTGATTAAAGTTAGTGGCTAACTAAGGCTAAGAAGACCCTCAGGTTCTCAATAATAGCATTCACAAGAACAATAATATAAAAAAATTTCAACATCGTATAATATCTATGATACGTAGACTCGGGTATGGGTATATATTCATGTGTTAGGTTCTTCAAATTAAAAAATTCATCGGGATGTAGACGATACTGTTTGAAAAATAGGATACGTATTCGTAGAAACTGTCTAAAAATTTCGTACAGATACTAGGATACATCATCTTAATAAGAGCCTAGGATTAATATATAAAAATATTTTAATGTTATGTTATGTTTAACGCAATTTTGTAAGGATTTTCTTCTTTTTGATACATTTTTTTTATCAAATAAAGTATAGTAATATTATCAACTAATGATTTAAAAAGTTTTCTTAAACAATTAACCAATGCATAATAATTGTTATATATGGAAGAATTGAGACAAAGTCATAAAATTATCTCTCTAATTGAGTCTTCACATTTAAAGAGTAGAATAAGAAAAGAAAAAAATGAAGTATCCAATTTTTTATTTTTTGATGGATCCGACACGGATCCTATACTTACCTATACCCATGTGATCATGTTGTGTCGGTACGGGTATGACGGGATAGTAGATTGAAGAGTCCAATATCATACTGTATTATCGTAATACCAATGTGGCATTGCGTTAATCCCAAAATTTAAAAAACTAGATTACCATTGCACATTTCTATAAAAATAGTTGAAAAAGAAGAATGATAGGGATATACAAATTGACAACAACATACCAAATGTGTCACGTATTCGGACAGTGCGCCAACATATTCAGAACCAGCGCGAAAATTTCTTTCTAATAAGATCCATTATCGATATATTTAAATGTTCATTTGCAAATCCTGTAAATGAACTTAGAAAAATTCACAAAAAATATTTAAAAATGATTTTGAATATAGTTTTTAGAAACAGGTTTTAGGAATAAAAATTTGTAAAATTTTTCATTTGGTTGGTGTTATTTCACTACGTTTTTGGAAACTGAAAACATGAATTAAAAATGAAATTTATTTGAAATCAAGTCAAATTAAAATGAAATTCATCAAAATTAAACTCAAATTCAAGTTCTTGGGTCAACACCGGGTACTCATTTCGGGTCAACACCGGGTCGCGGCTTTCCGGTGACTCATCTGATCGAAAAATACTAGGCTATATGCTTCTCATGCCGGCAAGTCCAATGGAGGTGGTGGATGTAGCCGTCGTTGGCCGTGGTGGCCGGATCGAGCCGTTTTCTCCACAGTGGCCGAACTCTTCCAAGAGAGATTCCGGGAGCTACGGTTGACGAAATGAGGCAAGGTTGGTTGAGTTTTCTTGCTCGTCGTCTTGTGATTCTTTTAAGACCAATCACGTCGAGAATGATCGTCGGACGGTAGAGATCCGATGCCGGCAATGTGACAAAAACTGTCGGGTGGAGTGAGAGAGGAGAGAGGCACAAATCAATAAATGAAGTTCATGCTATTTACGATAATGCCACCGGTCAAATGAGAAAATTTGGCCAAAACACATTTTTTATGATTTTGTTTTTTTGTAGAACAGAATTTTTGAAAATTGTTTTTCAAAACTTCACCCCAAAATAAATTTTGACAGAATTTTTATTTTCAAAAAATTCAAAACTGTTTTCAAAACTGAAAACAAATATATTCTAGATTACCATTGCACATTTCTATAAAAATAGTTGAAAAAAGAAGAATGATAGGGATATACAAATTGACAACAGCATACCAAATGTGTCACGTATTCGGACAGTGCGCCAACATATTCAGAATCAACGCGGAAATTTCTTTCTAATAAGATCCATTATCGATATATTTAAATGTTCATTTGCAAATCCTGTAAATGAACTTAGAAAAATTCACAAATTTACCCAAAATTCAAATGGTTTTTCAAATTTATGCAGACTTTAGAGAATTTCGCAAAACTTACCAAAATAAATCAGACGAGTTTTCAAAATCAAGCAAAAAAATTTAGAAGGTTTCATAAAATATATCAAAATAATTAGAGGATCTTTGGAAATCAAACAAAAAACAACCAAAAAATCTGAGGATTTTAAACAAATCAAATGAGTTTTTGAAATTAAACAAAAAATTTAGATGAATTCACAAAATATATCAAAAAAAAGGGATATATAAAAATCAAACAAAAACAACCCCAAAATCTTAAACATTAAATCCTAATCCACTAAACCTCAAAATCTTAAAATATATACACTAAACTCTAATCTCTTAACTCCCAAAACTCTAAGCTCCTAAACTTTAAACTCTGTTACTAGAAATCATTTGAATTTCTTAGAAATCTTTGAACGTTAACAATTATATTTTTAATTTTAACTAAAAAATATTATGAATAATTAGGAGAAATTGACAAAAATAAGAAGGAAATCATAAAATCTAAGATACTAACCAATATTCCTAAATCCTAAACCTCAAAACGCTAAACCTTATGTGCTAAACCCTAAAATCCTAAACACTAAATTGTAATTTCCTAAACCCCAAAACCTAAATTGTAAACAATAAAGTCTACTCTGAATTTCCTATCAAATAAATTAGAGGATTTATTAAAATCAAACAAAAAATTCCGATGATCTCGGACTATATATATATATATTTCTTTTATTATAATAATTATTTTCTAAATAAAGAATAAATAAATTCTGATAAAAATAAGGATAAGAGAGATTAAAATTTAAAATTTTCGGACTAAGCTTCAAATAATTGGAACGTATTATGTAACAAAGTTTTCAAAAAGACTAAATCGAATATGAAATCTATATAAATAACTAATCACCCAAAATTTCTTTTTTTATAATAAACTGAGGGGCCCGCTGTATAGTATTGGGCCGAAGCAAGAGTCTAGGGTCTTGGGCCTTGATAAAGCTCGGGTACGGGTAATCCAAATATTTTCTGTACAATTAGTGAAAATATCTCAGAATTGAACCTCCATTTTGTGCAGTTTACTGGAGATTGTCGAAGATTCTTCGGCATTCAATTGATCAAGGGAGGGCAGGGTGGTGGTCGGAGATCTGGAGAAATAGGTCGGGGAAGTTAGGAGGTTAAAACGAAGAGCTACGTCTGGTACAAGTGGAAGGAAACCTCAAAGGCCACAAACATCTTAATTAGTGAAGCAAAAAGACAAGGTTCTGTTCTTTAGATCTCCATGAACTTGTTGATTCTTGAAATTCTGAACTTTTTCGGTTTTCGAAAAATCCGTTATTAACAGTCCGTATTCTCACCGATTCCAGGCTACACAATTGATCTGATCATTAGCTGCAGTTCATTTTTCAAGCAATGGACAAGTCGAGCGCATTGGAGTATATCAACCACATGTTCCCCACAGGTTTCTCTTACTTTCCGCTCTTAATTTTTCCCATTTGAGCACACGATCTTGTGATCTTTGTGCGGGTTTAAGTTATTTTTCGAAGATCAATCCGGAAACTCTTTTAGAACGAGTTCTTGAGTTAATTTAGGTTCAACTCCCTCCTGTATCCTGTTATACAAGTATTATTAAGTCGTTTGCATTTTGTACGCAGTGTTCACCCTGCATTGTGTTTATTTTTTTTTCAGTCAAATCTTCTCTTTCATGTTAATTGTTTCTTAGACTTTGGGCTTTTGACGTGTGAGGTTTGAATTTCAGGAGTAGCAACCTAACTATGATTGTCTTTCAGTTTGATGGTGTTCGATATGGATCACAAGGATCCTATTAACTGGACCTTGATTTTTCAGTGCAATTATATATGGAATACTACAAATACTAAACGCAGACAACATGTAGGAATGGATGTATTGTCTTTGAATGATAGGTCTTATATATACCAATATTGGTGTATTGTCTTTGAATGATTGGTCTTATATATACCAATATTGGTGTATGCAGCACTAGAATAAGAAATTTATACATAGGCCACTTCACGACTCACGTGAATATATACGTAAGTACCAGTAAGAAATTATCTTACAGATGTAGGTCATTAACAACTTAAAATAATTGCAAAATTTTTAAGTGGAATCAAGTTTAAAGTACAGCTTTGTATGTAAGATATGCGTTTGGAGCAAATAAATTTGGATATATGTTACATGTTTCTACTTCAGCTTTGTTAAACTCACTACTTAATACAAGTGAATTTATTTTGCTACTCTCAATTTACATGCTTGCTGATCCTTTCTTGTTATTAGTGGAAATATTCCATTCATAGTGACATTTTTATAACAGAGGCATCTTTATCTGGTGTTGAGCCACTGATGCAAAAAATACATAATGAGATTCGTCGTGTGGATGTCGGAATATTGGCAGCTGTCCGCCAGCAGGTTATGATCTTTGCTTTCTGATTTAATCAATGTCATGGTAAAGTATACAGAAATAAATGGACGGGGTTATTCAATTGTTGTCCTTGCTATACCTACTATGTTTTTTTTAGATTTCAGAATGTCTCATCCATATGAACTTCTCTTCCGTTTAAGCATGAAGTCCGCATCCTCGTTCCATGAAATTAAATTAAAAACATTAACAGAGGGATTTCATGGGGTTCGAAAAAATATGTCAGTCTGGAGATGTATTCCATGTAAGGTGTCAGGAATTGTCAGTGACGAAATACAATTTCTAGTAACATTCGTGGACAGTTGATAATAATGACGTTTCTTATTATTATTATTTTTTGTTATTTTATTGATCATGGAATGTTAGGACTTTCCACAACAGTTCTTAGGAGTTCAAATTTGTATTGCTTGGAAGAGCTCAGGAGGCATTAGTAGAACCCAATTATTGTTTTTTGAGATGCCAGCATCCATCGTATTCCAATGCAATAGTTTCTTGTTACCATTCAACTTTCTTATAATCTTATTTCTTATTTTCATGACTAAGCCGGATGGGTTGTATGCATGGTGCCGTCACTAGAACGCTGAAAAGCCAGTGTGTCAAAATGGTACTCACAAATAATTCACGTAATAAGGGGCTGTGGGATTGGAGACATATTCAGAAGACATTTGAAAAATCGCATTTTCTGATTTCCATGTTTCATCACGTACGCATTGTTTGCAATACAGTCTTTGATGGTCTGGTTTCCATGTTGTCAGAGTAATTCGGGAACCAAAGCCAAGGAAGATCTTGCTGCTGCGACCCATGCTGTAGAGGTGTGTTTCTATCAAATATGAATTTTCCAAACTGATAATCATATACTCCACGAAGTTGATTACTGGGTTAAAAGCGTTTCTGAAATGGCTTCTCACTTTCATATGCACTAAACATATATGGCTTGAATGAAGTAGCACACTTAAATGCTGCATCTGGTTTCTTCCTACATGATTTTATTTTTTTGATATGAAGTTTAATAAATTTTCTCTTTCCATGCAGGAACTCATGTATAAGATCCGAGAAATAAAAACCAAAGCAGAGCAAAGTGAAACAATGGTTCAGGAAATATGCCGTGATATTAAGAAGTTGGACTTTGCAAAAAAACATATAACAACTACAATAACCGCTCTTCATCGGCTTACAATGCTAGGTTCGTTTATCTTCCCCTTTTTCTTATTAACGTCATCTTTAATACATTTTCTTTTTTCCTGTTTTCCATTAATGGAAAATATGTTGATAACTTTGTTGCCCATTTTTGGAAAACTTATTATAAGAATAGTTGACGGGAACCAAAAGTATGTATATCTTGTACTCTATCCATTGAATTATTTTTCTTTAGAATCTTAGATTATTTGCGACTTCAAGCTAGGCATGATAAGGCTATCCTATCTAGATTAGGGACACATGGTCTCAACTACAAGAGTTAGCTAGGTTAGGATTTGAAGTAACAAATTCATGGTTATGGATCAAGACAATTTTACGGGCCTTTTTTCCCCTCCTTTTGCTTCCTTGATTTTATCGTTTGATCATAAATTGTAAAAGCATTACTGGTATTGTGTGGTAGCTTGCAATGTTAACAAACTCTTAATGTCCAATTAATGCTCCAATTTTTTGGCGTTTCTACCTTTTGATCCAAATTGTTTTATTTTTAGAATAAGCCCCAAGGGTTTGCTACCTAACAAAAGATGGTATTGTATGTCTCTGTTAACAAATTGTTACTTCAACAACCTTTTCTTCCACTATGGCAGTCTCTGCTGTTGAGCAGCTTCAAGTAATGGCTTCAAAAAGACAATATAAGGATGCAGCTGCACAGCTAGAGGTACCTTTTCTTTTGTTGGTGTAATATTAATAATTGCCTGATATAATATGTATCTCTTCTCTGCAACTCAGAACAAATTCATATAAGCCTTCGATTCCATTAGTGGTGCTTAATGAAGCCTCCTCTTTCTTGTACATTATTCTGTTTGCCTGTCATTATCGGTATAAATGATAGCTTGTACATTATCAATAAATAATTAGCTTTCTTTTCTTCTTTTTTCTATTTTTGAGACTGATAAATTTTAGAGAGGAATATTATGGTAGTCTAAAATCTTCGATTCTTGTGAACTAAAATTTATCAGAATATTTCAAAAGTTTATATTGAAAAATCTGATGTAGGCTTGGACTCGTGGTAGGAAACCAATGGCTGCAGATGTTATTGGACCCAAAAGATACTTGGTTTAAAGCCAATTCAGATCATAGTTTGTACCATAAACTACAGAGTTGGTGTTTGGTTAGAAAGACACAGGAGAACTTTCCCTTTTGATCTTTTCGTAGTCAATTGGCTCACTTTTGGTTTCTGTAATCGATCAGCCTGGCTAATTTGTAGTCAATTGAATCTTCCTTATTCAGAAAAAAAAGCTATCAGAGGTTTTATTGAGATATAGAACATAAGAGATGCTGCATAGCAAATTCTTGGTTTGCCACTGATTATTGAGGATTTGTGATGACTTTATATTTGGTAAAACCAAAATACAGATGATTGGATTGTCTACCCTGTTCAGGTCCCTAGATGTGTAAATTCAGTTCTATGGTCTTACTTGCCAAGATAGAGACACTGACATCAAAGATTCTGCTGGTGACTTTATCGTGTTAATATTTTTGGACTTTTTGTGTGTTTTATCTGATATATTCCCATTGCTTGATTATTATGATTTTGCCACATATTAGTCTTTTGTGTATATCTTTTTCTTGCTTGTTTCTTCTCTTAATTTTCAAGGAGCAATCATTTTCAGTATATCATTTTTCAGTACGAAAAAAAATACTGGGAAGTTCTGCAGCATTGTTCTCAAGATTAAGCGCTTGATACTGATGCTGATTAATGGCGTGTTGCAGGCTGTAAACCAATTATGTAGCCATTTTGAAGCCTACAGGGATGTACCGAAGATCACAGAGCTGAGGGAGAAATTTAAGAATATTAAACAAATACTCAAGTCACATGTATTTTCTGATTTCTCAAGGTTTGTTAGCTCTAAATCTTCGTTTAGCCTCTCTCTGATACATTATCATTCAATTTTTATATGCTCAATAAAATTATGTTGGGCCAGTTGCCAAGAAGATCGTGCTTGAAACTCTTGAGCCACAAGAGTTCATATACTCCATGTTCTGTGGCCTACCTTTTACTTTTCAGATTGATCTGGATTTACAATATGTTTCCTGCTCATCATATAACTAGATTCCCCAATAAATTACTCTATTATAAGTTATCCTTCGCCCAATGGCATTAACACAAAAGATTCTATCTTAGGATGACCTTGATTGAAAGTAATGGCCTTTTCTTGGAGAAGATTTTAAGTGTTTGAGGATTTGGTCGATCTAATCTAACTGAGGAATAATGTATTTGAAGATCATGCATTTATTAACCATATTCTCAAATCACAACGTAGAAATGATCTTGAGACGTGTATGAGAAAGATGCAAGTATATACCATCTGTTATTTTCCTAGTCCAACCCCAATGGGATATTGAAGCCTAGACATTACTTAACTTGTGAAGAAAGAATCTAGTTTCTCCCAAGATTTGATTCTGCTGCTTAGCTTTTTTTAGATTACTGACTTCTTCAAAATACTGCCGCTCATGATTGTGTCATTGATTTATACTATAATAGTTGTGATATTACAACATTTGATAAACTGGATTGACGTCATTACTTTGGTGATACCAAATGCTAATGTACCCTGCTAAATCTGTTACACAACCATCCTTCAGGATTGCTTCAAGCCATTAGACACCCTTTATCAATTTACATGCCTTTTCCGTTTGTCATTTTACTAGAGAGCCCCCTAGGGACGATAATAAAAACTTCTTGCAATTTCATGCAAAATAATATTCCGTACCGTATTCATAAAGCCTAGATGCTGTGACTTCTATGAAGTTTCCATGCATGGGAGAGAAAATCCCTAATAGAGTTCATCTTACCTATTGAAATTTCTTGGGATCACCTATCAACCCCTCCCTCCAAATCTGAGCAAAAGTCCTCATGCAACCAAACTCACCTTGATTTTTATGTTATTTTTTTCAATTTTCTTAACATAGCAGCTAATTTCAGTCATGATAAAGATGACATCATCGCCGATCAACCCCTGCACTCATGACATCTATGTTTAGCCCTTAACATTATGACACTTGTGCAATTTTGATTCCCATAATTCTGATGAAAATTTTCCGATTATTATCTTATTGAAATGTTTGTATTTTCTGCGTAGTAGTGTATTGTTTATGTTTAATAATCTGACCTAATGAACAATCTGTCTATGCTAACTGGTTTTCACCCCTATTCTATATAATCGCAGCTTAGGTACTGGAAAAGAGGCAGAAGAATCTAACCTATTGCAGCAGTTGTCTGATGCTTGCTTAGTTGTTGATGCCTTAGAGCCATCTGTGAGGGAAGAGTTGGTGAATAATTTTTGCAATAGGGAGCTTACTTCATATGAGCAGATCTTTGAGGGAGCTGGTTCGTTGGAGTTCCTCTTTTTATGTGTCATTTCACTTCATTATTTTGTTCCTACGTGACCATGATTTTGAATCATTGTAATTTTGGTATGATTAGAGCTGGCTAAGTTAGATAAAACTGAAAGAAGATATTCATGGATCAAGCGTAGAATCAGAACAAATGAAGAAATTTGGAAAATCTTCCCTCCCTCTTGGCATGTTCCATATCGGCTTTGCATCCAGTTTTGTAAAAAGACAAGGTATATTTATCTTCTCATGTCCACTTCAGTGTAAATCTGTGTTAAAGTGTAACTTTGTGGATACAATACTAAATTTGTGTGTAACTGAGTATTCCTTACAGATACTGTTTTAAACCAAACCAGTGAGAATCATCTGTTGCTTTTTAAAAAATTGAAGCAGTCCGAATTCCTAAATCCAGGGACAATTATTGTCAAAAAAACAGCATGGCTGTTGGCATCATGGGTATTTTTTATACCCCCAAAGATTCAAATTGCTTAGAGTTATACTTTTGAGAATGCATCGTGGTGTGGTTATACATGGTCATACATATGGTCTACAAATATATTCAATCTTCAGAGTTGCCCTTGCTTCAGTAGTGCTAAGAGAAGGCTGAAGTTTTTTGTACTTTAAGCTTGGAATGGCTTATGAGGTATTGTCTGGCTTATATGGTGCAGGCCTTTTGAATAATTTGTATATAATGTATCATACATTTCCAGGAAACAGCTGGAGGGGATACTTGATAATCCGCAAGAGAAGCTGGATGTTGGAAAGTTATTATTGGTGAGGCAACTCTTTTAGTTATACATTTAATTTTGTGACCCTTACTGATGATAACAATCTTCGAAGTAGATGAGGAAGAGCTGTGAAAGAAGTCAAAGAACTCTTTGATCTCTATATGGTTGTTGTCATAGATTCAAGAACGTAAGGATGGTGTCATCTCTTCAAGAAAGTTGACAAATGTAGTAGTAGTATAGACTATCGATATTCCATCTCATCATCATCAACAACGACAAAAAAGACTTTATTTGAAATACTCAAACATAGGGGCATCATATAGCTTCATATATGGAAAGAAAATTAAGAGCTATAGAAAATGGAAAGCCTGAAAACTATTAACCTCTGTATTCTAATATAGATATCAAAGTAAAACCGGTTTGTATTTAATGTTTTGAATGATGTTATTAGGCTTTGTCTAATTGTTTCTTTGTTCTGGATTTTGTGATTTTAAGGATTGGCACTTAGCTTTTATGTTTGTTTTGTTGAATAGTTGATATAAAAGTTCTTTATGCTTATATTGAGATACTATCTCATGGTATTTTTGATTATGGGTTGCTGATTTAACTCGTTTCTGATAATGGTTCGACAGGCGTTACAGAGAACCCTAGAATTTGAGGATGAATTGGCAGAGAAGTTTGGTGGAGGAACCCAGAAGAGAGAGGTTGTTAATGAAATTGAAGAAATTGGAAGAGGGGAAAGCGACAGCCGAGATGTATCAGATATCCGAAAGAAATATGAAAGAAAGCTTGCTGCAAATCAAGGAACAGGGGCTGAAGTAAGCCATATTTAGTTTTTAATATGATTATAGAAGTAAGAAAACTACGCATGCAATTCATGGATTTTTTTATTTTTTATTTTGGACAGGAAAATGATAGAAATAGGGATTTGTCAGTGCCTGGAGCTGGGGTATGTATTTTCTTTGTCTGTTCTTGGATTCTTTTTATTAACTTGCTGTGGATTCAGATGTGAATATTTTTAACTCTTAATAATACATTCTACATTTGGCACAAGAACTAGTGTATGTGTGGTTCTCGCACTTCATAATAACTTGCTTTCACATTGACAGCTGAAATTAATAGGGACTTGCACAGATAGATTGTTGTTTTTTATTTGGTGGGGCCAGCAAGATTTTTATTCAAGTGATATTAATTGGTTTAGCCTCTGCCCTTGACAGATTATTATTGATATTTTCCTTGTATTTTTTTTTTAAAAAAATTGTTCGACTTTTTCTATGTGCATTGCCGGACGGAAACTATAACTAAGAAAGCAAAAAAATGTGACAGATTCCTCTTAGCGAAAATGCATGCATGATTTGTAATTGGGTTGATGTTTTGATTTGGTGGTGCCAGCAAGATTTTTATTCAAGTGATATTAATTGGTCAAGTTTCAAGCACATGCCAATGTATTATTGATTTTTTCTTTGTTTTCTTTGTAAAAAAAGAAATCATAGTTTCAATTTCTGGAAATTGCTTTTGCACATATGGGGGTAAGGTCTGCGTATGCCCTGTATGTCCCTGACCTCATCCATTGCGAGAGCCTTGTGCACAAGAGTTGTTTACCTTCTTTTGAAAAAAAATGATTGGACTTTTTCTATTTGCATTGTTGAAGGGAAACTATAACTACACACACACACACACAAAAAAAAAAAAAGTGACAGATTTCTCTTATCGAAAATAAATGATTTGTAAGTGGAATTGATTGAACCCTTGTAAATATTATCTAGTGGTTCATAGTTAATATATTAAGCAATATAACCTTCAATAGCTCTTAATTAATAAACCATTCCATTTGGCTTGTTATGGTGTCATCGATTAAAGATGTGTCCGTTCTCTGTTGACTCGCTACTTTGACATTAGTGTCTTTGGTAGTCTTGTGGTCTCCAACATTATTATTTAATCTTTAGTTTTTAATTGTAATACATAGCTTTAATTATTTTACCATGATGTTTCAAGAATCATCTGCAATCACTGTTTTGGCAGTTTAACTTCCGTGGAATCATTTCATCCTGCTTTGAACCTCATTTGACTATATATGTTGAACTAGAAGAGAGAACACTAATGGAACATCTGGAGAAACTCGTTCAGGTAGGTTTGGTTGATTACAGAGAAACACATTCAAGTGGTCAATTGAAAGGAAAAAAAAAACTCATTTATTTTATAATGTTGTTGAGCTTTTTTCTTTGATGATATTTTCTTTACAATAGGAGGAAACATGGGATGTTGAGGAGGGAAGTCAGAATAATGTTTTATCTAGTAGTACGCAGGTATGTATCTAGAACTTCTTTCTGATAGTATTTCAAATTTGGCATGTATTTGAATTATCTATCATATGGCAGACTGGTTTTGGGGGGTATCTGCAACTTTTGATTGCCTCTATTCTGTTTACTCCTGATCAATCTGGCTATCGGAGTATATTATTGCAAAAAAAATGTTTTGAGGCAGACAAGTTATTTGGTTTGGATATTTTGATGAAAACTTAATATGTCAGTGTGCCGCTGCTCAAGATTTTCTATCAATTGGATTATTATATGCCCTAAAGGGCCATACATAAATTTTAATTGATTTAATGTCTGCAAATGTAGTCATATTTAAATTGGATCTTGACCATGTTTACTAAGGCATCCTGTATGCGCCCACACTCACACACAATGACATGTGCTCATGTGTACGCAAATATAAAGCCTACTGGTGATGCATATACGAGTTTGGGTTGGAAATTGAGTTCTTTGTGTTACTGTTTTCACTAGGATTTTTGGTATTAGCTTCCAACAATCTCTTGTAAAACTTCATACAAACGTTTGCACTCTTTTCTAATAACTATTGCAATATGTCTATTGATCTCCAACAATTTTATTGCACTAACTTGGTTTTCCTTGTGTTTTTTAGTTGTTTCTTATGATCAAGAGGATCTTAAAGCGGTGCAGTGCTCTAACGAAAAACCAGACATTGTATAATCTATTTAAGGTTTGCAGTTGATTTTTTTTCGCTGTTGTTCTTTGACGGTATTTGATCTTCTGAAGTGGCTCATCATCTGAAAATTGAAGGAAAGAACATTTAAATTTGAATCAAAGTTAAGCAAATAAGAATTAAGAAGCATCATCAATGAGAAATTACTTATTAGGGCAGAAGCATAGTATAAATTCCTAAATTATGCTTTAATTAATTTTGCATAGCCCTTCAAGTTAATAGAAGAACCAGATCATCGTATTTCTTGCTCTTCAATTATGTAATGCCTTTAGCATCGTGATGAAACTATGTTAGTATTAACTTTTTATTGTTGAGCAAGGCAGTCTTACGAACTGATGAATATGTAATTTATCATATTTGTGTCAAATGTCATTTAGAGAATGTTTTTGATGTTGTGAATTTCTGTACCCTCTTCTATATGATGCCTAATGGAGTTTTCGATAACATGGAAGCACCCAACATGTTTTTTGCATTTTAACCTTTATGTTCTGCATGTGATTTGACTGATTTCCCAATAGGTTTCTTCAGTAGGCCTAGGGAATTGAGGCCTAAAGATTTTTTATCACCTTATATTCATTTTAGCGAGTTAGGTTTGATAATTGTAGGAATTTTTTCTTTTGCAATGCAGTCATGACGATAGGAGTTGATGGTTTCATTTCAATCTTCTATGAAGGATACAATTTTCTTTTTACTTTCTTTAGATATTATTTTTCCTATTACAGATATAAAGTTAGTTAGAGGATGTTTCGTCTTTGAAGGATATGAGCTACTAAATCTTTCATGTTAATCATTCTATATCTACAATCAGACGTATTTTATTTAGTTGTACAGTTATACGTATAAAATGGACAAGCTGCTAGGTTTATTACTATGAGTCTATGAGACTGAATTTTGTATATCATCTTTTATCTTGTATCATATTATTTGGCATCCTTGATGAACAGTTATTACTTGTGCCGTAAGGTGGTGATGTGAAGCGGCAGTAAGTAAGAGCCTCTTGTGGATGCTGGTATCTTTGTATTTTTCATGAATAATGTGGAAGGAAAGAAATTCTAGCTCTACAGAATGAGTAGAAAGATTATTGTGAGTTTGAATTTGGAATTTTGAGGACATATCTCTCTTGACTATTTCCCTTTGTGCAAATACCTCTCCCCGTGTCTTTCATGGATCTTCATGATATATTACATCTAAGATGTCGACGACTTTTTCAATTCCTTTTTTTTTTCCAATTTTATTCAGCACTCTTGTGTACTTACCATTTACTTGTGTGTGCCTTTTACACCTCAATAGCATGGGAAAACGTTATGGCTTTGGCTTTGTGTATAATATTGTTATGGGCACAAATGAAGTCTGAAGCAAACAAGCCGACTATGTTATGAAGTAGTATGGAAATTATGTATTGTATGTGTGATATAACTGTATATCTTGTTATTCTGTCATTCATAGGTATTCCAAAGAGTTCTTAAAGCATATGCAGCAAAGTTATTTGCTAGACTACCCAAGGGTGGTACTGGTATTGTGGCAGCTGCAACTGGCATGGATGGACAGATTAAGGTATATTTTGACCTTTTGTAATTTTCATAATCCTCATATGAGTTGCTTTTTAATATAAATCACCTGTTTAATTATTCTTGCAACAATGTGAAGCAGACATCTGATAAGGATGAAAGGGTGATTTGCTACATTGTGAATTCGGCTGAGTATTGCCATAAAACGGTCAGTTTATTTCTCAATTCATGGTCTTTCTTTTTGAACATGGAATACTGGTTTTATTATTGTAAATGCATCAGGCTATTTTTTCTGCACTCATCATTACCATGATTTAGAAGATGTGTACTAGGGTTCCTTCCTGTTGGTCTTTTGACATGAGCATTTCTTAGCAGTTCCAACTCCAAAAAAATAGCCTTGCTTTAGCAGTTGAAATGGTTGTTTGACAGCTTAGTTTTGCTGCTTAATCACATATATGTTTTTGACAGGCAGGTGAGCTGGCGGAAAGTGTATCCAAAATAATTGACCCGCAGTTCGCAGATGGTGTGGATATGTCAGAAGTTCAGGTATTATCCATTTGATATTTATTTATTTATTTTGACAATCTTTTGGGATAAAGGTTCAGAAGATGATGATTTTGACAAAAATAGTTCATGGGTTTGTTTCTCATTAGAAGTGCAATAGTGCAGGATGAATTTTCTGCGGTTATAACAAAAGCATTGGTGACGCTGGTCCATGGCATAGAATCTAAATTTGATGTTGAAATGGCCTCTATGGCACGTGTTCCTTGGGGAACCCTGGAGAGTGTTGGTGATCAATCAGAGTAAGAAACAGTCATAATAATGAAACACTTGAGTGCCTGAGAAATTGTGTACATAACCATATCATCCTTGTTGCAGGTATGTTAATGGAATAAACATGATTCTTACTAGTAGCATCCCTGTGCTAGGACGACTTCTTTCTCCTATTTATATCCAGTTCTTTCTGGACAAGGTAATCATATCTAGGTGTAAATATTGACCGCATATAGTTTGTGAATTGTTAACTGTTATTTTCACTTTAGGTATTTAATTTCTCCCCAATGACTAACTGATTTAAATTTCTGTATAGCATAGTTCTGTATTCAATCTAGAAATATTGGCTCGTCTCACATCCGTTTTAAGGATGCTGCAACCCTTGATTTTTGTTGTATGCTTGCTAACAATGCACGACTTGTTAAAATAAAATATTGATTCTTTATTTTCCACAGTACAAAGAGAGCCCTTATATTGGGGATTAGAGGGAAAGCCAAACCTAGAGATGAAGGAAACTTATAAATTAAGGAGACACCATAAGCAGTTTTTCTCACATACGGGCTAATTTTAAGAACTCAAAATACAGACTTATTTTAAGTCCGTCTAATTCATCTAACGATCCACATCTATTCCGATTTTGAGTCCCGTCTTCTTCGACCCCTGTGTATCGCGACCCACCCAAGAGAGATCGCACCACCCATCTCTGTCACTTTCCTCCCCTGAGCTACTCTCAGAGTGAAATCACGACACCATCTTTTTCACTTTCATCATTGTGACCCACTGTCTCTTTCACTTTCATCCTCCCCTGGCCAAGCAATTTGGGAGCTAGATCACTATCAGCCAGATGATCTTCACTATCATCTTCACCCCAAAACAGCACACAATAAATAGATTCACATTCCTTAAAACAATACAGATGATTCATAGAACATGTAGAAAATGATAATACAAAGCCAAGAGCCCACCCCAAACAGAGTAGAAGATGGGTCGTGTAGGAGAAGACAGGTGGCAGTCGCGATGGAGAAATCGAGCAACGGAAAAGACAGAGACGACGGCCGCGAAGGAGAACCCTAAAATTGCTGCTAGAGAAGACGTTCGAGAGTAAGCGGAATTTGTGAGTGTTGAAGGAGATACATATGTCCTCACCCGTTAGAAAAATCTAAGGGACAAGAATGAAAGTCCGTATCTTAAGTCCTTAAAATAGGACCGCATGAGAGAAGTTTCCACACCATAAGAACCTAAATCAACATAAACTAGGAAATTAAATTATAATAAAATATTCTAACACCCCGTTTCAAACTCAATATGGTATCAATATTGAGTTTGTGAACCAAGATTTTTCACTGCTAGAAGAAATTGACTAATGGTCGTCGACTGATTGTACCAGCGATGCAAGCATGTAAGCATCTACTTAAACTAACACAAAATCGTTGAGTGTAAGAAAAAGTCTTTGTGAACTGCTTAGGAAGGAGATTGCGACAGGTCAATGACTGAGCAGAAGTGCAAGCATGTAAGCATCTATTTAAACTAACACAAAATCGCTGAGTGTAAGAAAAAGTCTTTGTGAACTGCTTAGGAGATTGCGACAGATCAATGCTGAGCAGAACTTTCCGGCAGCGCTTCTGATGGCGGTCTTCTGGGGTTTTGCATATCAGCAGTCTCTCTGGACCTTTTCCTTGGGTGAACAGCCAGAAAACAGGTTGCCGGAAAAGTTGACGACAGTGGGAATCCGATGAAAGAAGGTCGAAGTGTTCGCTGGAGTTGATGCATGACCGAACCAATGATGGATACATCTTTGATCATTGCACAGCAGGTCGGAGGGTTTGCTAGAGTTGATGCAGCATAGCCCGTAGGACCGGAGGGTTACTAGTCGAGACTCATGGCCACTGGAGGGGAATAGAGGAAATGAGGAAAAGCCAAACCTAGAGATGACGGAAACTTAGAAATAAAGGAAACACTATAAGAATCTAAATCAACATAAACTAGGAAAACAAATTATAATTATTTATTCAAACAATAATTATAAACTTAATGCACATTTCCTTGATGGTGTTTTTTGAACATGTATCTTGAAGTATCATGGTAACTTGATTTGCTTTTTCTTATTTTATACAGCTTGCATCATCTCTTGGCCCCCGCTTCTACTCGAACATCTTCAAATGCAAGCAGATCTCAGAAACTGGAGCACAACAGGTGATGAAAAAATGTATTACTTTTGTTCCTGTTCAGTAGAATGCTTTGATATTTTGTATGTCTCCTTATTTTACATTAAGCATAAGTTTGCAGAATCATACAGTGGAATGAAATGGTATAAACTTTGTTCTTTTACCTTTGAAAGCCAAATGTATCTCTTTTTGACGAATTTATAGTATTAATGAAAACATGCTTTTTTCATTGACATTTTTAATAGGCATAACAGTTTTCTTGATGCTATTGCAGATGCTTTTGGATACCCAAGCTGTTAAAACAGTTCTTCTGGATGTTCCATCCATGGGTCACCAGGTGAGTCATTCCTTTTACCCTTTTTTTCGTAGACTCCTTTTACTCAAATTGGTGATCATTGTGTAGTTTAATATCAATTGTAAAAAGACTATTCAGTGAAGGATTATTTTTATTGATGTACATGTCGTTTGGAAATTAATGTAATAACATTTACGGTGCCTTATTTGTGGTCACCATATGAATCCACCTTAAGTGACTGCTGCCTTTGTGGGTAGAGTTTGAACGTAAATGGCAAACCCGAATTTTATGGGACTTGTGGAATTGGGGTTGAAGTGTTGGTGAAGTGACTACATTTATATTTCTGAAAGCCTGGAACATTTAGTGGTGCTGATATTTAAATTTTCTATGCTTATTAATATTGATATTTGCTATGTGCTGAAGATTCCCCACCACCCTCCCCCGACACACAAAAAAAATTCTGCCAAATACAAGGACTACAATTATTAAATCCTTGGAAACAAGTTCTACGGCCAAAGAATTTTAACTTCTGGTGAACACAGTCCTCGAAGAATTTTGCATCCTTATATAAATCCTTTATCCTTGACCTTAATCTCTGAACATTTTCCGCCTCAAAATTTCTCTCATGATAAAAACATTTTACTAAAATAACCTTTCAGATATATATGTTAAGGCTTTCATTTGTTGTCCAGAAAGTGCAGTTCTTCTAGTATTTTCTTCTTTTCCCTAGCTTCAATTCTCCGAAAGTTCTCGTATTACATCCGCCCATATTTTCTTAAGAAGCTTCAATTTCTTTGCAAAGACAATCTGGGCGTGCCTTTAGTTTTACTGCTCTGCACTAATCCTTTACAAGATCCTTGAAGCCCTCTTGTTTGAACTCTTAGCTTGCTGAAGCGAGAGGTGTTGCAATAAAGGGACTGGTGGATTTTAAAGGCTCTAAATTTTAAGGATATATAGCCTAAGGTCCAGCAGAACAGTGGACAAATGTTTTTGCTGCTGATTTGAATTATTTGCTAGGATACTTGATATGTTGTTTAGGGTGAACAACTACTCTTACTTGATGCTCAAATGAAATTATGTTGGAGAGACGAGAAATTACCTAGTAATCCCAGCAAATTTAACATTAGGTTATTTATAGTCAATGCAATGTTGATTTCACTGATGTGGGGTTTTTGTTTTGCTTTTTCTTCTCACATATTTTTTCCTCTCCTCACTCTGTATTCCTGTTACAAATTGATGTAATTTCCTGAAACAGACATCAAATACTGCTAGCTATTCAAAGTTTGTAAGCCGTGAGATGAGCAAAGCAGAAGCGCTTTTGAAGGTTTGTATGGCATGTTTTCTAGGTTTGTTGTTGTGGCCACCTTTTTCTTATGCAAAGCACCATTGCATCATCATACAGGTCATACTGTCCCCAATTGATTCAGTGGCTGATACGTATAGAGCATTGCTGCCAGAGGGAACGCCAATGGAGTTTCAGCGTATCCTGGAACTCAAGGTTGTAGCCAATTTCCACTTCTCTTCTATCCCTGCCCCCTTTTCTTTTGTTTCTTCCTTCCATCTCATATTTGTGTTTACGTTTGGTTGGGTATTACTTCACTTTGTTGATGCCAACATGTCTGAGAAAGGTATAAATGAATATAGTTGTGTTAGACCTGAGAGTTGTGATGAAGAAGTTTGTCTTTTCTGATCTGATATTTTTGTCCACGGAGTCCTATGTCTGCAATTGTTTGTTCTGATGGATAATTATACTTGAAAATTCTTTTTGCTTTCTCTGGTTGGGAGAAAATTGGAGGCAATATATTGGTTTATTCTTTCCTTGCAAGTAGGTAGCGTTGTATGGTAATTGGTCTTGTTTTTTCTCATGGTCTAGTTTTTTCAAGTATACGAGCCTTGTTTTTGGACATTTTAACTTTAATTAGTTATGGTAGATGACTAGATATTTGGTGTTAGTTCTTGCGGGATCAGAGTTGAGCAAGGTATCTCACGTAGCAAGCATTATATGAAACTCATATTTTCTTTAATAGAGGCAGATTTTGATAACCGAAGCGCCAAGTGTTAAATTTGTCATGAAACATAAATTTCAGCGGCTCTTTGAATTTCTTTGGATTATCAAGTCCGTACTGACATTTTTGTAAAGATGTTTCTGGTTTGCAATTATACTTGGCATCCACATTGTCCTTCTGAATTTTATAGAAGTCGTGGAATAGGGTCTTTAAAATAAATTACTGAAATTATCAATTTTGAGTCTTTTGACTCATCTTAGTTATTGGGTTGCAAATCCATGGCTTTGTATTTAGATGTCTATAGTTTGAATAAGTGTGAGCATAAATGTGTTTAATTTAGTCAGCTGCAGGTAGCTCTAGTGTATAGGACTACTATTCTATGGGAGTAGCCTGTTGTCAAAAATCATGAGGGCACTGCAATGTTTTTATTTTATTTTATTCTGCATAGTTTACCTTCCTAGAGGGTCATTATCAAGTGAAACCAACGAATTCCTTTCCAATCTAGACGGTAATGTGTTTAATAGACGGCTAGACCTTTTAGGTTAGAATGTGTCCAATGCTCAAGGCGAGCGTATATTGCAAACCAAATATCTCTCACCATTTGCATTTCTTTTTTTTGTTGTTAGTACTATTTATCTTTCATGTATATGCACTTACCTAGATAGTGGAGAAAAATGGCAAATTATAGTCATAATGTATTAGTTTCATTTCACATGAAAGAATCATGTGCTGGGTTGGAAATGCAGCTCATTGTGGTCATCTATTGTGATTTAATCGCAGAACATATGGAGTTTGTCGAGTAGTCCAAGTGAAACGAATCTTTTTATTCTCTTTACTCATAGAATACAAATTTTTTGTCCCCCATTTATGATGATGATGCTAATCCCTCATGGTTATCCTTATATGTCGTGAATTGGCTTTTTGTTTATTTAGTTACTTAATTTGATGAGATGTTCGTGTACCTTTTGACCCATAGGATTGCTGTTCCTTTTGTGTTAGTATTTTGGAGTCATTGATCTAGTCCTATCATGGTTAAGTGGTTAAGAAACCTTTTTTTCCAACAATAAAAAGGTTCGGAAACTATCTTCAATAGCAAAGTTTCCTCAAATGTTCTGTTCAAACTTTTTGAAGTTTCCACTAGTTTCTGTTCAAGCTTTTTGACGAAAAATAGTTGTTATCTCGGAGAGATAAATGTTTAATTTGAGCATGGTATGTGCAGGGCCTCAAGAAAGCAGACCAGCAGACCATACTAGATGACTTCATCAAACATGGATCAGCAATTACACAACCTACTATTGCACCAACAGTTGTTCCAGCTGCCCCGGCCGTCCCTCCTCCTCCTGCAGCTATAAATCTTGCTTCAGTTGGATTTATTGCTTCGCGAGAGGATGTCCTGGCCAGAGCAGCTGCACTGGGACGTGGAGCAGCCACTACAGGGTTCAAGAGGTTCCTTGCTCTAACGGAAGCTGCAAAAGACCGCAAGGATGGACCTTTCAGGAAACTTTTCAACCCATAAGCTTGATTCTTTGATATTTTTGTGTACAAGCAGCTGTAGGATGCACCATGTTTTAGGTTTTTCTTTCTTTCTTTCCCTTCCATTTTCTACTTTTTATTCCCATGTAAATGCTTTATTTTGAAAAACAAAAAGAAATCCCATTCATTTGGCTGAAAATCCTGGGAAAATATATTTTTAAGAAGAATTGATATTTTCCTGTTTGTAAGGAATAACACAGGCTGGTAATTTCAGGTCTGAGCTCAAAGCATGAAAGACAACTTGATATGGGTGTTCTAATGTAAAACCAACCAACAATATTAGTGTGGATGCTGCTCAGAAAGTCGAAAAGGCTTTTCATAGTCTGGGTTCATTAATTTTCCATGATTCTAAATCGGCTGGGGGTTTTAAGCATTGGAATTTTGGGTTTTGAGGAGTCGATCCCGCGGCTAATTCCGGTTTTTCCATCGTTAAACTAAGCTCATACAATATTAGCATGTATGCTTTTGGCTAAGTGGGCATCCTAAATAGGTGGCCGGAAAGTGTGTTCGTTGAGAATTGTCTGCTAAATTGACACACTTCTTTTCTTATAAGAAGGCTTTGAAGGCGTCTCATGTTGTCAAATCTTTTTCTTTCAAAAGATTGTTAGATTACATAGTGTTCCAAAAACTATCACATTAGATTGAGAAGTAAAATTTCTCTCATTTTTTTAGAACTTTGCGGAGGATCTTAACTATTAAACTTCAATACAGTAGTGCATTTCATCTCTAAACGGATGGTCAAATTGAAGTGTGAATCGCTATTTGGAAAATTTGTTAAAATGTCAGGGATAACATTAAATAGTGGGATTTGGCATTGCCACAAGCTGAGTATGCTTGTGTAGAATCTAAAGGAAATTCGAGGAGTATCTACTAATCATTAATGACATTTATGACTACAGGAGTATTCATTCAAGTTTAAATGATTTTTTGTTCATTAGGCCTTTTTTTGGTTTATGATTTATGACTCCTAGAATAATATGTTGAAGCATTTAAAATCAACTTCAGATTTTTTTGCTGGCATTTAAAAGGTCTGTTTTGACTCTTTTTAACTATATATATTTTCAACCTCTGGAAAAGGGCAGAGAAGTTCATTTTAAAAGAACATTGTTCTTCTTTTAGAGTCAATCCTGCGGCTAATTTTGAACCGTTGTTTTTCAGCTGCTAGACTCCAGGTTTCATATTCCATTTTTCTGTGTAATACCAGTCTCAATTTAAGTTATAAGGTTTGGTATCCAATTTCATCAATAAGATCTTCTCATTCGTCACTCATCTTCATAATTCCGTTCAGAAATCAATGAATTTATACTAAGAAAATATCATTTTCAAACTTTGTTTTTGAAGTAGATTTCAAATCAAGGTTCCAGTCTGGCATTGCATGTTTTTCATATTAACAAAGAAATGAGAATCGTATATAAATCACTACAACCAATCATGCCTTAAACATGCACTAAATACCACCTCCTTAATAACCATCAATCAAAATACCCATCCATCCTGCCTTGCAGCCATCCAGCAAAATATATGTATTATACGAGCTCGTAGTTTCTCATTGTCCATTTTATCCAGGCATTAGTCATACAATTGCCTTCCCACCTGCCGTTGAAGACATTTGGCGTTAGAACAAAACAATGGCCCCATAAAATATAAAATTTGGATATTGATGAGCATAAACAAGTTGGAAAAACCGTTCTTATAACCCCAAAATGGAACGAAAGATGTATGAAGGACGACAGTTCTACTCGACATGAGTGGAGTATGCACAAACAACAGGAGGATGCAAAGGACATGGACAAACAGTTCATCTTGCATGAAAATTGATTGCACCCTATGCAAAATGAAGAAATTCCAGTCACTTCATGCTAATGCACCAAACTGAAGAACATGAATAATATGAACACCGCCTTATCTCCTCTACTCCGCCAAGTATATAAAACAAAACATCTTACAACCTCCAAATGCGTTCCCAACAAATTCCAAAGTTCTAGAAAATGAGGAATCTAGTTCACAGACTATCTATTTCAGTAAAAAAAAACCGACATCCAGAGTGTACATAACAAAGCACATCAGCAACACTTCAGAGAGATCATTGGAGGGCAAGAAGAAGGAAAAAAAATTATATCATTTAAGAAAGCCATACCACAAACTATGAAGACGGAATCAAATGGCCTTCTCAGAGAGTTTAATCATCAGCAATCCTGTTGTCAGCAGAGTGGCCACCAAATTGACTAGAATTAGAAGTATGGAAACCACCACTGCCTTGGGTTGATCAATAATCACCATATCCACCAAAAAGTCCTGAACCAAATTCACCAAAACCACTAGAACTTCGGCTTGACTGTTTGCCACCAGATCCACTAGGACGACCTGAACCATAGTCCTCAAAACCACTTGAACGGTCTGATCTACCAGAACCAAATTTCCCAGACCGGTAACCACCAGAACCAAAACGTCCAGAGCCAGATCCAAATTCATCCCTCGAGCTGGAAAACGAACCACTGGATCTATCAGAGCGACCAAACGCAGGACTCCTGCTTCCTCCAGAACGACGAGATCTATAATCCCCTCGATTACCGGAACGACCAGATCCGTAATCTCCTCGACTATCGGAACGTCCAAATCCTGTATCTCCAAATCGAGTCTCTCTCCTACCAAATCGACCACCAGCAGCCATGCCACTGAACATGTCCACAGCTCCACCCTCAACAGCGATCTTAGGAAGCTGAAAATGATTAACATTGAGTTAGTGTCCCATCAATTCTTACAAGATTAAGATGTCCACAGCTCCACAGGATTGAAGGTCCAGCCATGCAACTGTACAGTGACAAAATAAATTATCCCACTTAAGTAAAAAAAAAAAACAAGCAAGCAAGCATATGGACTAGTATAGAAGGTTATATGGAAGAAAATTATTTTCAAGATTGTTGCCACCATCTCTTTTGAAGTAAACCATATCTAGATTTGCATAACAGGCATGAATGCGTATACATACAGGTCAAGAAAAAGGTTGATTCTTCTGCAGTCCTATTAGCAATGCCATTCATACATTCAGACAATAACAGAATGTGGGTTTCCACTCCATTTTTGACTTCCCTAATATTTATTATCTTCTTTGTTTCTAGACCAGAAAAACAAACCTCTAGGGTCTTGGGAGCACACAACAGACTATATCCCGCACATTCATATTGCTATGAAGAAAAAATTTAGAATTTAATTTTGTCAACTGAACGAACAAAAAAAAAACAGCAGATTAATGAGCGAGTGCCACATTCAAGTCAAACAAATTAAATTGATTGCAGACCAATAAAACATTCTTATTTCAGGAATGCCCACATATTCAGAAATAATTCACGCATTTAAAACTCATCAGTAAAATTTGATGGGCAAGTCAAATTTGTGCTGCCTTGTTAACATCCTAAATTAAGAAAAATCTTAAAACCTTCATACTGACAATAATGGATGTCAGTCCTCACCTCTATAAATCTGACTCCAGCATCACGTTCAATAACCCTGACAGCCCTGGTTTGCCCCTGTGTGTATATCAAAATTGCAGTTCCTTTCTTCCCAGCACGACCTGTACGACCGGATCGATGAACAAAAGTCTCTGAAGTGTTTGGCAGCTCATAATGGATTACCTGGCAACAAATTAACTCATATAATTTAACAATAAGTATAGTTATTATATGTCATATCGTAGAAGGTATCAAAACTCCAATTTTCATAGTCTCATGGTATTGTGCATCATAAGTTTATATAATAAAAAAACTAAAAATATTTGATAAATAGGTATAAGAATATAACTGAATTTGATATTTTAATGGGGAGAACTGAAGTACATTAGATTGCTACTGTCTACTGATAACGAAATTGAGGTAGGACTAGAACACTGAGAACAATTTGCACCACGACATTTGTCATCATCACAAAGATTAAACTGGTCATTTCAAAACATTAAACTGGAAATGCGTAAACAAGGTGTCAACACAAAACATTACAGCTTTCCAAGGGAAACTTAATCTCACTGGCTCTATTTAATTTTACTTCTTTTACTTTTTCAGTTTTTTGTCAATTGGCTCTTTTGTATAGAAATATCATGTTGCCTATCCTACTTGGATGCATCAAGTTTAAATTTCAAAGTAACCATTTATTTTCTTTTGAATTTTGGATCTTCACATCAACTCCCAACTTTCAATGCTCAACTTGAGGCTTACAATCCAAGCTTAACATTTATTTTCAGCAGTTTTCTCAAGGGAGAAAACCAATTATTAGAAAAGTTGTGTGTAAAAGAATTATTTGAGAAATCCCTAGCAGTAGCATTTCGATAACATGGCATGCACAAAATACCCAAAAAGAGAATATAACAACATAGAAATTTTCAAATACCAGAACTTATCAGAATTCCACCAATCACCATGCAACGTACTTCCCAATTACAACATATCTAGCACAAGTGTTGCTCTCCAAGCAACAAAGATTTAAATTTGTAATCATAAACTTTGTTCATGTATATAATCTCCACGGAACTAATGGAAAAAGAGAAAAGGAGCGGGTTAAAAAAATATCACTGTACTTTTACATGTGGAAGAGAAGATGAGAATAAAACTACCTGTAAACTACAGTGAAGCTTCAAAGATTGATAACTAGGGAAAAATCACCTGAAAGTTAAACTCACCAGATCAACATTTGGTATATCAAGGCCACGAGAAGCAACATCAGTAGCAACTAATACACTAAATTGCCCATCCCTAAAGCCTGAGAGTGTCCTTTCCCTTTGACTTTGGGAAATATCCCCATGCAGAGCCTCACATTTCAAGTTCTTTGCCATAGCATATGCCAAACGATCAGCGTCACGTTTGGTTTGAGTAAAAACAATGCACTTCCCTCCTTTTCCATGTTCCTAAGAAAAGTGAAAACAAATATCTGTAGCTCAGGAAAGAAATTGATGTTGACAGAGAAATCCAGTAAAAGCAAATATTATCATCAAAATTCTTCAGGAACAGGAAAAAATAATAGCTAAAACTAAAGTAACCATATTATGATAGTTTAAGAGTGAGAAGGAATGAAAGTCTTGTACCGTTATAAGAGGAGAGATAATTGAAGCTTTTCCATACATATCTGAAGGAATTGAATAAAGGGTTATTCCATCTGCCAGCTTCTGATCAGAATCTCCCACCTAGATAACAAATACGCAATATAAAACTAAGAATCACAAGAATGAGACTAGCTAAACCATGCCTTCATTTTTCTATGAAGATATCTAGTTAGGGTAAGTATTTGAAGAAGCATCCATACCAATGTTTTAAAAAACGGAAACGGGAACCGAGGCGCTCACCTCATTTGAGGCGAGGCGTAAGCCTCGGAAAGAATCAACAAATTATAACAAATATTAACATATACACATGCAAGTGTGTGTCTTCACCATCAAATGATCAAATAATGTCAAAAACATCAATATCATCAGTTCAAGTCTTACGTAACAACTGACAATTACTTGTTCGGAGGAGAACGCAGTGGCAGAGGCGGAGAACGCAGCGGCAGAGGGGCAGCGGTAGCGGGGCAGCAACAGAGGGGCAGCTGATGTTACTCGTTTTTTTTGGTGATTTACCAGAGTGTTTCTTTTCTTTAGGGTTAGTATTGGGCTTTAGTATTGGGCTTTGATATTGGGCTTGGAAAAATTTGACATGTTTCAAAATTATAACTTGTAAGAGAGCCCAATACAAAGCCTAAAACCTGCTAATGCCTCAAACGCCTCAAAACTTTGTTTCTAAGGCGTACGCCTCATCCATGAGAGGCGTCCGCCTCTCATGGCAGTCAGAGAGGCGTATGCCTCGAGGCTGAGAGGCTACGCCTCGCCTTGAGGCGCGCCTCGAGGCGTACGCCTCTCACGTTTTTTAAAACACTGATCCATACCCCATTGAACAAATGTTGAACGACATAAGTGACCAAAAAAAATTCAAAAATCATGCTAATTGACAACTGAAAATTATGAAAACACGCTTTTCCAAACATGCTATTAAAAGTATACCGCTAACAATGTAGCAACCACTCAGCCGATAGAAAAAGTAGCAAGACAAGAGTTTATGAACACTAATGCAGGCAATTGGTACGACAACATAAAATAGGAAACAACTATGACAACAGGAAGCCATAAGAAATTAATAGGCCAATGGGTGAAGACGGAAAACAAATGCACTCACAATATCAATGGTTATAGGATTTTTCATATGCTTCCTGACAAGCTCTCTTATCCAAGTTGGCCTGGTTGCAGAGAACATCATGGTCTGACGCTTATGTGGCAACTTCTCCATGATTACATCAACATCTTCAGCAAAGCCCACACTAAGCATTTGATCAGCTTCATCAAGGACAATAAACTGAACCTCTGAGAGATTTAAAGCACCTCTCTTCATCAAATCAATGATACGACCGGGTGTTCCAACAGCTATATCAACACCCCAGCCAAGCTGCTTTATTTGGTTTGATATGGCTGTGCCGCCATAAACACATATTGTATCCAAATTTGGTGCTGACTGTTTGAATTCCTTCTCAACTTGTCGCGCAAGTTCTCTAGTCGGTGCCATAACCAAAGCCAAAGGTTTTCTTCCTTTCCTGTATAATTTAAAATAAAATGTACATGTAATGAGGAACAAAAAAGCACCCACATACTAAAACAGAATTTGTTAATTGCATCACCCAAGCGAGCCCAAGTGTAAACATCTTCCAAGCGAAAAATGAAAGAATAAAAATCAAGTAGGAATTCCAAGTGAACCAACCCGTGTTTTTTATTGAACTCGATGATTTTATCCAAAATGGGAATCCCAAAAGCAAGAGTTTTCCCTGTTCCTGTTCTAGCTCGACCAAACATGTCCCGCCCTTGCATTGCTGGCTCCAACACAGCTTTCTACAGAGAAGAAAAATTAATAAAAGATATTCCAGTTCCAAAAAAAATTAAGGATTTGAACTGATAAATCAAGTGAAAACAAGAAACAAGCAAACTATAGTTTCGAAAAGAGACCAAAGCACGTGTTCTTGCAACACAAAGATCCCTACATTTCCAAATCATTCTAAAAACTACTTATTACAATTGTAAAGGAATGACCAAATCACCTGAATAGGAAACAATTTGGTGATACCCCTCCGCGCCAAAGCAGACACAATAGTTCCAGATATCCCAAGTTTCGCAATCTCAAGCCCATCCTCAGCATCCTCGCCAGCAGTCCCTTTCTTCTCTTCATCGCATATAAAATCTGCTACAGCATACTCCGCTAGTGCCGCGTCCGACGCCCTGAAATTCAACCGCCCTGATTTCACATGAAAGCCCCTCCTAAAGGGCCCGACCAGTGAACAGAATCCGGAAGATGATCTAATCTCACCGGGAACAACGACGGCGGACGCAAACGAGACGGAGGCAGGGCGGTGCTGCAGAGGAGTCTCGACAGGGGTCAATGCAGCAGCAAAAGGCCGCGTGGAGGGCAGTGAGGTTGACGTCATTAGGATTGAGTTCATCATCGTCTTTGGTGTTCTGGAAAACCCTAATGCCTTCTGGATAGGGTTTAAGAAATGTAAAGAGGAAGTGCGATATTGTTATACGAGAGGACGGGTTTATGGGGTGCAATTGTCTGGGGTACGTTTTATTTTATTTCATTCTGTTAGGCCAATGAATAAGTGCCACGTTTGATTGAAATACTTGACTCAGTACCAGCCGTCCAACATAGCATTGGGGTGGAATCAGTTTGGGGTGGAATCAGTTTGGGGTGGACTCGACTAGTTCGACTCAGCTCGTTAAAAGTTCGACTCAGCTCGTTAAAAGTTCGAGTAATTCTTAAACAAGTCGAGCTCGAGTTTAGCTCGTTAAAAATTTGATAAATCACTAAATGAGTCGAGCTTGAGCTCGATAATAATAATGATATTTAATAAATATATGTTAATATTTAGTACTCATGTAATATACTAAAAATAATACTTAAGGAGTTACTAATACATTGAATCACATGAATAGTTTATTACATTTAAATATATTAATAATTTTAAATTAAAAATCAAAGAACTATTACACACACATATATATATAGTCGAGTTGTACCAATGAACCGAGCTATAAGACGAGCCAACGAGCCAGTTCGCAAGCCTTAATGAGCCAAGCTTTGTGATGCTCAAGCTCGACTCGTTTATTAATCGAGTTTTAAAATCAAGCTCAAGCTCGGCTCATTTATTAATCGAGTCGAACATGAACTAGCTTTTTTCGAGTCGAATGCGCAACTCGACTCATTTACACCCCTAGAATCAGTGCACCCATCCACAAATTCCTTCTTATACATTTAGTTGGAAGTGAGTTTAAAATAAGTTGACTATAAGATTATTGAGAAAGAGAATAGAGAAGAGTGAATGAATTTAAATATAAAATTTTGTATGTTTGGTTGAATGTAATAATGAACATGAGTTTTGATCCGAATGAATTGTAATGTAGATAAAAAGATTATATTATCCGTTTATAAAAAATTAACAATTTTATATGAAGATTAAATTTATCATTTTAAGAAATATGATATTCTCCCCATACAGATAATACGGCCCATAAGCTCATGCTCATGGCCAATATTTTATATAAACCAAACAAAAGAATGAGTTTTGAGAAAGTTCATTCTTTTGTCTCACCTACTAATCTCCCCAACCAAACATGGGGTTGAGTAGTGCATTTTTAAACCGTTGGATTCAATTAAATTCATCAAATGACTCTCATATTCTCTCCCACTTTTCCTATCTTTTTTCACTGCAACATCATGGTCAGTTTTTGCCAAAAATCTATGCATGTATAAGGGATAGAAATCTCATGACACGAGTCCGTATCAAATGATGTCACATCTTACCATTAAATCACCAAGTCGACCTTAACCAAAATGAAAAATCGACAGATAGCCGAGCTTCAAGGTTCAACTTCTAACATAAACAACTCAGTTTTCTACAAGTCAAGCACGACCACACAAAAAGTCGAAATCTAACCAACCTCTTCAAATGCACTATGACCTCTTCGAGGCGTATCGAATCCCTAAATTATAGGGATATCATTGACTACAACTGCTAATTGGATAACAATCAATTAGCAGAGACTGAACACAATTCTTACCCCTAAAATAAAGGGATCTAATTACGTTCAAATAGGAAACCTCCTCAATTAAATTGGAATGGGAAACAAACTCTAGAAAAGTTATATAAGGAAGAGCGAGACAATTGAGGGTGTACGCATACATATTCTCAGCAACTATTATTCTTCCCAACTTTGGAGAATCCTACTGACTTGAGAGTCGGAGCGTCAACGCTGGCCACAACCACCACTCCTATAACATTCTTTGATTGTTTTGCAAATTCTAGACCAATCAACAATCGACACGTGGACTAGGTGAAATTCAGTGTCACAATTAGCGTCATTTGTGGAAAGAGTATAGGAAGCCAAATACTACAAGGATGGTGAATACGAGGAGTGGAATAGCCTTAGCATCAATCATTACTACAGGAGGGCAGCAGGTTGAGCGACATGGTGGAGAATCGGGGAGGACCACGGTTAGCAATGAACGAAGCCACCACCGAATCAAAGCAAATCCAAATTCTATAAGGAATGAGCTCTCTGAGTGAGTAAGGAGGGAAACGTTACTGGAGAAGATTCAAATGTAGTAACTTCAGTTGTTGGCCAACTTTCAGAAGCATTGAGATGAGCTACAAGCAAAAATCATAAAGCTGACTACCATGGTCCCAGAAAAATGACGAGCTGATGGCCAGTCGAGTCATAAGAATCATGACCAAAAGTCCACCAAAGAAGGTTAATCAATCTAGAGCTCGACTGCATAAAAGGGATCCTGACCAAAGAATATATGAGAGTGTAGGCTCTACGGGGAGATATAAAAGATCCAAGAGGGATCACTCTATGAATAAAAGAGAGTTTGAAAGCCAGGTGACAACTAGTGTCGGGGATAGAAAGAGATCACCTGATAGAAGAAAGAAAAAAGGGAGGCCAAACATTCCAAGCTACCACCAAAGCCCTCAAAACCTCCAATGGTGGATTCTCAGGTAAAGGCTTTAGAGCCTAAAGAAAGGGCCAACCACAATGCAATGACATATCCTCTAGTGTTAACTTTAGTGATCAATGATAAAATGAAGAGCGCACTAGATGCCATGATTATCACTCCCTTCTTCAGCGAGATATTCAATTGTCAGTGGCCAATGTACTTCCAAGAGCCTCAATTAAGCATTTATGATGGAAGGACAAATCCATTGGCTCATTTGGAAGAGTATCACAATAAGATGGCGGTATGGGTGGCTTGAGAGGACCGGATGTGCATTACATTTCTTTCATCCTTGGGGAGGGTGGCATTTAAATGGTTTTATCAAATCCCAGCTGTTGGAATGAGAGAAGTCAACAATCTGTTGAGGGGAAGAAGAAAAAGGATACGCCGTATATTGAGGAGCTAAATCCTCCTTGATTGATGGACACTTAGTCAACAATGATCTGCAGAATATAATACTCCTTGATTTATGGCCACTTAGTCAACAAGACTGAATGTAAAGTGAAGCTGTATAGCATATAATCTTATATATTTATGTTGTACATAAAGTGATAGGAGATATCGAAAAAAGAAGTATTCTTTATAGGGCCACTCTTTCTTTTTTCATTGTTTCTTCTATATTCATTGTTTTTTATCATGGTATCAGAGAAGGTTATACTCACCCTTTTCTATTGAGAATTCACCATCTGGAATTCTTTTGAGAATTTCACTATCTGACATTCTTTTGAGAATTTTATAAATTTTATCGTTTCAATTTTGGTTCCTCTTTGACATTGATTCTATGGAAAGAGACAAGTTTGAGGCTATCTCAATTAAGTTCAATGGTAAAAATCACGCACTGTGGGAATTTCAATTTCGTATCTTTGTTGAAGGAAAAGGACTCTTTGCCCACCTTGATGGTTCTCAAAAGGAACCTACTGATGCCGCTGAGGTACTCAAATGGAAGACTAAAAATGCTCTGGTAATTACTTGGATTTTAAACTCCATCACTTCTGATATTGCATTAAGTTTGCGACCTTTTACTACTGCCTCAGACATGTGGGCATATCTTAAGCGTGTATATACTCAAACAAATCAAGCATGCCAATTTGAAATTGACTATGAACTCTCCAAGATTCAACAAGAAGACCGCGATATTCGTACCCTTTATGTTGAACTTTTGAAATTATGGACTGAACAAGATATGATGTCTGCAAGTCTTGTTTCTAGCACTGCGTATGAAGAACTCAGGAAAGAAAAAGCCAGCAGTCGAGTGATGCAATTGCTTATAAAGCTTCGACCAGAATTTGAGAATGCAAGGGCCAATATTATCAATCGAGGTATCAATGATATTGAAACTGTGCTTGGAGACCTGATTCGTGAAGAAATCCGCTTACACACCCAGGCTCAATTGGATGGACAAATCAATTCACCTAATGGTGTTTTTTCTGCTACACGTGGTCGATATCATCTACGACAAAAACAAGGAGGATGTGATGCTATTCAATGTCGTTACTACAATGAACCAGGGCATGTGATCTCACATTGCAAGCAGCGGAATATATGCAATTATTGCAAAAAGCCTGGGCATATTATTTTAGAATGCAGGACTCTAAAGAACAAACAACATTCATCTCCTGCTTTTCTCACTACTGGCACTCGTGATAACGGTGGAAAAGAGTCTTCCCTCTCTCAAGAGGCTATTCAACGAATGATACATGAGTCTTTACAATCAGCTCTTCCAGGTGCGATCTCCTCCGCCTTTTCTGTTGCAGGTTTATCAGGTAAAGAAACCAAATCTCAATCTTGGCTTCTTGATTCTGCCGCTTTTAATCACATGACTAGCCAAAGGAATGCTTTCTCTAAATTACAGCCTTGTTCTTCGGTCAAATCAATGATTACTACAAATGGTCATACACTACCTATCAAGGGTGTTGGAACTGTTTGTCTCACAAATTCTCTCACCCTTCATGATACTCTTTATGTCCCTAATCTTGTTGCCAATTTAGTCTCTGTCGGACAATTAACTGAACAAAATCATTTGGTTAAATTTTCTTCTCTTGGTTGTGATGTGCAGGATCTTCAAACGAGGAGGATAATCGGGACAGGGCATAAGCGTGGGCGCTTGTTTCATCTTGATGTCTCCCCGAATCCCTTGTTATGTCTCTCTGCAACATCATCTTTGTCTGACAATCAGACTTGGAGTCTCTGGCATCGACGGCTTGGCCATCCACATGCTAGCAGGCTAGAGTCTATGTTTCAGTCCAAATTCATTCCCACTAGCATAAATATCAATTCAGTCTCTCATAAAGCTTGTCACCATTGTGTTCTTGGAAAGTCTTCTAAACTTCCTTTTAAATCAAGTACCTCCAAGGTAGATGCACCATTTGATCTGATTCACTGTGATTTATGGGGACCATCCCCCGTTTTATCTCGACTTGGTTACAAATATTTTGTATTATTCATCGATCAATTTACACGTTTTACTTGGATCTATTTTTTACGGGCCAAATCGGAATTAGCTAACATAGCTAAAATGTTTATCACTATGATTAATACACAATTTGGAAAGACCATCAAAGTTTTTCGTTCAGATCCGGGAGGTGAATTTTGTGCTTCTGACTTGATTTCATTTTTTCATGAAAAAGGAATTATACCTCAACAATCATGCCCCGGTACACCAGAACAAAATGGAGTGGTCGAACGGAAAAATCGGCATGTCTTAGAAATTGTTCGAACTCTTTTATTGGCATCTTTTGTACCTACTCATTTTTGGGTTGAAGCTGTTCATACGGCCGTTCATCTTATTAATAGACAAACCACACCAGTCCTTGGTAATCAATTTTCTTTTTTTTTACCTTTATAACAAATCCCCTTATTATTCCCAACTTTGTGTGTTTGGATGTGTATGTTATGTTCTACTTCCTCCCCCAGAAAGAACCAAGTTGTCTTCCAAAGCCACCAAATGCGCGTTCTTTGGCTATCATGATAAACATAAAGGTTATGTTTGTTTTGATTCTCAACAGAAAAGGATTCGTGTATCTCGACATGTCACTTTCTTTGAAAATTTGTATTTTTATGCATCCTCTCCTGCGTCCCCTATTGATGAGTCCTCTATGTCATTTTTAAATGATTTTTTCCATTCCTCTGCTGGTTCTGACTTTGATGGTATCCACCCGATATCCAATCCTCAACCTGATCCCCATGCTGCTCCATACGGTGATGATACATCGCCGGCTGTGCCCTCTCCTGATCCTCAACTCGAAGATCCACACATTGTTCAAATACCTGCGCCAACTTCCCAATTACGGAGATCGACCCGATCTAATTTTGGTATTCCTCCTCCCAAGTATAATCCTTTTTTATTCTTTATTTACTCAAACTGATGCTTTCAAGGTTCATTCTACTTATAAACAAGCAACAGAAAAAGAATGTTGGAGGCAAGCCATGCGTGATGAACTTGATGCTCTTGAACAAAATTATACTTGGAAAATAGTCACACGCCCATCTAATACTACTGTGATTGGAAGTAAATGGGTCTACACTATTAAAGTAAAACCCGATGGTAGTCTTGACAGATATAAAGCTCGTTTAGTGGCACAGGGTTATAAGCAAGAATATGAAATCGACTATAACGAAACATTTGCTCATGTTGCCAAAATGACCACAGTCCGCACTCTTCTTGTTGTTGCTTCTATTCACCAATGGCCTCTCTTCCAATTAGACGTGAAGAATGCATTCCTTCATGGTGATTTGAAGGAGACTGTTTATATGGAGTGCCCTCCAGGTTACTCGCATGATACTTCTAGCATCGTTTGCAAGCTTCGACGCTTCCTATATGGTCTCAAACAAGCCCCTCGTGCATGGTTTGAAAAATTTCGGAGTACCATTCTTTCATCTGGCTTTCGGCAAAGTTCTAATGACAATTCTCTGTTCATTCGACGATCCCCTTCTGGTATTATTCTATTACTTCTTTATGTGGACGATATGGTTTTTACTAGAAGTGATGCTCCTGGCATTGTGGAATTCAAACAGTTTCTCCAGATATCTTTTCAAATGAAAGATCTTGGCTCTTTGACCTATTTTTTGGGCTTAGAGGTCTCCTCTTGTGAGGATGGTCTCTATCTCAATCAACACAAGTATACTGATGATCTTCTACAATTGGCTCATCTTGCGGATTCTAAAACTTGTGCTACTCCAATGGAACCCAATTTGAAGTTGAAACGTGATGAGGGACTTCCGGATGCTACTTTGTTTCGACGCTTAGTTGGCAGTCTCATTTATCTTACCATCACTCGCCCTGATATTTCCTTTGTTGTCCAGGTCATAAGTCAATTTGTCTCTACTCCTCGTAAACATCATCTCGTCGCCCTCCATCGTATTCTCCGATAGCTGAAGGGAACTCGTGATCGTGGGCTTTATTTTCCCTCCAACGCTTCTCTTGTTCTCTCTGCTTATGCCGATGCAGATTATGCGGGTTGTGTCAATACTCGACATTCTACTACTGGGTGGTGTGTATTTCTGGGTGCTTCTCCTATTTCCTGGAAATGTAAGAAGCAGGAGAGGGTCTTCAAGTCCTCTACCGAAGTAGAATATCGGTCCATGTCATCTGCTAGTTCTGAGGTTGTTTGGTTGCAAAGACTCTTGAAGGACATGGGTGTTGATTGTTCTCATCCAACACGACTTTATGCTGATAATACAAGTGCTATTAGCATTGCAACTAATCTGGTACATCACGAACGGACCAAACACATAGAAGTTGACTGTCACTATATTCGTGAACTAGTTGAAGACAAAACTCTCACATTGATCCATGTTTCATCTCATAATCAGATTGCTGATTTATTTACAAAGTCTATGTCTTCAGCTCGTCATGAGTTTCTTGCTGGCAAATTGATGCTCGTTAACACCCCTCATCCATTTGAGGGGGCATGTTGGAATGAGAGAAGTCAACAATCTGTTGAGGGGAAGAAGAAAAAGGATATGCCGTATATTGAGGAGCTCAATCCTCCTTGATTGATGGACACTTAGTCAACAATGATCTGCAGAATATAATACTCCTTGATTTATGGCCACTTAGTCAACAAGACTTGAATGTAAAGTGAAGCTGTATAGCATATAATCTTATATATTTATGTTGTACATAGAGTGATAGGAGAAATCGAAAAAAGAAGTCTTCTCTATAGGGCTACTCTTTCTCTTTTCATTGTTTCTTCTATATTCATTGTTTTTTATCACCAGCTAGCTCAAACTATTCATGGAAGTAGTTGGTCGAGCTTTTTACGACAAGGTTCATACTAGGGAATACAAAGAAAAAGATGATCCAACACTTGATGGACATCAGCAAAGACGTTTCGAAGTCCTCAAGGGCCTTCTAGGCCAATTTCTCTGAGGTAAATACTGAAATTGAAAACTGTTACTTATGTTACATGGTGGAATCTCCCAGGATGTCATTATCGGTCGGATATAAGCGCTAAGATGAGAGAAATAATATTTATACAACAATCGGATATTGGAATCTCCAGCTTCGACGTAAAGGGACGATCACCAAGATTAGGAAAAATCTGACTTGGTGTAACAATTGAATGACAACTGAGAACTGGAATCCCCATCTTGACGTAATGAAATGACAATCAAGCTTAAGAAAAACCTGACTTAGCATAAAAATTGAATTACTACCGAGCTAAGGAATACCTAGCTCGGCGTAGCGAAATAACTCTACAGATCTAAAAGACTTGAGAAATTTACTATTATGAAAGCTATAGCTCGGATCAAAGCCAAAGGCCGAGATAATGTAAATACTTCATACAAAATGGCATGACTCGACATATGAAACTAATGCAAGTTAAGGCATACAACACATCAAATCAACCTTGTTAGAGAAGCAAAACACAAATATGAAGAAATACATTCATTAAATCAAAAGGCCCTTACCACAAAGGCAATAAAAGTTATATTACAAATTTCTCGATAAAGCAAATTATTTAAAGTTTATAAAAACAAAAGAAAATGAAAAATAAATCGTCTTATATAGTAACAGGAGCATCAATGTTGGTCAGCTCGAGCAGTCCTCTAGTTTAAGCATGAAGATCGGGTTGTGGAATAAGCTCGACCACATCCTCAGTCTGCTTTGTTGTAGCTACTTTAGAATTTGGAGCCTAATAGCATTATCAGTTTTTATACCAACCATCATCTGCTTTAGCTCGTCTAGGGTCGAGTAGAAAGCTTCGGTATAGGCATGGGCAAGAGTCGGGTCGGTTGATTATCGCCTGACAATCCAACCAACCCGACAACCGATTTTAAGAATTCATGGAAACCATTATCGGCCAGACTATTTCGAGTTGATTGTCAGGTGCAACCGATTTCAGTCAGACATAATCGATTGATGGCCGATAATATCAGCCTTAGAAATAAATCTATACTTTTAACAAAATACTCATTTAAATATCAATAAATACTGAAATAAAAATTCATAATTGCTAAAAAAAATACTTAAATACATTACATCAATACTGAAATAAAATAAAAGTTCAAGTTTGGCAATTCCGCAATTCAAATTAAAATTTTAAAGTTCTAGTCTTGAGTCTTCAACTCTTCATTCATGATTTCATTTTGCTACTGTATTGCAGTTAAAGATTTGCATTTTATAGTTCACGGGATAGGTTGTAGTCCACACTCTAGTGCTCCACGCCTCCACTAGTCTAGACAGACTCTAACAAAAATCTGGAAAATGAAAATGCATATACAACCATTAGCCATACAGTACTAGGCAAATTTTGAGATTGAAACTGAGAGCAAAAAATCTAGAAATGCATATACAGGATACAACCATTAACCATACAATACAGGGCAGATTTTGAGATTGAAACTGATAGCAAAAAATCTGGAAATGCATAGACGGCCATTAGCCACACAATACAGGGTAGGGAAGATTTCATCATTTCAGTTTTTTACTTGCTTTGCACTAGTTTGCAGTGCAAAATTGCAACAAAAAAAAATACAGTACATAATTCAAATATGAGAAAAAAATGCTAGAATCATTGCATCCAAATATGAGAAAAATTAACAGTAAAGAGATTACGACCCATTGAAAATTAAGCAATACAAAAATAAAATTCAGCCTTTATTAGTAGTCAACATTAGGGCTGTAAAAAAAAACCGTGAAAGCTGACCCGACCGACCGAACCGACCGAATGGCCGGTTTCCCACTGTAATGAAATTTAAAACCGACCGATTGGCCGGTTTGTACTCATATACACATATGTTTGGTCGGTTTTATCATTTGACATAAAAAAGTTCGGTTAAAACCGAACCGACCGAACATATGTGTATATTTAATAAATAATAATTATTTGTATATACTATATAATTATATTAGCTTTTTACCTGGATTCAGTGGATTGTTGATAATACTTTATATTTTAATCAATGACATAGATTAATATTTAATTGTTTTGTTTTTAAAATAATTTATCATTTCATATTTTTATCACTACTGGACAAGTACTGGTCCTACTGGAAGCGTGAAATGCCGAAACCTAACATATTCTTCATCTTTAGTCTTCACCCCAGTACTCCAGACTTCAAAGTATGAGTTGGCATGTAATATTGTAATGGCTTGTAGCCTTTTTAGTTTTTATTTTTTAAGCCTTCAGTTGAAGGCTTGAATAGTTGAATTTCGTATGTATTATTTGGGCCCAAAACTTGTATTTGGATTTGTAGTTTAACTATTTAAAGCATTTGGGCCTGGAAGAGTTAATGTGTCATGAACTGAATGATAGGTATGAATATACCTATTGTTTTTGGTGATAATAACCCTATATTATCTCATTGATATTACCATTTCGGTACATTTATCTATCATTTTGGATTTTGATAGGCAATTGATGGTGCGGAACAAAAAGATGGTAAATATGGGCAAGATGAGGGCAAGAATAAGCTTCCAAAGTATTCTGGGCGTGATTTATACACGCCTGGGCGGTCTGGGCCACGCACGGATCAGGGGAGAATGCTAAAATTCAAGAAAACTGCCATTTCTAGGCGTGCGCCTAGGCGTTGGGCGCCTAGGCGCCATTCCTACACGCCTAGGCGCCCCTGCACTAAAATCGTGCAGTTTTATCTCGCGAAAGCCCTAGAAAACAAGGACTTTTGAACATCTCGAACGAACGTTCCAGGGAGCAAAAACAGAGGAAAGAAGGAGGATTGAAGGCTTGAAGGACGGATTCTTCATCTTGGCTTGTGTCTCTTCCAATTTTGGGTTCTACCAATATGTTTCTCTCTCTTTGCTTATCTCTTTCTCTCTCTATGTGTAACGAAACTCTTTGCCACCAAGGCTAGGATGAAGCCTTGAGTTGAATGATGTTTGTATGAATTGATTTGTTTATATGTGAATCTTTTTGGGTATAAATCTTTGGTTTCTATGATTATTGTGAATTCTTCTTACTCTTTGTGCTTGATCACCACTTAGGGTTTTGAATGAATTTGTTGGATGGATTTTGTAGATGGTGAAATATCTATTTAATCATGCTTCTTGGGACCTTAGATTGCAATTGTTGTTTCCATTAGGTTTGGAACAAGTTTGTATGAATCCTATTTCCATTGAGCATTCATGAATTCTTATGCATGTTTAGACCAATAAGATGGCTAGAATGTTGATAGGAACTTCCAACCTAGACCAATAAGATGGCTAGTGATTGATATGAGGGAAATTGGCTTGAGTGCGCTAAAACCGACTTAGGTACGGATTCGTTATACCCGGATTGATAAATGTATGAGTGAATTGGTTGTGTTTGTACATCATTGACCCTTGGTGGATTCCGAAGTCTTGGTGCTTCATTCTCTTACTTGAACTCACTACATTAGTGTAGCTTGCCTAGTGATAATTTGCATTTGCATTTGCATTCTTCAATACAAAAATTCCAAAAACACTTTACTTTTCTTGCTTGTATTTCTTTTAAATTGCAAACCAAATCAACTTGAGTGGAACTTTAATTTCTTGCATTGTCCATAATTATATGTAAATAAACACTTGGATTAAGTCATATCTCCGTCTCTGTGGATACGATCTCTACTGACCACTTGTACTATTCTTCTGACTAGTGCACTTGCTAGTAGGTTATTTTAGACCCAACACTAAACTGCTAATTTTTTAATTCATACTTGTGATTGGCCTGAAGCCTAGCAAAACTGAACCCAACTCATTAACCAAAAATCGGCCGAAAACCGGCCGAACCGAAAATTGGCCGGTTTCGGTGACTACTAAATGAAAAAACCGAGACTTTCGGCCCGGGTGTAAGCCACTGCCAAACCGACCGAAAACCGACCGATTACAGCCCTAGTCAACATCATCAATGGGAATAAATTTACATATTTTATTCCATATTACCATGTGACAAAAAGAAAAGGAAAAAACAAAAAGAACCCAAAGTATGGAAAGAAAAATGCATCATTTCATGCCACTGAATGAGAAGTTGACCTAAAGACAAAGTTTAGATTCATAGTTGACTTGCAATTACATTTTTTAAGTCCTACAGAATACAGATAGCATAATTACAGATTATATAGTAACAAAAATATGCTAAAAAAATAGCAGTAGACCAACAACATATTCAATATTCATTAATCATCATTCTACAAATTTTCAATGTTTATTTTCATACTTGCAGACAGTAATTGACTATTGCTAAGTAGTGCCAGAAACTTGTGTTGACGGTGTTGTTGAGCCACTTGGTAGTGGCATTCATTGAAGATTTTGCATTGATATAACCTCTACAATTTTAAATCATGAAATGAAATAATGAATGGGTAAACTATTGAAAAAATGAAATAAAAGTACAACAAACAAACTATAAAAGATAAAAAGTTCCATGTTCAACTTCCTCCAATGCCGAATAAAGCTCCAATTCAGCTTGGGTTGGATCCTTATAAAAATGAAACCCATCCGCCCTGAGCCAATCACTTGTACATATCAATGCCTCCACCATCTTTGGAGTTAAACAACTCCTAAAAGGATCCACAACCCTTGATCCTGAAATAAATGCACATTCAGAAGCCACACTTGAAATCGACATTGAGAAGATGTCTTTGGCAATTTTTGCTAAAGTTGGAAATCTAACTATCTCCGATTTCCAATAATGTAAAATTTTAAACTTGTTCTTCTTCACTTCTAAGTGAGGTTCATGTAAGTATCTATCAACCTCATCACTTAAGGCAACCACTTGGTTTTCCTTTAAAGATTGATGATATAACATATCATCCTCATCTTCTCCTATATCATCGCTATCACCCTCTTATTCCGAGTCACCACCCACATCATCATCATGACCACCATCACTAGGTTGATTTCTTCTAGGCAAGATTTCTCCATGATCTTCAAACAAGTCGTGGAGCATTTGTTTCACCTCCATTTGTAGCCTTTCCATCATCTCTTTATCAATCCCTATGTGATTTAGTTGAAAACCCAAATAAGGCAACTTGTATCTAAGATCAAGAACAATCGCAAGAAAAATAAAACGGTTTACATTCTCCCATTTTCCCCAATATTTGTCAAACTTGATCTTCATTCTTGAAGCCACCCTATTCAATGGTTCATAAATTGGCTTTTTCATCTCTTTTTCCAACAACACTTGGATATTCAACAATTGCTTGAATACCAAGTGCGCGGTAGGTGTTTTAGAAGTACTTAGTTTGAGGGTTGCTTCATAAAATACCTTCAAAAAAGTCACAAAATTCTTAGCATTTTCCCAATCCATTGTATATGGGCAAATAGTGTTCTTGTCATCTTTGAAATAGTCTTGGAAACCCGAGTCTAAGAGACTTAACCTATCAAACAACTTGGAATGCTTCAAAGCTTGCAACAACATAGTATAGGTAGAGTTCCACCTAGTACAAACATCCACATACAATAGGTCGCCCTTCTATACCTTTATCATGAGCAAATTCCCTAAACTTTTCTAATCTTTGTGGTGATGATCTAATCCACTTCACAGCCAACCTAATGCCTACAATTGATTCACTTAAAATCTTCATCCAATCTTGTACAATCAAATTAAGAATGTGATAACAACACCTCATGTGCATATGAGCACCACCAAACACAAGCCCCTTACTTCTAGCAAGTCTTCCACTGAAAATGTTAATGGCTTTGTCATTGACTGAGGCATTACCTACCACTATGGTGAATACCTTGTCAATCTCCCAATCACCCAACAAACACATCTCCAAAGCTTTGGATATATTGTGTCATCCCTATGGTTGACAATTTGATAAAAGACAGGATTTGTTTGTGCAAATTCCAATCATCATCCATAAAGTGTATAGTGATCACCATATAATTAATATTTTGGATGGAGGTCCAAGTATCCGTAGTGAGACAGTTTTGAACTACCACTCAAAACACTCCTAAGCTTTGCTTTCACCTCTAAAAAATAATTCATGACACCCCGAGTAATCGTCTTATGACAAGGCATAATAAATTGAGGACATATATAGTGAATAAACTCTCTAAAACCCAGTCCCTCTACAATACTGAATGGGTGTTCATCTTTGATTATCATCTCTATCAATTTATTCCTAGCCCAATCCTTATCATAATGCAAAGGAACTAGCCCACCTTTGTGGTTACTTGAATACAATAGAGCTTCTTAACCTTCATCTCTCTGAAAAGTTCAACTGTATATTCTGTTTTCCCTACATTGAATAAAGCATCCAACATAACATTGTAGCAAGCCTCATTAAGGAAAATCCCATAATTTTCAAATTCCTTGAATTTTTCAAAAGCTTAAAAAGCCATTCCCTTATGACAAAGGCCTTAAAGAATTGGGCTCACAATCACACAATTCATTTTGATACCTTTAGAAATAATATTGTCATGAAAAGCCAACACTGTAAGTAAATGGCCTACCTTAGAATATCCACATATAAGGGCATTGTAGTCATACATAGCTAGGGTAAACCCTTGTTTTTGCATGTCAAGCAGGACACTCTCAACTTCTTCTAGTTTTATCTCATTGCAAAGGCCACAAATCACAACAGTAAAAGCATAACCAACTATGAGAACCTTTGAGATCACCCATTCTTTAAGAAGTTCAGAAGCTTTATCTGACCACATATGTGCACATAACACTTCAATATAAGCAAAAACACTTGGAGTTAGCCCCGCATCAATCTCTTGAAACAAATGAAGTGCTTCTTCAAAATCACCCATTTTACAAAGTGTTTTAATAACAATTGTCGCAACTGGGGTCACGACGCAGATTGGCGAAATATTCCTGCGAAATAATATTATCTCGAAACACAAAAATATATAAAAATAACTCGAGAGTTGCCACTAATTGATTTAAGGTGCAATTGAACACCAAAGAAAACCTGCGAACTAAAGAAAAAGGGATCGGGGGTCGATTGAGCATGGGGAAGGTATTAGCACCCCATAACACCTGTTTGAAAACAGTTACCTTATTAATTAGATGACTACCCTACGAAAACTTGCTCTTTGCAAGATGTGGTAAAAAAATGATATAATTTGTTTTAAAAATTTGTGTCTCATCTTTAATTCTCATAATTTCTATGAAAGAAACATGAAATAATTTTAGATGAGTAGCAAAGCTATTTTTGTGTGGGAAAACATTGCCCATTTTGATAAAAAGAAGGCTATGTAAAACACTATCAACTTATGATAGTTTTAAAAGAAATTTGATTTTTGAAACACTATCAACTTATGATAGTTTTTGGAAAGATTTTTAAAGGAAAAGTTTGGGTCAACTATTGACCATAAGGAAAAAAATAAATTAATTTTATTAAAAAAGGGAAAAAAACCAATTATTTGTAGAACATCGAAAATAAATGGTTTATTTATCGCCAACGTGAATTCACTATCAACTTTTGGTAGTTTTTTTTTTAAAAAAAAACACCAACTTATGGTATTGAACTATCGCTAAGAATACCAACTTTTGGTATTTAATTCGGTAATTTGCTAAGGGCCAACTAACGATCTATCAAATCCAAACATATGAACACACAATATACATACACGGCATCACATACAAACTTATTAATATCAATCGTACATACACAACACCACTACCCATATATCTATACATATACATATAATATATATATATATATATATAGACACGACATTCACATAGATGTACACCTCACAGTTATCTCATGCAATGTATTTACACGTATCATATATAACACCATAACAAAATACATAAGTTAAAGACACATCATCACATAGAATTGATATAGCCTATAACCAACAACATCGCATATATATAATACATCCGCATGTGCATATAATATTCAAACAACAAAGTGTATATATATATATATCTCTCCAACATGACAGTGCATGAGCAACGTAACACTTACAAGAAAAAGAACAGAAACCTGGGAGAATACCGAACCAAATAACTGATGGTATAGGCGGTGACCGGGTGATGCCGTGATGATGAACCAAAGGCTGTGAGAACGAAGAACCAAATAATGGTATTGCTGGGCAAGGAGAAGGCACGCGTGGAGGTGAAGAGAACTCGGGCAAGTGGTGATAAGAAAGAATGGCCGGTGAAGTAGAGAGATGGAGAAAAGAGGGTTGTGGATTATAGTGTAGCTAATGAAAGAAAGCCGGTCAATATTTGGAGAGTAAAGATGCAATGTGGTCAAGGATGAAGTCCCCGGAACCTCCTTCCCATAGGAAGAAAGTGAGAGTCATATTTATAGGAGAGGAAGGCTTAGATAACAATCAGGAAAAGATGATAAGTTTAACAACAATAGGATTGAGGGGAGGATTTTAAGATGGAGAAGGAAACTAACAAAAGGATCAAGAGTCCCAACCGAATTCCTTCATTATTTTCCTATTTATCTTTTTATTATTTTTATTTGTTTTTGGACTTGGTTTATTGGGCTTGCAAGAGTGAACTTGGTTTGCCAACAAACTTGGGCTTTTCCATACCCATTTTATTTATTTTTAAACAACAATTTTTTATATGACCAAATAAGTCTTATCGGGACAAAAATCGGGTACTACAACAATGACATGAGTATAATTGTTTAGGCTCAAACCAAGCCTCTTTAATTTTATGATAAATAGCCATATCCATGTCCAACTTTCTGCACTCAACTAATTGATTTTTAAGAAAATTATAGGAATTTTTTTTGGAGCAAAACCATAATGTTTAACTATGAACAAAATCGCAATAGCCTCATCAAACATTGCAACAATAGCATAATCCTTCACAAACGCATCATACATTCTACAAACCAAGTCGAAAGAATCATTTGTTGGAATTGAATGTGGACTACATGACCACTTCAAAGTGGTTAGTCCAACCCACTACATGAGTGCGTTGTTTTGGTCAAGTCAAAGGTAGTCTACCAAATATGTGGATAGTTGAGTCAATAATGGAACCCTAAAATCAAGCCCCATCCCTTTTTTTTTGCCATTATGGTTATGGACTCTCCTATATAAGAAGACTCGAGCCTCTAGAGAAAAAAAATACACCAAGAACAAAATAGTTCCTTCTCTACCCCTTTTCCCTTCTTCTTGCATATAAATTTGTACCTGAGAGTGCTATTCATCTTAATTTGATTAAGACAGCCAACATTGTTGTGTCACTTACTTGTAGTGTGAAGTATTGTATCTTGGGAGGTGATTGCCCAGAAAGTGTTGAAACTAGTGATGGGACAATTCTACTTTAAGGAGATTCGCACAACTGCTTACCTCGCTCATCAGCTTTTTCTACTAGTCGCTTAATCGGTAAATTCAATTTTGTATTCTATCTTCATAATTGTCTCAAATATATATGTGTGTATATTTGTTCTTGCATGTTTACATTAATGAATTGTGCAATTCATCTTCTGTCCAGTAACTAAATTGTATCAATTCATTTGTAGTTCACATTGATTTTTGTCATATATATATATATATATATATATATAATTCCCCTATATGGACTTATCTCTTATGAAGACTTAAAATAAGGACCTAAGCTTTTGAAGTGCAAGACATTTTTTAAAAAACTTGAAAAAATTATGTTTATGTTTGATCGGTTTTACGAATCTAATGATATATTTTTTGTTTCAAACAAAAATAAATACTACCCGAAAAGTGGATGGAATGTTTTGTATTCTATATTTTTTGTTTCATCCATTTTTCGGGTAGCATTTAATTTTTGTTTGAAACAAAAAATATATCATTAGATTCGTAAAACCGATCAAACATAAACATAATTTTTTCAAATTTTTTAAAAAATGTCTTGTACCCCAAAAGCTTAGGTCCTTATTTTAAGTCCTTATACACCACTAAATTTATGATCCAGTCGATTTATTTTATGTCACAAAATCTTGCCACAACATGTATTTTATGTCTGACTAACAAAAGTACTTGTTTATATCAAAGTCGAAAATATAAGGACTCAATTACCCTGTTTAGAAATAGACAAGCTTGATAAATTTTGGTTAATACAGGTAATTTGGGTCCTAATCCTCAAGTCAACGAACCAATAACGACATGAAATGTCGTTTTTTTTGGTCAGGAAATGAAATGTCAGTTAATAAAACTGTATTTTATTCCAATATATCATTATTACTCAATATAAAATCTAAAATAAGAGAAGAAAAATTAAGTTAGGTATGCAATAGAATTGAAAAATTCTCAATGATTGAAAAAGCCCCATAAAAAATGTATAAAACCCATTATTGGACAATAATATATTGTAACCCCCAAAGTGTTAAAAACTCTGCCACTAATTACGAATATAATTTTAAATAATTTTATAGAGGACTATATATTTATACAGAGTGACAAGATTCTGTTCGACTCACATGACCAATTTTTCATACCTGAATTAAATCGAATTTGAATATAAATTTTATGTTCGAAATTTGGATCCAAACACAAAAAAGTTGTCCACTTAAGTTGTCCGGATCTTGATCCGGATTGAATTATTTTACGATTTACTTGTTCGAATTTATATCAATTTGAATATTGTTAATTAAGTACGTCCGAAAATTTAAATAAATTATAATTTTAACATATAAATATATCGTAAAAGAAGTGAATGATTCTTATACCTTTTATGGTTGGGGTTAAAATGCAGATAAATTTGAAAAGATAAGTCATATGTGAAAAAGCTAAAAGAAAGAGGCCTGAAAGTGGAGGAGCGGGCCTTCCAAAGCATGGAAAAAATATTGTGATTAGATTGATTGGAATCACATAATTTTCATTTTCTCAATTGAATTTCATCGCTATTATATGAAAAAATAAATGTATATTCATTTAAGTTATAAAAAATATATTTTTTAACATAATCACATTAATATAATACAAATTTTTATATATTTACTCTTTTCTCTATTAACAAAATATATTTAGATCTATTTTCTCATTCATTTTTCAACAAAATTAAAAATTAAGAATTAATATTGAATCTCACTTCTTTTACAAAAAATCATTTTATATACTCATCCAACATCATTAGAATATATTCCTTGATATAACTATATCAACAAAAACACATTATCTTGTATATTATTCATTTTTTTTAAAACACACCATTGCAATTATGATATTAAACGAAACAAAACATGTGATTAGGGATCCAAAATGGTTGCTAAACCCATTAACTTTACTTTTGAGTTCTACTTATATTACATAAAAAGTGGTATCACATATTTATCCACATTAGCAAAATATATTTCCTAATATAATCATATTAGTTAAGTCATTAACATTCCTTTTTTCGATTATTTTCCAATTAAAACTAATTATGACTCTCACCACTTTTACAGAGAGTCAAATCACAATACATACAACACATATCTCAATACAATTTTATCAACAAGAACACATATTCCAACAGCAGCTAATATCCCTTAGCAAATTACCATTGTAACCCTAAGGTGAGCCTGAAATTTGAGCCCTCGAGAGAGGAAGAAGGGTTTCTTTTCTTCAAACTTCTTTTTAAAAAATAAAATCCATCAATCGAGACATTGCTCTCTATCAAAGGTAAACTCTACTATTTCTTCACCATTTTAGATTCATCGGCTCAGAAATCCAGTTCGAATTGTTGAAGATGATATCATAGACCTACATGTGCAAGTAGGTTGATCTGAATCTGGGAGCACTGGTTCCATTATTGGTGAGCCAATTTGGTTCATGATCATGATCTTGTGCGGGAAACAATAGATAACGAGGAGGTCGATTTTGTTTATTCTCTGATGTCTATCGAGCTGTAGAACCGATATGCAGAAGAGTGAGAGTATAAATAGAAGCGCTAATACGGCGTCGTTGAGAGTGACGGTTCCGCAGCCTCAGATCCAGCATTCGCTCAGGCGGCTCGGGTTGTGCTCGCCTGGAGGGGGTCAGCACGCGTCCCCGATCGTTTTTCCCGAGAAACGCAGTAAGAAAGTTAAGGCGGCCTCAAAGCGTAGCGAGGTCGTAGGCGGTGACAATCAATTGGAGAAAGCTAAGAGAGATGAGCTTAGGATTGATGTGGGGGTGGGAGATGAGAAGTCGGATTTGTTGGGGTACGTGGTGTTCTGTGGAAAACTCGTTTGGGATAAGAGGAAGTCTGCTGCTGTTCAAAATGGCGTTAATGATGTGAAAGAGCAGAGTTCGAGTGATATTGGTAAGCAAGAGGCTGTGGATGCTAAGCTTACCAGCAGGGCATTGGTTTGGGGCACTCGTATGCTGTCTCTTAACGATATCATCTCGGTAAATTAAGCTGAATTTCTTCATTTTGAACTCAAAGTGCTAGAGGAGTTGCTAAAATTTTGAATGTCTGGAGGATTTTGAGTGTATTTGTTTGATAAAGTGATTTTAATTTGACAGGTATCCTATAATGTTGGCCTAAGGCATTTTACTGTACATTCCTACCCACTGAAAAGGGGTTCTTGTGGATTTTCTTGTTTTATTAGACCTCGAAGAATTAGAAAGGACTTCCGATTTTTGGCCACCACCCCAGAGGAGGCTGTACATTGGGTTGGTGGATTTGCTGACCAGCAGTGTTTTGTAAATTGTCTGCCGCATCCTTTGTTATCTTCAAAGAAGCAGGCTTCTTCTGAATTACTTCCTATTGATACTCCTCCTGAACTAATTTTTAAGTGCAAGAGCCCGCCAAAGATGCTTGTGATATTAAACCCACGCTCAGGACGTGGTCGTTCAAGTAAAGTCTTTCATGACATCGTTGAACCGATCTTTAAGGTGAGCAGTTCAATTTTCATAGTCAAATGGTGATTGTTGCACTAATTCTTGCAATGGGGGAGTCGATGTGCATTCCTATAGTCAAACATGAATGAAGAATTTCTTATTGGATACATTTCTTTATGCCCACTGTGGGGTCTTGTCCACAAGAGTTGTTTACTTTTTTTTATCAAGCGGATTTGATAGTTTGACAATTCAGGTAATTTATAGTGCGTGATTTTTGCAATGATGATAGACATTTATATGAAGAAAAAACTAGAGTGTTTGTCTCAGTAAGATACTACAGTGGGTTGATGCAGTTTCCAAGTGCTAGTTCTAGTTTAGTTTGGAATAGTTTAATAAATGGAGTTTCTTGGAAGGATCATTTACTAAAACGATAGGCGTATATTTGAAGATGCTTTTGACCATAAATTTGTACAATAATTGGGGAGATGCGGTGCTTTTTAGATCTATAAAGTGCTGGATAGAGTAGTTTGATATGGTTTTGTTGGGTTTGTATGAAAATATTATGACATAATTTTTAAACTACTAATGTAGATTGTAGATTTTAACTAGGATTGAACAAAACCAGAAACCCTCAGCCCCAAATCAGCCTCAATTCAAGAAATCCTAGGGCTAAAATTCCTATGCCTAGGTCTGAAATTGGAACAAAATTCTTAAACTTCTGGATTAAACAAGATCATCCTGAATCTCTTAGGTAGGGTCAGATAAATTCACCTTTGCCTCTGAGTCTCTCATGGAGCGTGTATCAGTCTCTCACTGAACGTGTAAAGTTGCATCTTTGCATAAAACACTCTTCTTTACTTCTGAGGCAAGCAAGCCTTTAAATAGAGGTTTATAAAAATTGGTTTAAGGTAACATTATGATTCCTAAACCTACCGACCTAGACAATAATGACTTAAAAAAAGACCTCATTAAAAGGGAAATCTTCTCCATAAAGGATTCCTTGACCACCCTCACAAAAAAAAATTAAAAAAAATAAAGAAAGAAAGAAATGATATCAACGCCAAATGATTTTGCACAACCAGAAGACTATTCCTCTTTCAGTATGTGAAACAATAGTCAACACAATCACATTTGGTAATAGTTGCTAAACCATCTATCAATAAAAGAGTCAAAATTAGTAGTCTTTGTATTGAAATTCTATTGTTCGCTCTTCCCATATCAACCAGATGATGGAAATGAGAAGAAGTTAGATTATTTTCATCTTAGTCTTGTCCTTACTGAGGTTACACCAAGCCTGAATCTCAATTGCAATGTCGGAACATGAAACCCCACTAATTGATTCCCATTAGGTTCAACCGTTCAGGGCAACATACAGGCTTTACTAGACCAAGGACAATGAAGGAGCAGATGGTTGATAGATTCTTCATTGGAGTTACAAAGGCAGCTGCTTTTTGCTATATGAAATCCTCTTCTGCAAGTTGTCTAGAGTTAGGATTTTGCCCTCAACTATGTCCCTATAAAAAAAGGCAACTTTAGGAGAGTCTTTAGACTTCCAAATAGATCCAAGATTATGATTATCCTTACAGATTCCCTTTTAATATGACATCATATTAAAGGTACTGTTTTTAGACGGCATTCATAGTCGAACACTCCGATTAGATTTGCGAGCTTAACCTTGCAATGTTAATGCACAATACATGCTGGTCATTGTGGTTGTCTAGTTGCCTGGTATTGATACTTTGTTTTAGAGCCACCAATCTATCGTTCAGGGTGGGAATTGTGGTAGAAAGGCTTAATCCTTGGTTTCAGTTTGTGAACTGCACTATGAAGAAAGTAGGGAGAAAAAGAGGAATGTAAAGCACTAGAGTATTTACTTGCCAGGATGTTAAAATTCTCAATTTTGAGGTAAAATTATCGGGGACCATCTCATGTGTATGTACCTTTGTCACATTGTTTTGTACCGACACCCTAACATATCAATAACAGCGTGTCGTCACAAAGGTGGTTGGGCAGTGTCTTTTTATTTGGAAACTGGATCTCCATAGGCCTTATCTTTTTGTGACTTAAAATGTGATTTGCACTAAAAATATCCTTTTTTTGATATAACAACTAGTACTACTAATCTGCTTATTGCTACCTGATTTTTTTTTTTATCACAAGTGGTACAGCGAGAGAAGATTCTTGATTTTGGTTTTTCTGTTGCATGAGATTTTCAGGGTGAAAGGTTGTTCATTTTTTTAATCAATATTTGTATTGATATTAATATCTAGTTATCTACCCGCAAACTGTGCAGCTAGCTGGTTTTAAATTGGAGGTAGTCAATACGACATCTGCAGGCCATGCGAAAAATCTTGCATCAAGTGTTGACATTAGCATGTGCCCTGATGGTACTATTATTCAATTAACTTGCCCCTTATCTTCTGGACCGCTTATGCTTTCTGTTGATATCCGTTATCTTTACCATTTAAAACTTATCCTCTTGCGCATTGTTTCAGGGATTATATGTGTTGGAGGCGATGGAATAATCAATGAGGTTAGGTATTTTCCACTCAAATGATATGGGAATTCTTGCCTTTTCGCTTGATGCTGTGTGGTGCTTTTTATTTTATTTACCTTGCTTGAGTAAATTTTTATTTTATAAACTGTTATTGATTAAAATATATTTTCTCTTGACTTCTCTTGTAGTGGGGAGCCCTTTTAATTTTGGTACAATCTTTTAAATTGTTAAATATTGTAAGTGCTTGAGTTGTTTAAAGTAATTTTTTTGGAATGAGAAAGAATTTTATTTAAGAGCACCAAGGTAGGTAGGTAACCCAAAGAATGACTTGTTTATGAGTAATGTATGGTTCAGAGGTGCAGTTGCTATATTTCATGTGATTTCTGGGTTTCAACTCTATTGCTGTGAACTTGATAATGTTTTTTTTTTATAGCCAATGACACTCTTAAAGGTCGAGTGCTTCTATTACTATTAGGATGCATCTCAGTGTTACCCTCTTGGTGGCTTTTATATTCCTCGCGCTTTTAAGTTATTTAGTCAGCCAAAGGCCCAAAAGTGAGAGAAACCACAAAAGGAAGTATATAAGCTAACAAGTACATAGGCACTTGCACACATGTGGTCTCTGATATATTTTTGCCTTTAACAGTGTGAATTATATTTGACATTGTACTCTTATTTTGCTAAAAGTCTTCCACAAATAGGATGACATTATTATTGTGCAGGTGTTAAATGGTCTACTTAGTAGACCTAACCAGAAAGAAGGAATATCTATACCAATTGGAATTATACCAGCTGGTTCTGATAATTCTCTAGCATGGACTGTTTTGGGAGTTAAAGATCCAGTCTCTGCTGCCATAGCTATTATAAAGGTGTTTTCTCTCCCCCATATGGATGGAGTATTGTCTTTGAACTTGCTATATATGTTGCTATACTAGCTTCGTTTATCTAATGTGCATAACGATAAGTTGCATGAAACCATAAAGAGAAATTTGTGAGATTCTCCTTTGCCATTCATTTCTATCGCAGGCTACCTTTTACACTTATCCTGTATAGTAGAGTTCATTTCCTTTCTCCTCATTTTCATCCATGTCGTTTTGGCTTATTACAATTAGAGGAAAATGTCTGATCCCTTTTGGCTTATTACATAGATTCAGAGAAGGTGGTAGCTTTAATGGAGCATGACAAGATTTGCTATGTTGATGCTTGTTCAACTATCATAGGAGAAAATGATGATGGGCGATATTTAAGATTTTCCTTGAGGGAGATGAATATGAATTATACTTATTACTATCAGATATAGCCTTTCCCTTCTTAGCTTTCTCTAGGTTTTGTGTCCAAAAAAGTCATATCGAGCTTCTAATGTGGAAGCAGCTGCAAGTTAATAATGCCAATGAGGATTTCTATAAAGTTGCTTCCTTCACAAGGAAAGTGAACCGGTGGGTTGAGCCAATCTATTTTATAAATTCTCTGCTGTGCTTAAAAAAATTTCTCCAGTGCTTATGATTTATGTCTCTTTAGGTTTTTGTTTACTCCCCCACCCAAAAGACTGTAAGGGTGAAAAAATGAAAAGGAAAATGGTCTGAAGTCATATTCATCAAACAAGGGAAGGCTCGTTTAGACAGTTTCTTGACTGTTATCCAAACGGAATTTTTTGCTATAAAAAATATTGATGTTTTTTGGAATGAAAAAAGTTTCTCTCATATGGATGATTTTTCTTGGTTATTTAAGTATGGAATATTGACTTGTTCATGTCAAACTATTAAAAATTAGCACTAAGTTTTGTGAATCTTTAATGTTGCAGACCGATTTAGTTCTATTTCCACCAAATTTCATCATGGTACTTACCAATTGATGATCAACTATGGTTTTGTGCAAAATTGAAGATTTAAGCATTACACTTGCTAGCCTGTGTTATTATTTCATTATGCATTTCTTTTTGTTGATCTCAGGGTGGTCTAGTACCTACAGATGTTTTTGCTGTTGATTGGATTCAGACTGGGGTTACTCACTATGGAATGACTGTCAACTATTATGGTTTTATTAGTGATGGTAAGTCATTAAATTGGATATTAATTCTTCAGACTCTACATTGTTACCTTTGGTCCATTAATATAATGGGCTCTGTGTCCATACAGCAGACAACCGGACTCAAGCATGTAAATTTTTTTTTAAAATGTTTATGGTTGTATTTTATTTTCATAAAGTGTAAATTCAAAATCTTTTGCCTTAAAAAACCTGGGCCCGACTTCAAATTTTGAGCCTTGTTGTATGATTTTTGCTTTTAAAAATAGCCGAACAATTTTTTTTGGTCAGGGTTTTAGTGTTCAAGGAAAACTTGGCATCCCAAAATCCATTTAAAACCTGATATCTAATAGCAGGTCTATAAGCAAGACTTATGTCCTCTCTGCAATACTAAAAGTAGGATGGGAGAATCAAATGATATGTTTGAATCAGGAAAATCCTAAACAGTTTTATATATGGCTTTTTGAATTTTGAAACTGATTTTTTTTTATGAAGTGAATCTATTTCTTAGTATGTATTGCTGGCTGAGTGATTGGTCACAGTAATTTTTTTAATCATAGCTTATTTGTATATAAATGTTGATTTCTCTTGTGGGCTTGTTTGTGTTATGTATAATCTAGAATCAGTGCAGAAAGTCTGTTTATTTAATCCTCTTGATTTTGAGCATTTTTTATGAAGATGCACTTTTTTTTGTATTCTTCTTAATAACATTTCCAGTTAGATCCAGTGGTCTTTAAAAAATTAATCTCTCTGTTGTTTTGCTCATATCAAACAGTATTGGAACTTTCTGAGAAATATCAGAAGCGCTATGGTCCTCTACGGTATTTTGTTGCTGGTTTCCTCAAGTTTTTGTGCTTACCAAAGTACAGTTATGAAGTGGAATATCTTCCAGCATCAAAAGATGAGGAAGAAGGAAAACATGAAATTGTTGACATTGCAGACCTCTACACTGATGTTATGAGAAAATCAAACACCAAAGGCATTCCAAGAGCATCTAGTCTATCGAGTATTGACTCAATAATGACCCCAAGTCGAATGTCTGTGGGGGACATGGAAACATGCGGTAGTACTCATGCAAGCACCGAACCATCTGAGTATGTGCGTGGCCTAGATCCAAAATCTAAACGCCTATCATCTGGGAGGAGCAACGTAACAGCCGAACCAGAAGTTATTCACCCTCAGTTGCCACTTTCAACGACTCCAAATTGGCCCCGGACCAGGTCAAAGTCAAGAACTGATAAAGGGTGGACTGGATTGACTACCAACCATGATTCCTCTAGATGTTCTTGGGGAAACGCTGCTACAAATGATAGAGAGGATATTTCTTCAACCTTGTCTGATCCAGGTCCAATTTGGGATACTGAACCAAAATGGTATAGTGAGCCTAATTGGGATGTGGAAAATCCAATTGAATTGCCAGGGCCACCGGAGGATGCAGAAGCAGTAGCAAAAAAAGAAATTGCACCAAGGTATGAAGAGAAATGGGTTGTCAAAAAGGGACAATTTCTTGGCATCATGGTCTGCAACCATGCATGTAGAACAGTTCAGAGTAGTCAGGTAGTGGCTCCAAAGGCAGAGCATGATGACTACACGATGGATATGATCTTAGTTCATGGAAGTGGGCGACTCAGGCTGCTGAGATTTTTCTTACTGTTGCAGATTGGTCGACATATTTCTCTGCCATTTGCTGAATATGTCAAGGTATGAGTGTTTAATAAATTAATATACTGGTACTTTTTGTACTTGAGTTAGCTGGGAAAATTTTGCTTTAGTGATCTAGTTGAGTAAAAATTGAGGCAATGAGGTTATACTGAGCTGCAATTTTAAAAAAGAATGATTTAATTGCATTCTGAATTTAATGCAAGTTGAAGCAAGCTGCTGATGAATTAGCCACTGGTATTGGCATTTCTAATAGATAGTTTTCCAATGCATATTTCTGTTGGTATATTCATCCTAAGTCTCGAGTTAAGATCTCTAAATTCTCCTTTGATGGGTATAATTTCCTGGAATGTGAGCCACTCTAAAATCTAAATGGAGAAAAAGGGGAGAAAAAAAAAACCCAACAGAAATGGTCCACTATTATGAAGGATAATTCTGCACATGCAAAATTTTTGTATGTACAATTCAACTTGGTACCGTTCAATCTTAAAAATGTCAAATAGGATCTACATTTGATTTTTGCTATTTGAATGTATAGTCTCTGTAAAAAGGAAAAACAAAAAACAAACAAAAGGTCAAAATGCCAAATATAATGCTGATGGAAAGTGAAGAGGTTTCACAGTTCTTCGGACTTTCTTGATCAGAAGGTAGTTTCTAGAACATCTTAAATCTAGTCATATTTTGGCATTTTGCGGCAAAAATAAAAGAAATTTCATTTATGCAGATTGCAGAGATTAGTAGAATGGTTAAACCTATTCTCTGTGTAGTTTTAATATCAAATTAGGACTAGATTTATTTTTCGCCCTTTTGATGTATACTTCCATTTTGATGCAGGTTAAGTCTGTGAAGATTAAACCTGGAAAGCACACCCACAATGGTTGTGGAATTGATGGTGAGCTTTTCCCTCTGAATGGGCAAATAATCTCTTATTTGCTTCCACAACAATGCAGACTTATTGGTCGCTCTCCTAGTCATCATGTATGACAACGATAAACGACTGCTTTTTTTTGCCTTTTGGAATTCTTTGAAGGGTTCTGGGGGGGGACATCTGTTATCCTTTTGAGTTTTGATCGTGCAAAAATGAAGAGCTACTAAGCGAAACAGAAACTAGCTTCTCTTCCCTTTTTCATTCTTTCTTTTTGAGCCCAACCATTGCGCCCTCTGTAAATTTTTGTTCAGTAATGTGTATTTTGTTGCTTGTTTATTTGTTTCCATGATTTTTTCTCTTTTGCGGAGTTAACTGCTATTTTTTTCCTTGCAATGTATTGTGTACACTTCTTCTCTGTTTGATGCTGATGAAGGCTCCCGATGTATTTGAAATTTCTGGTTATTTGATATTAATAGTGTTTGTTTCTCTTTCCTTCTCACCGCATCTTCTTCTGGTTTTTGTTTGAAAGTAAGAGTGGCCTATGAAGAATAATCTGATGGAGGGCATGTCAAAATTACAGACTGCAACCCAGAGGCGGCATGTTCTGTTAATTGATTGAAGTTTGAAGAAACATGCTCGATATTATTGATTACTTGATTCAGCTCCGTTTTATATCCCATGGGGTTATATCCCATGGGATCCCATAATTTATTTCATTGTATAATACAATGGAATAACAGATTTTATTACAGTGGAATGCGTACCATTACAATGGAATACATTATTTCACTGTGCTAGAATATGTTATTCCATTGTGATAATACAATGGAATAACGTATGAGATATTTCATTGTAATAATACAATGAAATAACAGGTTCTAGTACAGTGGAATATGTATTATTACAATGGAATACGTTATTCCATTGTAATAAAATTTGTTATTCCATCGTAATAATACAATGGAATAAAATATGGGATCCCATGGGATACAACCCCATCGGATATATATCATTTTCCTACTTTGATTTCATGGCTGTTTTTTTATTTGATTTCATGTTACTAATATTTTGTCAATCAGGGACATTGTTTCCGTAAACATCATTACGTAGAGGTAACTATTTTTCTATTGCTTTTCGTATAAGTAATAACTAATACCATTATATATATATGCCATTAGATCATCAGTTTATTAATCCATGATTATCTTTTGATGTTGATTGTTTTCAGTTGTTCCCCAAAATTGATGCTCTCCCTTTTTTTTGTTAAGAGTTCTAAATTTGATACTGGTATGCTTCTGCTTCTCATGTTTTCTTATTTTACACTAGTGATTCATGCTTGCTTCGATATGATCTCAACTTGATATTCACCTTTGCTTTAGATATTTCTATGCAATTTGGTGGGAAAAGTTACTTGGCTTGGTGGATGTAGTTTGAGTCTGCCGTGCTCTTTGTGCTTATTTTATTACTCGAAGGCTGAGTTGATGGTTAACTTGATATTGCTTGTGACATAACTTTGTTTGCATGAAAGAATTTCCACTCTGAACACGAGAAAAAAAATTTCGTCATACTTGTGTGGTCATGTGGTCATGTTTGATGATGATTAGTGACCATGTAATATGTTAGGTTATATGCATTTTCCTTACTGTCGATGCAATTTTCTACACCGAAGGTAAAATAAATGATAATAAAGACATAATTATGTACATGGTTCGACAATTTGTCGTCCACGGATGTTTGATCTTTTGTTCAAGAAGTGAGTGAATTTCTATAAGATGTCAGTGTGAGTGAGAGAATTAGAATGTGTCCCTTTGGTTACCGTATAGTCTTCTTCATATAGAGATTTATTGTAATTCCTTTGAACGTTTACGATTATCATTTAATTCTGAGGTTAATCTATGTGATAGGTTACGCCTCTCAGTGTTCTATCGTTGAGACAGACCTTTTCATTACCCTTGGATTGGGTGGATCCATAACATGCTCCCTAATGAGCTACCATAGATATTCTTCATTTCTTATGTCATCTGTCATGCTGACTAGACATGATTTATTTTATCATCCACAATTACATAATTAATACAAACGTGAATTTTTGGTAATGATGTTTACTTTGATTTAATACATATTCTCTTTCTTGATGTGAGTTTTACGAATCTAAATTTCAGGATTCTTAATTTTTTTCCTTTTTTTAGGGTTTTATAATGTAGGAGTGTTGACAAGAAATGAAATAGTTTGTTCTTGTTGGACTTTGCTAAAAGAAAAAAGGTGTGGGCCATGTCAAGTTGGACTTTGCTACTTGAAATAGAAATATTTTGTGTGTATCGTGCATGAATATAAAACAAAGTGATATTTGTTTTGGGACGTCAAATCACATGCGAATGTGAAGAAATCAAAATTTTCGATATCATATTTAACCCTTGTCATTTATGCTTTAAGTTCCTATTGGCTCTGATACCATTTGTTGAGAAAAATATCAAGATCTTCCTTTGCAGAAATATCAAAGCACAAACAAGAAATATAAATAAAGGAGTAACACGACAATCACGACACAAGATTTTACGTGGAAAATTTCAAAAAACAATGAAAAACTAAGGTTGTTGTTAGAGACAACGAAAGAAAAATTTACTATGTGTAATATTGTTACAACCACACTCAATTTTTTCTCTCACCTATGGAATTCTATTTGGTCTCTCCAAATCAATGCGTCGACAAAGATGTTTATTTGGTTGCTCATACGAAATGCTTTGACATCAAACCTAAATTTAGCCAGATGCCATGTTGTTATGGATGCTAGATGTCTTGTTTGCAAAAAAGAGTCTGAATGCCCCCTTCATATTGTGTGGCAGTGTGATTTTTCGGTGCAGGTGTTCCTCATAGCCCAGTGGTAATTCAGAAACTATGTTCTTATTGGGATTTTGAGCACCTGTGGGCATCGACGGTGGAGAGACTTTCAAGTCTTGATTTGAGAATTTTGGCTTCTACTTTTCGCTTGCTTTGGCATCGCCGTAATTCATTCGTTCATGAAAATGAATTTATGAATCCTACTCAAGTAGCGAATCTGGCGCTCTCAACTGCTTTGTTTGTTTCGACAGATCAATCTTCAGTTGTTTTATCTGTTGGGGATAGGCAAGAAAATCTAGTGGACAAATAGAGGTGGCCGAAAGAGGGTTTCTTTAAAGTGAACTGGGATGCAGAAATTAGTGCTCATTTGAATCGAACGGGTTTTAAGGTTGTTATTCGTGATTCATTGGGTGGATTTATGGCAGCACAATCATCTTCTAAACCAGTGGACATGCTGCCAACGGTTGTGGAAGCGGAGGGGGCTTTAGAGGCAATTAAATTAGCATCGAATCTGGGCATGAGGTGTATTATTCATGAAGGTGATTCTCAAGTGATCGTTCAAGCTATTGTAGTGGAAGAGGAGTCCATTACGGACTGGAGTGCTGTTATACAAGAGATAAAGAAGCTTCTTATAGGGTTCGAGTCGTGGGAGATTATGCATGTCTGGCGTACGGCTAATGAGGCTGCTCATTGTATGGCCAAGCGGGCAGTGCAAACTGCTACCTTTAAACGATGGAGATATCAGCCCCCTAAGTGTTTGAGGACTATGATCCTTAGAGAGAAAGAACTCTAGATTTTGCAGGGGTTGGTATTTGGTTGTGATAATGTATATTGTTGTTGTTTCTATGTTTAGCTGTTTTGGTTATTCGTAGACTAGGTCTTCGCTCTGTGTGCTGCTAGTTTTATGACTAGTATCATTTGTAAGTTCTAGCTTACAACTCATTTATGAATGTTTTTCTGGGAGTCCCGCTCCTAGATTTTCAAAAAAAAAAAAATTCTCTCACCTAGAACACAAATATAACAAGAGAATTTCCCTCAAACTTTTTTCTGTCAAGCTTGCTCTTTCACTTGTTTCATTCTGTACCTCTATACCTGAATCAAGATATAGAAATCATTAAAAACATAGTTTAACCTTAACATACTTATTAGAGCAACCACAATGGTTGCACTTTGTTGAGCCAACAATTTGTGTGGAAATGTGTGTTTTTGCTGATGTGGTTGTATTGAGAGACATGTTTTACTGATGTGACTGTATTAGAATATTTGTTTTGGTTATGTGGATGAGTATGTGGCTTGACTATTGTAATAAAGGTGGGATCCAGTATTGATTTTGATGTAAATTTAATAGGAATAATATGAAGGATAGGAAAGTTGTTGGCTTGACTAAAATTGGGAGGAAAAAATATTTAGGGATTTTTGTTTTGTTGACGTGACTATATTGAAAGATGTGTCTAATTTAAATTTTTGTGTATTAGAAGTGGGACCCAAAACATGAGTTTGTTGGTGCAATAAAATGCAACCATTGTTGTTGTTGTTGCTGCTCTTAGCAACACTTTATGCATCAAAGGAATGAGATGGAGTAAAATTTCATACTACTCACACTAAAGTTATTCTCAACTCATGTTTTCTTATTGAACCTAGTCCATGGATCCTCTAATCGCTAGGTTAGGTTTCCATCAAGGCAACTTATTAAATCAAGACTTTTAAGCCCATTCCCCTCGAGGCGTAGTCTATCACCTCTCGACTCAAACCTTTTGTAAATGAATCCTCTAGGTTTTCTTTAGACCACACAAAGTTTAAGAAAATTATTTCAATAGAGACTATCTGTCTTACGGTATTATGTTTACGACGAATGTGCCATTATATATCAAATTTTGTGCTCTTGCAATTATAGCTTAATTATCACAATGAATGTAAATTATAGGCACATGATTTGGCTTATTGGAATGTCCTCCAAGAAGTGACAAAGCCACTTTGCTTCTTCACGAGCCTTCTCCAAAGCGAAATTTTTTGATTCCATCGTTGATCATACTATGCACGTTTGTTTTGAGGACTTCCAAGAGACAACCACCCCTCCAAGAATGAATACATAACCACTAATTGATTTCAATTCCTCTGAATTCACAATCCAATTGGCTTCACTGTATTCTTCTAAAACATCTAGGTATTTACTATAGTTCAAAACATTATTCTTTATTTTTTTAGGTATTCCAATACTCTCGGTAGAGCTTTCCAATGCTCATGTCTAGGATTACTTGTATATCTGCTTAGTTTATAGTAACAAAATATGTTATATTTGGCCTCGTGTAGTTTATGATATACATTAGATTGTCAATAATTTGAGAATATTCCAACTGTTGAATACTGTCTCCAATATTCTTGTGTAACACTAGATGAGGGAGAAAAGAACTGTTCACATTTTAAAATACATGTCCTTTAAATCTTTTAATCACTTTCTCGATATAGTATGATTGAGATAAAGCTACGCGGCCTTATGGAGTTCTGGAAATTTTATTGCCTAGTGTCACATCTCCTTCACTCATGTCTTTCATGTCAAAGTTCTTGGATAATTTCTTCTTGGTTTTGTTGATGATCTCAACATTATGACCAAGAATTAACATATCATCTACATATAGACAAATGATTACACAGTCATTGTTTATAATTTTTGTGTAAACACACTCGTCGCACTCATTTATTCGAAATCCATCTGGAATAATTACATGATCAAATTTTTCATGCCATTGTTTTGGAGCTTACTTTAGCCCATCCAATGACTTGACAAGTCTACAAACCTTGTGTTCTTATCCTTTGATCTTAAACCTTTCGTGTTGTTCCATATATATCTTCTCATTGAGATCACTATTTAAGAATGCAATTTTTACATTCATTTGGTGTATCACCAAGTCATATAGCGAAGCTATAGAAATTAACATCTGTATGGTAGTAATTCTTGTTACTAGAGAATAAGTGTCACGCCCCGATCCGCGGAGCGGGAGCTAAACGACAGAACCACAGTACTCTCAAAACCACATCACAACCTGGCATAATATTTCAATAAACCACCCCTACTCACACCGGACACAACACCTACTGACATAAAATTTCAACACAAATTTCGGCAGCATCTCCCCATAAATTGAAGAGTGCCACCCTGCACAAAACATAAACATACACTTCTATAATCAAACCAGCAAACTCCAGACACCCTCCACAATACGAGCCCCTCAGGGGTTCCACAACACACACAATCATAATATATACGTCACAGGAGTCCCGATCACACGGAGTCCCCTCCTGGCCCATCCAAAATTAACCACAACGGCCTACATGCACAACTACACACCATAACAAATATGACATCATAAACAAGAAAAATGGACAACGCTATACACACTATAACACGTCATGCCACCACGTCACGTCCCGCCATGCTGATCTGGAGAACCTGTACAAGTAGATGACTCACCTGCAATGTTAGGAATAAAATAGGGTGAGCCGAATGCTCAGTAGGGATATCAAATAAGAGTGGTGAAATGAAGCAGAATTGTGAAAGAACGGAATGAATGCATCAAGATGCTATGTAAAAACAAATGTCTCCGTACACCCATCCAAACCTCCGAACACCCATCCCATGACTCCGAAGGGTTGTGGATCGCTCCCACACCCGTACCCTACTTCATATTCACCGGCACCGTAATTCGGTCTGCACAGTAAATCCATGAAGAATGGGTAAATCCGTCAAACCTTTCCTTTTTCCCAAATCCATATCATATCATAATGAAATTCTCAACCCCGAATCATCCTTCCTAAATATGGAACCACTCGAGCTCCTTGCCCGGTGATCCATTATGCCACTAAATGCACATTAAAAACCATTTAAATGTTGTATTACATAAATCACATCACATGAAGATCTACATACGTGCCAATCGAACTTAACACGTTCAGGGTTAAATGCGTATATACATATTTAATAATCGAACAGAGAAAAGGTCATACAACGAATTATGTAACGGGTTTGGCTCCCTTGGAACAATCAAGAGTAGCCTAAATAAATTTATAAGGTTTAATACGATACGAAAAATTTGAGAAAGCAACTTTTAAGGCTTTCTAGGAACGAGATAATTTCAAACAAGGAAGGAGAAATCCCTACCTCGTATTAGTCACAATTACCCACTCCGATCAAAAATTTGTCGAGCTCAACGAGAGGTCCCACCTATCAAAATTAATCAAACTTTCTTCATCCATAAATATTCTTCCATCTCAATTCAAGCCACAATTTAATAAAGTAAATTCAATTTAATTTAATGGACACCAACTAAATAGAATCCCAAGTCTCAAGTTCCATATTTCCAAACTTTCCCCTTCCTCAAAAAAAATTTCACAATCCGACACATTGTTCAAAACTAACATTTCTATCTCAAAATTCCATATTAAAAAATCTACCTCATCTCTCTCTAAAAGTCAAATTTCTACCATACTAATCAAAGCTAGATATCACAATCCCATTATATAATATTTCCACCTTAACCCAACATTTACTTTAACAATTGGAACTAAGAAAAATCTCCTTTTTTTTTCAATTTCAACTAGGAGAACAAATTCTCCTTTTATCTTCAAAACCCTTACTTTGACTTAACAATTCAACCCAAATAAAGTCTAACTCAAGTTACTATCCAAGAATATCACCATTGAAAGCAAAAATCTCATAGTTCTATCTAACCCTCAAACCCTAGAATCCAAAAACTACCTAAATCTATTCCAATTTTTGTAACCAAATGAAGTGGGTATAAAGACTCACCTAACACCACTTCTTGCCGGTCGGAAAATGGCGGAAATGTCGCCGGAAAGTTGTTGGAGAAATCAGCCACCGTGCCTGTGTGTGCGTGTTCTTCAAAAACGAAAGAAAGACTTCCACCTTCGGGTGGAAGTCTGGGCATTTAACTTTTCAACTTTTTTTTTTTTTTTTTTTTTTTTAAGTTTAAGTTTTCAAACTTTGACCATCGTTTTAATTCTTTTTTTTTTTTTTTTTAAATTTTAAGGTAAACATTTTGTTTTTAAACAATTAACTCCTATATTATTATCATTATTATTTTTTTTTTTAAAAACGGGATTTTACATCCTCTCTCCCTAATAAAAATTTCGTCCTCGAAATTTAAATACGCACTTAATGACGTAAGTAGGAAAGGATATTTCTCATTCATTGCGGTCTCTAACTCCCACGTTGACTTCTCTATCTCGTGATGTTACCACAATACGCTAACCCGCGGGATGACACTCGATCTTGTGGCTTTCTCTCGCCTATCCAGATCCTGCAACGGTTGTACTGCATAGCCATTGTTTGAGACATCGATCGTCGACCAATCTACTACATGTGATGATGTGAAGGGGCTGGCTCGTACTTCCGCAGCATCGATAAGTGGAAGGCATTTGGAATCTCTAGCACCATCGGTGGAAGAGCCAATCAATAAGCAACTAATCTCATTCGTTCCAATATCTCGAAGGGTTCGACGTATTTTGGGGTAACTTGCCTTTGGTACTGTATTTTCTGCACTCCTCTACACGAACTCACTTTCAAAAATATGTGATCACCGTTAAAAAAACTCTAATGTCTTCCTCCGCTGATCTTCATGCGGTTTTTTTTTTTTTTTTTAACGACTTCAGGCTGTCAACACCTATTGTCGAAACACTTCCACCGTCTCTGTCGTCCCTCTCACACAATCCGGCCCTAATCAGGTAGTATCTCCTAAACATATAATCGGCTTAAAAAAAACTCTAACACGTCCCTCTCACTAATAAGAAGAAAGTGTACTAATTTTGTCAACCCATTTGCAATCACCTATAACTATTATGATCACCAAATTTCATCCCAAAATTCTAGTAAAAATACCTAAATCCTCGAATTCGAACAATGTATTGAACTTGAATATTTACTCATAAGCAATTTCAAACCTACTATAGAATTCCTCTTCTTCAAACGATATTTCATTCTCCATATTGCGCATCAATTCCTGCATCTCTAACCCATTAGTTAACTCAACTCATGAACTTGTTCACTAACATTTTCATATATCTCATATATAAAACTTACACCATTACGCATAGCTCAATATGTTACCTTACTACAATATCATACAATATTTACAAAATGATCCCTACTTCTCTATTTCATACATCCATACACTCATTTATACTAGAAACTTTATTTACGTACTTAACTTGAAACACACTTCAACTAAGCTCATGTTATGCAATGCTTGTCTTCAAACACTGGTTCTTCCTCAGATTCCTCCTCAGTATCTTCCTCAGGCATCTCCGACTCCCTAACCTGATTTGCCAGAACTTCATTCTCGTATCGTAAATATCTATTTTCATTCTTAAGACTTACAACTTCACGTCGGAGCTTCCGGATCTCCTGTTGTTGGATCGCAGGGTTGCTGCTTTCCCCATAATTGTAGCTAGCTAGTTCCACATAATGATCATTCTTCAACTTATGAAGCATAAGTCGAGCACATTCTTCCTTAACTTCTCGATCACTACCATTGAACGTGGTCCATACTTTAATCACACATCCTAGAGCACCCAACTCAACATCTGGGTTTTGCAAAGTGACTGTGGTTCTAACGCACGATGGTTCCCTCACTGTTTTGTAGCGTGGAGGAGGCATTCCACGACTGGAAACAAACTCCTCTAGCACTTTTATTGAACTAACCTGACCGCTTTCTCCACTCGCCATTTTCTTTTATGATGTAATTGGATGTGTGTCATTTATCTTAGTTTACCTTCCATACATATAGCCTGAATTCGATGTACATTACTTGTGACCCCTACAACCCTATATAGCCTTGCACAACACGTGCAACCCCTTAAAAGACCTAAATAGACTAGGCCTTTTAGCTACTTAATGACATGTCACCATTACATGCGTTACCACAAGATATCGTACCATTTTATTTCCTTTTATTTCTTACCAATATCTCTTTTTCTTGTACCTTAAGATTTCCCTTATCTCTCAAAGATTCGTAAAGAATCGATCCGCCTGATCCATCTGCTAAAGCCACACATTTATCGCTATAATCTTATCTTTACCTTATTTGATGTACGGGTTTATTTGATTCTTTTGCTGTGTAGAACCTCCTCTTATTAGTTGGTATACTCATCTAAACTGAAATACATTAACATATAACATTTTGACACCATTGCATCATTACTTAGTATTGAAACTCACGGTCCCACAACATCCGCATGACAAAATCTATGATTTTAATTATACAAACACATCTCATAAGCGACAACCCCAGCCCTCCATTTTGTTTTTTTTTTTTGAAATACGAGTCCTGCTAACTGTCACTCTTCGGATTAAAGAAACTGGGTGGTGACATAACAATTCTAGATAATTGAGTCCATCCTTATCCATTCGACCTACAACTTACTAGGTAGTGACACGTCCTTTCTGTATAGCAATCCATCCTAATCCACTTGAACCTTGAACTCGATATAAACCCCGGGCTATAGAGACCCATCAGGTCGCCATAACTTTTCCACTCCTACCTTTCATTTTGTTCTAACCCATGAATACTCCATCCCATCAGAATTCTTCGACCATACAACGAGAGTTAGAGGAAATTCGTAGACAGATCCGAACCTTAGAGAGGGTTTATGATCAGATCCTATCTAAACTTGATTCCCTAATTCAGTTGACAACATCGCTAGAAAACAGTCAGGATGCTACTCTGGCCACAAACAACCCAAACCATGATCTTGTTGATCCACACAACACCAGTTCTAGTTACTACCTCGGATCACTTCCCCGTTCTGAACCGTATAGCAGCGAGGAGTGGGCTGGATGGTTCGACCACTGCTAATTAATGCTGAAAGCGTGTCGTGGAAATAAGAAAAACTAACCATCGTTTGACATGTACTATGTTCTACTGTTTATGTATATATCGTAAAATCTGTATCCTTTTCTTCCATCCTGCTGTGTAATATCCGTACTTGTTGGTTTCGTTGTTTGTTCAAATCATAATGTATATAGTACCTCTTTGTACTGTTGTGGTTAGTATCTTCTGTGAGATCTTTTTAAATTTACACCTCAACATGGTAATATTCCTCCTATTTTAATCTTAAGGTTCTTTGGTACACTTCATTCAAATTGGAACATTTCATCCCTTCCATCTTCTCTTTCTTCATGAGCTCTAGACCATAATTGCATCCTTTAACTAGTTATAGACTCTCAACTATAACCTTTCATTGTGAAATTCCCATGTCCATACGCCTAATTCATCATCACGCATTCATTTATTCTATGCACGTGTCTACCAGGCTACCGTTTCCTAACATACTCACATCATCCAACAATCTCTCATTCAAGTAAGGTTAACTACCCTAACAAATATCTATCGTAGCTATTCACCTAACGTTCTAAACACATGTAACGCATGATTCTACAGTCTCGGATGCTCTAGTACTATATGATATCACTCTCTCCTCTATCCCTCTTATACCCATTATATTTTCTCCACATTTACTATTTCCATCAATTTCATCCAAAATATTTTTATTTTTATTTTTTTTACCATGTATCAACCTAGACACGAATTACCAAAACTCTTCTTTTTTTTAACTTATCATTATATATAATATACTAAAAAAATTCCAAACTTTTCTAGCGCGTTCTTGATATAATTCCACGTGAGTGACACACTTTATAACTCTGTTTTCAACCAAGTACACCTCCTGTTGTCTTTCATATTCTAAAATAATTTTTTTTTTTTTTTACAAGGAATTCACTCATCAATAAATCTAGTACACCACAATACCATCAATATCATCACTCATGTTCTCCTTCTAACATTAGTCTGAATGAAATATCCATCAAGTCATACATTCACCTATCAAGTTATCACCATTATTCTAATTTCTATCTCTTCTCTCATAGAAAAATCATCATTCAAAAACTAATTGCTCAGGACCTAACTCATTGCACCTGTTAGAAAAGTAGTATTGAATAATGCATTTATTGCGTCAAATTCCTAAAAGCAATATAAACCACATAAGCATTGGTTGGACCAATTGTCCTCTTCGGAATCTTTATTTCCCAAATTCTCGACTAATGACATTTCAAACTTAAATTTCTATTTGATTAGTTCTTAGACCCTCTAAACTAGTTAACGAGATATTCTCGAAATAGTCATTTGTTCTCAACAGTGACCTGACCCGCTTATCATTAATCTACACGTATACACGTTGCTCATTTATTTCTTATTTATTTTCTAAATAATTTCGAAAGAAAAAAAACAAATTTTATACCTTGAAGCATAGGTATAACATTCATAACTACAGCTATTACATTCAAAATTTTGACAATATCTTATCGTCGATTTTCCTACATTATGACTAGTCCTTAGATTTATTCCCCATCATAGAATCATATATCAATTTTGGTCCTAGTTATGTCTCGGATAATTGAACAACAACAACGCCTCATACACCATCGCAACCCCAACATGGGTCGATTTCTACGACGACCCCTTCATGTGTGCATTTTTTTATTGCATGCATAACTAACACAACCTAATGGATACAACTATGCGAGGATTTACGGGAAAAGAGAACTTACCAGATCAGCTGGGCTCGTGACGTGGCCTAAACTTGCATTTTCTAATATCAAACTATTAGTAGACACATACCCCTAGGTTTGTAAGTCTCATAACCTCCCTCCGATACCAAGTTGTCACGCCCCGATCCGCGGAGCGGGAGCTAAACGACAGAACCACAGTACTCTCAAAACCACATCACAACCTGGCATAATATTTCAATAAACCACCCCTACTCACACCGGACACAACACCTACTGACATAAAATTTCAACACAAATTTCGGCAGCATCTCCCCATAAATTGAAGAGTGCCACCCTGCACAAAACATAAACATACACTTCTATAATCAAACCAGCAAACTCCAGACACCCTCCACAATACGAGCCCCTCAGGGGTTCCACAACACACACAATCATAATATATACGTCACAGGAGTCCCGATCACACGGAGTCCCCTTCTGGCCCATCCAAAATTAACCACAACGGCCTACATGCACAACTACACACCATAACAAATATGACATCATAAACAAGAAAAATGGACAACGCTATACACACTATAACACGTCATGCCACCACGTCACGTCCCGCCATGTTGATCTGGAGAACCTGTACAAGTAGATGACTCACCTGCAATGTTAGGAATAAAATAGGGTGAGCCGAATGCTCAGTAGGGATATCAAATAAGAGTGGTGAAATGAAGCAGAATTGTGAAAGAACGGAATGAATGCATCAAGATGCTATGTAAAAACAAATGTCTCCGTACACCCATCCAAACCTCCGAACACCCATCCCATGACTCCGAAGGGTTGTGGATCGCTCCCACACCCGTACCCTACTTCATATTCACCGGCACCGTAATTCGGTCTGCACAGTAAATCCATGAAGAATGGGTAAATCCGTCAAACCTTTCCTTTTTCCCAAATCCATATCATATCATAATGAAATTCTCAACCCCGAATCATCCTTCCTAAATATGGAACCACTCGAGCTCCTTGCCCGGTGATCCATTATGCCACTAAATGCACATTAAAAACCATTTAAATGTTGTATTACATAAATCACATCACATGAAGATCTACATACGTGCCAATCGAACTTAACACGTTCAGGGTTAAATGCGTATATACATATTTAATAATCGAACAGAGAAAAGGTCATACAACGAATTATGTAACGGGTTTGGCTCCCTTGGAACAATCAAGAGTAGCCTAAATAAATTTATAAGGTTTAATACGATACGAAAAATTTGAGAAAGCAACTTTTAAGGCTTTCTAGGAACGAGATAATTTCAAACAAGGAAGGAGAAATCCCTACCTCGTATTAGTCACAATTACCCACTCCGATCAAAAATTTGTCGAGCTCAACGAGAGGTCCCACCTATCAAAATTAATCAAACTTTCTTCATCCATAAATATTCTTCCATCTCAATTCAAGCCACAATTTAATAAAGTAAATTCAATTTAATTTAATGGACACCAACTAAATAGAATCCCAAGTCTCAAGTTCCATATTTCCAAACTTTCCCCTTCCTCAAAAAAAATTTCACAATCCGACACATTGTTCAAAACTAACATTTCTATCTCAAAATTCCATATTAAAAAATCTACCTCATCTCTCTCTAAAAGTCAAATTTCTACCATACTAATCAAAGCTAGATATCACAATCCCATTATATAATATTTCCACCTTAACCCAACATTTACTTTAACAATTGGAACTAAGAAAAATCTCCTTTTTTTTTCAATTTCAACTAGGAGAACAAATTCTCCTTTTATCTTCAAAACCCTTACTTTGACTTAACAATTCAACCCAAATAAAGTCTAACTCAAGTTACTATCCAAGAATATCACCATTGAAAGCAAAAATCTCATAGTTCTATCTAACCCTCAAACCCTAGAATCCAAAAACTACCTAAATCTATTCCAATTTTTGTAACCAAATGAAGTGGGTATAAAGACTCACCTAACACCACTTCTTGCCGGTCGGAAAATGGCGGAAATGTCGCCGGAAAGTTGTTGGAGAAATCAGCCACCGTGCCTGTGTGTGCGTGTTCTTCAAAAACGAAAGAAAGACTTCCACCTTCGGGTGGAAGTCTGGGCATTTAACTTTTCAACTTTTTTTTTTTTTTTTTTTTTTTTAAGTTTAAGTTTTCAAACTTTGACCATCGTTTTAATTCTTTTTCTTTTTTTTTTTAAATTTTAAGGTAAACATTTTGTTTTTAAACAATTAACTCCTATATTATTATCATTATTATTTTTTTTTTTAAAAACGGGATTTTACATCCTCTCTCCCTAATAAAAATTTCGTCCTCGAAATTTAAATACGCACTTAATGACGTAAGTAGGAAAGGATATTTCTCATTCATTGCGGTCTCTAACTCCCACGTTGACTTCTCTATCTCGTGATGTTACCACAATACGCTAACCCGCGGGATGACACTCGATCTTGTGGCTTTCTCTCGCCTATCCAGATCCTGCAACGGTTGTACTGCATAGCCATTGTTTGAGACATCGATCGTCGACCAATCTACTACATGTGATGATGTGAAGGGGCTGGCTCGTACTTCCGCAGCATCGATAAGTGGAAGGCATTTGGAATCTCTAGCACCATCGGTGGAAGAGCCAATCAATAAGCAACTAATCTCATTCGTTCCAATATCTCGAAGGGTTCGACGTATTTTGGGGTAACTTGCCTTTGGTACTGTATTTTCTGCACTCCTCTACACGAACTCACTTTCAAAAATATGTGATCACCGTTAAAAAAACTCTAATGTCTTCCTCCGCTGATCTTCATGCGGTTTTTTTTTTTTTTTTTAACGACTTCAGGCTGTCAACACCTATTGTCGAAACACTTCCACCGTCTCTGTCGTCCCTCTCACACAATCCGGCCCTAATCAGGTAGTATCTCCTAAACATATAATCGGCTTAAAAAAAACTCTAACACGTCCCTCTCACTAATAAGAAGAAAGTGTACTAATTTTGTCAACCCATTTGCAATCACCTATAACTATTATGATCACCAAATTTCATCCCAAAATTCTAGTAAAAATACCTAAATCCTCGAATTCGAACAATATTGGCTTTGAACAGCCCATTTAGACATTTAGATTTTTCGTCTATTACAGCAATATTGGCTTTGAACAGCCCATTACATGAATGCCCTTTGGCCACAAACATCTCATCTTTAGTCAGTAAAGCCTACCAGACTCAAGCACCACTCTGAATCCTTTCTTGATCAGGACAGACACAAAGATGAGATTTTGCTAATCTCTGGGACATGTAGCACCTTTTGTAGTGCAAGCTTCTTGCTAAAGGAGAACCTTAGGATCATATTTCCAATCCCTTATATAGTGGCCTGATCAACATTGACCATATAGATATTCTCTCCATTATATTTATTATCTTAAGTTAAGAAGAGATATTTGTCAGTGTAGATGTAATTGGTTGCACCTGTGTCCACCCACCAGTTTTTGGTGTTTGTCACCATGTTTAATTAGATGACTATAGCAGTCATCATCACTCTACTCAACCAAGTGAGTTTGCTTTGTAGCTTTTTCTCTTACCTTTAGCCTTGGAATTGTCCTTGTCCTTCTACTTGTTAGGACATTTTCTACAATCCTTGGCTCGGTGTCCATATTTGTCGCAGACAAAGCTGGTGCCCTGGAACTTCTGTGGTTGTTCCTTATGTTTTCCCTTAGTTTGGTGCTCCCTTTTCCATTTCCCATTTCCCATCAGTCTTGGGTTTGGAAGTTACCACTAGATTGGCCTTTGGTGCTTTTGGAGGTGTCATCTTCTTCCGATTGTCTTCCTCAATTCAGAGATGAACTATTATGTCCTCCATCTTAATTTTCTTGCGCTTCAAGTAATTCTTGAAGTCTAACCAACTAAGGAGCAACTTCTCAATGAGTGTTATCACTTGAAAAGACTCACTAAAAGTCATTCCTTCTACTAGTATGTCATGTAGAATCAACTGGTAGTTTTCGGCTTGGGTGACGAAAGACTTGCCATCTATCATCTTGAAGTACAAAAAATTGGCCACCATAAATTTCTTGGTATTATCATCCTCAGTCTTGTACTTCTTCTCTAGAGAGCTTCATAGCTCATTGGCTGAAGGTATGCCACAATACACATTATATAGATAATCAGGAAGTCACCAAAGACAAGATTCCTACATATATATTCTCCATCTTTCCAGGCATGCATTACTGCCACAATCGTTGGATCCGATTCACCCACTCAAAGAACAAGTTAATTTTTCGTTGGGAATTTGACATGATTCAAAGCGATCAAGTTAAAGTGCATTTTTTGCTGTCACATTTTGAAATTAATGCCCTTACACTTTTTTTGGCTCTTTAGTGGGAATTACAAGAAACACCCTGTTTATCATATGAATATTGTTCAAATTCCAACGGTTGCGGGAGCAACAGGTACTCCTCCAATAGGAGTATTCACACTCACACCTTCATTTCGGAGCAGCTACATCACTTGGGTTCACAAAACCAAAGGCATTTTCATCACCTACATTAAAGATGGTGGTTATCTCATTGTAGACTAATTTGTTTCATTTCTCTACAAAATAAAATTTTCAAGTGAGTAAAAAATTATTAAATATAATCACTACAAATAAACACTTATTACTTTTCAAAGTAATACCTTGTCAATTGAATTCGTAACTTTCAAAATTAGTAACTAGGAGATTCCCGGGAAAGAAAGAGTCTTCAAATTAATATGACGTGCAATTAAATAATCTCTTTTCTCGACAAAACTTTCAGAGATTTTGTCAATATTTCAAATCACAAAAAAATATGACAAATTATGTACTAATATATAAATCAAATTATAATTAAAGTAATCTATATATCAGGTCAATTAATAATGCCTATTGAATATACCAATCAAATATCACGTATACAAATTTTGTAGTTTCAATTGAATAAAAAAAGTCATAATCACTTTAACCAAACAATTACAAGACCAATCTAGTTATTTTTGTACAGTGTATGAAGACCAATATTAGCTAGCATGCATACAATGGATAGTAGATATGTAACAATTCATCTAAGCATATAGGAAACTTATCACGAAGTACGTCCAAGCCCAAGCCCGGCATCGATGACGGCATGGCGAGCGAGCATGCCTATGTCTAACATGTAGAAATTCTCACTGTCACAAAAGTATGGGCGCCATTGGGTCCAAGTCTTACATCCAACTTTTGAGTTCATAAACTCATCACACACCTTATAATTCCCAAATGTGAGATTTCCACACTTCCTCTTCATTTGCACTTGATACATCTAGCATGACTACTTTGGAGTCAATTTTCATTCAACCAAAAAAATAATTTTGGACAAATTTTAACTCGGACATCTAGCCTTCATATTGAAGATCAGAACCCACTTAAACTCATTAATCATTAATTTTTGATAAAATAGTGATTGACTACCATTTTTCTAACAATAACCCCAGGCATTACCTTTCACTCATTTGGTGCCTTTCTCTGTATCATCTCTGGTGTTTCACCTAATATCTTTGACATTTTCAAGGTCGTTGATTATCGAGGAAAATGGCTGTACCATCTGATCAACAGCTTGATGAGTACATCCATTTCTTGGCTCACCAAGTGATGCTCTAATTGTTAAGCATCATTAAACTCAGGTTTCTCTGTTTTTTTTTGCCAATATCATTCATCAATTTGAGCTCTATTTTCATGTTCGAGCTCAGCTCGATTAGGCTCGATAATATTTGTTAGGGACAAAAAGTCCCACATCGGGGAAATACCCCAGCAAAGACCCATTAATAAGGGCAAGCCCCTCCCAACCTTATAGCCAGTTTTGAGGCATAACCCTGGGCTTGGTTACAGCTGGCCCATGACTTTTGTGCGTGGGTGACGGTTGAGCTTGGTTGCAAGTTGGATTTTTCGGGGCCCATAATTATTACATGGTATCGGAGAAGGTGTGCATTCGTCCCCGATAAGAAGTCCACTCGTTGGGCTTGGGTAAAGCCTAGTCCACGAGTGCGGGGGGAGTGTTAGGGACAAAAAGTCCCACATCGGGGAAATACCCCAGTAAAGACCCATTAATAAGGGCAAGCTCCTCCCAACCTTATAACCAAGTTTTGGGGCATAGCCTTGAGCTTGGTTACAGCCGGCCCACGACTTCTGTGCGTGGGTGAAGGTTGGGCTTGGTTGCGGGTTGGGTTCTTCGGGGCCCATAATTATTACAATATTAACGAGCTTTTGAACTCAAACTCGAGCCCAAATTCTAGCTCGACTAAGGCTCGGCTTGTATGCAACCTAACCTATTAGGATGACTACTTTTTCTAATGTGCAGACAAGTATTGTCCATATAAAGAAATATATGAAAGATTTTTCTAAACTAAAAGCCTCACATTTAGTCTTAGTTCTTTAGCATTACCAGCCAAGTAATCTGACTTTTGTGTTTGCGATGACAACTTAATAAACCTTATTTTCAACCTCGAAATGTCTTGAGGGTTATTAGCATCACATGTCTGAGAGACTAATCATTCAAATTTGTTTATTTTAGGTTGGAAATTTTATACAGAGTGCCAATTTGGGAGGAACCCTTTGAATACTCTCATCAATGATATGGTCTGCTGAACTGTTGATTACATGTGTAAGTTTAATTGATAAATTAAAAGAAAAGTGATGAAAAAAGGCTAACATGAGTACATGACACAATAATAATATATTCCATTTATGATCTTAGCGATTAGTTTCACAAATTTAAGCGAGAGAATGGTTTTTTAACTGAGAACAATATCAGGCAAGTTTGTCATTTTGATAGTTTATATTGACCTAAATTTAGACCTTCAGATTTACATGTATAGAAGTTTACCATCTGACGAAATAGTCGGGTCAAAGCCCGTCGCATAGACAAAAAGTATTGCATGGCCTTTTAAATTCATAAAATTTTGTCCCAGAGAGATTTCTCACTCTAAACAATAGGCTAATAACATAATATTAACATGAGGAGTCAAGTTCGATCTGAGCCGAGAATGATATCAAACAAGTTTGTTATTTGAAAAATTTATAATGACCTAAATTCGGACTATCAGATCTACACATATAGAAGTTTATCATCTGATGATATAATCAAGCCAAAGTCCCAAGCATAGACAAAAGGTATTGCGTAACCACCTAAATTCAAAAAAATTATCCCAGAGAGATTTCTCATTCTAAACAATAGGCCAGTCATTTAATATTAACATGAGGAGTCAAGTTCAATCTCAGAATTTGAAGGTTTCATTTCCGGTTATATTAAGGTCTGTTTGGTTGAGATTATGACTGACAAAGTATAAGCTGATCTGGAGAGTAATGTTTGAAAATATGTCTGCTAGAATATAAGTCGTACAAAAACTTAACCAAACAGACAATTAAATCATGTACAAAAACTCCCTATCAAGATTCACCTCGTGACACAACAAATCCAAATTTAAAGTGTGTTTACCTTAGTAGTATGATCAGTATGTGGATCCTACTAATAATAATAAAAACTAATAAATTACTTTAGAAAAAAAGAAAAAGGTGAAAAATAAATAAAGATGGTAAAATAGCCTATGATATAGGTTTGGTTGGTGAGGGGTACGTTGCAAAGTCTTTTCAATTTCGAGTTGGGTTGGGAGGGAAAGAGAGGCCTACACGCATCTGTTGGTGGGCTTTTAGAGAGAGAGAGCCCATGTTACTTTCAAATTGGGTCAAATCAAATTCACTAATCTCTCCTGCAACTCAACTAAATTCCCACCTCTACTCAGATTAAACTTGAATCATCGCCATCATCATCCTCCTCCGAGAAACAAAAAAGCGTCTCTCTCTCTCTCTCTCTCTCACAGCTTGCATCTGCAAAACTTTGAGGTTTTTCATTTTTCAAATTTCAAGCTGACGTCTCTCTCTGTATGCTTATTATACGATACGGCTACTGTATATTCTATATTTCTAGTTGCGTTTGGACTTCGGAGGATGAATGGTGGCGAGGAACTAGTGGAAGAGAAAGAGGAGGCATTCGGGGCTCGCTGTTTGTACTCTACACTCTCTCTTCGCTTCTTTTAAACTCTTTTTTTTTAATAAATTTTAATTTTTCTGATCTGTTGTGGGGATTCGTGCAATTTCGCAGTGGCTTTTTTGTAATGCGGCAAAGATCTAGACCATTGTCGGATTTGATTTGAATGTCTGCACGACTTCGACGTTCTCCAGATTTGTTGCTGCTATTAGAGTTCTTTCTGTTATTACATTTGTGCCATGACTACCAAACGTGCTTATAAGCTACGTATCCTTCTCAACTACCTAGGTTTCTTTTTTAGTAATTTCGGGTTTAGTCTTGAATTTTATGTTGCTGAAGATAATGCTGTATGTTTGCTTGATCCGGATTGTGCAGATCCCTTCTTTGTTTATTCCTTTATTTGTTTTTTCTTAAAACATTTTGTTGTTTGGATTTTCGGTAATGTGAGAATCGCTTTGGAGGTTGGCCTTGACATTAATTGGATCATAGAGGAATTTGTGGCTCACTCTGCCAGTGTAAATTGCCTCAAAATTGGAAGGAAGTCCTCCAGGGTATTGGTCACTGGAGGTGAAGATCACAAGGTCAATCTCTGGGCAATTGGCAAACCCAATGCCATTTTGGTGAGTTCTTTCACTTTCTCCATCAAGTCATCAAGTGCATTTATTAGCTAATACTTTCAAATGCCCCTCTGGAATTGTAGTTTTCAGCTTTTTGGTCACCAATTCTTTCATTATACCCATTTACTTATATCCTCAAATTATTGTGTTCTCTGATCCTCTTTCATATTTGTTAAATGAGTAACCACTTAAGGATATTCTTATATTGAAGCAAACTTTCGTTATAGTAGCATGTTTATATTCAGCTTTTTGACATGTCGATTCAGATGACCTAATGTCTAAGCCTTCACATGCAGAGTCTGTCAGGACATACAAGTGGAATTGATTCTGTGTGCTTTGATTCATCTGAAGTATTGGTTGCTGCTGGTGCTGCAAGTGGTACAGTCAAGCTTTGGGATCTAGAGGAGGCAAAGAGTATGCTTATCAAGTCCTTGGAATATTCTTCATACTTGTTAAAGCAAAAGAATAAAGTCGTCAAACTTATTGACATGTCTTCAGTATTTTCTATGTGATGCTTTAGAAGTTAATATGTTGACTTTTGATGTTGCTGTTCAAATTTGTGTGTAGTTGTTCGTACACTAACTGGACATAGATCCAATTGCATATCTGTTGATTTCCACCCGTTTGGAGAGTTCTTTGCCTCTGGTTCACTTGATACAAATCTTAAAATATGGGATATCAGAAAGAAGGGCTGTATCCACACTTACAAGGGTCACACACGAGGGGTCAATGCAATCAGATTCACCCCAGATGGTCGCTGGATTGTGTCTGGTGGGGAAGACAACACTGTGAAGGTTATAGCTTGTTTTCTTTCTGTAAAAATTCAGTGTAAATCTATTAGTATTTAGTATACCATGCATGTGTGGAGAACCTTACTCTACCTATCTATGGTTATAGGCAGCATGATATGCGCTGTTTGGAGCGACGAAACGTAAGTAAACAGATAAATCACCATTGTAGATGCGAGGGTCACTGCCCATGTAACCCAGAAAGATTTATCTATGAGACATTAACTCAATGACATTAGATTATAAAATTTCATCTACATTACAGTGCCTATGGCTACGAAACTAAATGCATGAACTACACATCCATCAATCCTTCGCATCTAAACAATGTTTCTCTCCGCTGCTCAAATTCCTGCTTAATCCTTTCCTTGTATATCCGTTAGCCTGATATGCATCCATAACAATGTTATGTGACTAGGGAGGAATGTTTGAAATTTTTCGTCAGTCACTTCCACTGTTGTCCTCACTTCCCCAGTCATATCCTGCCATTGAAGAGTGGCCTCATAATGTGAAGTGAGAGGCTGCATGTGGTCTTGTGTTTGCTATCTTTTAGATTTACTTTGCATGATGTAGAGAAGAATCTTGCACTTATGCTTATGTGTTTGACGCTGCTTACTTTTTGATAAACTCTGCAAACAGCTGTGGGACCTTACTGCTGGAAAGTTGCTTCATGATTTCAAGTTTCATGAGGGGCAGATTCAATGCATAGATTTTCATCCCAGTGAATTCCTTTTGGCAACAGGTTAGTTTTAGTTTCTTAAAAAGTTATTTGTATTCCATTTAGCATTACTTCTTCTATGAAATTATGCAAATTGAATACATGTTTGGTTGACATGAAATGTCCTATGCTTTGTGAAAAACGCACCATCTATGTATCCATATGCCAACCAAATAAAGTGGTCTTGGGTTTGTTGACACGAAAAAAAAGGGGAATGAATTCCATGTTATTTGTGGAAACCAGGCATTCTCTCTCTCCCCTTCAAAATTTTCTTCCACCTCTTGCCCCTACTCTTGCTCTTATTTGGACCTTTGGCTTTGTGTCATTTTCTCAATCATTCACTCTCTTCTCTCTCCCACTTTTCAATACTGGTGTTTGCTTGTCTGATTTTGGGGAAGAGCAATTTGCCAAAATCTATGGCTGGGTTGATTCTACTTCTTCTTTTAGCAGTTTCTGTTGTTACAGCTGACGATTAATGTCGCAGAAAAGGTTGTTTTAATGGAACCAGCATTCTCAATGGAGAAATAGAGGGATCACCCTTTTTGTTTTTCAAGATCAGCAAATTCTTGAGTAACTGAGTTCTCAACGGAAAAGTATTTTTGACATTTTGTGTCGCGAGGTGGCGAAAGGGTTGTTGGGGGTGGGGGAATTAAACACTGCAGCCCAATCAGTGCCTGGCCAACTACCAGTACTACCAAACAATGTCTGTAACCAAATGAATTTTCAGATACACCCTAAAATAATATATACAATTCCTTATTTGGGTTTGTTCCCTTACAAGAAGATCACAATGCATGAGTTCACTCTGCTTCTCTGTGTTGTAGTCTTTCATGCGCATTGCAAAGAGAGGGGGTTTCCTTGGCCCTATTTATATAATGCGAATAATACCTATAATATCTATGTCCAAGTTTTTTTGTTTTTTGAATAGAATTTTTGTATTGAGGCACCAAGCAGGTGCAAACCAGAGATTACATAGTGGCTAGACTTATAGCCTCAAGAACATTGTTATAGAGGAAGGTACGCCAAAGTTTAAAGCAGCTAACCAACTCTGATACTATAATAATCAAACTCTACTGAGTTAAAAGTCCTACAATTCCCCTCCCCTCAGATCATCAAAACAATCTACATAGGAAGCAGCTGAAATTCTTCTCTTACTCTTGGTGGTGCTGACATTGCCCCAAGTTACAAGGTTCCTTCTTCGTAGTGGGGCATGATTCCCAGTTTATACCTACCAGATTCAAAGCAACTGACCATACTTTCCTAGACCAGGGGCAATGCAGCAGTTGGTTGATAGATTCCTCGCTAGAATTACAGAGGTCACAGTTAACATGAAAGTTGAAACACAAATATCACAATCCATTTCTACCTTAGGACCCAGTTCTGGTGGCCTGTAACTATGTCATGGTTTTTGTCATTTTTCATAAACTATTTCATATGCCTAGTCAAAAACTTGAGTAATTATTTATGATAAAATTATAAATAACATTTTTCACTAGTTCTAGAACAAAGCTGACTCTTCTACTGCCATCTTAAACAGGGGCACAAATTAGATTATCCCATTTTTCGTTTTTTGTATGGTTTTCAGAGGAGAAAGTGCAGTCTCAACCTGAAATGTGTGTGTTGGGTCTGATATCAGCATTACTGACTGATTTTTGGTCTACAAAGGAAACCATATGATAATGAGCTCTGGAGTTACAGTGGGTCAATGGCACTTACAGATTTATGGCCATAAGATTTGTGGATACATTACTGCAAAATTTTGTATGCACATCATCTTTATTGGCATTTTGATTGTTGTGAACAGGTTCTGCTGACCGAACTGTCAAGTTTTGGGACCTTGAAACTTTTGAGCTAATTGGTTCATCTGCCCCAGAGGTATTCTGTTTCTTGCTTTGACTCTTTACAGAGAGAATTTTAATTTGGCAAACAAGTTTATTTGTCATTCTCAATCTTTTGAAGAAATTCTTAGTTTGAGCTCCTCTGTTTTACTACAGACCTCTGGAGTGCGCTGCTTAACCTTTAATCCTGACGGGAGGACTCTTCTATGTGGCTTGCATGAAAATCTAAAGGTTTACTTTATCTTTTGCTTTATGTAATTGGGTAGCTGATCTGTTTTGATAGTCATGTCTCTGTGGCTCATGTTTTTTTCATTTTTTGTATAAAGTTCATTGTGTAAATGCTGCAGGTTTTCTCATGGGAACCAGTTAGATGCCATGATGCTGTGGATATTGGATGGTCTAAATTGTCAGATCTTAATGTTCATGAGGGCAAGCTTCTTGGCTGTTCATACAACCAAAGTTGTGTTGGCATTTGGGTTGTAGACATTTCGGTATATTGTCTTTCTTTCTTCTCATGTTGTGCTTTCTTAATTGATTGTTATCCTATCCTATTTGTGTTATATATGAGATTTAAAATAATCTCTTTCCAAAATTTTGGTTTCTTGCTCAGCGAATAGAGCCGAATACAGTTAATAACATGGATCGATCAAATGGACTTTCTGAATCCAAGTCCAGTTCAAGTGGAAATCTTTCAATATTAAATGAGAACAATACAAAGGGTAGTTTGGGGAGGTTGGCTGTTTCAGAAGATTCAGGCTCTTTGGTGAAGGAAACAAAATCTCTTGGAAGGTTGTCAGTTTCTCAGAATTTAGATCCTGTTAAGGAGTCAAAAATTTATCCATGTATGTTTACTATATTTGTTTCCTTTCTATCAATTTTCTTCTCATTTGAATGGGGAACTGGTATAAGCTATTGTCTCCTTCAGCTCACAGTGTTACCTGTTCTTTCTCATTGTTGGTTTTACATACTGGTTGAAGCCACAGGAAGCATACCTGGTACACCTCAAAGGATCAATCCAAATACTCCTTCAAAGACGAATCTGGCTAGTTCAGTGGCCATCCCCAATGTTACAGCCCCAAAGAAGAATTCTGCGAAAGCACACCCAGCAGTTAATGTCCCAATTTTCAACAAGTCCGATGTTGTACCTGTAATTGTACCCAGAACTGATGCGAGATTTGAGCAGCCAGCTGAATCTAGAAAAGTTATTGGGCTTCCTGGTAGAACGATGCCCTTTTCGTTGCAGTCAAAGACAACTGATTTGCGAAAGTTTGCAAGTGGCAGAGATGAGATGGAGCAGCCAACCGTATCTGCTGCATCTGAAACCCCAGATCCTAAGGTATCTGATTCAAACAGTGTTGCAGACAAGAATGACTTTTCTACTGTCAAATCCTTGATTCATGGAGCAACAGCGGCATCAAGGAACATTAAAGATGATAAGTATATTAGTTCCAGCAAGCACGAAACAAGTTCAGAGCGAAATCAGGATGAAAGTTGTATGTATTTACACCCTTGGAAGTGTACATCCTGCTTTTGATTGCTTTCTGCCTTTTGGCTTCTTCTCTTCAACATTTAGTCGATGAAAAAATAGTCTAATCTTTGCTTACTTTTGCCTATAAGATATTTGGTGGGTTTTCTTTAACCTTGAGTTGGATATTTTTTTGTTTTAGTAATTGTATTACCTTTCCATGTTGTTCACCTGACTTTGGAACTAGTTTTAATGCTGGTCAACCTTTTTGTTTCAGATGATACAAACACTCATAGAGCAAACAGAAATGTGGAAAGTCAAAAAGGTGTTGTTGCTGTTTATGATTGGTTAATTTTTCTAAGCAATAACATCAGGCCTCCTAACTTTCTTCTTATAACACATAGGAAGAGCACGGCCAGTTGTCATAAACTTGGAGAGAAGACGGAGATCTCCTAACTATGAGGGACCCACATATGGTATCTCACTAGAGACAGTTTCTGCAGTTAACATGCGTTCTTCAAACATGGTGGGCACAGCTTCCAATTTCAATGCCTTATCTGTATCTTCTGTTTTCATTGTTTCTTCTAAAAAATGGGTATTATCATAACCGTGAAGAGTGCTTGACAGCATTGTATAGCTTCCTAACAAATGTCAGGTGATATGATTGAAAAAAAAGGCGCAAATTGAAATTTCCTCTTTTAGTTTCTTTCTTTTAGTGTGTTTCATATTTAATGGACTTGTATTGCATCATTCACTTTTGCTTGTATGAGGAAGCTCTTACTTTACATGTTCTATCACGAATATTTTATGTTGTGATTGATGCTTTCTAATGTGTTATCCTCTTCTTCAAAGTTTATCTTTCTCCTGAATGATGCTAATTTTGGCTTTACATTCACTAATTTTTGGCATTTAAACAGAGAAGGCACTCTTCATCTACTGAAATAGAGGCAGCATCTGCTAGCGATGACGATGCTATTGCATATGTGATGGAACAGCATGATCAATTTGTCAGCTCCATGCAGTCCCGGTCAATCAAATTACAGGTGATCCGAATTGCAAAAAAGATTATCAAGAAATATTATGTGTGTGTCTTTGTGCTTGTTTATTTCACTATTTCTGCCTTTTATTATTAGTAGTGTGTTATGGTGAGACCAATTGGATATACATTCTTGTCTAATGTAAGAGCTCTAGTCGTGCAAGGAGGAAAATCAAAGTGTTGTACATGGACTTCTTCATCGTGCGAGTTCCCTACGTTATTACATTTGAACTTACATTATCGTGCTATTCGGGAATCCGTGATTGGTGCTTGCACTCAAAGGATGGTATATGTGACTAACATGATAGCGCGCTTGAGTACCCAAACCTGATCCCTAGGAGAACTAGTTGACAACCATTATGATTTATGCTGCTACATTGACTCGTGAGAATACTGTATAGTATATACGTTGGAAGTTGGAGCAAATAGTGACATTTGTTTTTAAGTCTGTTTTTCCTTTGTTTTCTAGGTCGAGATAGGAGTTATTCAAAGTTCAAACTACCAATGTGATTTGCATACCAATACACTAAATTCTGTTGTATAGTGGTCTTGTTTTGTGTAGTCATGAATTTTCACTTTTTTTGAATGCTTGACAAAGGTTTTTATTCATTTTAGCCTTGATTTCCTTTTTTATGTTTAGGTAGTGCATAGTTTTTTCATCATTAGGCGACCTTTATTCCCGCAATTAAGGTTGGTTACATGGATCAAAAATAGAAAAATTAGGAGTGCTTTTCGGTAGCCTTCTTCTCCTTTTGGCATCTCTTATGTGAACCTTCTTTACTCTTTGAACTAATGCACCAATTGAAGATAAGTTGAGATTATTAGATCTGAGGTCGGAGTCACATTAATTGAAGATAAATTGTGAGAAAACCGTTTAAGATTGTTTGAGCATGTAACGTTGAGATAGCAGTGAGGAGAGTCGGGGGAATTTGTATAGGGGAGAGTAGTAAGTGAAGAAGAAGACCTAAAAATTACATGGCTTGAACTAGCTAAGAAAATATATGGTTTCAAAATGAGTTGATGAAAGTATAATCCTAGATAGAAATGAATGGCGGAAACAAGTATACAAAGTGGATTCTTGTTGATGATGATGATGATTGCACTAATGCAGGGGTAACTAAACTTTTCACCACCGATTGAGCATTTGTTAATTGGTAATTGAAAGATAAAATGTTACAAGTGGATGATCCAAAAATAATTTTTGTACGATTTCGATAACTCAGGCAGTTTTACGAAATTTGGGGCAGTCAACGTGCCGATAATAAATAGTTAAAATTAGATGATTAGGCATGATGACGTTAATTAATAACATAATAACGCTGATGTGGCAGGAATGATAAATAAATTATTCAAAAAAAAAACCAATAAAAAATAACTTTGGGTGCCAAAATGTTGCCAGATTCAGCCTCTGTCTTCTTTCTTCCTCCACTCCTTTGCCAAAATGTCGCCAGATCTAGCCTTGTATGTCTCCCCTGGCTGCCAATACAACATTATATCAACACCAAATCATCGAAAAATAGAAACAATGCTACACAAAGACAAGATCCAACAAGCCGATGACCGAATCTAGAAGAAAAGACCCGATTGAGAGATAGAGCCAAGAACAGGCAGACTAAATCTAGAAGAAAAGACTCATCAAGCGGAGCCGCAAGTGACATCGGTATCCTTGAACTAGAGGAGCGTGCCTTGTTTCAAGACGAACCGGTGGCGTCGCCAAATCTTGATGTAGTCTCCTTGCTTTGTGAGCCACCCGGATCGCTCCGGGTTTGACTAGAACTCGATGCCCTTGTAGTCTTCTGGGTTAGGGCTCCTTACACGTCGTTGCTTGCAAATGGCTTTCCATAATTGGCCTAGGTGAGGTGGAAATTGAAAGAAGAGAAACTGTGTTTGGTTTCAACTCCAGTGATGCGTTCTAGATGGTAACGAAAATCAGCTGGTGTTTGAGCATGTTAAGATTCCGTTGTTTGTCATTGTTGATTTTGGCTCTGATTCGAGCAATTGATGAGATCCAGACCAAGTTGAGGTTAAGTTTAGCCGTTCGATCAAATTATGTGAAGGAATGTTGTTAGCTATTCGATCAAAACACCTAAATCATCAAACTGTGAATATCAAATTGCCATTTGGAATTTCTCTTTCTTTTTTAATGTTATTTTTCTTGTCAACAAATTTTTCGGGCCACATAAGCGAGTGTCAATTGCATTTAACAGTCGACGTGCCACATGTGCATGTTGACTGTCCCAAATTTCGTAAAATTGCCCGAGTTATCAACATGGTACAAAAAATAACTTTGGATCATCCATTTGTAACGTTTTATCTTTCAATTACCAAATTGGAAAATGCTCAATCTTTCTTTTCTGTGGTGAAAAGTTTAGTTACCCGCACTAATGCACCAATATATCTATTTTGTACATGTCCAAACCATCTTAGATGATTTTCTTGCACCAATACTCTTATTTTTTTAATTCTAATTATTTTATCCTATACTTGTACTTGAAATTGGGATCAAAATAATTATTAAGGTTACAGTTGTGATCATCTTGTTCTCTTCTTATTTTATTGGGTACTATATGTTTCATCTAAAGGAAATTCATTTTTGCATTATTTTATGTAGGTAGTCTATGGATACTGGGAAATAAATGATATTAAGGGGGCCATTGCTGCAATGGAGAAGATGTCTGATTATTCTGTAAGTAAGATTTATTGAGGGTACACTTTTATGACATTGTTCTCTATGTGAATTATGATATTTCTTCTAGCACTGATCTATGAAATCTTTCAATTCTTTTTATTATTTCTGAACTGCAGGTCCTTGCTGATGTGGTTAGCATTTTAACTGAGAAAATTGATGTCATCACATTGGATATTTGCACTTGTCTTCTGCCACTACTAACTACCCTTCTTGAAAGTAATATAGATAGGTATGGAAAAAATTTCATATTACGTTTGTGGTTTTTCCTTGAAAGTGATATGGATAGGTATGGAAATATTTTGAATCAAGTCATGTGTAGCAGATGTTTGTTTTCATAAGGTGGACAGCAGATGTTTATGTTTCTATGTCATTGGAGGAAAACTGAAATTGCTTGATTAGAAAATTACGCAGTATTTTTGAAACAGCCTGTTGGTTTCTAAATCTACTACTGTACATTCGAAGGTAGAGTAGTTTCCCTGCTGTTATATTAAGTCATCTAGAAGCATGGGGGAATTTCATTTACTTGTTGATGGAAGTGGAGTGGAACACCTATAATTTGTGAGATATGGTTCCTGGAAAGGAATATTACAAATAAGTGATTTACCAATGTTAATAAAAAGTCTTAGGACAGTATGTATGCAGCTTAAGACGATAACCATAAGTATGGAAATGGTAATGTAAATTGATCAACATATGAACTTCACATTAAATAGGAATGGAGAATTTGAATGATGAAAGAATATGTGAAACGTTTGATTGTCTCAAGCTTCCATTGACTTGGCTGAAGATAAATTATTTAGACTAGGTGAGCCAAATAATGATGATTGATTGAAGTTTGAACAGTGCCGGTAAAGTATATTTAATTACTGAATAACAAGGTTTTCGTGTTAGTCTTTGCATACTTGATTCACGTGATTTTATGATGAGACTTGATAGCACATTTAACAAGCCAGTAGTAAAAGTTTCTGAGGTTGAACGCTATTTTCTTTTTTGTCTATGTCATTTGAGGTTATGTTAGATTTATCTATTAACAATCTTTTAGTGGTTCTTGGGAAAAAAAAAACCTAGTTTATCAATAATCTTTTAATGGCTGAGGGAAGAAAAAAAACTTTTAGTGGCTTTAGTTAGTTATATTTCTTTTTGAAACTTAAATGCTCAGATTTTTTTTTTTTGATTCAACAAGGAACTAAACAATGTATATAGGAAAAATTAAGCCCCTCAGTCTAGCGTAAACTGTCTTACTTAAACATTTCTTTCTCTCAACTGTCAAGCCATGCTTCTGTAATAGTGCATGAGTTCTGCAATATGAATTAAATTTCAGGATTAGTTTTCTTCTAAAGAGTGTTCCGGTCCCTCGCTGCAAACGTGAACTGAAATATATGAAGATTTCATGAGGGAGTGCATTATTGAAATTTAACTGACATTCTTATGTACTTTCGTTTTTTTTATTATTATCATTATTTTTTTGGCATTGTATTCGTAAGTGCACGAGACATTAGTAAGTTATCATCGACTCATCATCAATGCGTTTGTTTCAAGCGGTTTGAGCATGCTACATAGATCCATAAGAGAAATCAATTTGGTGGATTCTCTTTTGCTGTTTGTTCTGATCAAGAACTATACTCTAATACTCCTCTCTTATCAGAAAAACTCTAAGAGCAACCACAATGGTTGCTTTTTACTGGCCCAGCAAACCCATATTTTGGGTCCCATATCTATTACATAAAATTCAAACTACACATTTTTCTCACATCAACATAACACATTTTTCAATACAGCCACATTAGGAAAAAATTAGCTCGGAAGAAACCCCATTGTCTAGGGATTGTATGTATTTCAATGTTGATAACAATTGATAATTTAAAGTCTGGCAATTGTGCATGAATTTTCTGATTGGCTTGCATTTAAAATTTTCCTCCTGTGCTGTAGTTTTATGACATGTATCATCTATTTTGTCTTTAATGTTCAAATCGAGTGGCGAGTACTTTAACAACCTTATAATGTCCAGGCATTTAAGCATCTCTTTGGGCATGTTGCTTAAGTTAGTAAGGATTTTTGGTTCGAGGATCTACTCAACAATATCAGCATCCACACCTGTAGGTGTAGACATTGAGGCAGAGCAAAGGTGTGTTTGTTCTCGTCTGATCTGTAATCTACATGCAATCTGTATGGATGTAATTTTATTCATTTGGCTGATGGCATCTGGATTCTTTTTCTTTTTTTTTTGTTGTCTAGGTTCGAGCGGTGCAATCTATGTTTCTTAGAGCTTGAAAAGATCAAACGCTGTCTACCCACTCTCACCAGGTGCACATTTTGATCGATTTAGCTGGTTTGACTGTTAGTTTACAGGTCATCAAATATATCAATTTATTTGTCTTTCTGTTCCCCTCCTTTGTTTCTAAGTAGAAGAGACGGGTCAGTTGCAAAGTCTGCCCAGGAGTTGAATCTAGTTCTTCGAGAAGTGTCCTGAAGAAAAGTAACAATGATTTGATTTAATTTTTTTGTTGGTTTGAGTGAGGAGCAAGTTTGCGCATATTAGTTAATTGCACTGCTCCTTCATGCGACATCCTGTGGTGGTTTGAGCGTTTTTCTTGTGGTTGGGTCTGACTCGGGCTCGCCTTGTACATTCACGCTAAGTGGAGGCATTAATGGCTGCTTGTATAACTGGAACACTGTAGAAGTTCCATTCTTGCTGCTATGGTTTTGACACCATTCGTCTTTGCTCAACTCAGCTGAGAGGATCTCTACTCACTCCATATCAGTCGCTAACGGAAGTTGTGGTACATAAATTTAACATGTATCAAACTAATTAGTGCATACAAAATTTGTTAAATGATAGTCCTGCCTACAGGCTACAATGGATGATCGTTCTGTTGAATGTCTAGGAATAGGAGAGCTAAGCCTGTTGTAATGCCGGCATTGATGCATTTGTTACACGAGATCAACTTGTGAGGCGTGAATGCAGTATTATTGTTAGGAGTCTGTATACATGTGCTCGGTAGGAGTTTAGACCCATGTTAGCTATTCAAAAGACAAGATTGTATGATGTCATTCTCAGTTATAATTTTTTTTAGCAGATTGAAAATGGAGGCACGATTGTATCCCATTTGGTTCCATGACAGGTTTAGTACTGTAATTACTTGATGCTTGACTTCATTAACATTTCGTAGAGAATACTGAAAAATTGAGGGGTAAGTACTGTAGTATAGAACTAACTAGTGAGGATATGATATGTTTGAACTAACCAAGTGAGGATATGATATGTTTGAACTAAATAAGTGGGCGACCATTATAGCACTTGCCCTTTGATAACATAATGAAACTGTCCTGCCCAAGAAGATAGCATGGTGTACTTCTCTTGTTCAAACTGGAGTTTGAAACAAAACTTCTACCTAGAAGGATAGATTGGGTGATTCAGGTGAGATCTATTTTTTTTTTTATGATAAAAGAGGACGATATCTTCGAGATTTTATTAATAACATCGCTTATGGTGGAGGAATACCATGATAATAGAAGGAAACAAATATTTTTAAAAAAGCACAAACCACACAAAACAACACGAAATTCTAGCCATATAGACCTACAAAGAAAAACAACCAAACTTTTTTTTTGAATAAATTACCACACACACACAGTACAGAGACGGAACACATCTCTACTTAAAACCGGTAATTCTAAGTAGAAATGAAATCTCATATATATCACACACACACACTCTATAATCTACCGATGTGGTAGTTTACAAAGTAGCCTAAGTGAAACACCTAGCGATTAACTAAGGACTAACCGCATCGAAACGCAACATGATTGGTTTTTTTTGAATAAATTACAACACACACACGGAAGACGAAACACATCTCTACTTAAAACTGGTAATTCTAAGTAGACATGGAATCCCATATATACCACACACACTAAAAAAGCAAAACATAAGCAACATGCAAAATCAAAAAGCAAGCAACCAAGAATTCTTGAAGGCCACCAAACTAAATGAAAGAAGGAGGAACCTGAGCACCAGCAAAAAAACTCCAGCAAAGCTCCTACACTCAGCCCACACCACCCAAAACAAAAGCAACAGCCAGCAAGAGAAGATTATTTGTTGAAATCTTTTGGGAAGCATGAACAAACTGAAGACTGCACCCAAACAACACCGTTAAAACCAATAACAACTGAAAACTGAGCCTAAGGTTCAGAAAATTGAATTTTAGCCATCCAAAAACACCCAGAAAGCTGATGTACTATAGAAGAAATTCTCTTGAACCGCCCAGAAAACTCCAAACCACAACAAAACAACACCCTCTGCAGCCAAGCAAAACAACCTCCTAAAAGCACTCAGGGGAACCAAGCTACCATTAAACTACTTCTAAGCACTCCTTGCTTGGCCTCCCTCCAAGTATGCCTGAAAGAAACGATTGGAAGATGGTAGAGAAGGTTGCTTATTTTGTTAAAATCTTGGCTCATCTTCCAAGGGACAATAATACCCTTACTAAGCCATCTAATAACATTCATAGAATCGGATTCTATGATGATGTTATTAGCTATGTTTGATCTGTGATCCAGGGTGATTTGCAGATCCATGGATATTGCTTTCACCTAAGCCTCTGTGGCATCAGTAGTAGATACGGGACCTAAAAATAAACCAATAAAATTCCCCAAGCTATCTCGAAGAACACCACCAATTCCTACATTTTCACTTTGCACGAGCCGTCAGTGTTCCATTTTAAGAAACCAACTGGAGGGGCAATCCAGAGACGGGGAGGTCTTGGAGGTTTAATGAGACTAGACTTGAACTTTACTCCATCACTGGAACTCATTAACTCTGGACCACTATAAGGGAGATTTACATTTATCGTTTTTAGCCATAAGCCAAATCTGATAAAAACCAAGTAGTGCACATTTTCCCAGTCGATCATCGCATCTTCATAAATCAATTTGTTTCGCTCTATCCATAAAGTCCAAATAGAGGTTGCAAAAACCATAAGCCAAAACTTATGATTCTATTCCATCTAGTACTCGGGCCTGGACAATGAAGTAGCATGTGATCAATTGTTTCTGGATGAGAGTCACAGAACGGACATTTATTAGCTGTCATCAAGCCCAATCTTGATAACCTATCCCTCACGTTGACCCTGCCCTTTAAGACCAACCAAAGGAAGAACTCCACTTTAGGAAGGGACCAACCATTCCAAATGCTTGAAGAAGAGATCTAACTTTCTATTCACTCGTGGGATTAGGGCGGTTTGGAGGACCATCAAGACTCCTCTCTACTCGAGAATTCGTACATCCTTTATTGGTGTACGGAAAGCCATCTCTAGAGCACATTTTTAGATTCAAGCCTCTTGATGTCTTGGGTTCAAATCCCATTTGGGGTTGTGGAGGCGAGGGATGATAAAAAATAATATATTTTCAATAATTTGCACAAAAATTAAAATTGAAAGTTATCAATCAAATTAATTACTAGCGAGCGATTACAAAACAAACACTTAGAGCCTATTGGAAGAGTTGTTGGGAAGGGTTGCGAACCCCTCTGAACTATTGTTTGTCACGAACACCTTCCAACACCGCTTTTCCCAACTCCTTAAAATGAGAGGTTGTGAGGCGTTCACTCACAAAAACACATTTCAACACTTCCCAATCTCTCTCAATAGAAAGCAAGGGAACCCTTCCCAACCTAACCCCTCTCAACCCCCATGTCAAGCATAACCTTATCGTTCACTGTTGTAATTTAAAGAGAGTAATAAAAAGTCTTAATATTCACAATAAGGTTGGGCAAATTAACTCATAACCCAGACCAAAACTGTAAAACAGTTTGGTTCATATCGATTTTTTTGACTTTGGTTGGCCAAATAGCTTTACTACACGAACAAATTATGTTAGAATGGTCTGGTCTATATTTTCGAATATTTAAAATCAATGGATAACCAGCCAAATATATTTGATATTTAAATTTTCTTTAATTTGGGTCAAATTGTGGCATTTTACTGTGATGTTACTTCTTCAATTCAAGAGGTTTTTCTAAAACTATAACTAGATTTAGAAACCGTTTAAAGTCATCAATTTTGATGTCAGACAATCTGATTTCAATTTTTAAAATTGTCAATGTAAATACCCAATTCTACAATCATTGAATAGTCAAGTAGTGGTGAGGTGGACCACCTAGAGGTGTGACTTGGCAAGGTCATATCGAAATACTAGGGCATCGGTGGGGTACCTGCCAAAGAAGTTCTGGTGCGAGAGTAAGTAATTGTTCCGTCAAGGGATAATTAATCTAGGAAATAAGGAATTAGTAGCGAATGCAATAGGGATGCGGAGATGGAGTGACCATGGTTAGGATAGTGGTTTTAAGGTTGGGGAATGCCACAATAAGGTTCTTGATGGCTAAAGGGCGGGCTAAAGAGTAAACTAGGAATGGCCGTAGAGAGTTGAGGGATTCCGCTGTGGGAGAATGTTATGGGCTAGAAGGATCCCCTTTATTGTAGAGAGTGGAGTATGTATAGTCTGGCACTAGAGTGACATTTATGTAATGTAGGATTATAGGTTAGTACAAGAGGAGGGTGGTGGAACAGTAGCATCAAGCGGCCGATTCAAGTCCCTAGTAGGTTAGAGGACTGGCTAATATAAGACAATTTCCTGGTTATAGGTGCAGTGTTAGGTCGTGGGGGATAATGTCAGGTAATGGGAGGGAATTCCGATGTAAGGTACGATGTCAAAAGATATGCTTTTGGCACAGGAATTTTGGCCAGATGGCATCCTTAATTAGCTAGAGGGATTGGTCGCCCAACAGTAGCGAGTGAGCGAAGTGATGGTAGTAAATGGAGGGTGTGTAAATGATGCAAATGCTAAGTAGAAATGAGGGGATTATACCTTGTGTGGTCTTTTACATGATAGGTTAGAGGTGGCAAGTGGTTCTGGTCATCGGTGAATGTTGTGTGACAATTAATGTTGTTCAATCACATTACCTTAGGAGGCCAGACGGTCTTTGGCGAGTACTTCTTCGACTGGCAGAGGCTTTTTTAAGATAGAACTTCGTCGACATGTCTTCTTGTTGACTCGGACTTGCTGACTTGGCGTTGCCTCGACTAGTCAAAAAGTCAAAGACTATTTTTTGACATTACAGTCAACTGTTAGTTCCAATCCAGTTTCTGGTTTAGGCTTAATGGTCCAGTTTACCAGACCATTTCCATCCCTAATAGCTATGGATGTGCTGATTTAGTGGTGATGATCTTTTGTAATATAAAAATTAATGATTATCAAATTAAATATCTTCCAAGTTAATAATTAAGGGTACACCAATGTATCATGTCTGTCTATATATATATATGAGAGCCTCTAAATACACCCACTTGTTCTACTCTATATACCATCTTGGGCCACCAAATTTTACACCATCCATCATATATTCTATATACAACACCATCCCCTCATGACTCATCATATTTATAACTATTTTTATATTTTTTAAAACAAGTCCTCCAATTTTCAAAATTTATACATACATCTCTAATAATTATTATTTTTGATTTTTATGTACAATAATTAAAAGATGACGAATGGTTGTGAATAATTTTTTATTTTTTGTTGTTTGGATATTTTAGTTATTTTGATTATTTTTTACGGATTTTCTTCAATAATTTAAAACATTTTGTTGAAGTAGTGACCCGAATTCTATTTTGGTCCGACCCGAATTCTATTTATTGGATGAATTTATATATTTCAGTCTCACACCTTGATGTGATAAGGTGTCCCATATCAGGCATATATATTCATCCAATTCTCAATGGTTCATGCATCTAATAAATAGAATAAGTTTTTGAAAACCTAAACAAAGTGGTTATGTACAATGTTATGACATTGTACTTGTATTTGATATTTAAATTTTGAAATAAAAGTATTTCATATTAGAGTCATTTAACGTTCTTAATTATTGAAGAAAATTCATAAAAATAGTCAAAATATCTAAAATAGCCAAAAAAAAATAAATTTATAAGCCTAACTATCACATATAAGAAAAAAATTTATTCACAGACATTCACCATCTTTTAATTATTGTAAATAAAAGACAAAATAATAATTATTTAGAGGTGTATATATAAATTTTGAAAATTAAAGGGTTTGTTTTAAAAGGTGCAAAAATAGTTGTATAGATGATGAGTGATGAGGGGACTGGGGAAGGTGGTGTATAAAGTATATGATGAGTATTGTAGAGTTTGGAGGGAATTTGATGGCCATGGTGATGTATAGAGTAGAATAAATAGTTTTTTTTTGATAAAATAGCAACATATATATATAAAAGAAGGAAGAAATACGGCAAGCATCGATGCGGATGACCTAACAGGGATAGAAAAGGGAAGGAGAAAGAAATAAAGACGGAAGAGAAAAAGAGAAATAAAAGCATAACTTCTCCAGGTTTAAGACCAATTTACATAATCTTGTTGCAACAAAACCCTCTCTCTAGCTAAAATAGGTGTATAGAGTAAAACAAATAGGTGTATTTAGAGGCTCTATATATGTATGTATGTGTAACCGTTTATTCAAATTTATTTATTTATTTATTTATTCAAACCTAATTAGATTTATTGCATTTGGCACCAATGGTGAATGTAAAACATTTGGCACAACATAAAAAAAATAACCCAAAAAATATTGCCACTTCAGTTAGTCGGACTGTTAAAAATTGGAAAAGACAAGATTAAATAAATGGAACTTATAAAGTGATGGTATCTTTTTCTACCATATATCATATATATATATATGAATATATTATTATTATATATCAAAGTAGTTAGACTGAATATAGAAAATAAATAATAGTAAATATAAATAAGATATGTGTTAAATCGAAAATGGTTTTTACATTAATCCATACCTAGAAGTGGCTGTTGGTGTTTGGGACAAACAAATCCTAGCATTTTAGGAAAGTAAATAGTAGTGGATGTGCATATCTTGCTGCAATCTAAATATGGAATTTTTTACCTATTCACATGATTAATCAAACTAGTGAGGATTCTGTTACATTTTTTAAACTATTGATTTTTTTTTAATCAGAAAGTATTAATAATTAGATGTACATATTCAGTCATTAATAGGGAATATTTGGCTATATTTGTGGGTTTTAGACATCAAGGAACTCAGGCAATCTCCAATTGAGAAAAACTAGGTGAAATGGTGGGTTTTTTTGGTCTAAAAAGCTGCCACAGCTAGTTGGTTTTTCTGACTTGTGTGTGTGTATATATATATATGAACATGTAAGTTTTTGAGATTTGCCCCACAAGCGGAGTTAGGATTTCATTTTTTGGTAGCAAGAGCAGCAGCCTGCCTGTTCAAAGCAACAAAACTATGACAATCTTTACTGGTATTTATAGCGGGTATTCAAACCTCCAGACCCTACTAGAGACCTTGAGTCCCACTGTTCATTCTCTAAAGTATTCCAAGGTACTATACCTATATATATGAACTACTTTCTCTCTCTACCTCTTTCATTAATTTAATCTTTTTTTTTGTTTGTTCATTTCCCATTTCTTTATCTGTATATATATTCTAAATCTAATCCAATCTCATACATATATCTATATGTATATATGAATTGGTCTTGGATTTCAAAAAAAACAAAAATCGAAAAAGAATTTCGGTTTGGTTGCATAAGCTCTCAGATCAAGCTTCATATAGGATCTGGTTCAATAGGATCTGGTTTAATGGATAAAGACTCTGAAGATTTTGGGTTTATTTGATTGAATAAAGACTCTGAAGTTTTTGGGTTTATTTGATTTTAGTTTTGTAATTTTTTTTGTTTGTTATTTTGATGTTTAAACCCTAAAAAATTCATTTGATTACATGTTTTTGACTTAATTCATTTTTGAAAACAATTTTCTATTTTCTCGGTTTTAAAATAATAATAAAAACAAGAAGAAAATATCTTTTACATGTTTTGGTGAATCTTGTCAACTTTCTCACCCATGCCAAACAGTCTTTTTTATTTTCTCACCCATGCCAAACCCTACTGAAATTTTTTATTTGAATAAACGAAGAACTGTGATAAAATTTTATGCAATTCAACCCACTGAAATCTGCAGGCTGAATTAGTTGTAAAAACCCTAGACCTTTAGAAATCTTACTTTATATTAATTAGCCCCTAATTTTCTTTAATAAATGTCTGGATTAAAAATTCTTTTATTGTTTTTTTTCCTTAATATATATTTTAATTACAGAAATCATCAGAATTAGTCATTGGAAATGTCGGAGAGGAAGTAGCAGTTGAAAGCTTTGAGTTGATGGAGTTATGGAAATCCTATGAGAAATGGAGTGCCTACGGTGCTTCTGTCCCACTTGTCATTGCAAGTGCTGAAGGAGAAACTGTAGAGCAATACTACTCTCCTTCATTATCTGCCATGCAAATTTACACCATTAATCAACCCTCGGTTAATAATGATAATTCTCCTCTAATCAGGTCCTTAATTTTTGTTTTTCCAAAAAATAATTCAATTACTATTTTTCTTTTATTTTTTTTAATTTAGAACTAACATTGCTACTTGGATATCAAAGTACATGACACAGTAGGGACTCAGGTGCGACTGCAAACAATATTTTTGGACACAAGTACGTCGAGTTCAATGAGACAATATCTCCATACGAAAGGGTTCCTTTTAACAGAAAGGTATGTAATTAATCATTTTTTGTGTGTGCGCGCACGCGCGCGATATGATCCCGATTTGGTGTCAAATTACGGACCCTAGGGTTAAAGTTTGAAAGGGGTTCTAACAGTATGCAAATGAAGTATTAATCTCTTAATTAGTTTGATAATCGTGTTATATTATGATGAGTAGATCGATGAATTAGCAATGGATTACCCGAAGTTGTTAACATATCGAAGCACCGATCTTTCCCCGTATAGTTGGGTGGCTATAGCTTGGTATGTAAGTTTAGATTAATTACATGTGAGAGTGTTTATATATAATGTTTGTTTAATATTTCACATTCTCGTATTTTTGATGTTTTATTAATGAACATCTCAGGTATCCAATATATCAGATTCCGTTGTTGATAAAGAAGGATGATTTATGTGCATCATTCCTCACTTATCATATAGTATCCACAAACATTCCAGGTAAAGTTTTTACCTGTGATTTTTCATATATATATATATATATGATGATATAAATATTGTGGTTTTATGCATATGATCATAACTTGGGCATAAAAAAGTTTTGAAAAAAATCTTTGAACCCATATTAAATGTTTTGAAGATCTAATATAACTTCTCGTAATCTAGTTCTGGAGATGAAATTAAAGGTAGTTTCAAAAGTTAGCTATGTCGAAATTATAATGAAGTGGAAGATCTTTATCGGCGTTTTTAAAAGAGTTTGATATCACTCGCAATGTAAGTATTCATATTAAATGTTTTGAAGACCTAATATAATTTCTCATAACTTAGTTCTCTAGATGAAATTAAAGGTAGTTTTGAAAGTTGTTATGTCGAAATTATAATGAAGTGGAAGGTCTTTATCGGCGTTTTTAAAAGCGTTTGATGTCATGCGCCCATATAAGCGTTCATATTAAATGTTTTGAAGACCTAATCTAATTTCTCATAACCTAGTTCTCTAGATGAAATTAAAGGTAATTTTGAAAGTTTTTATGTCAAAATTATAATGAAGTGGAAGGTCTTTATCGGCGTTTTTAAAAGCGTTTGATATCACGCGCCCATATAAGCTTCAGTATTTTCAAACTATGACTAATGCTTTACGATAGTCGTCGATCACCGGTTTTTTCACTCTTTAAAATTTCTGATTAACTTTGTTTGGTGAAGAACTAGATATCTAGTTGAGTTCACAATTAATTTAGACCTACCTAATTAGATGGAGAATATTTTGTACCATATATTCAACTACGTTCAGTAACAATGAACTAACTCTCCTTAATTTCTCTAATGATTTTTTGTTCAATTTTCTATCAAGTCAGTACTTCTGGTGTTATTCTCTATGAAAATCTAATTAATTTCATTAAAATCAAATAATTAGGTATTGATTTTTCCCCCCTAAATCCACACACACACACACATATATATAAATTCTTATATAGGTTTATATATTGAGTTTTTTTGGTTATGATTTGTGAAACTATATGCTATTATACATCATCCAATTAAGTCTGCTTGATTAAACAAAAATAGTTTATTCAAAATTGAGTAACTAATAAACTTATGATTGTAATCACTACTGAATTAGGTGGCACACATATGATTATGGAAGAAGAGAATGTGGAAATGGAAAAGAGTAGAATTACTATTCCTCCATTTGCAGCGACTACTTACAAGATGCATGGGGAAATGTGGATTAACCCCGAGACATCAGACCTGGAGATGATCACTAATAGTCGATTCGCGGCGCAGTCCTGGTTAAAGATGCTCAATTTCTCTCACCATGACTATAACTTCTTCAGCCATAGTCAGCAAAACAATGAACGTGTGGGGTGAAGATGAAGAATATATATATATAGATACAACTTTCTTATCAGTAGTCTTGATAGTCTTCATCAAAGGTGGATCTAGTTTGTATTCACCGGGGAAACTGCCACCAGTGAAATCTTGTAAAACTCATTACATGTATTGGGGAAAATGTACCAGGCGGATCTAGTTTGTATTTACTGGGGCGCTACCTCTGAATCCCCGTAAACCTTGGCTCCCTGATAGTGTGTGCTGCCAATAGCTGGAATTTCTGGATCCGTCACTGATCATGATTTATTTGGTTGTTATGGAGGAAAGTAGTTGGTACTTCTGCTTGTAGTATCTGACTTGAGTATGCAGGCCACAAGCATCTACAGTGTTAAGTTTGGTAGTGTAGTGTAAGGTAAGCTAGAGAGCAGCAAACAGACACTCTAAATCATAGGTCAAACTTCCTAACATAGTAAATAGATATAAAACCGAGTTATACCGCATTCCCAGCTACGGCAAGTGTTGGTGCTTCAACTCTCCTACAGTTTCATCCGCCGTGGTGAACTACTACCGTATTTACAAGTCTCTTCCTATTCAGAGGTTTCTATTTGCACTGGCATGGAAATGTATTTCTTATATTAAGTGAGCTCATCTATTCATATTTATTTTGATTTACATTGCTCTGAAAAAGAGAATTCAAATCCCCCATTCTCTGAGCAGTCAAGTGTAACAATGACAACATATGTAAATGAACTACAGTCCATGGAAGGATTCTCCAATTGAACAGTTCACTGGGGTTTGAGAATGTACATTTTACAAGCATGAGAATCCACTAGAGCTGAAAGTTGACCTTGAATCGATGATTGGGTCGAATGCTGGGTATATAGAAAATTCAAATTATTAGATTTCACGAAATGCTTTCAAAATTTTGCTACTTAGAGCATGAGATGTTAATATCTTTAAGAGTTCCTTACCTCCCATACATCTCGAGCATCAACCACAGTTGAGGACTCGAGACCTATATCAGACCAATTAGCAGTGATGTTTGATTGTTGAGATCCTCTGTTCCATAAGACCACAGCAATCCTTTTATCCGTCAGAGGACCAGACCATACCTGCTTATTTTTCTCAGAAGAAGAGATGGGAATTAATTCAAATAAAAACTTATTTTATGAAGCAGAATAACCGATAGAAATGAAAAGCTTACCTCAAGATCCCCCTCTTTCTGAACCTTTTTCCCCTGAACTCCAAGTTTATCTGTGCATTTCAAAATGCACAAGTAAAATAGCTTCATTTGTTTGACTCACTATATGTGAATGGTGATACAAATCAAGAGCTAGCCATTGTTTTAGTGATTACTAGACATAGACTGAATTCTTACCTTGATTAACTTCAATAACCTCTTTATTGCCAAGCAATTCGAAGGTTGTTTTATCCATTGACCGAACATCACATCCAATCAAGAGTGGAGCCTACAAATCCAAAAATATATAGAAACAAATCTCATTTTGTTGATCAGATAGAAACAAAGATGCTGAAAAGTCGAGGGCTCATCTAATTTGCAACTGAAAACAAGTCTGCAAAATACTTTAGCCAATGCCCATATGCTGAAGTGAGAACGGTATTCTTCTGTGGTCATGCCGCCATTTCCTACTTCAAGCATGTCAGGATCTGATCCACACAAATCAAAACATTTCACCAGAGAGGCATCTTAAAATTGTTCATATGCAACTAGTTTAGATATTTCATTGGAGAACGATTGTGTATAACCAAATAAGCTGACACACTATATCAGGTGTAACCATCTGTAACCACTCCATTACTCGCACTATTGTTGGTTCTCAGTTTAGATATGAATTTCCACCCGAAGCTTTCCTTTGGTTTTATCTACTTAATAGAGTGTGGTTTTTGGAACAGCTCACAAGCTACTAAAACTTCATTGAATTTTTATATTCCTCATTTCAAAAGCACAAAAATCTCTTCATTTTATTGAACACAACCAGACACCTAAATCCTACACCCTACCATAAAGTGCTATATGTTCCATGTTCACAAACTTTGAGCATAGTTGCAATGCTAGCAAGTAATCAGCAAAGTCAATACCAAAAAAAAAAAAAATGTAATCAGCAAAGTACAGTGAGCTGGATATTAATATGATACTGAATACACAAAAGATAACTCTTTTTGAGGCAGTTTTTTCTGCGCCATACCGTTCCAACCACCAGGTCCAGCATAAGATGCCCATTTGTCGTTCTGATCTGCAATAGATGTCATGCTAAGCCACACTCGAACAAGAAAAGAAGAGAACATCAGTTCCTCTAAAAAGAAAATAATCTCATGTAGCAATTTTCTGATTCAAGAACAAAATTGACTCCAAAATATTGAAATTGAAGCATCATAATGCTTCTAGTGAACAAAAATATACTGCAGCATATGTACTTTGCATGTATACCTATTCCAGTTATCTTCAATATCTCCAGTTGTTCTCCAACTGTTTCCTATGCTTGCTGCCCAAGTTGCTGGATCTTCTTTTCCCCTATATCGTGAGAAATGTTTTCAAGTGTTCAAGATGATATAACGATAATGCTTTTGAATACACTTTTAGCAAAGCTAACTTACCATTCACACATTGAAAAAAATATGGATCTCCCTGAATTTAGTAAAGCTTTACTCATTATGGGGTACCTATCCAAAAAATGGAAAATCCACGATGCATATTCGCATGCACAAAAATATTCCAAGTTAAACATTCCATTGTATTGTATGGTCTTAAATCCTCATAACTGACAAAAGAAAAAGAAAAGAAAGAAAGAATGGCATACCTTTCCTTTGGGCTTGTGCCCGTATCATGGCAATTATCGTATTTCAAATAATCTACCCCCTAACATGAAACTCTATATTTCAGTACTTTTGATTGAAGGGGATCATGACTGGAAGTAAAAACAATATTTCTTTCTTGAAAATGCAGCTCAAATGTCAATTGCAAGATTTTCTTAAAAACAAATGAATATCTAGAGGACATACCCAGGAGGAAAAGGTTTTTGCATCATGTTCTTCATGGCCAAGTGACCCAGGCATCTGGCTGCTACAGGTTTGAGTTCTAGTGGAAAATGTGAATAAAGTTGTAATCAGGAGGACTAATGATGTCATAAAATATAATCTTGCTTGAAGTCAATTAAGGCTTGGACTGTTCAAGTACCCAGCATCTGAGTAAATTCCAAGCTTGAGTCCCTTGCTATGAACATAATCTGACAGATTTTTTATGCCTGAAGGAAATGTTGCCATCTTGGGAACCAAATTTCCCTGCCATAAACATAATCGATATCCAATATTCACTATCAAACAACTTATTGCAATCAACCTTAATGGATTCGCAATAAAAATATTATGTATGGAAATTTATTCAAGGAAAGGCCATTGAATGTCTTGTATATGAGCACAATGTAAAATTCAAACCGGGCCGAAGAAGAATAAACCATTTAAAGTTTTTAACAAAGTAAGCATGCATGAAAACCTAATCTCACAAGCATAACAAATTTATGACACAGAGGGGAATAAGAGGACATGTTTAATTACCTGAGAATCTCTATCAAGTTCGCCCCAACAATCATCTAATGCCACAAAAAACACATCACAAGGGAAACACAAAAACAAAGCCAAGAATGAAAGACATACTATGTAGCTCAATAGAATATGGATTGTTACCTAAATTAATATACTTGTATCCTACTGCAGCAAGTCCACTTGACACCACTGCATCCGCTGAGCCATCGAAAATTCACGATCACCATCACAAAACTCACCAATTGCTAGTTTTACAAGACAAGAAGAAGAAGAAATTGACTAATTGAGTGAGTACCAGTTTCCTTGATCAAAGTCTCATTGATGTCACACTGGAAGTGATTCCAGCTGTTCCATCTGAAATCACCAAATCAAAATATAAGTAAAGATTTCAACAAATAATAATATTATGAAGATAAAACTGGCTGAGAAGGCTGAATCTACCATCATTGTTACCATAGCATTCTACTCGGAACTTGTACAGTGAAGTTTGAACTTCCAAATCATCAACGATTGACTATGAATTCTATTGACTAGCGCACAATCTCTTCACAAGAAAAGAAAATGCTACGAAACATAGGCCAGAAACTTCGCAGGCCGAGATCCAAGCCCAATATCACATACCGGTCTATGTTAAAAGGGTTAAAGCCCACTTTTACAACCAAATTTGAGCAACCACGTAATTAATATATTAACATATACTTCTCACATGTAGACGTCCGTACGGCTAGGAATGGGTCGGTATTATCGGCTAATATCGATTATTGGCCAAACTTACCTGAATTGTCGGACCGATAATATCAATCGACTCATGTACATGTGGGTTGGTTGGTGATTTTATTTTTTCACAAATGTCGGTTGACCGATATTATCGGCCAATCGACTATTTAGAAGTTACAATCAAAATCCAAAATTTTATACTACACTTACCCAGCCCAGTAAGTAAGTCCACTGCCTTAAACTTAAAATCTGACTACCCATTATCCAACCTAGCCCACAACCAGTCCAAAAATAGTGTAATTTATCTTTAAGTCTGATTTTTTTTCCTGGCCGATAATCAACCGATCTGACCATGCCCAGGCCCAGACGTCCGTAAACATTATAGACTTGGCAATGACTACTTTTAATACATGATCAGACTCACTATTTCAACCCAAACTGGAGTCTGTATACAGATGTCCACATGTGATAATTTCAATATATATGTATCTATATAAATAGATATATAAGAAAGATTAGAAAAATATGCTTTTGAAGTAGTAGTAGTAATTAATAATAAAGATAATGTTGATCCATTTCTAGTTGTCTAGGTGTTGAGCACCATATCTTTTGGACAGCTATGAAAAGATTGTCATTGCCATAATTAAGAAAATGACATTGTTATCCCAAACCAACCACTTTGACACATCCATTTAGCTTAGCATATCAATCCCCATTAATGAAACACATTATTGGCTTTTGATCATCATGAAAAGCCACTATAATCTTCTTCTTCAGGGTTAAAACTTAAAAGACTAAAAAATAAATTAGTATATAGCGATCAAAGTACTCAAAGTTTATATGTAAATGTTTCCTAGACAGTTAAAAGTGAATAAATATTGAGAACAGTTACTAGTTTAGGGAGAGAAGAAGATGGAAGGGGAGGTAAGCATACCCCATGGCAGGAGTGGAACCTAGTCCATTAGCAATCAGATTCCGATCTCTGATTGGAGAAGAAGCACCATATCCATAAGCACTAAAGCATGATATCACAAGTATGAAATACAGAATCCCAGTGTGAGTGTGATCAGATGCTCTGGAGACTGCCGTGTATTACAGCTTCTCTATGAAGGCTTCAGAGGAGGAAGAGGAAGAGGAAGAGGAGACCCAAGACTTGCTGACCAATATAAATTGACTCCAAGTCTAACCAACTCTGCTTGTTTGCTGCTGCCTTTCTTTATGTAATAAGGACAATTCCATGTGACTATATATGTGAGAAGATCGAGGATCATGATGTAAATTATTAGAATTAATTAATAAAGCAGTACTTAGCATCGGTCCATTACTGTTAGAATTCTTCCATGTGGTTATAGTCAATTTATGTATGAGTGATGTGTAAAAAGTCTCACATCAAAAGATGTAGGATATTTCAAGTATTTAATAAGTTTTAGTTCACTTCTGATTATTTACAATACATTTTTCCTTGTGTAGTGAGTTGGGTCTAGCCTATTTGCTACACTTGAGGAGGAACAAAGTCGTGTAGATCCGTTGTATCCATATGAATCGGATAACTCATATATGAACCCGATATATCCAGTGAACCGTATAACCTAAAGCAAATAATATTATTGATGTGTGGAAGTGTGAAATTCATTACATTATGTCCACTTATTTGCCAATTCATTACATCTGATTCGATATCTACGTTGTATGGTTGTTGACTTAAACACACAATTAGCTGTGTTTGTGTTTGGCGCTGCCATGTTTCACTTGTCGGTGGTGGTGATTTGCTCTGCCAGCCTTTTTTAATTAATTTTAATTTTAGTTGGTTTTCTTTTTTAATTAGTCATTTTTAACCATGCATTGTTGTCTTCTTTTGGCGAGGATTCGTTCTTTCAACCTATTATAAAGTAAATTGTGTTTGTCGTTGTACGCGGGGCCGGCTTTGCCATATTTTAGGTCCGGGGTGATAAATTAATTGGAGGCCTCTCAGTGTGGGGGTTCGGGGCAGCGTCTCAATTTTTTTTTATTCGGGGCAAAGTCCAAGAATTTATGTCCAATTTTAAACCAGTAATCAAAATTTAAGCAAATTGAACAACAATAATTTTTTTGATGGTTGGAACCCAATTTTGGGAGGTTAGGTCATCACGTCTTAAATTTCATTACATTAAAATTAAAACCAGTCATTACAATTGTAGTACTCCATTTTTGTCCGGATTTAATTTTTGTTTTAAAAAAGTGATAAAAATGAAATGAAAAAATGAAAAAGAAGATAGAAAAGGTGATTCAAAACCTCACGTCTTACCAAGCCACTTAAAAGTTCAAATCCAAAAATTATTCTCACTACATATCTTAGCCTATCTAAAGGAAGCTTCTAGAAAGTCTTGAAAATATTTTTATGTATACACTTGCATATATATGTTAGGTATGTTTATTTCAAACAACCTATTTTGAACACTTTAATATTTTCCATTCATATTAGACCTATTATCATATCTTTACCCCTCACATTATATATATGCTTAAAATACATTTTTTTAAAAAAATTATTTTTTTAGGCCCCCAAATTTCGGGGGCCCAGGGCGGTCGCCCATGCTTGCCCCCCCTCCTCAGGGCCGGCCCTCTTGTACGCTGGTCTTTGTTTTAGGGTTGATTCATGTGGCAGTAGTTCGAATTGAAATGAAATGTGTCAAGACTAATGAGGTTAATTTAGTCAATGTCATTGTCAAAATAGCTTGAACCACTTTTCTAATAGAGATAGGATCTGTCACTATCAACTAAGGTTCAAAACCAAGTCCACACAAAAGAATAGGTTCAAGGCCCAAAGGACCAAAAAGCTCAAGGCCGGAAGCAAGGATATGATCTCACCGTCATAAGACCTCACTGAATGGTTGCATAATTAATGGTCCAACAAATATGTTTTTGGATCTCACTTCTACTATACAAAAAATGGTCTCATCTACTTATTCATATGGGTAAAACACATCTTTCAATACAATCTTATGAGTCAAGCCATCAACATTCATTTTCTCCATATTTTCCCCACTAAAACTAATTACGGGTCCCGTCACTTTTATCCAAAAGTCAAGCCACATACTTATGCACATCAGCAAAACACATCTCTCAATACAACCACATCAGCAAAAATACACAATCTAATAATAACTAATGTCTCCATTAACAATTTACCATTACAAGTGCCCTAAGGAACCTTCAGCCCGTTGAAGTAGAAGCTCCTGAGCTTGCTTGTAACAAAAAGATATTTTTACTTTTTTGTCGAAAGTAAGTTGATCTGACACATACATGTTGTCAGGCTCTGGATAATATGAACATCTTCCTTTACCTAGCTTTATCCTATCATTTAATGCCTTTAGATTGATTTCAGGCTGCCATAGTCACGTTGAGTTGATTTTAGGAAGGTAAGTGTCCTTTCCTTGAAACTCCCCATTTTCATCTCACAAATCCATAGGATCCAACAAAAAAAAAGTCTATCAAATGACATAGACTAAAAATAGCAAGATGGACCCCTCATTCTTTTAAGGAAGGGATGTGTATTTGAAAACCTGACCTTCTATCTCTAAAACTCGCCCAAATTTCTTGACCTTAAACAGTTTCCATACCCTCAATTTTGCGAAAGACACTTACCTTTTTCCCAGTCTCTAATACTGTTTCTGTCTTTCCTTCCTCGCCAGACTAACTTGACCGTTAGAGCCCCAACGATTGACACCCACGAAACTGGTCTTTAGGCCTCTTACGGCTTCATTATTGGAGGTTTTTATAGGAACTAGTTCATCGAAACTTCTTGAAAATTACCAATGGCCAATCAAGCTCAAGTTTTTTATAGTTCATCAATTATAGAGTTGAGCATCTACAATTCGGCGCCCACCATGGGGCCCTAGCAATATTTTTAGAGATTATTCAATGTTTTATAGCCACTATGTCAGAGGTACAAGGTTATGTGGCTAAGATTATGGCTCAGTTGGCATCGATGACGGAGGAGTTTCACCAAAACATAACTCATTTGGAGTCTCTACAAAGGAAGAAATTTCAAGCTCAAAAAGGAAAGAGCCTTCATGATTCCTCCCTTTAAAATAAGGATGCTCTTGAAGGTGGCGAGCAATAATCCCTTCCATGTAGTCATTCTCAACACCTGAATGAACTTATGCTCCTCTGATCTACACTCTGCATCTTAAGAAGTCATTTCATGACAGGAAAAATTCCACTCAACCCGAATTAACTCCACCACATATTTGTCGATGTAAGACAACTAGGTAAGAAGGTGAACCTCTTCCTTATACCAGACCTCCTAGGTACCCAACTATTGATAAGGTGGTTAATAAGAAACATGAAGACAAAGAGTTTGGTTATCGACTAGCAGAGATGGAAGCCTAAATAGAAAAAATGTCAAGGGTAGCAGCTCCCATGGAAAAAAAACCCCTCCAACTTGCTACCTAGATTGTAACGCCCCAACCCAGGAGGCGATAATGTATCTACCAACCTATGTTATCAATGTGTTTCACCATTCCTTCAACTCAAATCATATCAAATGAGTTAAACCTATTCCAAACACATCTAGGTTAACTCCACTCCAACAAAAAATCCAACACCTTCTCCTCGTATATCAAATAATGCCTACCCAGACACACACACCACACCAATAATCTTATGGAGCCTCAAGCCACCCATCGTATGCAATTCATATCCTAGTTGGTCTCAAGCCACCTATCAACATGCACAAATTGATTCACAATAACAATACCCTAAACAATCCATATCCAAATGATATCAGAACCCTAGGTCCATATCCCGGTTTAGAAGATCTAGTCACATGGATTTCCTTTTGACTGTACCTCATCCACACCCACTGGTGCCAAACAAATCAACATGACATATATAAAACATTTACAACAAGCGTGCTAGAAACACATTCTCAAACTCACAACCCAAAGTAACCCTCCAAGTGACATCCATGCCATAACATCTCTATCAATCTGTATCATCGGTACAAGCACCAGTCTCATCTGTAGGGAGGAAAGAAAGTAAAAGGGTGAGCTAGAAACTCAATAGGGTAAAAAAGTAATAAACAGTAATAAGACGAATGAAAGAAAAAGGCAATGCAGCAATATGTCATTCACAATATAAACATATCACGTCAAACACAACAAGCCAACCACCTTCTGGTCTCTAATACATAGTACATTGGAGTCTAACTCACAATGTACGTAAACCTAGGTGTTGATTGATGCTATGTTGGGGTGGAATGTGGACTCAAGGTTATCCACTATTATAGTAGATAATTGCACTACTAAGGACAGTAAGTAAGATAAAAGCAAAATTGAGTGTTGATTGCTTATTAAATGACTGGTCTTTACTTCATATTCGTTGGGTTGCACATATCTTGAACCTTATTGTTAGGATTTGGTTTAGATGTGATCAAGCATGCCATTGGTAATGTCAAGGACAATGTAGTTTTTTGGACAGCATCTGTAATGCCCCATACCACGAAACCCTAATTTCCGGGCTCATAGTCTAGAACGTTACTTATATTATAATGTAGACTCACCCTACACTTAATACATACCCACTTCCAGAAAATGATTCCACCACATCTAATTAAAGTAACCTAATCTAAAATAAAAACGTCAACTTATATATTTTAAATAGACAGTAACATCCAATTAATATTCTCTAAGTATAATACCGTGAATCTTATACTTTTCATCCTGGTTCCCGAATCTACACTTATTTCTATACATCAAGCTATTAACTGTAAGTGCATAAATAAATGAAATACTTAAATTAATCAATGAACTAGCTTACGTCACATAAGCATCTTTTCCATGGTCTATGGCGACACCATCAACTCCTAAGTCAGCATAATTCTCTGAGCGATCATAACCTGCATCACGGAACATAGTGAGTCGAGGCCCAACAAGTAATACTTATGCATGAATGCACATGAATATCATCTTTAGAAATCAATCAGTCATTTAAAATAAGAATGCTCTTGAAGGCGGCGAGCAGCAATCCCTTCTATGCAACCATTCTCAACACCTGAAGAAACTTATGCTCCTCTGATCTACACTTTACATCTTGAGAAGTCATTTCACGACAGGACAAACTTCCACTCAACTCGGATTAACTCCACCACCTATTTGTTGATGTAAGACAACTAGGTAAGAAGGTGAACTTCTTCCTTATACCAAACCTCCTAGGTACCCAACTATTGATAAAGTGGTCAATAAGAAATATGAAGACAAAGGGTTTGGTAATCGATAGCAGAGATGGAAGCCTTAATAGAAAAAATGTCAAGGGTAGCAACTCCCATGGAAAAAAAACCCCTCAAACTTGCTACCTAGATTGTAACGCCTCAACCTGGAATGCAATGCATCGTGCTTATGAACAGTATTTAATACCTGAATAAATCATACCTAACGAGCCACTTCCAATAATATCAATATCGCCATCATATCAGTAAAAATCATCACACAAAATATTATATCGATATCACATTTCCAAATCAAATTCAATTCCATGACTATTCAACTATTACACATTACATGTATACATATCATCACATAGTGGTTCATAATTCATCGATATTCAAACATCACAATCAATTCAATCTTAAATAACAAACATAATCAATACAGATAATATTATAGTAATAATAGTATCATCAACATAGCTCAATCATACTAAAATATATACACATATCAATACATGAATTATTAAGTTAATAATTCATTGAGCATTCAATTCCGTGACACATGTGAGTATTACTTACCTTAATGTGTTCCCGTAAGTTCCCGGTATTTTTTGACTATCGAAATTTATCCCTGAAATCCATAATAATACCTAAAGTCATTAACGTTTATTCTTATTATTTCTCGTTAATTAATTTAAAAACTTAAGTGGTAGGTTCCTAATACCCATATAATATCCATAATCACTTATTAGTATTCTTATTTTTAATCAATTCCTTTTATCTATACAATTAACATTAATTAATACAATTAAAATTAATCCATCCAAATAATCATCAACCGGGTCAGGCAGACCTGGTTGCTCTTCTTCTTCTTCGCATGAGGGAATCTGACAGGCTCGCTGAGTTTTGTTAACAGGTCGCCGCTTATGGTTGTGCGGTGGAGGTCACGAACTGCCTTAATCGACAGAGGGAGGCACGACGAGTTTATTGCTGGTTTCGTTTACCTGAGAGGTTGTCAGAGGTGGCCGGACGTAGGCTTCAAAGTCGTCGGCCCCGAGATCTTCCCCGCCGTCATTGAGAGCTCAAACCGGCTCTGTTCCTTCGAAAAATGATATGGATGGTTTCGTCTTGTCCTTCCCATCCTTCTCATGCTACCAGTTTCTCGATTCATCGATGGAACAGGGATTTTGATTTCCGTCTGCCGCCTTCTTCCTTCTTCTTGGAATATATTTTATTTTCAATTTTATTTTATTTTTAGGATTTCTTGGTTCCTGTGCAGGTATACTTGTATTTATATTTTTAAATCGTTAATTAGTCTTTTACGGTTTTGCCCTTGCCCTTCTCCATAATTACACCAAATACTTATATGTATTTACCGGCTTGCCATTATCTTATTTACTATATATTTTTTTATTTACTTCTAAAATTCATATTAATTTCATTTTAATCCTGTTTCTAACAATTCTTGTGCCCATAATTTTTAATTCCACTCTAGAATTTAAGAAAAATATATCAATCAAATTTAAATCACACATGACATCCCCTATCTTACCACATCTACCACTACAGGTTATCCGAAAGGTTTGTGGTGTTACATATAAGTTGGCTAATAGCTGTTGTAATTGGTAGTCACAATGAAAATGAGTGCATTTGTTTCACATTTTGCACAGCTTAAAGCTGTGGGGTCTGCATAAAATGTTGTACCAACCAAACGACATATTTTGTTGACAGCTTAAAGTTGTGGGCTCTACAACTTTAAGCTGTGCAAAATGAAATGTTGTAATCCCATAATATTTTACAACCACATTACATAATTGTCCTTCCGTATATTTAAAGTTTTCATTTACTTTTTTTTTTGTAATACCATTTTTTTGCAATTTTATTTACAAAATTATTCTAACAGAAAAATGAACCAAACACCCCACAACATTTTGTACAGCTTAAAGTTGTGGGCTTCACAGCTTTTTACACAACATTTTTCATAGCTTTAAGCACAACATTTTTGACAGTTTAAAACTATGAAATGTAATTGTGAAACAAACGGACCCTACAAATGCTTTCTGATCTCTAGTCTACTTCTTTCTCTCAATAATATTTCTTCTTCTTCTCTATTATCTTCAAGTAAGTTATGGCTACAAACACTAATACATACAGTTCCAAAAGAAACAAAGAGAGGATAAACAACATCTAGAAGTTAGATGCAAAAAAATAAATTAATAAAAACACCTCCAATCAATATGCGAGAAATTGAGGGTATCTGATATTTCACAAAATGATCAAGATCATATTCAAGAATCTAATGATGCAAGTACTGTCATCACACGAACTCCTAGAAAATCTAGTAGAGTTATTCGTCCACCAGCACTGTATAACTTGCTTTATGCTATACAATAGTTGTTTGTTCATGGAAATGTAGATCATGATGATGATCCTACTAGTTATGAAGAAGCAATATCTGATATTGACTCTTCAAAATGGCTTGAAGCTATGAAATCTGAAATGAACTCAATGTATTCAAATCAAGTTTGGGATTTTGTGGACTTCTCCTAAAGGTATTGTACCTATAGGATGCAAATGGGTCTAAAAGAGGAAAATTGGTTTGGATGGCAAGCTAGAGACCTACAAAGCAAGACTGGTTATAAAAGGATATACACAGGACAAGGAGTTGACTATGAGGAAACTTTTTCACCAGTTGCTATGTTGAAGTCTATCAGGATTTTATTAGCCATAGCTGCATACTATGATTATGAGATATGACAGTTGGATGTCAAAACTGCATTTCTTAATGGAAACATTGATGGAGATATTTATATGAAAAAATCTAAGGGTTTTGAATCTAAGGGTGGAAAACAAAAGGCTGTGCAAGCTTAAGAGATCCATCTATGGTCTTAAGTAAACATCCAGGAGTTGGAACATCTGTTTTGATGAAGCAATCAAATCGTTTGGTTTCATTAAAAATGTGGATGAACCGTGCATTTACAAGAAGGTTAGTGGGAGTGCTAACACATTTCTAGTCTTGTATGTTGATGACATTCTCCTTTTTGAGGATGATGTTGGAATGATGACTTTAGTTAACGTTTGGTTGTCAAAAAATTTCTCCGTGAAATATTTGGGAGAAACAGTTTATATTCTAGGAATTAGAATCTATAGAGATAGATTTAAAAGAATTATATGGCTTTCTCAATCTATGTATATAGACAAGGTGTTGAAACGGTTCAACATGCAAGAGTCTAAAAGAGGATTGTTACCTTACAGACATGATATTCACATTTCTAAGGACATATCTCCAAAGGCACCAGAAGAAAGAGAGAGAATGACCAAGATTCCATATGCATCTGCAGTTGGAAGTCTGATGTATGTTATGTTATGTACTAGACCTAACATAGCACATGTTGTAAGTGTTATAAGCAGGTTTCAGTCAAATCTCGGTGAAGAACACTTGGCAGTTGTTAAGAATATTTTTAAGTACTTGAGAATGACTAAAGAATTGATCTTAACATATGAAGGAGGTGATTTGAGAATCGATGGCTATACTGCTTTTGCTTTCCAAACAGATATTGATGATAGAAAGTCTATATCTGGGTTGATTTTCATATGTAATGGTGGAGCAGTGTGTTGGAAGAGTTCTAAACAAAGTACTATTGTAGATTCTACTACAATAGGCTGAATATATTGCTGCATCAGATACTGCAAAAGAAACGTTTTGGATGAAGAAGTTCAAACAGAACTTGGTGTTGTTCCATCCATTAAATCACTAGTACCACTATACTGTGATAATAATGGGGCAATTGCTCAGGCAAAAGAACCAAGGTCTCATAAGAAATCCAAACATATCGAAAGACGTTTCCACATTATCAGAGAGGTAATTGAAATAGGTGATATAGCTTTCCAGAAAATAGCATCAACAAAAAACATTGTTAATCCATTAACTAAAGCTCTAACTTTACAACAGTTAGATCTTCATCTAGAGAAGATGGGTATGAGATACCATAGTGATTGGCTTTAGGGCAAGTGGGAGATTGTTAGATATATGTCATGTATAGCCAATCAATACGGTTGTATTTGGAACATATATTATAATTGTACTGAATTGGTTGGTTAAATAAAAATGACATTTTATAATATATTTGATATTTCTATTTATATAGTTGTATTAAATATGTCCGTAGATATTTATTAGAGATCTCATTCTCAAGAGTTGCGAATATGAGTGACAAGTGATCTCTAGCATAAATATCTTAAATAAAGTTCATGATCGTAGAATTATTAATTGGACAATTATAATTCGGAAGATCAACATGTTGTTTGTTTCCTATAATGATAGGGTTGTGAGTCTCATGCAATTTAATATGAGATATTAGAACAAACAATATGGAAGGTTTATTGTTGAATAAATACTTCGAACATGACTTGTTAAATAATGAATCACATGTAGGTAGGGGTCACCAAATGGCCAAGGCTGGGCCTGGGCCCCATTTTTTGGCCCGAGCCCGGCCCGAAGCCCGACTATTTGGGCTGGCCCGAATATATAACATATATATTATACATATATATATATTTTAAAATTTAATTATTATATATGATAAAAATAATTAAAATTCGAGCCCGAATTCACAAGCCCAAGGCCCGAAAGCCCGAAATTCTTGGGCCTAGGCAAGACTTGGGCTCAAGAATTTGCACCAAGCCCGGCCCGAAGTTGATATTCGGGCTTGGGCTTACGCTGGGCCTAAGACTCATATTTTTAGGCCGGCCCGGCCCGATGCTGACCCCTACATGTAGGTTTATTTCATTGTCAATGATTTATTATTCATTTACGATTGTGTAAATAATCCTTAGACCTGAGATGAAATAGTAGTCTTGTATATGAGTGATTGAATTTTTTCAATGTTGAAAATATTTATTTATTAAATAAATATTGACATTCGATGGATTCGGTTAGTTAGTTATGTATAAAAACTTGTGTGCAGTCTACAAGGGATCCATCACCTCGAAATAAACGAGGAGAATATCCTATGTGATCTAGATATTTATTGATATGGGAAATCCTTGGCCGAGGTTATATGATTAATGAAAAAATGTTTTTATTAATTATTTATTTGTCAATAAAATATTGGATCTGACATATAATTGGGTTAGTGGATTTGATTGATATCCATGATCCTCACTCAATTAGGATACTGTACAGTGGAAGGATTTAATTACATGGTAATTGTAGTTAAAGGTTTATATGAAAATATTAATCATTGATTAGGTAGTCACGATATACTGCTAGGTGTCACTTGTGATTTATAAAAAATGATTAAAGTCATTCTCGAGGGGAACTTTGTTGGGACAAGCGATAAAGTTGTGTGACAGGGGTAGTTGATCTTATAGATGTTATTTTGTGGATATTGGTTTCATCTAATTTTTTAAGCACGAAAAGGAATCTGGATCTAAATATTTATGATTTTTAAGAAAAATAACAAAAGTCCTTGCTAGATGTCGTCAGATACCATACTTCACCAATGATGGGCTCCAAATCCCCTCCCATTTTAGTGGTCCTTGACGACAAATGAACAATCAGGCATCAACGAAAAATCAAAAATCAATGATAGAGAGCAAAAAATTTACATCTATCAGGTATGAACAAAAATCAGCAGCGAGTTGAACACTCTTGCATTGGCATCTCTTATTTGCCTTTTTTAGGTTGCCAAGTATGTTTGCAATGTAGAGGATTCTCTTATCCTTTTGGGTGTGGTTTTTTTTTATCCTTTTGAAGTGTTCTTCATTAATTTTCAACTGCATTCTAAGAGTCCATTTGTTTCATAATTTTATTTTAAAACTTTAAGCTGTCAGAAATGTTGTGCATAAAACTATGAAAAATGTTGTGTAAAAATATGTAGGGCTCATAGCTTTAAGCTGTATAATTTTGTAGATAAAATTACAAAAAAATATATTTTAATAAAAAGTAATGGAGAACTTTTAAGATACAGATGAACAATTACATAATGTGACTATAAAATACTATGAGTCCCACAACTTTAAGTTGTGAAAAGCTATGAAATGACAATATTTCATTTTGCACAGCTTAAAGCTGTGAGAAAAATGTGGCGTTTGGTTGGCACAATATTTTATGTGGGTCTCACACCTTTAAGCTGTGTGAAATGTGAAACAAATGGTGCCTAAGTTTTGGTATGTAGAGATTTGTTTTAAATGAAGTTTTAGTTGGTTCAATAATTTCTCATCAAACATTATCCTATCTTTATTCTAATAAGCATGCCCTTTATATCTTATTTTTATGAATAGGCTTAGCCACATAATATCATAGAAAACCATTATCAGTGGCGAAGGAATACCAATGTACAAAATAAGCCTTAAAGGAGAAGACAAGCAATAGATAAATAACATTATAATGGAAAGTTAAAACCAAATAACAAAATTAGATGACTGTGAAGCTCCTTCTTTGGCCAGCAGGTCAGCTACCGCATTACGTTCTCTTAGGATGTGCTTTATGGCTATTGATGATAACTGTGCTCTTGCAATATCAATATCATTTCGATATGGACACAACTTCCATGGAACAATAGCATCCTCTTGTGCCCATTTATATGCATTCTTGGAATTAGATTCAATGACAATGGCAAGATGAGAATACCAAACAGGAAGATTGAATGCAGATAACTTTATTGCTCTATGGATTACTCTATACTTAGCCATATTGGAGTCACCTATGGCAATGCCACTTGAGAATAAACATAAGACCTCCCCTTGTCATTCCTGAGCACACCACCAATCCCACACATGCCCAGTTTACCAAGTGTCGAGCCATCAACGTTCCACTTGAGATGTCCTTATGGTGATGGTATCCAGATCAAGGTTCCTCTTTTCTTTATCACTGAATGACTCCATGTCCTTATAGGATCTGACGAGAAGCCTAACTGAGCTGATGTGTAAGGAAAATGAGGCAGCCTGTAGGATAACCATAAATGTAACCTGGGAAAAATCAAAGCACTAATTGAACCCCAATCCACCAGCTTGCCTTTAAAGACAACCCTATTCCTTTCTAGCCAAATAGTCCACACAATTACAAAGAACAAGATCATCCAAATTTTCTTCTACACAACAACTTTCACCATCGATTTCCACCGTTCAAACAATGAGCAAACATCGCTAGGGTTGCACCAAAAAGTATTCCACCAATTTGCAACACTATACCAAATTAAAACCGATCCAGAACAAAAAAGACGATCTACTATTTTTCGAATATGCTTGGAAAAAGGGACAAATATTATTAGCATCATCAATGATTCCCATGATAGCAAGCCTATCTCTAGTGAGAATTTTTCTAAGAAAGAGTGTCCATGCAAAGAACTTCTCCTTAGGTAGCACATATCCGAGCCACACCTTTGAGCAAATAGGGTGTGTTGGATGACCCTGATAGATTATATACAGCTCATGATATAAGGATTTGACAGTAAAATCACCTTTGGCAATGTACCTCCATATGAGACAATCTCTCTTTCGCATATAAGGTTTAAAATTACCAATCTTCTTTACCAGTGCCTCTAATAAGTTATCCTCCCACAGAAAAAGCCTTCTTCTCCATATGAATTGTCAATCCTACTGGGATTGTCTCCATTCCCCCATTTCCACAATCTTGCATTTTTGCTGCAAAGATATATTGAATAGCCGACTATAGAAATACTATAGGGGGCCTTCTTTAAGCCAATTGTGAAGCCAAAATCTCACTATTTGCCCATCTCCCACCGAGAAAGCAGTACCAGAATAGAGTAATTTTCCCAGATGAGATTCTTGATCAACAACCATGTCATGGATGGTTTTCCACTAGAGATGCTGATGATTAAATGGGTACCAAACACCGTTGTTCATGGTTACTGTATTTATCATGTATTACCATCTGCCATACGAAGTTTTTCTCATTTCCATATCTCCTAAAAGGGGTTGATTTTTGTAATTGAGGTCCTAAATGCCTAGACCATCCAAGCTCTTGGGTTTAGAAGCTTGCAACCAATTAACACAATGTAGTTTTTTTTTTCCCGATCGAATCACCCCATAGGAATTTCCTCTGCAGCAGCTCCAATGATTTCACCATTGTATTTGGCATTTTAAATAAGGACATGTAATCCATGGGTAGATTTGATAAGGCAACTTTAATAAGCATTAGTCGACCTCCTATAGAAAGTTGGCGGCTCAATATCGCTCTCATATAAAGTCTTAAAATCTGTAGATTATCAACAAAAAATTTAGAAGTTACAAAATTTGTACCTCAAAAGTGCTTGGGGTTGCAAGAGAATAAGCATGATCTACTATGAATTTTGTTTGTTTCTGTGGCTTCGCAAAAGTAGACATAATAAGTGTGGCACAGAGCATCGAACAATATCTTCAACCAAACTTCATTAGTCTATGATGGTGCCACCTCCACCTCTACTCCCATGTCACTACATATGCAATACATATTCACATAATCGTGTATGATTTGTTCAGAAAACACTTGGCTGGGATAAATACACAAACACTAACACTAAATCAGCAATCAAAAAGAAAGAAAGATAATAAAATCCAATTAAAACAGTTGAGAATCGAAGGCCGCAAACCTGCAGATGAATCAAAACCATTCCAAGATGCAATCAACATGAACAGAGGATATAACTGCCAAAAAATTGGCTATATAAGAACCGCGCTTGTTTTTTGGGTCGAGCTATAATGGGCACAAATATTGCAAAGGCAACAAAATCGGCCTTCGTTCCCAATCACCCATGTCTCACAGCAAGAACATCCAAAATTATGTATATACAAAGCAGTTCCTACTGATAGAGAAAGCAAGAGTCAATCTAAACACACACAAAAAACCATCCTGGGCAGCAAATATCTAAGTACCAAAAAGGAATTGGGATAGTGGAGATTGGTAGTAACGGAAAACAAATCAAATGGCATAGAAGGGGGGTGGGGGGGGGGGGGGGGACAGCTCACGCTGATTGAACAGGCCAAAGTAGCTGAAACCGAAGACCACCTTCGCGGTAACGAGAAGATGCCCGAACTAGCCACACAAAAAAGTCATATTTGCATGGGCAATATAATTTTAATAATAGATAGACAGATTTTAGTAATAGATGGATATATAGATAATAGATTTCAGCCCTTTTTGTTGATTTTTGAAGTAATTTTTGTCTATGTATTCCTCTACTATTAATGAAAATATAAGAATCAACTACCAACATATTTTTTTGAGATTTACAAAAGCTAATCATAAGCTTAAGTCTTAGCACATCTCAACCCATTTAACAACTTAATTTTTCTCATGCGGGCCACATTTTGGCCCAATTGATTTAGACTAATGGTGGCGTTTAGCTCGTCTTCGACACCACATTTAAGGTTGTTAAAAATCAAACTAGATCGTGAATCGAATCGACAAAACAAATTCGTAAATTATATATATGTGTGTGTGTTTTTTTTTACAAAATTATACTTGTACTAGGTAAGAACCCGGGCGTTGCCCCGGGTCGATAGAAGATCACAACGAAAATTTATTTTAGTCAATATAAGAGAGAATGAATTGAGGTATTGATTTTTTATGAAGATGCTACATATTCTAAAGATAAGGATTATAAAGCATCTACAATACATGTGACACTTACCATAATCACAAATGATAGTTTCATTTTCAAATTTGAAAATTTCAAATGTTGAGTATCACTCACTGCAGACACTTAGAATGCTTACTATTAAGGATATTTATTATTTTTAGTTTGTTTATTTGATCTAGTTTGGCCATAAAATGAAACAAATCTACTCAATTCATTCACACATGAATTAACGTAGTGCAGTACAGTGATTATAAACAAAGGATTTAAAAGCGAAATAAATTGAAGATAACTTTTTTCCTACATCAAGGAAATTCAGTTTAAAAGGAACGTGTTAACCACCACTATTACGGCTTTGATATTTTGTTATGAAGTATAACCGATAACATAAATGGACAGCTCCCAGTAGAATGGTTCTATTGTACATACGCACTTGTACATCAAGTTGTAAGACAGAAGCGAGTGTAGGCCAAACCCAATGCACCTCTGTTCCATTATTGACTTGACTGATAAAATGAAAACTAAATTCGAATCGTAACCCATATCTTTAGTCAAAAGTAGAAGCAGACATTGGAAATTGCAAGCACTATAGAAGGCAAAAAAAAATTCAATGAGCATTCCCATAATAAAATTCATAACAGATATAAAATCAAAATAAAATATATATAAAGAAACACCATAAACAAAGTCCACGGACATAGACGCAAACCAAGATGTGTAACAAACTAATGAAAAATAAATTTTATAAAAATCAATTGTTATTAAGAATCAATAGTATAAAAATTAACTGGAAAGTAAGAAGTTCCAAACAAAGAACAATAAATTGACATTGGAACAACATAAATGCAAAAAAAGAAAGGAGGATAGCTGAATTAACTTTAAATCATCAATGAGTTTCTGAAAGACTTACTTGCATATCTCAAATTTTTTTGATCCTCTTGTATTGCAGCATGTATCTATGCAAGAACGGTGCACTTTTCGAAGATCATCTCAACATTTGAAGTCCTGTCGACAAACTCTAGAAATATATTTTCCGTACAAGATTATGATTCGTTTTAAAAACTACAAAATGGGCTTTATTTCTCTTCTAAAAACAAACGTGAGCTATATTAGAAGAATTTAATGATAACAATGACCATAAGTTTTATGCAACATGAGGATTAAATTGTTTAACGTCATGATCCTATAATATGACACAAACCAGTAAATAGACAGAAATCCAGTAGATGGATATATACCAACTTGATGAGCTAAGGTGAGGCCAATTGTTCCAGTCCAACATTATACATCATTTTCAGTCACCCACAAGCAAGTATCCGGGATTTCTCGTCAATATTTTAAAAAAAAAGTTACAGGTTAGGTTGATAGCCTAGTCCATATACTTTTTTTTTTAACTTAGATAGTTCCTTGCATACACAAGAGCTAAAGAAACACAAAGTATAGTCCAATTCACTTGCCTTTAATAAGAAATCGGTGGGAATTATCGGAAAGCCAATAGAATCAAGTACCCATGGAAGCAATGGTCATTATTGTAAAAGATTCTTTTGTTAGTCGTAAATGTATCATAATTCAAAGTAAAAGAGCCACATTGAATCAAAAGTATAGAGTAAAAGACACCAGCATGCATAACTATTAAATTCCATTTCAGGGTTTTGAATCCTTCTGTTTGCCAGGCAACTCATCTCTATGTTGCCTAATTTCCTCCTCCTCCTCCAATTTTTTTTAATCACGTTTTACATACTAACATATATTTTTTCACGAAAAAATAGAAATTGCACAATGAGTAGAATGACATGAGTAGAATGAGCACAATGAGTCCGATATTCCTAGGTAAATAGAAATTGCATCTTATTAGGAAATAGGAAAAGGAAGACCGGATAGATAGGTGTCAAAGCAAGTCGTGGATGCTCCTCTGTTTTTTCAATGCAGCTTTTGGAAAATTATAGCAGTTCTTGGGAAATTGATAAGTTTTTACTATGAAAAAGGAAAGGGAAAAAATAACTTACTACTAAAGTTCTCTAATGAAGACCATTCACCAGCTAATGTTAGATTACAAAGAGCCTGATCAAAGCCTAATTTAAATGACTTAAATGTACAAGAAAGGCACCCTTAGTTGGGGATAGCCAAAAAAAACTATTAATTCAAGAGGAAAAAAACTATATAAATCAAAGAACCAAACAAAAGTTTTTTAAAAAAAAGTCAATTGAGATTGGCAAAGGAATTAACATGAGGATAGAGTAAGGCAGTGACCTGATATTGATAGAACAACAACACTGGAAAATCACGAAGGAACCCATAACCCATGCTAGCTGAAACTTCAACTTCAACTTCAGAAAGTATTTTAGTTACAATGCAAGAAACAGCTAACAATCCCTCAATATATATATATATTTACATAAAATGTAAAATGTAATGAAAGGGCGTTAGTCACCTGAAAATTAAGTTGATCAGAAACGTAAATAGAAACCTACAATGAGTTATGGTAAATTGCTAGAGTTATCTTCAATAATTGTAGTTAGAATTACAGACATAACGAATAAAGCAAAAATGAATACAAACTTATTTGAAAAGGCCAACAAAAAGCTAGTAAATACAATGAAAAAGGAAGATCATACCACATCATTGAAATTGTATCTAGTAAAATGCATTACGCAATCAAACAACATAAGCCCATCGCCATAAAAATTTTGACTTCAACTTCTGCTTTTGCTATGGGAGTTCTATTGTAGTAGTGAAGAAAAAGAAAAACTTGAAGAAGTACCAAAGGTCGCGGGAAAAAGTCGATGGAAACAAATTTGACAGAGCACCTACACATCATTTTATTAAGTGTAATGGTTACATAGACTTGACTCTAAGCACACACACATAATAACAGATACACATATATGTAATATAATAGCATGTAGCACTCATCCTTCTTACTTTTGCTCTCTCAGAACTTCTCCCTGAATGGAAGAGACAAAAAAATAATAAAGAGAAGAATCATTTTATGATGATAAGCTTTAATAACTGGCAGTAGATTTTGTTCTTACCAACTTGGAGGGAATGCTTGCCTCCTCTTCATCCATCTTATTCTTCAAGTTCATGCTTTCCTCTTAGAATCAAAATATTGAAAAATGGCAACACGTTCCTCTAAAAAAACATAGCATCAGTAAAACAGAAAGAGATGCCAAAAACATAGCATCAGGACCCTAACATGGATTGGCATATATATATATATATGTATGTATGTATATTCAGGAAGACAGAATCAGCAAAACAATCCATATATAGGAACAAAGGACTTACCAAATAAGCATTTATATGAGGAACTACAAATCAACATCTAAAAACAGCAAGTTAACTAAGTCAAAGAAGAAGGATGCATTATATTTAGGAAGAAAGAATCACCAAGAAAATAAAATACATAAGATCATCATACTAAACGCAGATTATAAACAGCGAACTAAAACACCAAAATAAAATGTGATTAAACTCAATGGATGAAAGAAAACATTACCTGAGCAGGGAAATTGTTATAAGTAATGATAGTGAGACGTAAAACTATGCATATCAAAAAACTCTTACTGATAAATTCATGTAGTAAATTTTTTTAAAAAAATACATATTTAAGGCTTAAACATTTGAATTTAATCGTATACGGTACAAACTCAAGAAGTGATGCAAGTCCCTTAAGACAATGGTACTGTCAAAGGTTTATAATATTGACTAAAATTTCAACAACTCCCATTATGAGCCTAACAGAGAATTATTAACATAAATTGATTTTTTGCATAAATTTTAGAGCTTGTATGTCACAGGAGATGCACAGTAAAAATGCAATAGATTAGCCATTTAGAACCAACCTAGATTCAAAAGGTAGCTAGGTTAGTTAGTGGATTTTTGACAATTACAGCCATTAACTCAGATATAAAATGAAACATTATCCTTCTTCTCAAACCAAGGCATGTGAAGATCCCAATTTCTTGGAATATAAACCAGGAACCAACTTACAAAAAAATGGAATTTAATAAAGTTTTCGTAGTGGAAGTCTAGTCACATTAATAATCTATACATGGACCAAATATATAGCAGAGAAGCTCAATTTGGGTGTCCAACGTAAGGAAAAACCATAAGCTAGAGTAATGAAGGAGATCAGAGCACCACTTTGAATTTATTGGAATATAAACCAGGGCCAACTTATAACATAATGAAATGAGAAGCACTTCAAAAACAGAAGGAGAAAGAAAGAGTGATAGCTGAATTTTAATCTTGCGCATACATAAATTGAACTATGCGACAGATCTGTAGACTGCAAATTATGCTCGTTGGGACGGATCTGTAGCAAGCTCTCTTGTATGCACGAACTATATCTTGAACCTGAAAAACCGGAAAATTTACTTCAACGATCCGAAACTCTGCAAAACCCACCCTAGTGAAATGGCATCCCAAATACAAAGATCTTGAATCCCTAAGGATGAACAACAATCCCTAAAGTCATAAACGTCAAGAGCATTAGACAGCCGCATAATTCGGAGGTGGAAAAAATTGATATGAAATACCCACCTAAGGTTATGGAACAACTAACCCAAAGCATTGAGCCATAATATCTGTGGAATAGAAGTAGTGCTCTGCTCCACATAACACCGACAAAGAAAGAAGAAAATCCATTGTCAACACGAAAGGTGATATCATGAGCTGAGATACACCAACACAACATAATGAGGGGGAAAAAAGAATACTTTCTCAACAGTTGAACACACACACAACACCAACGTATTACATCAATTTACAGAATCCAACATCACATAGATTACCTTTCACTGTGAGCATAGAATCAGCAGAAAATTTAAAAAATGAAGACTAACCTTCAAAGCCAGAGATTAGCACAATCTGTTAGAAGTAGAACTCCAAAGCCTGCAGAATCACAATAAACAATATATCAATCAGTACTATGACTTAGTAATCAAGGACAACACAACAACTCATAAAAACTTTCAAAAAGAATAATTAAGAACAACAAAACCAAACAAAAAATAGGAAAAATTGAAGAGATATTAACATGATCTGCCACATCAAGCTAACAACAAACTACATGATCAGAAATACCAAAAGAAATACCTGTATCCAAAAATCCAACAACACAGACTATACAACGGAAATAGATGGCCACGGTGGTAAGAGGGTAGTCTTAAAATCCAACAACACAGAGACTAAGCAACACTCTGCTTCGTTGCGTGAGAGGAAGCGGTTCTAGTTATAGTCACTCCCTATTTTTCAAACACTAAACAAAAGCCAAAAGTTTTTCTAGTTCTCCTCATATTCAGTTCTTATTTGAACCAATCCCTTCACCCTACGTATGTGACAAGAAAACAATCTTATAATGAAATCAATCACACACCATGTAACAAATAAACCCACAAATCTCATCAATTCAGGATTTTTTTATATAAAAAAAGCGATAGCACAAGATAGATAGCTAACCTCTTTGATGTCACCTTTCCGAGCGCCAATATGAAGCAGAGTCCAGCTTGAAATCAATCACACACCATGTAACAAATAAACCCACAAATCTCATCAATTCAGAATTTTTTTTATATAAAAAAGTGATAGCACAAGATAGATAGCTAACCTCTTTGATGTCACATTTCTGAGCGCCAATATGAAGCAGAGTCCAGCCTCGATCATCTTTCTCAGCGCCAGACCTGAACGAACGCCGCCTTGACAAGCTCCTCCTAACGAGCGAAGATTTTCAACGATAATGATTTCAACGATAAACGGTGCGTAAAAGATTATAAACATAATTGGAATCGAAGAAACCCTTATATCTTATAGAGTAGAGAGATTGGAAATTGGAAATTGCAAAAACTTGATCGAAATTATAGGAATCCAGCAGGAATTCGGAGAGAGCCGGGAGAAATCATGAATTCGGAGGCTGAAGGAACCGAACCCTAGAGACAGAGAAGAGACTGAGACTATCGTGAATGCGAGAAATTTATTAAAAACTCATCGGCTTGTTGGCGAGAGTAGAGTAAAAGGAATAGGAGTGGCCGGCATCCTTCCACGTCCTCAGTAGAAGCCAATCTGCAGTGCACAAACCAAGAGGAAAGTGGTGAACGTCGTCGCAGCCAGGAGAGTCGAGATCTGTGGGAGACAGAGGCGTATCGCAGGGCGGAAGGGGAGCTTGAGTTTTGGGTAGGTTTTGTCGTGCGTTTGTGTCGTTTTAGCTGGGTTTTGTGTCGTTTTGGCTTAAACGGCGTCGTTTTCCGGGCGGTAGATGGACGCCCACTCGCGGAACTGTTGCGGAATAGTGGGTACTCGCTACGAGGTTGCGTGAAATGCTGCAACTTTATATAATAGGCTTGATTGATTACGTAGTATTAGTATAACTTGTATAGCGGGCACAAAAATAGGTTTTCAATTTTCATCACTTTTTTACCCCTGACCTAACCTACTTCTCTCACATCTCCCTCGCGCAGTCTCGCGTACGCAGGCTCTGCTTCTCCTCCTCTCCCGGCTGTTTCAGCTATCTCAGTGAGTGCTTCTCTTTCCTTCTCTGTTTTTGCTTCGTCCTGCTCGTTTCTTCTTGCTTCTTCTCCGGCGGCTGATTTCTTCTCTTTTCTTCCCAGAGTTTGATTTCGTGCAACTTCTTTCGAGATTGATTTCAAGGTATGATTTCACTATTGTTCTAAATCGTTTTTGGCGTTGGTTAGTGAGTTATTATGTTTTTGATTGATTTTTTTTTCCATTTCGTTTGCGTTAATTTCTGAATTTGTTGGTTTTGATGGGTGATTTATCTTGGGGTGAATGTTGTATGCGTTTTGTAGAAGAAAGAAGATTGGGAAGTTGCATAATTTTGTTGATTATTTAATTTCAATTTGTGATTTTGAAGTTAATACTCAACTATTCATTTTCTTTTCATGTGGTTGTGGGTTAGAATGTTGAATTGTTACTTCTGCGAGGTTTACATAAATTTGAAATTGAGTGTGCTTCTTGTGAGTTATAGGCTGGTGGTGGATGGAAGAATGTGTTTGGTTCTCCAATGGTTTTTTTTCTTTCCCTGAACAACATGGCTGGAAGTCTTTTGCATATACTTATTATACCAGTTAAGCTGTTTGCGTGTGAAGAGCATTGATTGATTTGTGTGGACTGATTGGTATGGACTGATTTTTACTAGTTTCTAAGTTGTATGAATTGATTATGGACTGATTATGTTTGTGATTAGTCATGGTTATGGGTGCCTTTATTTCTGGCCTGAGAAGCAAATACCCATTGGTGATATCAATTTTCTGGTGGTTGACAATGCACTTATTGATTTTATTTTATTTCAGTTTACTTAATCAGGTAGGTTTAAGTGTCACTTGACAGTTGACACATTGATGATATCGAAAGATTATGTTAGCATAAAAAATCATAGGGTACTTTGAAAGAGCAAAACAATTTGGTTCCATAATGTTTTAATAAGTCTAGAGATGACTTGCAATATGAGGACACTTCTGACTTCCATTTTCTATTAACTGAATGAATGAATGGAATGCAACACTCTGATTCCTTATTATGCTTAGTGAGTGAGGCTGACAGCCTATTTGGTCTGGATTTGATATTTACCTTGAAGATTTTTTTTTGTTCTGTATTGTCCTTTTTGGTGTTGCCACTACTGCCATGGTTTTTGAGTTCTTATTTATGCATACGTTTGGACAATAAACACAAGAGCATATATTATTTATGGACTTTATTTGTATGGACATAAATGTAATTTAATCTTATAGAACCTCCTCAGAACCGGTGTTTCAATGCTTTCCCTAGTACTAATAGACTGTTTTAAAAACCGCTACTAAAAACACCCAAAACCGCTACCCTCATAACCGGTACTTTAAAAATACCTCATTTCCGCTACCCTCTATTTTGCCAAGGAGAGCCGAATTTTTCTATAGTCTATACTTGAGAGATGCTCCAAGTGAGCTTAAGGTTGAGCCGTTGAGCGACAATCACTATGCATGCCAATAAGGAATGGGTTCGAATCCCCAACCCCAATTCCCCCGACTCAAAAAAAAAAAATTACTTGAGGGATGCCGTTACTTATGTTTTGAAGAAAAACAAAGCTTTGTTTATTGGTATCAGTAGATGTCCTATAACTTATGTCAAATTCTAATTTTTAGTTTCCATTTTTGTAAGATATTGGGGAAAATTAATCTTCTTATTTCAATTGGATTGTTTGATTGATAGGCCCGACAGAAACAGTTACCTTGCTCTTGCACTTGGGCTTTATTTCTTTAGTCCATTGTTTCCTCTTCGCTGCGAAACCATCAATGGCGAGGGAGAAGGGAAAGAAGAGACAAAGGCACCAAAATCCACAGCCTTTTCTCGCAAACGATGACAATTCAGTCGCCTCCACCAAAACACATTCCAAAGCTCCCAAATACCACCAGAAGCAACATGAAGTATGAGCATACACACACAAACACAAGCTTAATGAACGTTCATGTAGTTGAATATGTATACTTAATTATATTTTCCCCTTTTTGAAAGCTGATACCTTCGGGGCTGAGTGCAAAAATCTTGAAAGAGGCGTTGATTCAGCAGAAAGAGATTGCGGTGGAAGATGCGGCAACTTTTGACGAGCGGAATCCCAGCAGTGTGTTCTTTTCTGTGTCTGAAGAAGATGTGTCCCGTCGAGATGTTGAGGAGGACATAGATGATTTTGGTGGATTTTCAGAGACTCAGAGCCAATTCGGCAACTATGAAGTGAGTTTAGTACAGTTTTTTCTTCTCACAATATGAAGTGAGTTCATTGTGCTAAAAGGAGTTGTGGCTGCCATTTTGTGGTTTCATGCAATTTCGAGTAAATGAACTCTCAAATTTCTGAACCCAGGAAGAGATTAACGAGGAGGACGAGAGATTACTGGAAGCATTCTTATCTAAGGATGCTGGTCCACAGCGTACACTTGCAGATATCCTTGCTGAAAAGATAAAAAAAAGGGCTCTGAATGTTTCTTCAGGTTGGTAATTATTGATTGCGATTTTTGCATATGGTTCGTTGTCTATGTGCTATTTAGATTCGATGAATGTTTTCTAATCTCCGTCTAGAAGTATGTATTGGTGTTGTATTTTGTTTTTCCAATTTCTAAACGTCTCATGGATTATTTTTTTATTGCAGAAGCCCAATCTTTGACAAAATTGGATGACAATATCGTAGATTTATACAAGGGGTAAGTTACTTGTTCTGCATTGTTGTACAATATTTTGAAATAATATATATATATATATATAACATTTGCCAACTCCTCTTGAATCCCTTGTCTTTACATAATCAGAAAACCTTTGTGATGCAAGATTTAAAAACCCTTTAACAGACTGCCCTATGCTTGTGATGAAATTTTATTCGAGATTGGTGAAACTGTAATGTGCAGACTTGGCAAGTTTCTTAGTAAATACACTGCTGGGAAAATCCCCAAGGCATTAAAACACATTCCTTCAATGCAACTTTGGGAGGATGTTCTACACCTTACTGAACCTGAAAATTGGTCACCTAATGCAATGTTTCAAGCCACAAGAATCTTTGCCTCCAATCTGGGCGCAAAGAAGGCCGAGCGCTTTTACAAGTTTGTTTTACTCCCTCGGATCAGAGATGATATCAGGAAGAACAAAAGACTGCATTTTGCTCTATATCAAGCATTGAAAAAGTCTCTGTATAAGCCAGCTGCCTTCAACAAGGGAATATTGTTCCCATTGTGTAAGGTAGGTCTTCCAAGGTAGCTGTTTTGCCAGTACATGGTATGTAATAGTTTGATTATTGCCTATTCCCTTAGCTTGCAATCAAGATGATTTGTGTCCTAATAATGGTAGGTTTCAATTATTCAGCCAGTCGGCCTAGACCTAAGGGGTGGTGACAAAGGCCAAACAGGAGAATACCTTTTTGCAGTGTTGACTGCAAATAGTCCCAAGTCGCTTTAAATAATTAAGAACTTGTAGCATTTGAATATTTTTTCTTCATATCTTTTTTATTGCTGAGTCGCATGCTAGTATTTAAGAAACTCATCCGTGTGAGAGAAAAAAAGGATGAAACTCTTTACATTTTTTTATAAAAATCTATTAGTTTTATTAATTATTTGATTAACAATAGATAAAAAAATAGTTTGTATTTCACTAGAAACTGGTAAATTTATATTAGTCTATCAAACAATATTTGTAGTTTTGGAAGTTTTGGAATTTGGGAAACGGGGGGAAATTTGTGAGTTGTGTTTCCTAAAAATCTATAACTGGAGAAGAGATTTGCTATCACATGTCATGATAAAACAATACTTGACCCTTCAGCAGTTATTGTTAGTCACCTTTGAAAATATTGTATGGCTCTAATTTTTTTTTTTTCATTTTATTTTATATTGAAAAAACTGTGAAATTGATACACTCTTTTTACACTACTTCCCGACAACTTGCAGTCCGGGACATGCAATCTCAGGGAAGCTGTCATCATAGGTAGTGTTCTTCAAAAGGTGTCTATTCCTATGCTTCATTCAAGGTGTGTTTTTCCTTTTTCCAAAATCTGGATATTGTTTATGAATACTTTTGAAGGATTATTTTTATATACGATTTTCATCTCAAAAAAAACATATATGTGATATTTCTGCGGCAAGTTTCAGATAAGGTCACATTTAAGTTTTACCTGAGAAGTAGCAACCATTTGGAGTTATCACTCTTTTGCCACATCTAAACATTTTACTACAAAGCTTGTGGTGAATGAGTTATTTATTGCTGGCATGTGATTTGTTTTGTGATTCGAGGACCTTTTGTGTGAATGTAAGCTCGCAATATTGTTGTTCTAATTAACACCAGGAAGGTTCTACCTGTCCCTACTTTTGGAGAGGCTTCAGAGTCTCAAAACAATTAGCCCTAATTTTTGAAATTCAGCTATCAACCAGATTATGAATTTTGATTTCTACTTATATTCTTTTCTGAAATAAATTTACCCTGAACTAGTTCAACTTTAATAATCGTTGCTGTTGACACTTGTATAACTGAAAGTCACTTGTGTTTGTCAACACCTTGTGCATGCTATATTTTGTAATTTCGTTGTATGGATATATGAACTTCTCTTTTGTGCATGCTATATTTTGAAACTCTATTGCATGGATATATGAACTTTTTGTTTTTGCATGCTATATTTTGAAATTTTGTTGCATGGATACATGAACTTTTCTTTTATGCTTAAGAGTCCTATATTTTTTCCTAAAGATTTTTGGAGATATATAACTCAAACATATCAATGGATTGCAGCGTTGCATTAATGAAACTTGCAGAGGTGGAATACTGTGGCACAACCAGGTAATGGATCATGGGAAATTCAGGCCTATGTATAATGTAATGCTTATTGATGATTGGAGCCTGGTGGTTTGCACCAATGTCTATTACATCGTACATGCTTGCGCACACACGCATCTGTCTGCTTGTGCATGCTCTGAACATGTGGAACTTTCATATAAAGGTAGAAACATTTAGTTAGTCTGAATGATTGGAGGATCCAAATAGGGTTTGCTCCTAGAGATTTGAGTTTGTGGTTGGTTATGCTGGGTGGCTTGGATGATTGAGCAGAATAGTGCTTACTTCATAGTCTGCATTTTATATTGTCTAAAATATGTGGAGAGAAGTTTAAAAGGTGAGATAATAATGATGGGTAAAAGATAATAATGATGGGTCAGGTGTATGTGATGCATTTATGGAGTAAATTTACAGTCTGATTAATTTTGAGACAGTAGCTTGAATACGCTGTGAATAATGTTTTTCCCTGTGAATTTGAATGCATAATTTTCCTGGAAGCTGAACATGAAGTGGTGATAGGATTTAAAAGGTAGTTGGTGAAAATGGCTCTACCAGGGGCACAGTGTTGTGCAGTAGAAAAGTAATTTGTTCATGGATTTAGAAGGTATACAGTCTTATAGCAAAGCATATGATTACTTCTTGGGTGGCAAGTGGCAACCTCGTGGTGCCCTTTGGCTGAAAACATTTTTGGATAAAAAAAGTGCTTTTGCCAATGCTTTGGTGTATGGCTGTTCTGGTGTTTAATTTCTTATGTGAAAGCTTGAAGCAATCATAAAGAAATTGAAAAAGAGAAATATTAAGGTGATCAATGCTTCTTTAGTTGTAATTATTTGTGGATAGGTCTCTGATATATTTCCAGTCTGTTTTGGTTGAATGGTGCTCCTTTGATATTGTATTAATCTTCAAATTTTTACCACTTTCTCTAGTTACAGAATGAGCTATCCTTGACACTTTCATCATTTTACAATTGCAGTTATTTTATCAAGCTTCTTCTGGAGAAGAAATATGCTTTGCCATATCGTGTGGTTGATGCAGTTGTTGCGCATTTTATGAGATTTCTGGATGATACAAGGTTGATGCCTGTAATATGGCATCAGTCTCTCCTTGCATTTGTACAAAGGTTGGCCTGTTTGTTTTGTTCCCCATTTTTTTGTTAATTCTCTTTACAATTAACCTATTAAAAAATACGTATCTATCCATCTATCTATACATATGTATATATTTTGGTTTATAGCTGAGTCATTTATCTGGGGTGTAAAGAAAAATGAGGAATTTGAACCTTTTCATGTTGGTACGATTGCTATTATGTGGCTTCTGGAGGACTTTGAAACTGTCAACCTTGCCTTATCTGCCCTCTCTTCAAGGCAAGGGAGTTCAAATTCATATCACTTTTAAGCTAAGTTTAGTCCCTTTTACTGGAACAAGTGAGGGACACATTATAATCAAGCATTTTTTTTGTTTACCGTTTGATAAAGTATTTCTTCCAATATCAGCTAACGCATGCTGGATCCCATAAGGATTAACTGGAAAAAAACTTTGTTGGTTTTTCTCATGATTAAGTTTCAAGGGTTTGGATCAGAAGTTGGGTTGCCAATTACACCCTATTAGTGTTGGGAATAATGAAAGTATTCAAAGTTAGAAACAATGAACAGAAACAGCTCACGTTACTAGTGTCATGGATGTTGAGTAGTGACAAATCATTCAAAACAGTTCGGCACTCACATTATTCTTTGAAATGAGTTGTATGTGAAATTGATTCTCTATCTTTTTTGTTGCTGTGCTGTTATTTTTTTGCAGGTACAAAAATGAATTGCAGAAGAAAGATAAAGATAATTTTAGATTGCTAATTGAAAAGCAGAAGCACAAATTAGTAAGCACATTTGTCTTACCCAATTTCTTTTACTATTCCTGTGTTGTCTTTGGTTTAACCATTTCTTTTTAGTTGTCTTACTTCCCTACCCTTCCTCACTTATTAAGAGGAATTTTTCATTATCTCAACCAAATCTTGAGCATGTATGACCTCGTTTCTCCTATTTAAATGTAGGTGACCCCAGAAATTATCAGGGAATTGAACAATAGCCGAAATCGTGGTGAGAAGAATGATCCCATGTTAATAAATATCCTTTGCGTCATATAAAGTTGCAAATATGCTGTTTTATCTATTTTTGGTGTTTGTGGATGCCTTCAAAATATCTTTTCTTTGTAGGGATCTACTTTATTGTGGACTCTCTTTTTTTTCCAAAATTGTTTGTGTGGGATGATATTTTTTAGCAAGTCTTTAGGTTAAACATTAGTACATTGATGTGTCTACTCATTGTGAAGCAAGAAAGTTAACTATGATGTGTATACGTTTTTCATAAATGTCAAAACTTCTTCTGAGAGTTGTTGCATCAAATTATTTCGGAAGTGTGTTTTTGAACTTCCCTCCCATCGTAAGAAAATATATAGCATGTGATTTGACCTTGTAGTTTCACAATGACAAATTTTTGTGAGCAATGTTTTGCATATTGTAAGTTCTTTGCATTGTAACTGGTATGCGAAAGCATGAAATAAATTAAAAGAATAACTGACAAAGAAATGCTGACATTTCTGTGTCAATTATCATGATTTTTGAAGTGGGTAAAATCAAAAGTTTCTTGAAAGTCTGCGAGGAATTTGATGTTCTTTGTATTTATAATTCATGATTATGGTTACTGTCAATTCCTTTTATAAGTTCAAGTAGAAGGATTAGTTGTCTATTAATGAAATAGAATAGACTTTAATCAACTCCTAGATAGTAAAACATGTGGCATTCATTAAACCACTTATAATAACTCGAAGAACCGTTGTATATGTTCTTCCATACATTGAATTTAGTGTTAACTATGTTTTATAATTCACCGCATCTTTAGGCTTCATGAGAGTTGGGGCTAATTAGTACTGTTATGCTTTTGTTGATGGTATTTTAGGACTTGTGAGCTATTTATTATTATTTTAAAATGAAACATGGTTTGCAGTTACTTATAAAATTTGGTCTTATGTTTTTGTTTTCATTCAAAATTTCTATTTTTGTTTGAATCATGACATTTGTGGCAGAACTCGAGTTTGAGAGCTTGTGTTTTATGTGTGTCCTTGAGGCAGGGATCTTATCATAAAGTAATTTCATTTTATTATTCATCTGTACTTATTTTTTCTCTGATCAGCACTTTTATTATCCTTTCCTTGACTTCCCATTACCATCTCCCATTTCCGTGATCAATAAAACAATCGAGGAAGACAGGTTTGATATTCCAGATGTACCTATGGAGGAAGATTGAATTCCTATTGTTTGGTATGATCCTGCCCATACAGGTATTGTTTACTTGGATGAACTTTTACCTGCTTAATTGCTAAGCACCCTCTTGTTGCAGATGAATCCTACCCAGCATGCTTACTGCTACTGTACTAAGGCACTGCCGATGAAAATTGATAAAAAAGTTGCATATCAAGTTGTGGGTGTGGTTCTCTGTTTTGTTAGACAATAGGTTGATTGCTTTTGCTATTTTACATCATGTTGGTTTGTTTTCTAAAACATATTCTTTTGGTTGATGAATTTACTCGGACCTTCTTCCATCTAAGGTAAGTTGATCATAGAAACATTTTTTTTTTTCGTCTTCCTTTCAAGCATGAATTGATGCCAAATTCAATTCTACTTCAAATACCACAAAATTTATTTGAAACGGTATATTCAAGAACAGACACATGTACACAGCCAGTATTCATAATCTATGTGGATATTCATGTAGGCATGTTAGATAAATGAACAAAAAATAGTAAATAGAGAAATCAAGCTCCCTTTTATCTCTACTGTTTGTAATGATTTTGTTCTCACCTTCTGGCTTCTCTCTCATGCTTCATCTTTTTGACTTTCATGTGCAAACTTTTATGTTCTGTCCATAGACCCACCACTATAAGATTCAATACTCGTCATGTATTGGGCAACAAAAATTGAGTAAATTGATGAACACTAGGAAAATTATTTTTTACCACATTAGTATAGCAAATGTTTATTACATTAATATAAAAAAATGTAACATGTAAACTAAACAATGTAATAAGGGAGGATCAGGTTGTCGCCACCTTCAAAAGAATCTCAAAGTTTTGAACAATATAATAATGGAGGATTGCCACCTCCAAAAGAATCTCAAAGTTTTGAACAATGTAACAGACTCGTAACCTATTGTCAATTATAGTCGTTTAAGCTACAAGAAAATTACTTTGAAGATGGCAGTCAAGTGAGTAAAGAGTGACAAATATGTCGAACTCCAGCGACATCTCCGTGTACTATCACCACCGTTTGACTCTTTTAAGTGACACATCTGACCCAATCATTTTTTGTAGAAATGATCACTGGATTCCGATGTCCAACTATGAAGGACAGAGGGAAAAAAAAGAGAAGAAGAATACTCATTTTTCCAATTTTGTAGATATTTTAAGGAGAGGATTTAAAAGTTTTTTGTATTTTAAAGTTCTTGATTTTTTTTTAAATAGCCTAATCATCATTCTTATGTGGCATGCCAGGTCACTTATGCAAGGTTATGGACAAAATTGCTGTGTATATGACTAGCATTTTCCTTAAGATTTATCTGCTCAAAATCAACAACACTAGAGGAATATTGAGTTGACTAAGAAACTTCACATATATTGGGCTTCCCAACGCACTAGTATATAGGATTCCTCACATTTATTTCCTACATATAAGAAAATACTCTAGAAACGACAAATCAAAATATTCAATGATAAATAGAGATAGTTCGAAACTCAAAAACTCATAATCAACAAAAATCCTCTAAAACAGTAGCTGCAATATGAGATGCAATCAACAGCGCTAATCGAATGAATATAATCTTATAATTATCTATTTGAACCAAATATTCAATCAGAAGTTATAATCGAACAAAATCGAAAGTGTGATAATGATTTTTTTTTTTTTTGAATGAAGAAGCTGTGAGTTCTCGGGAGGATGGAGTTTGACGTCAACAGTTTCAATTTCAAATCCTCAACTCTGTTAATTAGGTATTTATAAGGGTAAATTTGTCATAATATCAAATAAAACATTAAATTTGTTCTTACTGAGCTAAAACTAAAAAACTTGAGTATGTATTGGGTCACCAAAACTCTTAAAAAACTTTATGAAATAAAAAGCCAATATAAAGGACTTATCATCCAAAAATCCTTTTATCATCGCCAAAGTCCATCTCTCAAATTTCGGACTTAAACATGAAATTCAAAAACCATGTTCGTAAACAATACAATAAAGTTTCTCTATCTATAGATATACTCTATATAGAAATAACATTCGTGTAGTCATAAAAGATTTTGGTTGTAACTTGAAGTATTTATAAGAAGAATGAACTTCACATTATAATAGATTATCATTTTCTAGGTTGTCTTAAAGAAACTTGTCTCCATCATATTGCAAAAAAATATGATATGTTACATCAAAGGATTAAAAAAAAATTATTTAAAGTTGTTTGTGATAATGATTTGTGCTTTAGGGTTGTTTCCAAATCTTTGAATTTGAACTTCTGTGTACGAAATAACTCGTAAGCATGGATGTCTTGTTGAAAACAAAATATTTCTAGCTTGTCAAGCATGTTTAGAACTTCTTGGCATAAAATTTATGAATTTCCGTACTATCTTCTTCAACATTATTTACTTCCTCTTTTTGTCTATTTATAGCAATAAACTTTTTAAGGGTGTCAACGGTCGATTTTTGACATATTTTGGTCAAATCGTTTAATCGATTATGTTGATTTTTGGTTGAGTTTAGTAAAAAAATGTGTATTTTTTTTTTAAAAAAATGACCAATTGATTCGATTTCAATCAATTTTGGTTTTTTGGATTTTTTTTAACAACCCTAATATTTTCCTTCAGTTAAAGTGTACATATACTAATTTTTTTACTTATAAGATAGACTTTGCTCCCAACACTATATATATGTGTGTGTACTAATTATTTTTACTATGTATATATCTTCTATCAATGTCTATATCTTATTATTGTAGTGAATAATTTACCTATATAGCACTTGTACTGTGGATAACTAAATAAAAATAATAATTTTATAACCATACTTCAATTAAATTATAATCTTTTCATAATAATAAAATTAATTTGGTTCTACCATTATGACTATAAAGAAATTCTGTTGTATTATTGTAATGCCCCATATTGACTTGCGGTCTGCGGAATGACCAAACTATCCTCAACTACATTTAATATACAAAATCCTCATTTATTTAATTTAAACCTCCAAATTAAATACGAAAAGTTTGAAATAAAGTTTGCAAACCATTTATCCCAAACAAAGCATGTGGAAGTAACCCTATGAATAAAGTCAATGTAAAAAATACTACGATAAATTCTAACTAAATAAAAACTCAAACAACCGTCCTATTCAATGAGTCTCTTGCTCACACTGCACGATGTTAGTCGTCATCTATATGCTCACCTAAAATGAAAAAAAAAAAGAGGGTGATAAGGCCTGATAGGGGTGAAATATCCATTAAAAGCTCGGATACCTACGGGATAAATACTTGAGCGGAGGAAATAAGCGAATACGATAACAAGATCAAACAACTGCGTAAAGAGTAGGATAAACTCTACATGTGCAGAAGCAACAACATAAACCAAGTAATGGTAGGGCATGATGAATGATCGTATTGTTGATTTTTTAATTTAAGAAAAAAAAACTAATTGAGAATTGTGAGATATATTTAACCAATTGAATTTTGACAATTTTATGATTTTATGCAGGGAAGTAACTTACTTCAGTGGTGCAATAGCCTACTACAGTAGCCTTCGTGAATTATATGATAATGCTTAATACTATAAGTTGTCGCTTAGAATATTAAGTGGAGTTATGATGCATATTTAATTGTGGACTCTATAGTTTATTATGGACTATAACTTCTAACATGAGCTTTAATATTGGGCTTTAAAGTAACGTGATGCATGAGTTTTGTATTAGTGGGATATCTTATACAAAAGTGATGTGTGATATGTGTCCTATTTTCATAAGTCTCTACAAAGAGGTAAAGATATGCATGTGTTTAAGTGTTCAAGTCCTGGGATATAAAGTTTAATATTGATCTTTTGAATGACACATGGGGCCAAAAGAATATTAAAATATATGGACGTGTTGCATGTGTGGTCTAAGAGTGATATATATCTTATTAGGTATACACTTGGATAGGTGTCTTATTTAGAGATGGACTTAAATGATGTGAAGGTTAATGATCTTATCACTAGTGGCCATATGTATTATCAACAAGTGAGATGTGTTTTGTTTTATCTCAAATGCTTTTCAGGTGATAAGTATTCGATCCATTCAGTGCAAATCAATGTCGTGCAAAAGGGAGAAGATTTCTCTCTAAGTCCATCCATGTGTTCTATAAGTAGTGCGTTAAGTTTTAGTTTAATATACGAAATTTAAGAGTGAAAATTGCTAAGCATTATTTTCGTTTCTTCTTGTATTCAAATCCTCTCAATTTTGTTTCATGAGCAAGAGTTTGAGTGTGCAAGTATAGAGATAGGTTTGTAGTGAACACTTATGTGTTGAGTGGTGATTCTTCAAAAGAGGTTCAGCTGTGTTCTTGAGAAGAAGGTGTTGGTTCATTGTTTGTGAAGTCTTTTGGAGGTGCCAAAAGCAAGCTCTACCTAGGTAGGTTGAGTGTTGAGTTGAAACATACGCTGAATGGGATGTACAAGCGATGTCTTTAGGTCAAAGATATGGTTGTACTCTTGATTCGTGATTAGTGAAATGTTTCTTAGATTTGATCGCTCATAGACTCAAGGTTTTTCTCAGGTTGGGTTTTCCTCGTAAAATTGTGGTGTTCTTATTTATTTTATTTTCCGCATTTTAGTTTCCATATTTATTGATTAATGATATTGGTGAGATGCATCAATTCTCACATATATGCATCAATAATACGTAAAGTATAATGCAATCACAAACAACTATCAACAAGGACCATAAAGGATCAATCAACACCCTATATCCTAAATGTCTCAAATCCTAAACCTAGGATCCTAATTAAAAAACCCTAACAGGCTAGGGTACCCAAAACCTTGGGATTCTAACTTCTAAAATTGTTAAAAATTGACCACGTAAATGTACAAAAATGATATCTAATTTAATAAATTTTGAATTTTTATTACGTTGATTTCGTATGAGAATAAATTATAAATTCATAACTATAATTTATTATAAGTACAAATATAAATTATTATTAAATTTTACTTCAAATATAAATCAACAAAAAAAATGCGGTAAATATTAAATAGAATAAAAAAAAAGTGATACAAAATTTTCTACACGTGATTTTCAAAATAAAATAGAAGAAAAAAACACACAAAAAAAAACTTTGCAGCAGTATATAAGCTCCATTTTGGAGTTTTATGCCTGGAAGGGACGCAATGCAAGTTTTAAACTTTTGCGCATGAGTAAATCATTTTTTTATTTTTTTAAAATCTTTTCCAACATGACAATTCCACATGTCATGTCATGTAAATTTGGATTAAGTTGGTCTATAAAAATTTAAAAGAGCATCTCCAATGGGACACTTGAAAATGGCGCTGAAAATTTTGAAGTGTGCAAAGAGAGTGATTTGAAAAAATTATATTGAGAAATGTGTAAAATGGTAGGAAAAAGTGAAATATGGTAGAAAAGTATGAGAAAAACGGTGTTGATGCTTGATATTTAGAGTGTTTGTGAATGAAAATTGAAAAAAATTGTATTGAAATATGTGTTTTGTTGATATGATTATATTGAGAGTCGTGTTTTACTGTAATAAAGGTGGGACCACGCTGAAAAATTTAAAGAGTCTAGCATTGGAGATGCTCTTAGATCTTGTAATATTTTCTTATGTTAAATTAAATTTTTTCATTTTCATTTTTTTAGATATTAGGGAAAATTAATCATTTTATTTCAATTGGATTGTTCAACAATTCATACTAAACTTAAAATATACTAGATATATATTACACTAGTTAAGATTTGATTGTACAACGACGATGACACTTTGATGGACTGTTTGTCAGTGCATTAGACCACCCACATCAGTTGCTGGATGTGGGTGGTCACATCATTTTGAAGATCCATTTAGGTCATGTAACTCATTTTTTATCCACATCAGTAACCGCAAATTCATCTCCAAAATTGCGTCTAGCTACAGTGAAGCGCCTGACCTCGTGTACCACTGTTTATGCGCCATTCCTTTTTTTTCAATTAAAAAAATCAATCTGTCTTCTTGATCTATGCATGAATACTGGACACCAAACTCTCAACCTCCACCAAAAGTCCTGCTCAATCATCGTCCAGGTATTGCTCTATGTGCCTAACACACTTCTATGTGTTGGAAGTAGTTGCGTCGGATGATTTCATATTTGTGGCAAAACATTTTGTTGCATCTCACTGCATGAAGTTACGGTATCAGAGGAAAAACAAAAGAAGACTAAGAAGTGTATGCTATTTATTTCTGCAATTCGTCCAAATCCGATCCGCAACCGAAGAAATGATGGGAACCGTGGTTATTCGTTTTTTGGTTAACAATTTCGGATTCGGTTATAAATTTATAGATTTTTTGGACTTTTTTTGGATTCGGTTTCGGATTTAACCGAAAAAACCAAATAAATTGTATGTTTTATATATCTAGCTATTCAAATAATTAAAACCCAAAAATCTAAGACTTAGTCCCAAATATAATTTTCAATTTTTCCATTAGGGCTTGAAATAATATCTCTACTCATTCTCCTCTCTCACTCGTCCATCGACTTCGTTCTCTCAATGTCGATCCACAATATTTTAAGACCTACGTCATGAAATGAAAGAGAAGAAATCAATACAAAAGAAACTTCATCATTCAAGCTTTTTTTTCCTTATTAGATCGATGAGATGCTTCTTAATTAAAAAATTTACAATATCAAAACACATGTATTTCTATATTTTAAAAGTTAGGACATGTTTTTGTCTTTTTGTTTTGTTATCCGAAAACCGATCCGATCCGATCCAAACCGAAAAAATTTGATTTTTTTGTTTTGTTTTGGTTATTCAAATTATATTTTTCGGTTACAGATTGTAAAATATCATAACCGAATCAATTCGGACATTTCGATTTTGGTTAAAAACCGAACGAACACCCTATTTTAACGTGGTAAACTTTTCAATTGAATAACATTTTGATACACCTAAACTGTTTAGTTCTTTTCAAGATTCATATGAGTATGAATTGGATTGAGATTGTAATATGAGGAATTTGTGATTGGGTTTGATTCTTGAATGCGTTTGTGCTTCTTTTTAAATTTCATAAGTGTTATGTATTGGAGAAAGACTATTACATGTGTTTGGTTGGAAAACCCACTTTTTTGCCCTTTTCAATTCTTGTTGAAGAAAAGCAATACTATTTGTAGATATTTATTACACTACAATTTAACAAATTTTTAGTAATTGATGAGGTAATTTCTACTTCATGTTTTTTTATAAGTCATGACAAAGGAAGCAAACAATATTCAGAATACTCCAGATGATCCACGATCAATTTGCACATGTTTTGAGGAGATCATCCTACACATGTTATTTATTTATTTAAGGAAATTGAGGATGAGTGATTCGAATCCCCTCTCTATTAGAAGGGTCGATTATTACACGTATAGTGATTGTCGCTCAATCGCAAGCTCATTTGCATCTTACACATGTTTTGAATATTAAATCATACGATAAATTAGGTATCCCCAAGTTTTTTTTATTATTTTAAAAAAACATATTTTATGTTCCTTTGGATGTTCTTCTTCATGATCAATTGGCTCTCACTAGCTGCCTTTAAAAACACCACCTCTCAATCAAAATACAATTAAGTAGCCAGCCTATATGTTGTTGGCCAAATCAAATCAAAACCTCTAGACAACATAAAAATACATTCTTGAATGGAATCAAATATCACATTTATTGAAGGCATATAACACAACATGTAATTAACAGGTAATTCAGTCATCACGTTAAACTCTCACTTATATTTACTAACAAGAGCGATTATAATAAAGCGCGGGCACGCACCTAGTCATGTAATAGATTCAAAGATCAGGAAAGAGTAAATAGTAAATGACACCCCACAATGCAGAGAGGCAAATACTATAAGCCTTCAAGAGAAACCAAAAATGAGAAACTGAAATATATAAACTTCTTCCAATGGAATTTTGAAGCTAATCATCCCATATTGGATACGCTTATTACTTTACTAGGCAGATCTTAATAACAGAGGCAGCTCCGATACGATGAAGCGCAACAACAGCATCACCAGGCTTGCACAACCCCTTCTCGGTTGCGGACTTCAAGGCAGCCTCCAGAATTGCCTCTGTAGATTCTGCATCAGTGGCCCTTGCAGAACCTTCTGCCAGAATAGGAATCAAACCCCTGTATATCAGACTATGCCTTGCAGGGGCCTCATCACTGCAGCTCCAATCAAACGAGTCGGTTGTCAACACTGGGACAACTACAGATAGGATGGGAACTGCTGGTCTGTACTTTGCGACCAACTTGGCTGTCGAACCACCACGGGTCAGCACAACAATGAGCTTTGCTTGGGCTTTGTTAGCTGTTCGGACAGCAGAAGATGCAAGACTTTCCAATGGGCTCATAGGAAGTGGAGTCGATCGTATCATCTCCTTAAAGATAAGCCTGTAGTCTAGGGAGGATTCTGCCTCGATACAAATTCGAGCCATAATCTTCACGGCAAGCTCTGGATAGGCTCCAGCAGCACTCTCACCACTAAGCATGACACAATCAGTGCCATCCAGGACAGCATTAGCAACATCAGTGGCTTCGGCACGGGTAGGTCTGGGAGACTTGATCATGGATTCAAGCATCTGAGTTGCGGTCACCACAGGCTTGCCCACAAGATTGCATTTGTATATCATCATCTTCTGTGCCAGGAAAATCTTTTCCACTGGAATCTCCATCCCAAGATCACCACGGGCAACCATAAATGCATCAGTTTCACGCAGGATGTCATCAAAGTTGATAACTCCCTCTTGGTTTTCAACCTACAACAAATCAGCCATCAATTTGCGACACGACAAATATTGCGTCATTAAGGTATTTTCATGAGCAAAAATAATGATAAACAAACCAATTCTTCACAGAGGGCTCCCACATCCAAAACTCTGCACATTAACAGAGAGATGCATACCCACACACAAAAACATCATCAACAAGAAGTTCCCAAATTAACATCCATCCACAACATAAAGTGAATGCTCACAGCATCACCATCCTCATCAGCAGCAAGACTTGCCTACACCAATAACATAAATTTGAAAACAAACTGACTGCTGCTCAATTTACTTTGGAAAAAAAAGGCATACGCACATGAGTTACACAAGGAAGCATAAGCCAACATAAGCACTTGCCCATGGACACAGTCATATTGAAGATACGTGCGCACACATACAGAAGTCACCAAACCAACGGGAGTATCCACCCCAAACAAAAATGATTGCTTCTAATCTCCCTTTCACAGAAAACAAAAAACTGAGCTTGCACAGAATGTCATCAGCATTAAAAATTGCTACATCAATAGCATCATCATCATCATCAAACAGAACTACAGAAGTTACTGAACAAATAGCTACATCAAAAGAAAAGGTAAAGACTACGAAAAGAAAACAAACAAAGAAGAAGGCAAAAGTCAGCTTGGAAGATTATTTTTCATTTGCTAGAATACTTCTATTAGCAGCTTCATAAACCAAGATGCAAATGCATGATGACTATGAGTCTATGATGGTGCAAGATTTAAATAGAATTTCAGAAATATCAGAAAGAGGCAAACCAAGATCTGTATCCAAGGCTTTGGTTGATACTTTGGTACTTCAAAAAAAGTTCATTTTTCTAATACCTGAACATAGCTTTGGGTCCATCTGCAGGAAGCTGGTGAAGAATAACTGAATAAGTTACAAATTGGAAAGACGAGATTTTCATATGTTAAATATGATCAGTCATATTTGTTATATTGTATGCTGCTCTCTCTGCCAATAACATTATATGACGCGTATTTATATCAGCCAATGTAAATGCAATGCGCTTTCACACACACACACAGAGAGAGAGAGAGAGATGCAAAAAAAAAAAAAAAAAAAAATCCCAAAGGTATATTGTTTCCACAGAATCCTATTCGATAATTGTTTAGTTAAAAACATCTCTCTATTGGACCTCCATCCAGAAAGCTGCACTAAACATTATCTATACCTTAAATTACTTGTGGGCGGAAAAGGATTATGTCATTCATAGGTGGGACTGTTGTTTTCATTCGCATAAAAAAAAATTAAAAAAAAAACTCGAGAAATTCTTCAAGGCACATCCGCACCCAGCCCTCAAACAGTAACCTTTTAAAATATATTAGACTTTACAATCTTCAGAAGACCCAATCCCATTATGAAAATCAACAATACTTCATCTTCTAATTTTAAGACAGAGGAATCAGAATAAGAAAAAAAACACTCCCATAAGTAGCATGCAATATTAAACTAAAACATGACTAAATGTAATGGATCAAATTACCTTTGACATTAACTTTATATTCTTAGCATAAGGCCCAAGGACCTTGCGAACATTAACAAGATCTGACCCCTTGCGAACAAAAGAAAGAGCAATCATATCAATATCGTTGGGAACACCCCATTCAAGAATGTCTTCCTTGTCTTTATCTGTCAGAGTAGGAAGATCCACCACAACACCAGGAAGATTGACATTTTTTCTCTCACCCAGCATTGCAGTATTCTCACAGCGGCATCTCACGGTTCCAGCACCCGGATCACAAGATAGGACAGTGAGGGTGATGGTTCCATCCGAACACAAGATAGTATTTCCAGTCTTCACATCCAGAGGCAGCTTTTTGTAGCTCATGGATATCATCTCTGAATCACCCTTTATGCTATAATCAGTGGTGACAATAATTTCCTGACCCTCCTTAAGTTGAATAGGTTTTCCATCCTTTAGAAAACCAGTTCGAATCTCTGGTCCCTGCAACGAAAAGAGGAACAGAAAGTCAACCCACAACAGTTCAAGGGACAAGAACATGGAGCAGAATCAACCTGGGAATGCTTATTACACCGTACTGAAAACTAACAAAGCTAAATGGGAAGCTACTCTGTGTGAGATCATCCAGTTATCTTGAAAATATTAAGCAACGGTGGGTTGAAAAGGAGTGCCTAGCCTAATGATTGTGGCCCAGATGAAAAGCGTTCCATGAGAACTCTTTTAGTTTAAACCACATAGCATATTGTCAAGTTCTTTGTCTTTTTAACAGATTGTCAAGTTTTTACATAATGCATCTATTCTGAGACTTTCTCAAAGAATGAACAGATTTTCACAATGCTACTTCCAGTAATCCAAGAATACGCTGCCCTCTATATATTGCATCCATGACTGAAATCTAGAGAAAAATGTATTTATTGCTCATCAAAAATTCATTCTAGATCTTGCTAGCACTCTGAAATATTAATCATCCAAAGCTGTTTATATCATGGCTTGTGCAATGGTGAGCTGGATGTTCAATTATTTCAAGTGGGGCTCCTGAATGATAATCTATCATTACAAATATAAACAAGTTATAATTAATGTTTTACAACAAAGACCAGAAAGAATATCACCTGCCTGAAAAAACCTGTGCATAACATTTACTATCCAGCAACGTCTAGTCTAGATTACTACTTTAACCACTTCAATAACCTATATTCTAAACAGAACCCTCCTTGTCAGCAATCTTTACCAGCACTTCTTTTATCAACTTTTCATGTGCGAAGCTTGTAATTTTCTTAGGATTGGCTTACAAATTTTTATAACAAACCGAAAGAAAAGAAAAGAAAATTTACAGGAATTAGTGATATTTTATACTTTTTCCAGTCCGACTGTGGTTTTGGTTCAGTTGAAGAACTTTTGCTATAACGAATCAGTTAGGTGCCTATCTATTGCTCCTCAAATGCAACAAAGTTCATGATTCTCATGCATAAACCTAGTAGATACAAAGTTCAAACTACGGAAACAATCTTAATGCAGGGATAAATATACAAATAACTGTCTTTTCCCATTGCCCATGGCCACAACAAGAGCCCTGTACACCAGATATGACCTCAAGGGCAAACCTCGGACAATATGAAAGTTTCCTGACTACAACCTAGGCATAACATGTTCAAATCACTAAAGCAGCCTCTCTAAGTATCTTTTTTTTTTAATGCAAGTCACTCTATGTAACTTTATTCTCATTACATTTCTTATTGGTATCCTGAGTCGACTTTATGAACTTTCAATGATCAGAAGAAGTCATTAACAAGGCCATTTCAAGGCTTGGATGATTTGAATTTTGCAAGAGCACTCAATGTAAAACAGAACCAAAACAAAATTATTATAGCGACTTCACTGTACTGCTCTCCTCATAAAATGATAGAGTAGGAGATGGATATCAGTTCAGAGAACGACAAACCAAAAAATCTTTGAACTTGAGGAGATCAAGGACTTTTTAACGAGTAGGTATGTAATGAAGAAATCTCTACTCAATTCTACAGTTGATATCCTTGGGGTCCAAAAGAATTTCTTAATTCATTCCAACCAATTTAGATAACAGAAAGAAGGTGCACCAAGCCTGACTAACACCTTATACAATTTTTTAAGGCAACCGGATACAAAGAGCTAAGAAAAAATAACAAATTTATGATCAAATAGCTCCTGATCACCATCCAACCAACAAATCAGCACAGAGAAGAAGTGGGTGGGAATGCTTTCATGCCTTTTGCCGAAAGCGGCCCATTTAACACCTTGTACATACTTGAGTTCAGAAAGTGTTGTTTATGAATTCATGTCTCAACTTTCATCATGAAAGTGTAACAAACCAAATATACTCTTTTAATACATATCTTTGTTTGATAGAAGAGGGAAATCCCCAGGAATAACTATCTTTACAAACAGCACAACGAACTCATAATCGGTTCACGTCCTTGAAAAACTATTTTGTTTATGGCAACTGCAATAAAGCTTCAGCTCATGTGTTGAATTGCAACATTTGCAACAAAACATGTCATGTATGCATACATTTCTGTATAAAGTTCTTTCTGGAACCAGAAGAGCATTTCGTAATCCTACCTCCAGTGTGTTTTTTTAACCCACAAATAAGGAAAATGGAAACTCTGAGTGAAGAAAGTTTTACTTTTCCAGTTTCCCATTATTGTGATGTTTAGGGGAAAAAAAATCACGTACCCACCCTCTCATTTGGGGGAAAATGAACTGTCTTGTTTGCTCAAATGACAAGAGGTGGGTACATACTAAATAGCCTTGTTTGTCATAATCACAAGTAGCCCACATGCATCATTTGAAAAAGGCACTTGATATCCTAAATATTGTGGCATTTCCCAGCTTAACTCACCACCCTTTATTTCCTCGTGCCTTTCCAACTGGAAATACCATTAATTAAACTTACCAGTTACCACCGCCTTTTTTTTTTGCCTTTTTTTGCTTTTTTGCAATTTAAAAGCATAAAAAAAACCAAAAAAAAACTCTTTTGAAGCAAAATTAAAGCCAATGACAAGAAGAATAAAACTAGTAAACAAGGAATATGCTAGTTGTAACAGAGAACAGACCTTGGTATCAAGCATAACGGCGCAGAGCATCTGGGTATTTTGCATGGCGGTTCTGAGATTTACAAGAGTTTCCTGATGGTACTCGTGGGTTCCATGAGAGAAATTGAAGCGGGCAACATTCATGCCAGCCCGGAGAAGCTTTTCGATCATTGGCACAGATCGAGAAGCAGGACCCAGAGTGCACACAATCTTGGTTTTGGGGACTCGCCCATCATTTGGAAGCTCCTTCAAGATCCCCTCAATATCTATGTTCGACATTTCTGCTCTGAATCAATACCTACACCACAAACCCAAAACAAAAGCTGCCTAAACAATGGTAAGAAAAGAATGCAACGAGCTTCAAAATCCCACCTTTGAAGAGAACCAATTCACAAAAACAAATGACAGCAAAAGCACTGAAAAAAGGGAACCAAATTTAACTTGTACTTTTAGTTTTTCGTAGAAATCAAATCGATCGCAGAGTTGAAGGCAAAAGCATAAAGCAAGAGACAGCAAAATTCGTACACACAAGATCTAGAACTAAAAGTTACCACAAGAGAAGAAATATTACAGTGGTCGTGAATCAGTCCGATGCGGCAGCCCACAGAGATAGAATTAGGAAAACTGCTTTGCTTTAGACTTGTGCAGTGTGGAGTGGTCGTACGGCCTCGCGCGTGCTCTTAACAGACCAAGAACGCTCAGCCGCCGCACCGTCTTTTCTTTTCTACCCAAGTTTGTCGTTTATACAATAAAATATGAAATAAAATGGCATTTCATTTTTAAATTGCAAAAAATAAATAACGTGAAAAGACATGACTACATGAATGAGTCAACATTCTGACAAAAAATAATTATTATTATTTGAATGGTTTGTGAATTTTTTTAATTAATAATTGTTATTAAAACAAACCCATGGACTGTCTTGAGATTTACCCATGGTTTCTGACCGGGTGTTTGTGGCTCATACCAATTAGGTATATTTTTGGTAATTGAGGGATGAGATATTTTTTAATTTGATAATTGAAAAATCAAACGTTGTGGATAATCTAAAATTTTACTTTGTTTTTATTAGATAATTCAAATAGTTTCCTAAATTTCGTTTTTTTATGACATGGCATAACGCTTTTATCAATGTGAACACATAGGAAACGTGTCACTTGACTTTGCACGGGACAAATCAAAAAATATCTAAAGTTATTAGCTTTTTGATTGAACACAAATTAGCAAAAACCTTTCATCTTCTTCTTTGGTTGCCCATAACGTGGTTTCCTTGTCTCATTCTTAGTCGTTGTGGCTGTTCTCGAGGTCTTCTCCACCGAGCATCTCCATTTATCAAGCCCCTTGCAATCTCTAGACTTGTCCGCCTTTTGACAAGTTTATTCGAAGATATACATGACCTGTCTTGTGGTTTCTTACATGGTCTCGTACTGGATATACATGGCAAATATAGGCTGGCGTTTACAGTTTTGGTTGATTCGTTATGATTTTTGGTTCAATTTTGGGCTGTGTTTTGTTTAGGTTAGGGTTTATTTTTTAGAATGCGTTCAAACTACTTTATTGTGAGTTCTTCAGTAATCTATGTTCTTTCATAAGGGAGTTTCAAACTATTGATATGGGTGATGGTTGGTGAGGAATCGTCTTAGGGTTTTCGCTCTGTGATTAAAACAATTGATTTGGGGGTTTTTGTTTGGGGGCAGTAGTTTGCTTAAATTGGAATTTTTTTACAATTCCAAGTTTGTTGAAATGAGGCTTACAGCTACTATTGTAAGGAGGAGGCTAGACAATAGCGAGGTCAAGAGAAGGAAAGCTCCAGTTAGTACTGTGATTGAAGTTGCAGTGATGATGATGATGAGGTACCACCTCCAATAACTCAAGTAACTGCATTCGAGGTTGTCAATGAAGCTGTGAGTTAGCCAATTGCATCCCAGATAGTGAATCTAACTAAAACAATACTTTTAGATGATAATGAGATCCTACATGCATACATGGCTAGCATTGAACAAAATGAAGTTGCGAATGCTCAGGCAGTTGAAGCCACTATTGAAGTGTCTGGCGAAGAATGGTGGCAGCTCTCTCTCAACTCTTATGCACGTTAATGCTTGTGATTTTTGGTGTGTCTATTCCATGAACTAAAGGGCCCTATTTATAGTCTATGAGGGGAAGAGAAGATTAAGCCAAAATCGGATTGGAGAATAATCCCTAAACTGATATTATCTAAGAGATAATTGAATACAATTATATATGTTAGCCAACCAAGATAAAATCAAACAAATCCGAAACCAACTTCATGTATAGCTAAACACAACTTCTCATCCCAGAGAATTTCTGATTTTCTGGAATCTGGATTTCGGACTGGGCTCACAGCTTAGCCCTTGAGACATGGCCCAATAGGAAACAAGAACAATAGCTTTGAGCTTAAAGCCCATCCGACTGTTACCCAAAAAGAAACGCACTGGTGAACAAGTCCGTCACAAACACACGCGCGCGCGAACTGAACCTGCCGGCCGGACGGACAGACAGTGACGACGGCGCGCGCGTGCGTGTGTTACTGTTTATCATAATGTGCATTCCCTCCTTCCCACAAAAGCTTGGGTGCTCTTGGGCCCAAGGTCTATGTCCAACACTCACTGTTATAAACAAGAGTCTGTCCTCTTAATTTTCCAATGTGGCACATTCATTTTTCTTATATTTGGTCATGCTCAAATAGCTTACTTTGTAGCAACATTTCATTCACTCTTTGCTTGGCTTTGAGCAAGTGAATTGTGGTATCCCGACCCAGAAATAATAGAAACATTGAACATGAGGGTGACACGTGTATAATGATACACGAATAGATGTAATAATTAAATTTGGGTTTGAAATAAAAATTAAATATATGGTTGTGAATAAGTGAGAATAATAATAATAATACAAATAAATTAGAGAAACTACTTGGATAGAGGCGAAATACACATTGATTGTCAATTTTATTAATTAAGAGAAACAAAGTAAAAAGGGATCCAATTTTTATTTATAAATATCTGAAACTGGTTTAAAAGAAAAAGTAAAGGAACAGAAACAGAAAAAAAAAAGAAAACGAATAAAGAAACGAAACAGAAACAGGGAAAAGAAGAAAAAAAAGAAGATTTTCGCGTCTGAAACTTCGCCGGCGCCGATCTCCTCCGTCCGGCCACCTCAGGCGACGAGACTGGTACCAATCTCTTCGTCTCCTCGAGACGTATGAAATCGGTTCAAGAATCACCTTAATCGGAGCTGTATATCTCCGGGAAAAGCCGTCGGAAGTTTCGGCCACCGCGAGCTTCGACAGTCGATTTCTCCCTCCTCCGATCTCCGATTGATGCAAGGCCACCACCGTTGAGTTCGTCTCGAAGAATACTACAAAGCCCAGGTGGTGATTTCCGGCGAAAGTCGCCGGATCTCCGGTGACCTGAATAGGGGTATTTCAGGTACTATTTGACCCGTTTGATTTTTTCGGAACTGGTATATGAGGCTTAATGATGTACGTCGGAAAAAATTATACGAGAAAGCATTGGTTTGAGTAAGATGTGAGGCACGCTTCACGAGGTAGGGAATACTATGACTTTTGCATTATTTTGGGAATTTCCGTAATTATGTATGAGCGATGATTCTTGCGTTAATTTAATGGAGTTGTGCTTTTTGGATAAATGTTTGAGTGTAAATAGTTGTCGTGAATACGTGAATAATTCCGTTATGTGGTAACCCCTGCTGTTCATTGAGAAAAGTGTTGTCTTTATACTGATTGCGTGTGATTGAACATTTGTTTATATTTGAGAATTATGGGAATTTTTGGGGATTGTGATGTGGAGATTGCAGAGATGTGGACATGGCCCTGTACGTACAGTGGGTGATAATCCGAGTAAGGATTCGCTATGCGGCCACATGGCGAATGGTGGAAAGTCCGGGTAGAAGGGGAAACCTACCTTCTTTACTCGTAGATTGCTTCCGGCGAGGAGGTCGGTAAGCGGAGAAGAATGGTTCCGACGACGAGGTCGGGGAGAGGATGAGAAATGGGCTTCCGGCGAGAAGGTCGAGAAGCAGAGAAAATGAAAATGAAATTGGAGTGCTGATAAATTAATATATTGTTGTTGAGATGTAACTGTGATTATGTGTGTATGTATGCGGTATTCCCTACTGAGCTTCGGCTCACCCCCTTTCCCTTATTGTGTTTTGACCAGATGGAGCGGTGATGGCCGGTCGGCCCGTGGAGGCAAACAAGGCAGAGGAGCTGGTGTACATACCAGAGTCACTGCGTAAGGGTTGAGTGGACCCAATGGGTTGGGATTGCTGAGCTGGAGTCTCAGCCGGGTATATAAAGCTACTTATGTATTTATATTGCTATTATCTATAATATGAGTATGTAGATAATTATACTTTTACTGAGTTATTGAGATTTGAAAAAAAAGAATAGGCGGGAATATATGTTTGTCACACGTCACGTGCCCGGCGGATCGGGGCGTGACATGAATACATATGATTATTCTCCACATGAAACTCAACATATTCATGTTCTCACTTCAATTATTCCATAATTGAATCTCTATTAAATACATGGTCAAAGTCATGATTTTCCAACAATCCCCCACATGAATGAAATGCAAAAATGTTATGCAAACTCAATTGAGAGAGTGCTCCGGAAAATAGTTGCATCGGGATAGGTAGTTTTGACTTTGAACCTTCCCTAGTAAATTATCATCAGGTTTAATTGCTAACCAGTGAACGCGATGTCTTGAACCAAGACAATGATACCAACACAATTTCTTTTCCACCATCATTGATTCCTTTTTATATTTTGTCCATTTTTGCCCTGGACATACCTGGTAATTCCTGAGTGCTCTAGAGAGATTAGTCCTATCACTTTCATAGAAGCGGCCTGTAATATCCCGAACCCAAATTAAAAAAATATATATAATAAATTTTCAAATTTGATATTTTTAATAAATACTACATATTATTAGAAAATATATAGGCGCAAGAATCACCGAAATCAGAGTTGAATCGGAGTTGTTACGAATTTCGGAAGATTATGTAATTAAGATGGAAAGAAAAGGGCAAAACCGTCATTTCACCGGAAATCTAGTTTAAATCAGATTTCTCTAGTGTGCAGCCGCTGCCGAGAGAGAGGGGGGGAGAGAGAAGAAGAAGATTTTGTTCGTTTGACGTCCGATTGAGGTGTGTGTAAGGTATCAAATCGAAGCTCCTGGTGAAAGGAGCAAAACCCGAGTGGAATCACCGCCATCGGACCACCATAGACGGCGGAATTAGGCGGCGAAGTTTCGGTTTTTCAAGATTTCAAAGCTCGATCCCGGTCGATTCAGTACGAGTTTTGGAACGAGACAGGTACCAATGGATTGTAAGAGCTTTAATTTGATATATGGTTCGCCGAAAAAAGTCGCCGGAATCGTCGGCTCCGGCGACGGCAGTGGCGGTGACACTGTTCATCGGTGACCCGAGTTGACCGGGTTGACCCGAGTTGACTTTGACCGGGTTTGACTATTTGACCCGAGTTGACTATTTGACTCGAGTTGCCTATTTGACCCGGTTTGACTGTTGACTTTTACTAGGGTTGACCGTTGACTTTTCATATTTTGACAGTATTGGGTATACGTATTCGTATTTGGTGCAGGAGATTGATTTAGGAGTTTTGTGTTGGATTCGGATAGCTGAAGAGGTACAAGGGAGTTGAGTTAGTCAGCATTCCAGGTAGGGATTCTGCCCTACTTCTTATTTGGGGTTTCGGGGGTTCCGTATTCGACGGACTCCTATTTGTCTATTGGTGTGAAATTCCCGGAGGTTGGGAATTTCTCTGTTTCTACTCTTATTTGATTTATTTCCGCAATTGCAATTTGTTTGGAGGTATATGTACGACTGGCGGCATTTTTGTGCATCGTGTCTTTTGCGGGGCCCACTTATCTTCCTGTGGGGCCCACTATCCTAGTGGGGCCCACCTATCCTCTTGTGGGGCCCACTTATCCATTTGTGGGGTCTTCATCCATTGGTGGGGCCCACCTACTGATGTTTGGTTTTATCCTCGAGAGTCCGGATAGGACTTCATTATGATGATCTTCTATGATTTGTGAGATTATGGAGGGATGATTTGTAGAGCGTGGGACTCACATCGGGCGACCCAGCTTACTGGATGATTTATCGATGGTTTTGATCGGGTACGTACCTGGAGACCGGATTGAGGTGAGGTACATCCTAGGGGACGCTCTTCGATGTAGGCGATACTATCGAGTACCTGATGTAGGCTCGATCCTCATCCAATCTAGGGAGTACCTGGACTGGGAGACACCTTGCGGGGATCAGGGTGGGTCCAGGGGAGGATTTTTCGTTGTTATGTGGATATGAGTTGATACGGATTTGTGTTGATACGGATTTGAGTTGATATGGATTTGAGTTGGATTATGATTGAGTACTGATTTGAGAGTTGTTCTTGAGGATGGTAGTGGTGGAGCCTACTCGGTATCTACCCTACGGATTGACTGATTGTGATGAGATGTGATGTGTATCACTTATGGTTTCTCTGTATGTATTCTATATCTCACAGGCTTTCTTACTTTATCTCTGATTTACTGGAGTTCGGTGGTACGGGAGTGTATCACTATTTGAGTTTCCTGTTCATCTCACATACATCTTGAGTTCTACTTTCCGTTTATTCTGATGATCGATATTTCTCCATATCCCTACTGAGCTTTGTAGCTCACCCATTTCATTCACATGTTTTCAGGTGAGATAGCCGGAGTGGATGATCAGCGAAGGGATGCGTGAGGCGTGATGTTGCTGGTGTGGGGATGATTTGTCTGCCTGTAGTATCTGTGTTTCGTATCTTTGATGTTTTGGATTTTCCGCTGTGGACACTGATTTGTATTATGACATTTATATATACATGTGACACTATTTATATAGTGTTTGGGTAGATATTGGGTTTAAATCCGGTTCGGGGAACGGAGGAGTTCCCTGCCAGTTACGTCTCTAGGATTCATGGGTGCTCATCTGCACCTATCTGGGAGAGCGGCGTGACACGGCCCCTTCACACTCATATAGGTGATTTCTTGTTAAAAGTATTATGCCTTACTTTAGTTGGATTTTCAACGTACAAGAATCATTAAAATAAGAAATTATCCTGAACACATGGCAGATATCACTATCTCATCATAAGAAAGAGTTAGGAATAAATTCCTTAGTGATTTTTTTAAATTCCCCCACAATTCGGTTGTCCCATTGAACATAGATCTTGGGATCTCCAATCAACTATGTTGGGTTGCCAGTGTGATGGAACTTTAATTCATGGACTTTAAACCCATTCCCCTCGATGAATTATGCATTTGATCTCTAGTCAAGCCTTTTGTTAATGGGTCAGCGATGTTATTCTTTGATTTCACGTAATCAACGGATATGATCCCATTAGACAAAAGTTTTCTAACAGTCTTATGTCTACGACGTATGTGTCGAGACTTCCCATTATTAATTTGATTTTGTGCCCTTCCGATTGTAGACTGACTATCGCAATGTATGCAAATAGACGACACCGGTTTCGGCCACAAAGGAATATCCTCTAAAAAATTTTGTAACCATTCGGCTTCTTCTCCAGCTTGATCTAGAGCTATAAACTCTGATTTCGTAGTAGATCTTGCTATACAAGTTTGTTTAGAGAATTTCCATGAAATGGCTGCACCACCAAGTACGAAGACATATCCACTAGTAGATTTAGCATTTTCTGAGTCAGAAATCCAATTTGCATCATTATAACCTTCAATTACAGCTGGATAGCTTGTGTAATGCAGTCCATAATTAGCAGTGTACCTAAGATAATTTAAGACTCTTGTTATTGCTTTCCAGTGATCCTCTCCAGGATTACTAGTGTATCTACTTAGCTTACTGACTAAATAAGCTATATCAGGACGAGTACAGTTCATTAGGTACATTAAGCTACCAATGATCCGGGAGTACTCCAATTGAGACACACTAGAACCTTCATTCTTGTTAAGATGAAGATTCACATCAACAGGCGTTCTCGCTATGGTACTGTTATCTTTGTCAAATCTATTGAACACTTTCTCAATATAATGTGACTGAGATAATGCGTAACCATCCACGTTTTTGGTAATTTTAATTCCAAGTATGACATCTGCAAGACCTAAGTCTTTCATGTCAAATTTGCTTGCCAACAGTTTCTTAGTGGCTTTGACAATATTATTATCACTACCAATGATAATCATATCATCCATATATAAGCAGATAATTACATACTCTGATGATGTACTTTTCATATACACACACTTATCACATTCATTAATGTGAAAGTTATTTGACAACATTACTTGGTCAAATTTCTCGTGCCACTGTTTTGGTGCTTGTTTTAGCCCACAAAGAGACTTTACAAGTTTGCACACCATTTTCTCTTTTCTTTGGAACCACAAATCCTTCTGTTGTTCTATATAGATTTCTTCGTCTAAATCACCATTCAAAAAAGCCGTCTTTACATCCATTTGATGAATCTCAAGATTTCGTAATGCCGCAAAGACAATTAGAAACCTTATAGACGTTACTCTTGAAACAAGAGAATAAGTGTCGAAGTAATCTACACCCTCTGTTTGTTTATAACCTTTGACAACAAGTCTTTCCTTGTATTTATAAATTGACCCATCAACCTTCATCTTTCTTTTAAAGACCCACTTAGAACCTAATGGTTTACTTCCAGGAGGTAAATCCACTAGTTCTCAAGTATGGTTTTGAATGATGGATTCAATTTCACTGTCTATTGCCTTCTTCCAAAGAGGAGCTTCAGGCATAGATATTGCTTCCTTGAAGCTTTGAGGTTCCTTCTCTATCAAGTATGACATAAAGTCAGGACCAAACGATGTAGAAGTCCTCTCTCATTTTCTTCGTCTTGGTTATTCAAAATTTTGATTTGAAGTTCCAATCCTTTCTTTCTCATCTTGAATTATATCTCTATGAGTTCTTTTAGGAGTACTCATTTCAAGTGTAATCTTATGAGGAAACACGTTTTCAAAGAATGAAGCATTCCTAGATTCAATAATCATATTTTCGAGTATTTCAGAATTTTCTGATTTATGAACTAAGAAGCGATATGCACTACTGTTGTGAGCATATCCAATAAATACACAGTAGACCGTTTTAGGTCCTATTTTAACTCTTTTTGGATTAGGAATTGCAACCTTTGCAAGACACCCCCACACCTTTAAGAACGTAATTTGCAAAATTCATATGGAGTTTTGTCCATCTTCTTGTGAGGTATCTTATTCAGAACGTAATTTGCATAAAGCAAAGCTTCCCTCCACATATTCTAGGGTAATCCAGAACTTATTAACATGGCATTCATCATTTCCTTTAACGTTCTGTTTTTCCGTTCGACGATCCAATTTTGTTGGGGCGTGTAGGGGGCTGTGGTTTAATGAATGATGCCATGTTCGGCACAAAGTGATTCAAATGGTGACTCGTATTCACCGCCTCTATCACTTTTTAACATTTTAATTTTCTTGCTAAGTTGGTTCTCAACCTCGACTTTATATTGTTTAAAAGCTTTTATAGCTTCGTCTTTGCTTCTTAGCAAGTACACATAGCAATACCTTGAGCTATCGTTAATGAATGTGATAAAATATTTTTTACCACCTCTCGTTTGCACATATTTTAAATCACAAATATCTGTGTGAATTAACTCCAAAAGTTCACTTTTTCTTTCGATCGAGTGAAATGGCGCCTTTGTCAATTTAGCTTCTACACATGTTTCACATTTGTTATTCATGTATAAGCCAAATTTAGGTATTCAATTCATGTTAATTAATCGACGTAAAGTTCCATAATTAACATGTCCTAACCTGCCATGCCATACATTACAAGACTCAAGCAAGTAAGCGGAAGAAGCAATTTTATTAGAACGATCAACAGTGGTTACATTGAGTTTAAAGAGGCCATCAGCCAAAAACCCTTTCCCCACATACATCCCATACTTAGTGAGAATAAATTTCTCAGACTCAAAAACTAGTTTGAAACCTTTCTATCTAAGGAGTGACCCTGACACTAAATTCTTACGAATTTCTGGCACATGTAACACGTCGAGAAGAGTTAGCTATTTTCCAGAGGTCATTTTCAGCACCACATTTCCAACTCCATCTACTTTTGTAATAGCGGCATTTCCCATTTATAAATTTTCATTCATAATGGGTCGGTATGTGGAAAACAACTCCTTGCTAACACACACATGGCGAGTACTTCCGGTATCCACCCACCATTCTTTGGGATTTCTAGTCAAGTTGCATTCAGAGATCATTGCACAGAGGTTCATAACTTCCAAATCCTTTTCCACTTCAGTCAAGTGTGCTTGTGCCTTCTTTTTCTGGTCATTCTTTTGACCTTTCCTTGAGCGACAATCTTTAGCTTGATGCCCCTCTTTATCGCACACAAAACACTTGCCTTTGAACCTTTTAGGGTTCGTCTTGTTATTTCCCCCAAACTTCCTCTTTTTATTAGAGGACTTCTTTGTCTCCACCAAGTTAGTTTTCGCCTCCTGAGTTTTGTAGCCCTTCTTATCATTGTTGCGATTGTCTTCCTCAATCCTCAACTTCAAGATCAAATCATCAAGATTCATCTCCTTTCGCTTGTGTTTGAGATAACTCTTGAAGTCTTTCCAAGAAGGAGGAAGCTTCTCAATGACCGCAGCCACTTGGAATGATTCACTTATGATCATTCCCTCAGCAAGGATCTCATTGATAATGATCTCTAGTTCCTCAGCTTGGGTCACTACCTTCTTTGAATCCACCATCTGACATTCCAAAAAACGTCCAACCACGAATTTCTTTGAGCCATCATCTTCTGTTTTATACTTCTTCTCTAAGGCTGTCCATAGAGTCTTAGAAGTAGGAAACACACTGTACAGATTATTGGACAGACCATTGAGAATGGTGTTTCGGCATAGGTAGTCTGAGTGCTTCCATGCATCCACAGCAGCTACAGTAGCAACGTTTTGAGCATTGATATCCGCCTCATCCAACTTTGGTGCATCCTCCTTGAGGAACTTGGCCAGATTCAAAGTGGTAAGGTAGAAGTGCATCTTCTGCGGCCACCTCTTGAAATCTATCCCACTAAACTTCTCAGGCTTCTCACCATGAGGGTTCACACGGTATGCTGTTGGAACAGCAACAGTGAGTTGCGGAATGGCACCACTTGCATTCACAATCACTCCAGTGGAGTTTGTTGTTGGCACAACAATAGGGGTGTTCCCCTCAATCACATTGGCAGGCATGTCGTTAACCATGTTAGTCATATTGATAACTACAAAACAATGAAACTCAAGTTAGTAACAATTTAAAAATCTAACCATAAACATAAACGAATTAAGTCTTAAGAATGTTGAAAGTAGCGAACTTGTTTATGGATCAAAATTAAATCAAAGTAACAGAGAGCAACCAGAATATTATTACCATATAAGAACAACATGGAAATACATTACCAAACGAAGGAACAAAGGTGACAGAAAGCAAGAAACAAAAACGCCAAGCCCAAAGTAAACTCTGTCTCCTTAAGACTTAATCGCCTCCCACACGTGGTGTAACGCCCCGTCCCACGAAACCCTAATTCATGGGCTCGTAGTTCAAAACGCTAATTATTTTACATCTCTATCCATCAGAGCCATCTAATTCTATATATCCACAGAGAAATTTAATTACTGCTAGTATAAAATTAAATACCTGAACTAAATAAACATAGTAATTAACTCAATTTAATCATCCTAATTTTAACAATCATTTGACCATCATAACTTCATAACGGTAATTAAAGAAAAACATACAATACATACTATATTTAATCTTGTTTCCGATATTTTGTTCATTCATGATAGTTTGTATACCAGCAATAATCAGTAAACTTAAATAGAATTATTAATCTTAGTGCGAACTAACAAAGCCTAACTCCAGCACATGAGCATCCTTCCAATGGATCCGCAGTCACACCATCAACAACTAGGTCAGCTTAAACATCGAGGATTCCATACCTGTATCACGGAACATAGTGAGCTAAAGCTCAGCAAGTAATACTAATGCATGAATGCACATGGACCTCATCTTTAGAAAACATTTAGCCATTTAAATGTTTTCTTTTCCAGTACTCGGGCCCTTAACCTAGGTAAACTGCTACAGAGCAACCGGTCGGGATTTTTCTTTAATTAAGTGTTCCACCAAAGAACACTTTCCAGTCAAAAACCGTTTCTATTTTCATTTTCATTTCCAGTAAACCTCAACCTTAACCTTTCAGTACACCCCCCTGTAGCAGTTATACCCGGTTCGTAAAAAAACATCCTTTCATTAAATTGAAAATTTTCATTTTCATGTAATGTAATGCATCATGTTTATGAACAGTATTTAATGCCTCAATAAATAATAAATAATGAGTCACTTCTAATAATATCAACACCATCATCATATCAGTCTCATATAATTAAAACCCATCACACAAAATATTATATCAATATCACATTGGCAAATCAAATTCCATTTAATGACCATTCAACCATTTCACCTGACCTGTATACATATCATCCCCTAGTAGTTCACAATTCACGATACTCAAACATCACAACCAATTCAATCTTAAGTAGCAACATATTCAATACAAACTATATTATAACAATAACGGTCTCATTAAAATCACTCAATCGTACTAACATAATACCCATAACATCACAATTAATTGAGTCTCAAATACCACACATATTCATTACAAATAATATTATAGTAATAATAATCTCATCAAATAACTCAATCATTCAAACATATATATATATATATATACATAAATACATGAATTATAAATTAACTATTCACCGAACATTTAATTCCGTGACACAGGTGAGTATTACTTACCGTATTGCGCTTCCGTAAGTCTCGATAAATCAACTACGCAACTTTGCTCCTGAAATCCATAACCATACCCACCTAAATTATTATTTAAACCAAATAAATCATTTTCACTTTAATTTACTATGGTCAACGTAGGATAGGATGGTCAACCTACTGTTTGGTACAAATCGGGTCAAGGTTGACCCGGTTGTAACCTTCTCCCTCACAACACGGGTCCAATGGACCCGTTTAGTGACTTCACCGGGTCACCGCCGTTAAGGGGCGGTGGAGACCACCACCGGTAGGGATTGGTACCGGATGATCGGACGAGTTTATTGGCGGCATCGAATTCCTGAACGGTGGCTTGGGTGCGACGGATCGCGGAGGAAGCAGTAGCTTCCCGTGCGTCTCTCCCTCTTCCGTTGACAGCCCGTCTCTGCTCCGTTTCGTCCGAAATTGGTATGGATGATTTCGTCTCGTCCTTTCCGTCCTTTTTGTGCTACTAGTTCCTCGATTCGTCGCCGGATTAAGAATACCGGTTTCCGTCCTCCACGCCCTTCCTTATTCTTCCGACATTCTTTTCCTTTTCTTTTGTTTTTTTGTTTTTTTTAAATTTTCCTTTAGGGTTTCTCGGTTCCGGTGCATGTATATATACATATATTTATATTTTTCAATCATTTAATTTACTTTTCTTTGTTACCGTTTTGCCCTTGCCCTTCTCCTTAATTACACCAAATACCACTATGTATTTACAATGTTGCCATTATCCTATTTACTATCATATTTTTGTATTTAACTTTCATAATTTATAGTAATTTCATTTTAATCCCGTTTTTGATAATTCTTGCGCCCACAACTTATAATTCCACTATAGAATTTATGAAAAATATTCTAATCGAACTTAGGTCACACATCACATCATCTATCTTACCACATCTACCATCATAGCTTATCCGGAGTTTCGGGGTATTACACGTGGCTTCGGGAATACTCGACAACAGTCTCCCAGGATAGAATGGTAGCACCTACACGGAATGGAAGCAGCACTCCGAGCAACGAACAGAAATAATGGTGGCAGCTCTCTCTCAACTCTTATACACGTGAATGCTTGTGATTTTTGGTGTGTCTATTCCATGAACTAAAGGGCCCTATTTATAGTGTATGAGGGGAAAAGAAGATTAAGCCAAAATCGGATTAGAGAATAATCCCTAAACTGATATTATCTAACAAACAATTGAATACAATTATATCTGTTAGCCAACCAAGATAAAATCAAACCAATTCGAAACCAACTTCATGTATAGCTAAACACAACTTCTCATCCCAGAAAATTTCTGGAATCTAGATTTCGGACTGGGCTCGCAGCTTAGCCCTTGAGACAAGGCCCAATAGGAAACAAGAAAAATAGCTTTGGGCTTAAAGCCCATCGGACTGTGGCCCAAAAGGAAACGCACTGGTGAACAAGCCCACCACACACGCGCGCACGAACCGAACCGGTCGGCCGAACGGACGGCGATGGCGGCGCACGCGCGCATTTTACTATTTAGCATAATGTGCATTCCCTCTTTCCCACAAAAGCTTGGGCGCCCTTGGGCCCAAGGTCTATGTCCAACACTCACTCTTATAAACAAGAGTTTGTCCTCTTAATTTTTCATTGTGGGACATTCATTTTCCTTATACTTGGTTATGCTCAAATAGCTTACTTTGTAGCAACATTTCATTCACTCTTTCCTTGGCTTTGAGCAAGTGAATACATATGATTATTCTCCACATGAAACTCAACATATTCATGTTCTCACTTCAATTATTCCATAATTGAATCTCTATTAAATACATGGTCAAAGCCATGATTTTCCAAGACAAATTATTTAGTGCTACCCTTTCCTCTGAATGGGGCTAGCTAAATGGTCACTCTTTGGGGGTTCCAAGGAGCTGCTGGGTCCTGATGTCTCTAATTTAAATGGTCAGGATTCAATGTCCACATCCAATTGTGGATTTTTTAGTATATATTTATTAACTTAATATATTAACTATCTCTCCCCCTTAAAAGTCAAAAACCTTTTGAAACCTTAAAAACTTCTTGGTCGATCTACGAGATACATATTCACTCTCTGGGTTCGGGATGATCTTCACTCTAATGGTGGACTTCTCTGATGAAGTATAGGGTGATGGGCAAGTGATATTGGAAAACATGACCTCATTCACCGTGCTCCTCGATCTACCACCCACCCAGGCAGAGACGTTTCTCCAGACACCAAAAATCAGCTAATCTCTAGTGTCAACTGAATTGAGTACTACATTACCAATGAGTTGCTTGTTATGTCCCCTATTATCTAATTAATTGTCTCAAATAGTTTATGTGTGATGTCAAAAATAAGTTTTTTTGTTAAGTGTTTTTATGTAATTATTTTTACAAGATCTTGACTGTATAGAAGATGAAACTAAGTTAATTGAGGAAGCAATAGAGGATGAACAACGTAGGATTGGAATGAAATTTGATAATTTAGTTGAAGCTTGGAACTTTTGGAAGAGGTACGGAGAATCTGTTAGGTTTGGCGTGAGAAAAAAAATATCACCATCAAAGTAAGAAAGATGATGTGATCACTTATGCAGTTAATGTTTTTTGCAAAGAAGGTAAAAACACTGGAAGATAAAAGGAAGATTGATAGTGTTCATCATTGGGAAGTAAGTCACAATGCCAAGTAAAAATGAACCTAGTTATTGACAAAAAGATTAAAAAATACAAGATGAATTTTTTCTTGAGGAACACAATCATGAACTTAAACCTCCGGAGACTTGTCATATGTTGAGATCTTATAGAGAAGTGAGTGGATCTTATGCCTTGGCAATTGAGTTGGCTAGTGACTCAAGATTTACTCCTAGAGCAACACATGAGTTATTGTGTAAGAAGCAGGGGGTAGGGCCAAGCTTGGGTTCATCATGGAAGACCAAATGAGTTACTTGCGATCAAGGAGAGAAAAATCTATGGTGTATGGCAAGTTAGGAAATATTGTGAAGTATTTTGAAGAGCGAAAAATGAGGGATCTTGATTTTTTTTATTTTATGAAATTTTATCGTGACAAATTAGTCACCGATATATACTAGGCTGATTCGAGAATGATTGTTGATTATATTGATTTTGGAGATGTAGTAACCTTTGATATTACATATGGCCCCAACAAAGAATATTACATATTTTTAAAAAAATTCAATAGAGTGGTTGAGCAAAAGCTTGAGAATGAGTTAAAGCCTGATATTAAAACTCGTCAAAGAATACCTCTAGTGGAATTTTTTGATTCTCCTCCTTTACAATAAGCATAATCAAAGGGATTCAAAAGTACACATTTATTGATCAAGTAAGGTCAAGATGTGAAATAAGATGCCAATCAATGGGTTCGAAGGATTCAGTCTCAACTTTTAAGGATGACATTTGACGTTTCTACTCATGAGGTCACACGTCATTTTGTAGAGAAGATGATGATGGATTGTAATAAGTTAGTTTTTGATTATGCAACACAAAATATAGTTGTGAATAAAGAAAAAAGAAAAGATGTGGTTACAATGGAATGAAATAATATAGACTATTTAGCCCTGAACTATTTATCACTACTAATATTTTTATTAGTTTATGTAATAAGAATACAATTAGATTGTTAAGTAAAAAAAATTCAAACAACTTAGTTAAGATAAAAGCTGTAAAATTTTAATATTTTATTTTATCTCAATGAGGGATTATTTTTAATACAATATAAATTTGATTTATTATTTATTTCAAGAGACTTTCTTTTTGTTTTTTACGAAGATAAACAATCGGAGTTTCATGGAAAATTATTTTTTAAAAAAAATAGAAATAAAGCATGGGATAAAACGTTAAATAAAATATATAATTAAAGGTTATAAAATATATTACATAAAAAAGAGAACAAAAGGTTATAAAAAAATGCTTAATCTCTGATTTGACGACTTAGAGTGTATAAGATTGAGTTTATGAAAATATAACAATACTTGTCAAGATTTTAGTCAATGTAATGTGAAAATTGTAGAAAATAACAACAAATAAGAACAACACAAATTTAACGAGGAAATTCTAATTGAGAGAAAATCTTGAGTCTATAAGCTACCAACCTTTTAAAGCAATCCACTATAAGATAAAAAAAAAATACAATCTATCGTTACCTATGACTCGATTGTACAACTTGACTTAGCTTATATTTTGAACAAGATTAACACTTCAATGATGATTTGAAATTGCCTTTGACACCATCAAGAGAATTTGTTGTGGATGTAAGATCCTCAAGTAACCTGAGCATATTACATCAACCATGCAGAAACTTCTTCTTCCTCAGCTGAATCAGACTTGAGAAATGTGAAAAAAAAGACTCAATCACGAAACACACATTCTCTTTTGATTGATACACACATGACTCGCTCATATTTCACTCGAAGATAATGGAATAATAAAACACTCAAAGCTCTCAAATACACACTCTCTCAAAAACACAAAATCACTCTCAAAGCTTCGTTACCACAATTCTCTCAAAAGTCTTCTTATATAGGCATCTGATCCTCCATAGATTGAGATAGATGTTGATCATGTTTATCTCCCAAAGATAATGGAAAACCTGGATGAAGATAAGGTGCACATATTTTTATCCCAACGAAAAGAGTTAAGATAATATTAATCACAATTAAAAGAATTTAACTCTTATCCAACAATTATCTCATAGAGAGTCCATTCTAATCTAAACAATCCAATAGGTTTCAAGAATAAAAGATCAACTTAAACTCAACCACTTAAGGATTATCTTTTGATTAGCACAAAATATGGATCATTTAAATGACACAAAAACATGTACCAGAGTCCTTGTACACATAAACTTCTACACATACTCAAATACGGACCAGTTAAGGTAACTTGAAGGCTACTTGGTAAGCTTAAATGCATTTACATCAAACCTTATCACACAAGTGTTACTTAGCTTAGGATATGTATCCTAACAATCTCTCCTTTGATACTTGTGTGATTAAAAACACTTATATGCACCAATCATAACTAGAACCTAGAGTTTTGAAGAACTCTCCCTTAAGCAATCACTATCTGCCTCTCAATCAAGTTCTCCTCCTTAATGAGTACATCTAACACAATTTAACATCCTACACTAAAGGAAATTCTGGCAGAGACGAGCATAATACCAAAATAATCAATCAGTAACCCTATATGCCATCAAATCAGTGCACATACATACCAAATAGAACCCATCAAAATATAACCTCATCAACACCATTAACAGAAACAAAATTATCCAAGATAGTAACATGTTTCACACCATAAAAGAACATATATCAACAATTCATCAGAGCAAGTAAAAAACAAACGAGTTACAAACAACAATATTTACTCCAGAACAATAAAACCAATTATTATCTAGAAGCAAACAACCTAAACACCCTAAAAAAACCATGCCTCCAGATCAATTCAAAAAATCAGGCATGCAAAAAATTTCTCCAGTTCTACACAATTCATCTCCCCTTTTTTTTATCACAAAATAGTATCACTGACCCATATATGGTTTCCTTATGTCTCAATGCCACGGTCAACACGCTCCATAAGATAGTCCATATTGGATGAGAGTAGATGCATGGCATTGGACAATTCATTTAGCCTAGAAGAAATAGTTCCATGAACAACTTCAATGGAAGATTTAGCTTTGGCCAAAACTTGTGCAAGCAAACTTTCCATCAGCTGACTCAGCCTTTCCACTTTGTTTGACAAATTTGACACTTGGGTTGTCAATGCATTGAGCTAGATAGAAACATCCAAGGTTATATGAGTAGGCAGTAACCTAGACAACATGTGATGAACTAGAAATTTTGGCAGAATCAGGAAGCTTGGAGGATGGAGACCCAATACTGGGTTTAAGATCATACAGAAGAATATCATCATCGTTAGAAACATCAATGACTTTAGCTATTTAGGATTGACTACGCACACAAGTTGATATTGGAGGCCTAAGAGTCTAACAATTAGAAGAAATTTCAACCGTTTTGAAGCAAATATCTTGGTCAGAATGACACCATATGAAAGCTTGAAAGGAAAATTCATATAGGTCTTAACAGACATCATGTGATTGAAGATCAAATAGGGCAGAAAAATATATTTTTTAGTGAGAATTGCACGTAGCAATCAACAGTATCTCTATTAACTCCCCATGGTGTTCAGTAGGCAAAATCATGGAACACACAAACATATTTAGAAGCCTATGGCTAGAATTAAGATACCTATAAGTATGGGTGGTTTCAAAAAATTTAAAACCGAAACCGAACCATATTTTCGGTTAATCGTTAATTCGGTTAACCGATTTTAACGGTTCGGTTTCGGTTTTGTAATCAATAATATAATTATTTATAATAAATAATTATAAAATAATATGTAATGGACATATAATTATAAAATAATGGGTAATGGGTAATAAATTATTAAAGAAAAAATATTTATATAAAATAATGTGTCATGAACATGGAATTAAAAAATATTTATGCCATTAGACCTATATATATTCACACCTATATATATTTATTTAAATTTTAAATACATTTAAAATTATGCGGTCCGGTTCGGTTAACCGCGGTTTTCAGAAAATGAAACCAGAGATCGGACCATATATCTCGGTCCGGTCCAGTTTTTCAAACTGTTGACCAAAATTTGGTCAATAAATTGGACCAGACCGACCGGTCCGATTTCTGGTTTTTCACCGGTTTGCGGTCCGGTTTGCACACCCCTACCTATAAGGCAGTTTCTCATTAATAAGCTCAAAATTCCCCATACTCAAATATTGATGAATGCTAGGCAGTGGTGGTTCAATGGGTAGATAAAAAATGTCAAATTCAGGGTTAGAAACCATTGGAACATCTAGAATTTCATAAATTATAGAACTCGAGAAAGCAAATTCTAACCCACGAATAAACCATGTAGTTAACCTTAACTCGTTATCTTCAATCTTCTTAATATATAAATTTGCATAAAATTCTCTGACAAGATTAAGGCAAGTAGTACCTGAAAGACCAGTAATTGGAGACCGATATCAAGAAAGAAACACATGAGTGATATCATGATCTTTGAACTCAGAGAACATAAACTTTCTCTCAATGCTAAGAGCGCGAGATGCAAAATTATTGAAATAGATAGTCTTTGTGTCAGGACTGAAGAATCGTACAACTGGAGTATCATCTTTCATCTTCATTTTCTTCACTTTCTTAGAGGCCAAAACAGAGCCTCTGGTAAGACGCTTGCGAGTGGCCATGGAAGACAAAGAGATTTGTGAAAAACCGAACATGGATAAAGAGAATGACACCTCTAGAATAAGAACAAATAGTAAGTGGAGTAGGCAAAGAGGTCTTAGGAATGGACGAGTCATAATTTTTCATGATTTCAAATACCCATCCTGTCTCCAAAAAGTCATGCCACATTAAACTCTGAAATGAAGTGACAAATCCCAAAAATGCCCTTGGACCTGAACGATGTAAGCATGAGAGGCTACATAGCAGTAAATATTTGAGGTTACATATCAGTTTACTTCTCCCTTAGATTACAAGCTTGAATAAAAATCCCTACCTAGAACACTGCTAGGTCATCCTAGTGACATAAAACGCATAATAAAGCTTTCTAATAAAATAGACAATCAAGAGAAAGTAGTATCATGGATGGAATTTCTAGATTTAAAATTTTTAATCCAATGAAATAACACATAGAAAGAGAGAGTTACCATAAGATGTGATCAAGAAATGGACTCACTAACGCCATCAACGATTTCGATATCCTCAAATGATGTACATCCTTTCACAATATTTAGTAACATTCTTAGGTAGTATTGCTCTCTAGATGTATGGTGTGCATAGTATATGCAACCAATGCATTTAATTTGTCTTTTTCCCTTTTTGTCCATCTATGTTCGTCATTATGCCACACCCAGCTTGTAGGGAATTCAAGGTAGCTAAAGTTGTGTGCTTCAGGGTTGTTTATATTGAAGGTTGTTGCGTGTGAAAGTGCATCACTACAGGTGTACGGTGTCAAGTTCACAGTATAAATGATCAAAAGAGTTTTCGTCCTCTAGGACTAATTGCGAAATTATAAGCGAGCTTTTCATTGAGCCATAATGTTTGCAAATAGTTCACACAAACAATTTTTTTTTTCATGATTTGTAATTTTTTTACATGCAGACACAATAAAAAAAACTTTTCGTCCTCTAGGACTAATTGCCAAATTATAAGCGAGCTTTTCATTGAGCCATAATGCTTGCAAATAGTTCACACAAACATTTTTTTTTTCATGATTTGTAATTTTTTTACATGCAGACACAATAAAAAAAACTATGTAAATTTTAGAATTTTCAAAAACAAGTTTACTTCCAATTGTAAAGCCGAAATGTTGGTTTTTTTTTAGATTGTGTATCAGTGAATCAAGCTTTATTTTGGAAACTCAGGTCATTATATCAGGCCATTTAGAAACATTAAATTTTTTTATAATAGCAAGCATGTGCTATATTTCCTCTCATTTAGGGTTTCAAGTGAAAGTTAAAAATAGATCTGGATAACCAAAACTTCGGCATATAGCCATAGCATCCTAGTAATTTTTCACCCTATACCTTGGACTACCAGTGTGTGAAGTAGGCAATATGATTCGCTTATCAATGTCTTATGTGACAACATTGACCAATAAAATAGCATCATGAGGGCCTAAATAATAGATCTAACCAGAATGTATCCTGGTGTGTTCTAATAAACTTCAACCTTTGTTCCTCAATGCTGGCATAAGCATCAACACAATACTATTGGAAGAAGTGGCCTCCGTTCAACAATGTATAAGCTTCTAGTACGTGTTGTTGAAGTATGAAAGAGCAATATTCATACATTGTTATACTAATCCTCTTGAACCTTTTAACACTGGCAACATTAGAATACAAGAGGTTTTCCCTGAAACCACTTTCATCGTACGAAAAAGAAGTGGATATTGCAATGCCATGAAACTTGGGTGTAATTCTGTGATTCTAGCTATCCCATGATTTTGGTGATGAACAACAATATCTCTATATGGATTTTCAGGAGTTAGATCCCCAACAATCAGTCTCGCCACATCATTGCAAGTAGAAGGTTGTATTCGACACCATTTCTTTCACGAGAACTGCAAAGACATAGCTTCACATTGTGTAACTCGTCATTCTTAAACTGGTCCCTGACCATCTTAAATGTTTGTGCTAGAATGTTATGTTTATCCAACAATTCTAAAAGAGATTCCATAAAATATAAGTCAAGAACTTCTCTATAGCCTTTTTTTTAGAACACATGAATGTGTACAATTGTGCAAAACATGCTCTCTTTTTTTCCCTTCGAGTGAATCTATCAAGTGATTATTTTACCCATTTAAATATAAGACTTGGGCCTTTGTTATTATTGATCTCATTGTCAACATGACCACCCCTAGATATAAAAGCAAATGTAGAGTTATATGCTCTAATTTATTTTTTAAATGGCAGAACCTATTCTCACTTTGAGGAGACATGAGATTCCTTAATAACTCAAGCGGACATGAGGTTCCTTTGAGAGAGGCAGCCTGACTCTATCGAACATGCTGTTATATTAAAAATTGGGTGTCACTAACTATTTGGACTTGATTGTCCTCTCATTCGGACATAGGATGGCTTCGCAATGTTCACATTCAATCGTGGGAGGCCAGCTTTATGAAAAACATCTGGTAAATAGCAATTTTAGTAAAAAAACAGTGTCGTTTTATATCTCATGGAATCCCATAAGTTATTCTATTGTAGTATTACAATATTATAACAAATTCTATTACAGTGAAATGCATGCTATTACAATGGAATACATTATTCCATTGTAATAGAATCTGTTATTCCATTGTAATCATATAATGAAATAACGTATGAGATATTTTATTGTATTATTACACCGGAATAACATATTCTATTACAGTGGAATGCGTACTATTACAATGGAATAAAATATGAGATCCCATGGGATACAAAGCTATGGGATATATATCATTTTTAGTAAAAAAATGGTATTTAATTAAAATTTAAAAACAACTATTTTTTTACAATAGCAGTGTTCAATTTGAATAACACGATTTACATGGTGGGAATGACATTGTGTCTATTATCTCTCGGGCATCCTCGTAATCTTTGACAGTGTCGATGGCATCGCCTGAAAATAAGAGCATTAATTGTCGTGCCTACAATTTTAGTCCAATGCATATGAATATATTGAGATGTCCTAGAATTGTAGTTTTATTAGATACCTTTGTGAAAAAGATGTTGTGTTCGTATCTGCTTTTTTTGGCTTAAGGTTTGCTTACGCCTCTTTCGAGCTGCCCTTCACACCTTCCTCTTTATCAAATTAGTTGCAAAAAAACAATGTCCAATCATGCATTTGATCTTACAGTTATATACACTTTTTTCACTTCATAGTTTCAAAAATTGTTTAAGATATAAGGCTATTGTCTTTTTTCGAGTAGCAGCTTCACTTCTTCTTCATACACCCTCCAATCTTGACCATATCTTCATATCAACACTCCCGCGCAAAAAAAAAAAAAATGGTATCGACTCAATCTTAGTCAAAATATAGGATTGTGATCGGAAATATATAGAAAAATGTGGTACAAAAATATCCACATCAATCACCAATGTACCCATTTTTATTTAAAAATTTTCAGAGTTTTTTCACCTTCATCGAAAGAGAAAAGTTGTAGGCTCATTCATTTCAACAGTCTCATCGATCCATATCCAACTCTGTCATCTCGAACATAAGTCTGTGATGTCAACTACTTCTAATCTCTGGAAACAAACTCGCACTCGAACAATACCAAAAGAAATAGTCAACAGAAGTAAGTACAATATCTTGTTCTTCATAAATTCGAAAAACTATTGATTTTTATGTGTTTATAAACAACACTAAATCAATTTTACTATTTCGTTTTTGTTTTGACTTTACTAGTTTTTATTGTTTCATTTTTCATGGATTTGGTTCCCATAATTACATGAACTTTTACAAATAAATTTCGATATTTACTAACCATAACAAAATCACTATGAACTAATGCAGATAAATTTAAGAGCAGATAAAGTTAGTACATGTAAAATATATAAGATAAATAACAATACCCCTTGTCAGTATTTATGGGGACTCAAAATCAGAAAAACTTTCACCTCTTCGAAAATTGAAGCAGCTTATTAAATTTAAAAAAAAAAACAAACAAACGTTCATTGGATCTATGAAATCGGGATTATATAAATAATCTAATAGACATCGACAAACAAACTAAACTTAGATCTACCAATTGAGAATCGCAAAATAATGTAATAAGAAAAAGAAAGGAAGAGAGTGCGTAACAAATATGTAAATTCCCTTCTGTTAATAAAAACAGAAAAAATGTGATCAAAAACTCAAAAAAAAAGAAAAAAAAATTAGGGTAACTTAGTCAATAAAAATATTAAAATTTGTTATCTTTATTGAAATATGTTTCAAACTCCTATGGATGTTATTATTGTATAAAAATTGGCTAACTTATTGTTAATTTCTCTATTTTTTTATATGTATTGGATTCAATGATTGATTGATTAACACAATGAAACAATAGTGCCAATCATGCCCAAATGATAATTTAGTATTACTATAGTTCACACTAAAATCGGTTAAGCTATTATCTATGATTATATTCGAACTTGATTTAACTATTCTATTGTAAGTAAAAAATGATGTATAATATTTTTATTAATATAACCGTATTAAAAGAAACGCATTTTATTGATGTAACTGAGTTGTATAATAAAAATAAAAAATAAAAACAAGGAGTGAGTCTATTTTAGAAAGGATAGGATAATATGAAATTCAACAATATTTTTTGATACTAAGAAGGAGAATATTCAACACAAACACGGAAGGGGGCTGGGGGTGCTCCTGTGCCTAAAAAACAGGAGCATCTCCTGTGCTTAAAAACTGAAGATTGGCCATTACATCATATCTTGATCCAATGGCCATTACATCATATCATGATCCAACTCAAATATTACAACTTCATTTAACTTTTCTGTAACAACATTGTAGGATGATGCCCTTCTTCCTTTAGCAATGGGTTCACCCAGCAACAGCTATATTGTAATTCTATAAGACGGATTGCCACTTCCTCCTTCTGAGACGTGAGTAATCCGAGGATCCCTTACTCCTCTTTCAGACCGCTAAGAAAAAGTAGAGGAACCTTAAGAAGATAGGTTAGCCCCTGAGGTTTTTTCCTATAACTCGAACTACGGAAAAGCTCAGCAACTACATTTGCTCTTTTAGATCGTGATATGGAATCAAAGATCTTGGCTTCCTAACTGCTTGGAAAACTTTTGTCTTATCTCTTTTATACGAGTATATGAGATTGAAAGATAGAGGATTTCCTCTAATGGCATTCTTAACCGTTAGCCCGGCCCCGTTAATCACGAACTCTTGTTTTCCCTTCCTAAAGTGCTAATAAGCCTTGCTACTCCTGCAATTCATTTCTCACTTTCTAACACCCCCGACTCGAAATGTATGGGTTTTGCCTTCTCCAGGCAACCAAGGGAGAGGAATCATTCCATTCAATTCACTAGTTCGGGAGCTCATCAACTACACAACCAAACCCAAGGGTTGGGGTGACACCAAAGCCAAGCTCAACAAATTATTGTCATTCATTCTATTAAGGAGTCATGTGTGTATTATGAGGGCCATTGGATCAAGATATGATCTAATGGGCAATGTTCAGTGTTTAGTTTTTAAGTACAGGAGGTGCTCCTGTTTTTTAGGCACAGGAGCGCCCCCGAAGTCCATGGAAGGCTACACAAAGAAAGATATAGAAGGAAATACTCGAACATAAAACTTTCAACTTTCTACACAGTAGAAACACCAATCAGGCTACAAGCTCCAAGTAAAATTCGAGAACATTGTTCACTATAATAAAATAAATGAAATGAATGAGGATAGTAAAATACAGAATTTTTTTTATCTAACTGAACTGAGACCAATATTAATTTCAACGGTGAAGGTATACAATTGCTGATATTACGAGAGGGAGGGAGGGTACGTACTACGTTGTCGCTCGATTTTGCAACCGCAATGAGCAACTCTAGAACCAGAAATTTCCGCCGTCGCGCCGACGATGAGGAAGAGAACATAACTACCGCCAGTCCTACTCCCTCCGCTAATACAGTCGCCACCGCTCGCAAATCCTCGTCTTTGAAGCCCAAAAAGCTCCTCAGCTTCGCAGACGACGAGGGGGACGAGGAAAGCAGCGCTGCCCCGTCATCTCGCCGGTCTAAACCCCCCTCGCGCCTCTCCAAACCCTCGTCTTCCTCCTCTATTGCTTCTTCTGGTCATAAATTGACGTCGTCCAGGGACCGAATCGGCCGTACCAGTTCCAACGTCGTGCCCCAAGCAGGGACTTATACCAAAGAAGCCCTTCTTGAGCTTCAAAAGAATACTCGCACTCTCGCTGTCCCCTCCTCTCGACCCCCGCCACCACCTCCGGCTGATTCCTCCGCTGAGCCCCAGATAATTCTCAAGGGTCTTCTCAAGCCTCAGGGACAAGAACCCCAAGATGTTCAAGAAACCTCAGATTCTGAAGAGAATCGCGGAGATGTGGAGGGTCGCTTGGGGAGGATGGGAATTGGGAACGTTAGGGATTCTGGGATTCCGGATGAGGAGACCATCAAAGCTATCAGGGCAAAGCGGGAGAGGATGCGGCAAGCGCGTGGGGCTGCGCCGGATTATATTGCGTTGGATTCTGGGAGTAATCATGGTGCCGCGGAAGGGTTGAGTGATGAGGAGCCGGAGTTCCATACTAGGATTGCAATGATTGGAACCAAAAAGAAGGGGGTGTTTGAGAATGTAGATGATGTTGGCGATGAGAGAGGAATAGACCTCGGATCAATCAAGCAGACCCATGATCTTATGACTGGTAATGATGTTCGTTATGATGTTGATGATGGAGATGAGGACGAGGAGAGTATGTGGGTAGAGGAGCAGGTTAGGAAGGGATTGGGGAAGAGAATGGATGATGGGTCAGCTAGTAGGGTTGAGAATGACAGTAGTAGAATTAGTGCGCCTACAGTAGTTCGTGGTGTGCAGCAGCAACAGCAGCAACAAAGTTTTGTAAATGCAAGAGCGTCTCCTCCAAGTATTGGAGGAACATTTGGAGGACCTCAGGGTTTCGATGGGATGTCGATGTCTCAGCAAGGTGAGATTGCAAAGAAAGCCTTGCAGGAAAATATTACGAGGCTTAAGGTATGGATTCTGTGTGGAAGTTTGTTAAGGTACAATAATGTATTTAATAATGAAAAAAATTGCTGCATGTAATGATAATATGGCTGCTAGGGATATTCATTGCTTATCTGGTGCATTCAAACTAATTACCTTCCCCGAGGTCCCTTGTGATTGTAGGCTTTGGATCAGATAGGGTGTCTAAGTATGACAATTGATCTATTGAGAAAGTAGAGATAAGTGCAGGAAGCACCATAGAATGCCTCACATTATTAATAAAACTTTTTTGGCTTCTAATCATGTATGTGCTTTTGGATAGGAATTAGGATTGAAAAGACCAGAGAAAAAAAGAAGAAGAAATGTGCCCCAAATGGTATGGTATTCTGTCAGTATTTTTTAGGCCCCTTTCGAGAAGAGTGATGAGTTAAACATCAGTGGACCTGGGTGCTAGTGTTTTTGCTCTAATGGCAAAATTTAGTGATTTGACTTTTGAAGTTTCTGGTTTGTGACTGGTAGTGAAGGGTAGGTTTGTGAATTATATGAAAATCACTGGAAGGACAAACTAGGTTGTCTGCATGGTTTACTGGTGGTGGCATTATAGGATTAAAAATTAAATGAAGTGTTGTATGATGAATTGGTCACTTAAGGCCACAGGATACCACGTAGCTTCGTGCAACTGTCATGTTTTGCAATTTGAGCTTCAGTATCAGACGATATAATTCAAGAAAAAGCTGCTTTATTATCTGCACTCCTCCATTCCGTTAGCTTGATTGGAGTATTTGTATGTCTTTTCTTTTTTGACATTGTCAAAGCTAATAAGGTGGTTCCAGCGACTCTCAGTATTTTGCATGAATTGTACGGTAGCTTATGACTAAGATGTAGTCAATGTTTTAAAAGGCGGGTTCGGGAATTGAGGCGCTCACCTTCTATAAGGCGAGGCGTAAGCCTCGAGGCGTATCGAGGCGTAAGCCTCAGATTGAATAAAAAATTCAAGACAGTGAATGGGATCTCATGCTAGAGTACAGTGGCATCACTGGCATGGTAGTTCTATTCTATAGCATCAGTGAATGGGATCCCTTGCCGGCGTTGCTGCTGCCTGCTGGATCTTCAAGCTCAGACAGAGAGACTTATACGAATCTATAGGCTAGAGCTGCTGTTGATACGAAGTTACGAAAACGAAGGAGGAGGGTTTCGTTTCAGAATTTCAGTTTACCCAAAACGACGTCATTTTGGGTAAACTGTTTTTAAAAAAAAAAAAAAAAAAAAAACAAAACGATGTCGTTTTGTGTTTTTTATATATTTCTTTTAAAAAGTTTCGTCTTCGTTCTTGCCTTTTGCCTCGCCTCTTTCAGGCGAAAGGCGTACAGAGGCTTCCGCCTCTGCACCCAGAGGTGGATGCCTCTTGCGACACCACGCGGGGCGGAAGCCTCAGTTCTTCCGCTCCCCGCCTCGCCTCGAGGCACGCCTCACGGCGTACGCCCTGAGCGCCTTTGAAAACACTGGATGTAGTTGTTGCATTGTACTTCGTCCATTGATGCACTGCTCAATTTTTCCCTTATTGCCTCTCAATTTAGATAGTTAGTATGACTTTTCACCAATATGTATAACTTTTAGGTTTTCTTCTTTGCTAGTGAAAAGGAAGGTGTAGAATCTTTTTCTTCTGATCGAAGGACTAAGAGGTTTTAATTAGATTTAGATTGCTTGCTGAATTGGGGATGTTTATGGTTCTGGTTGTTGAGCGACTAAGGACAACATATCCTAACAGAAATGCGAATAATTCGTCGGATGTGTGGTCACATGAGGAAAGATAGGATAAGAAATGATATTATTAGATATAAAATGGAAGTAATATCAATTGAAGATAAGTTGCAAGAAAACCATTTAAGATAGTGTGGACAATGTTCAACCATCAACGTGAAGATAACAATGCATCGATGAGGTGAATCAAGAGAATTTGTATGGGTGTGATGAAGAAGACGACCTAAAAGGGCAAGGTTTAGTGAAAAACGATATGGATTTAATAGGAATCGATATGGATTTAATAGGAGTTGATGAATGTATGATCCTAGATATAAATGAATGGAGAAAGCGAATACATGTAGTGGATGCTTTTTGATTTTCTCATAGACTCATGTAGCCGATACCAAACTCTTGGGATGAAAGCTCGGATGATGAAATCCCTTTTTTTTAAATTGCATTTAGAAAGTCCCACAAATTAAGTTTATTTGAGGAAAGTTCTGTAAACATAGTTTGGAAATTGTTAGGTAATAATGTAGACAATTCCTGTGTACAAGACTCCTGGAGTGGGCGAGGTCAAGGACGCAGTCCTTACTCTCACATTAGGTTGTTTCCAAGAATTGAATACGTGAACTTTAGGTTGTACTCCACAACTCTACCACTTGGTCATATGTTTGCCTGTAAAAAGTACATTGGTCAAAATACGTTAATATATAATATATATATTTGTAGATGATGTTTGATGCTTTGATGAGGAGTATCATGTGACAACTATTGTCTTCTTCCCAGGAATCTCATTGCCGGACTGTATCATCATTGACAAAGACCGATGATAATTTGTCTGACGCGCTGTTAAATATTACTGCTCTGGAAAAGTCTCTCGCTGCTGCTGGTGAGAAGTTCATCTTTATGCAAAAGCTTCGTGACTTTGTTTCTGTTATATGTGAATTTTTGCAGGTATGCATTTATTTGATTCTATGTCCTGCATTTTTTTCTTCTACCAACTTACATGAATTTTCTTTCAAAAATTTGTTCCTTGTGTGTGATCTTGCTAGCCCCACACACCTGCAACCCCCTTATGCACATGCACCCATCTCCATCCACGCCTGCATGCCACAGAAAATATATCATCATGTAGCTATTACAGAAGCAATGATGTATGTTGATAATTCCAATTCAAAATGGCGAATCCCATCTATTTTATAGTTCCTACATTTTCATAGGAGTGCTTTTCTGTTTCTGCTTAATATTCCTTTCTTTCAGTTAAGTAAGAATGGGCACTAAGATTATATTGATTAACTTTACCAGTCAACATCAATGGTATAAATTGCTACTCTTGTGGCTGGTGTTTGGGTGCTAGATTTTAATGCGGTTATGGAAAGTAAAGAATATGAATATAAATCAGAGAAAATTAGTCTATTGTCAGTATCAATTGTTATAGGAATGTTTAGAATGTTTACTCAAATTTAATAGCAAAAATAAATATACAATTGCAGCCTTACAGGTCCACTGTGCTATGCAACGCAAACGTTATAACAGGCTAGAAAAAGTCTATAGTGATCAGGAAGTAGCGTGTTATTACCTTTTGATAGACTTTGAAATTATTAACACATTAAGTATTTAGAAAATGGACTTTAAAGGGAAAAAGAACAAATTGCATGTACTCTTCAAATTATCCTATTGTTCTGTATTCTGTATTCTACATTTGATGGATTACAAAAACATTTTTTCAATTACTTCATTTAGAGTACAAGCAAATGATTATTGCATGAACACGTGGCAAGAATCAGGCCTATGTTGCAGCTTTATGTTTTCAACTTTTAAATTTGATTTGCCACTTAAAATTCTTGTATTCTTCCTATTCTTCTGCTTTAATTTTTTGTGAATTTGATGGGGAATTGAAGGCCGTCGCATGCTATACCACTTCGTTGACTCAGAATATGTAAATCATAGTTCATAGGGAAAAAAATTATGTTTACTGGAATGTTGTTGGTATTCTGGATCAGAAACTACTTCTTGTTGTTACTGTTTTTGTTATTATTGGTGCCTGCAAATAGGTTTGCTTGTTGATGTGTACTTATGGAAAAAATTTATACTCAGCATAAAGCTCCCTTCATAGAGGAGCTTGAAGAGCAGATGCAGAAACTTCAAGAAGATCGTGCTTCAGCTATTCTGGAGAGAAGAACTGCTGACAATGATGATGAAATGGTGGAGGTAGAAGCAGCTGTGAAAGCAGCAATGTCAGTTTTCAGTGAACGTGGTAGCAGTTCTGCCATGATTGCGGCTGCCACAAGTGCAGCCCAGGCTGCAGCTGCTGCTGTAAGAGAACAAACCAATTTACCTGTGAAGTTGGACGAATTTGGTAGAGATATGAACTTGCAGAGACGTATGGATATGACCCGGAGAGCTGAGGCACGTCAACGCAGGAAAAGTCGATTTGATGCTAAGAGACTGTCATCCATGGGAGTGGAAAACTCCAGTCAGAAAATAGAAGGAGAATCAAGCACTGATGAGAGCGATGATGAAAGTACAGCATACCAGTCAAACCGGGATTTGTTGCTTCAGACTGCTGATCAGATTTTTAGTGATGCATCTGAAGAATATTCTCAACTGTCAGTAGTAAAACAACGGTTTGAAATATGGAAGAAAGATTTTTCATCAACCTACCGTGATGCTTACATGTCGCTCAGTGCCCCTGCTATATTCTCGCCATATGTAAGACTGGAGCTTCTGAAGTGGGATCCACTCCATGAGGATGCTGATTTTTTTGATATGAAGTGGTTCGTGACCACTATTGTGTTCATTTTACTAATATTTGTTTTTATATGCTTCTGTGCCTTCTTTATATTATCTTTGCTCACACACGGAGTTTTGTAGATATAACTGCAAAGACTGATTGCCTAACTCTCCATTTATATATTCTCCTCCTTTTCAGGCATTCTTTGCTATTTGACTATGGTACGGCAGAAGATGGAAGTGATTTCACTCCTGATGATGCTGATGCTAATCTCATTCCTGGATTAGTGGAAAAGGTCGCAGTTCCTATTTTACATCATCAAATAGTGCATTGTTGGGACATGCTTAGCATACGAGAGACAAGGAATGCTGTATCCGCCACAAGCTTGGTAACAAATTATGTTCCAGCGTCTAGTGAGGCTCTTTCTGAATTACTAGGAGCAATTCGTACTCGACTGGCTGTTGCCGTTGCAAATATCACGGTATGAGTTTTGAACTGTAAAACTATTGGCCTTTCTACTTCTCTGAAACATGTAAGCACATCAGCACATGCACTTTTAGTTTTCCTTGAATTGTATTATTTTAAATTTTTTGAAGAACTTGATTTCTTTTCTGTTTTTTTTTTTCGTCTTTTTCAATTATTAGGTACCAACATGGAGCCCACTTGTATTTAAGGCTGTGCCAAGTTCAGCACGAGTTGCAGCATATCGATTTGGAATGTCTGTTCGCTTGATGAAAAATATCTGCTTGTGGAAAGATGTCCTGGCATTGCCAGTTATTGAGAAGCTTGCTCTGGATGAGCTGTTGTGTGGGAAAGTTCTTCCTCATGTTCGAAGTATTGCACATAATATTCATGATGCTATTACAAGAACTGAACGACTTGTTGATTCTCTGTCTGGGGTGTGGTCAGGCCCAAGTGTCACGGGAAGCCGCAGGTAAGAATAATATCTAAATTTGGCAGGCTCCAAATTACTTATGATATCTGAAATTTGCCTGGTTGCTCTTATCATAAAAACTCATAAGTTAGTCTGGCTTTTGTTGATACTTTTAATCTGCTTCCTGATGTGGATGGTATAAGCTAAGGGTTAGTGTTAACTGGTTCACCAACTTACCACGTCAGCTGCATGATGTGATAGTTTATGCGAATAAATGCCAAGTTTGAACAGTTTTGGAAATTTTAATTTTTGGAGATTTGAGCCACATGGAATGGTCTTAGAGCATTCACATCAGTATCATCTCTAAGCATGGATCTGTATGTGAAATAGTTTATAAAAAATACAGATTTGTTCAAATTAGCCCGTACATCAGTATCTGTTAAATATCTGCATAATTGAGAATCTTTTACAATATGCGTTACTTCCAACGCACAAAAAGGTAATCTGGACTTCAAAAAATATTCGAATATTAATGCTACTTTCTCTTTCTTCTATCTGTCTTCGAGATATCTCGTCTCCAAGAAGTCTCTCTCCGCCTCCGAGCTGTCTCTTACGTCTTTGTTTCTGAGCTGTCTCCGATCTCTCTCACCATCTCGAAACTCTATCTCTCCATCTCCAAACACAATGTGCCATATTCGCATCCGATTTTGGGCCAATTGATCGGAATATTGGAGATCAATTGGGGTTTTAGTTGGTGGAATCAGTGTTGTTGTTGTTGAATAGATTCATGTAGATGGATCACAACTTTGTTATCATTCACGGGCTGGTTTGGTGAAGGAGGGGAAACTGGGTTCTTGATGAGGGAGAGAGAACACGGGATTTCAGGCGGCAGTGGAGGGGATGAGGAGGAGCTGGTGGTGGTTTTGGAGAATTTTATCTTTTAATAGTTTAATACAAACAAATAATTAAAAGAATAGAAAAGTAATATTTTAATGATATGGAGATTGAGACTTTGAGTAGAGATACTTATGCAATTGTTGTTGGATAGAGATTCTGTAAATTGTCAAAGTGTCATTTGAGTAAAAATAAAGAATTTGTTTAGAGATACTGATGTGAATGCTCTTTCATCACACACAAAACATCAGGAAAAACTGAAAAGCACACTTAAGGTCTTCTTCAGTCATCAGTTACTGTAGTGTTGTAGTACTATTGGATAGGCCCTTGTTATTGCATAATATTCATATTGCTTGTTACAGTAATTAATGTTGATGCTAATTATTTGATTTTATATTAAGAATATGACAATGAGGAAATATCAATATTTTCACAGTTGCAAGCTAGATTTGTCTTCCTAATTTATTTTTCTTCAATGTTCGGGTTATCCTAATTTTTCGCCACTTCTGCAGACTATTGGCTTTCCATTAAAGACTTAAAGTTTGTTGGTTGCATGCATGGTTTGTGATTGTTTTGTGGATCCAAAAACTTTTAGCGAACACAGTTAACTAAGAATACATCGCAATTGAACAGTTTTAGGAGGTAGTCTATTAGCTAACTTAGAGAGATTGTGGAACCTTGGCTGTCTATTTGTCACTGTGGTGGATGACAATAACATATGCTTACAAAATTGATTGGAATGTCTCTCTCTCTTTGTACTTGTCTAATAAGTTTGCTGTTGGTCTAAGTATCCTTTCTGGGGATTCATGAACATCATGGGGAAAAGATACTAAGCTGCACTGGTATATTTGATTAAAAGTTAAAACTAGAGGTAAAATATTGGGGTTAAAACAATTACGAAAAAGGGTGCCAGGTTGAAGTACCTTCCTAAACTTGGTTTGAATCTTATTGCAGACCGAATATTTTTCTTTTGAGTTTCCCGTGTCCTGTTTTATTTTTTCTTTGAACCTAGTGTTTTGATAATTTGATCATCCGCTTACATTGTACAGTGGCAAGTTGCAAACGCTGGTGGATTATGTGCTCTCACTTGGAAAGACACTGGAGAAAAGGCATGTTTTAGGCTTGACTGAGAATGAGACTGGGGGACTTGCCCGTAGATTGAAGAAGTTGTTAGTTGAGTTGAATGAATACGACAAGGCTAGGGAGGTAGCTAGGAACTTCCGTCTTAAGGAAGCTTTGTGAGGTAGGACTGACAGACCGGCTGGTAATAGTGACACAAGAAATTTCTTCCAGTGATGCTAAGGTCAATTACCATGATGCTTCGTTTGAACATTCGGTTGCACAAATGAAAGCTTAATGCCTTGTCTTTGGCCCTGTATAATTGTTATGAGGAGAGACGCAATATTTTCATTACTCTAATGATTGCTTAATTTACTGTGAATCCTGATGTTCTTGAACGCAATGTGCCGTGAGTTTTTGGCCCTCGTTATATGAACGTGAATGTTTAAACAGATTGAGATGGAAGTAGGGTGTGATAACAATTGAACAATTTTGATTTATGTTAACTGCAGTTTGAATGTAGCAGCAAGTAACAATCTACTTCGAGTACAAAAGAAATACAATGATCAAAAGCCTGAATGAAACTCGATAGCATGAATTGCATTATTGAAAGAGTCGAGCAATATTAAGATATGTAGTCCTTAAAGGGGAAACCTATTGATTATGGAAAGGTAGTTTCCCAAAATATGATTTGTTTGTTCTTTTATCCACCCGAGAAGTATGAATTGTCGTACTAGCATAAAAGAAGCAGCAGCCAATCTCAGTTTCTCCGCAGAAATTGCTAGTTTCTCCATCCATTCTTATTAATCATGCTTGAATTGATTATAGTATGGCTGCAGATTGGAGTGAACTTCCACGAGATATCATATCCCTCTTGATCTCGGAAACAACTTAAGTCGATGATCTCTATCAGTTTAGCTGCTTGTGCAGTTCATGGAGGACTGCAGCATTGGTGTGTGCCGTAGCAGCTACCTCCATCGCGATTCTCTGTCTTATGGTTCCTGAAATCAACTCTAACTTCAAAACGTGCAATACCATCGTCTTTCCTGTAGGCAAGGCTATCAAAAAAGGAGCACACCGATACCAGACCCTTCATCATGATTCCTAGCAACATGGAATCCTAGAGGGACCATATATATTTGTTGATACCTCAAAATCAAAATCAAAATCAAAAATCGACTGTATAAAGACATATCGGACTTTCAAGAAGAACAGCCTAACGCTTCAATGCTTGAGACTTGATCATGTCACCGATAAAAAACGTAAGACTCCATACCACTTCAAATTTAACAATCAAATAGATGAGAATAGATTCCAACAATACATTCATAAAATCCATGAAAGGCATAAAGTATACAAGTCAAATTAAACTCAAGCAATACATAACCAATACCAAACTAGGGAACATCCCCTAGTTCATAAAATCCATAATTATTCATGTCCTTGTCCAAGTCTCCAACTACTAATACTAGCAGCTGCAACTGTCAGTCACCGGCTAAGAACCTGCTCATATCTTATTTAGCAATGCTGAACTCATCATCTGCAAAATGTCAAACTATTCCCCCAGTGAGTTTATAAAAATACATTCAATTACAATTCGACCATAGCAAAGAAGATCATTGAGGCATTTATTAAGTCCAAACTTGTGAAATGAAAATATATAAATCTTCAGAAATAACAGATAGTACAAGTGTCTTACTGTCAAAAAATAGTAATACAAACTCTGCGACTCTTACTACAGTTAAAAGACAAGATACACAGTGTCGAACATCACATTGCAATAATATGTAACATGCTTATAACAATAAAACACGTCATGTAAATATAAAATCAGTGAGCCAAAATAGCCAAAGGACAATTTCTGACAAAAAGGGATCCATCACTTGGTTTAACTTTACTTTGTGAGCCTAGGCAAACCTAAGGCATCTTGTTTTGTGTATCAAGTATACCAGTGAAATCCAACTTAGTTGTAAAATTTTAACAAGGAACCATCATCTTCCATGCCTTCAAAATTAAAACTGCAAGGGCAAGGAGCTTAAACTACGTGCGAAGATCCACACTGGGATGAAATTAATGAACTTAGACTGGGCTCTTCTTTTTACAGAAAAGAAGCCTCGACGCAAGTATTGAAAACCAGCTACAAAAATGTTAGTTAAAAGACTGCATGGAACATTTGCATCTTAACATGGCACAGGTTCTAAACTAGCTTGAACAATTTTTCTCTGATCTTAAAGCTGCATTGGAACTTCCTCTGCAACGAATTAAATTTCCTAGTGACCATGCAATGCAAAAGACCGTTTAACACTATAGATCTTGCTCTTAGAGAGCTTACCATTAGCAAGTCGTCTCATTTCCTCCATGGTTTGATTATCACAACTGTTTACTAGTCGTTCCAGGTTCCAAAAACGATCGATTAGGTTCTTCGCTTTGTTCAGAAAAGAAGAGAAACACGAAAACATCTTTGATTACGATTAAATAGAACAATCTCAAACCAATCACGATCCAAGTTCGGGTAATCTCGTGGTGCACATAATCTTTCAGAATCTCTTCGATCCCGTAATTTATGTGATATAATAAAGGGAAACTTATTCGTTTTGAGCGAGACACCTCTCGTACTCGTCCCTGCCAAACAAAATCTAACCTATCAATAAACAATTTCATATAATTGCGTACCTAAACATAAGATAATTATTTTCTTCTTCACCTCAATTTTTGCAGAACTGCTGGAGAACTGCTTCACCTCCCCCAGGCTCATACTGCTCCAGTACCTGGTAGCAGGCGCCGTAGCGTTCATCGAAGAAGTCACAGAGCGAATCGGAGCTTCCCGACTATACGCAACAATCGGGTCCCTCGATGCCACCGAGCGAAAGGTCGCCTTCGAAAAGGATCCTCGGGCCACAGTCGCCAATCTGGACCGTACAACGCTCATCATCTTGGTGATTTTGTGGACTAGCTTATCAGATCAAGAAAAAGGTATCGCCCGCAATCTCTGAGAGAGAGGATTGCAAGTTCAGTTCTTTGAAATAGCTCACGGCTGTTTTAAAACCTAGGGGTAAAATTGTCTGTCTGATAGCCAAACACACCAGAGCAACTCGGGGCAGACCCCCGAAAATTGCGACCACCCCTATTACATATATAAAAGGTACATTTATTTATGTCATCAAAACATATTATATAATTATATATATATATATATATATATATATTTCATTAACAAAAACTTTATATACGTTAAGTGTTTATCATTTCTTAATAAAATTACATCAAAATCAATTAATATAAGATCACATATTTTTTATAAAAAATTAAGAAATATCTTCATCCATATCATCAAAACAAATATCTCAATGCAGTTAAATCATAAAAATACACATTCTCATATATTATTCAATATAATTATCAAGAGTCTCATTTGAGTTCCTATAGGAGGAGAGGAGCGACTATCTAATCCTTTTTTTCCTGCAGGCACACTATACTACACTACTGCATGCAGCTAATTAATGAACGACCCAATTCATACAGATTGATTTCTAACCCATTACTGATCTCACCGGCTAATCAGTAATCATGGGGTAAGACTGCAGTCCACATTTTACCGGGCACACCCCAATGCTAAAAAAATCTCATTAAAAATAATTCATAACTAAGTACAGCTAGCTCAATTGTCTGTTTATTCAAATAAACTCGATCACACCCCATGTATCAAAAAATAGAACATCTACGATAAAAAGGAAGCAGAGCGAATGCTGGGTTTAAACATGGAATCTGCACACTATGAGGATGACAATGATAACAATGATAAGGGTACTGGAGTTGGGATTTTGCACCAGAATCTCACATCTGCGAGTAGTGCGCTTCAAGGACTGTTGAGGAAGCTTGGGGCTGGACTTCACGATCTATTTCCATCTTCAAGTATGGGCTTGGCTTCATCATCACACCAGAGTGGGAGGCTAAAGAAGATTCTGTCTAGATTGCACGCTGACGGAGCAGAAGGGTAGCAGGTTGAGGCATTAACTCAACTTTGCTACTTGCTCTTTATTAGGACTAAAGACTCTCTTAGCACCTCCTCTATTATATTACGGGTTGATCACTTGGCTATTGCACTTGCAACTGGGGGAAGCACCGCAGTCGAAAAAGTTTGTCGTCTTAATGAAAAACACTAAGTGAAAAATAGAGGATGTTTGAAAGAGAGAGGAAATGAAGAAAGAGAGTTAAGTATTTAGAGAAATGTCGTTTTAAGATTTCTTTGAGAGGTGGCCGGTAAAATGTGGACCGCAAATAGCCTTACCCAATCATTGGTGTGAGCCAATTTTTTACCCACGAGTTTGTATTCATTGCACACCCTTATTTAATACAATATAATTTTTTTTAATACACAGCCGAAACTTCCCAAATTATCTTTTCATAAATATAAATTGTATAATATTCAATTTCCTAAATTTTTCTCTTCTCCACCCATACCTCAGCTCTTCTTTAGAACTAGCTAGAAATTTTGATTGATTAACTCTTTCTAAATTTGTCATTTTGAGGATACAAAGGACCTTGAAACATTTAGACTACAAGATCTCTAGTTATTAGATGCTAATGACATCATTTGGTATGAAAGCGATGACAAAAGCTAGAAGAATAAGAACATACTTTCCCAATACAGCATAATCATTGTTGCCCTCTAAATATTAGGATGTTCGATTTTATGTAGAATTTTTTTTCGTTTTTCAATGGCACCAACTTGGTTGATATTCTTGTCATATTTTATTCCTCACTCTCTTTCTTTCATTTCTTTCATCTTTTTCTTATCAACAAACAAAAAACATGGGAAGCATATTTCCACCATTGCATAAACAAACATTTTTCTTCCTTGCTATATCACCAAAACATGATTCCCAAAATATTCAATGGCCCTTCAACCATTGCAGTTTCTCTCAGAGATAACAATGTGTTTGTGCAACAATAGATATGATAAACCGTGGGTGAAACTTGTATCCGCAATTGTCTTTAATCCAACCCCTCAAAGACCCTTTCTCGCATCAACTATTTATCATTTGTGAAGTGCATACTCCATTTTCTAGGCTTTTTGTGCGGGGCTGATACATCAAATTTCTTGCATGGCTTTAGAATCAATCGAATATATGATCCAATCACTCATTTGATGATCTGGGATTTTTTCAAAAGCGAACTCAACTGATGATTGGTAGGTGAAGGTGTGCTTGGACATGTATGCCAACTGTTAAGAGAGATTTAATTTTCTTTCAAATTCACATCACGCGTAGAGGAATATAGTGGAAACACACCTTTTTTATTTTATTTCTTTAGCTTGAATATAAACACAAGGCATACATGTATCACTGCTCTTTGCACATTTATTTTGAATACAAACTCTTCTTACTGCATTTGTTCATCATTGTGCATTGAGAACAAAATTATGCTTCTCTACTTTCGTTTCATCTAGAGAGTTATGGCAAAAGTTAGAGGATTATTTAGATATTAGAGGACATGCTTCGAGTATATGTAATGGATTTTGAGAGGTAGTTGGGAGGATTATCTACCTTTGGTGAAATTTATATACAATAATTTCTACTAAAGTAGTATTAAGATGACTGACTCTTACACAAACCATGTGGTATTGGCTATAAGCCTACCATCGTCTAGTTCAGTTCAAAGAACTCACGGAAGCCATGCAGTGATTGACATCTTTAGCTAAATGACAAAGAGTGGGCACAGTGATCTAAATATATATGCCATTATTAATTATGTGAATGGCTAGACACGAGTATATTTTTCTCATAGTTTCTTGTTTTCATATTGGACTACAGTATATGTCAAGAGATATATGTGGTGGCAATGCTTGTTGTGTTGCAATTCTACAAGCATTCCATGAGGTTATTAAAGATTACTCTACACCTCCAGAAAAGATTCCTTCTGGAGACTTACCTGCAAAAGTTAGATTTTATGTTGATTTCTTTACTCAGTATCAGTTACTTTCAATCAGCATGGGGAATGCAATTAGGTTTTTGAAGAATCGCATTGAAAAGTTACCCCTGAATCTATCTGAATCAGAAGCAAAAGCTTCTCTTCATTTGGATATCAAACGTTTTATAGATAAAGTCATACTTGCAGATGAGGTAATACTCAAACATGTTGTCACAAAAATCAATGATGGTACAACTTGATTCAATATGCTCCAATGAGCTTGGTATGCAATTTTAGCTAACACTCAATTTAAGGAAGTGGTGACTTGGCTCCCTCGTTGATGATTTAACTTTGTGAGTTACTTTCTTGAGCGTGTTCCAGATGCCATTTCAAAGGTTTATGGTAGGAAAGATATCAATGTCTTGAATCGTTTGGCCAACATTGAAAATCTGCAGCTTCTGAATATGATAGAACTTGGTTATTTAAATGATTGCTTCCTTAATTTGCTAGTTTCCCCAATTGACCATACATTGTGTATTTTGTTTGTTGACAGGTATGATGCCATGGCTTCAGATTATGTTTCAATGATTATGACAGATTACGACATAGTAAGCTATATCATGATTAATAAACAAAATAGTTGACTTTGCTTTTGGAACATATTTGGCTTTAGGCTTTTTGTATTTTGAGCCTTGTAAAGTGAATTAAAAACAGTTAAAATCTTGTTTCAGGTCTTGTGAACCCTGAATTTCTAAGTCTGACAGTTTCTCTAATTGCCCTTAGGATTGATATTTGTGATTTACTTTCTTGACTCCAATATTGTCTGGCTCGTTTAGGTTTCGCCTACTAGTGTGGTAGTAATCGTGCGAGAATATAGGGGAGATCAACACTTATGGATGTAGATGGCTTGTCAATGTATTGTGGAGGCATCTCCTAAGTTTTGCCTAGACTAATTTCACTAGCTAATTCAAGCTGATTAGTAAGAATTATGGCGGTCCTCATTGCTTTTGGTTTTTTTTTCTTCTTTCACCATTTTGAAATAATGCTACGAGTTGGTTATGAACTCATCTTTTTCTATGTTTGCCTTATTGGCGAAGAGTGTGTTTTCTCGCCTCTCTAGGCGGATTTTTGTGACCTATCATTCTCTTTTTTACCATTTTCCTAATTGTTTAACTTTTCCCTTAGACAACATTTGTTGACGAATTAATGAATGCACCTCTAATCTTTTTGCATATGCTTAAAGCCTCAAACCATCATTTTTCCATCAATTCTCATAGCAATGGATTTTTTTAAGGGGTTGAAAGAAAAAACATCATAGAAGATCCGCCTTCATATTTATACACTAGTGATAGTGTTAATTTTGGAGCTCAAAGAATCATCTTCGAGTCGTGATTCTGGACAAAGACGCTCATATATTGATTACAATACTTTGTATTATAAGTAAAAAGAATTCCCATACCATATTTTATATAATAATTTCATATCATAAACAATTTATAAACCTTAATAATAAAGATCAAACCAAAATAATTTTCACAAAAATTGACCTATGAAAACGATACAGATCAAACCAAGAGAAGAATTTAAGAAATAATAAGTTTTCACAGATAAACGAAACCCAACATGGAAATATTAATGATTCAACTGTGCTAAATGGTCGGAAAAAAGTAGCCCAAATTTTTTGAAATCTAGTAATCTACATAGCAATGTCAAGTAGGCATATGACATGACAATTTTATTAATGGCTCACTTTTTTAGGCAAAACCAAAAAACACATTGCCCACTTTTTTCTTCTTTCATAAATGAATTTTTATAACGTTTGATCGTGTAAAATGCATATTAATTTTCAAAAAAAATTGCATATCGAACTAAGCTCTTTCCTACAATATCCATGGTCAATTGTTTTTATTGCGGTTTTTTGTTATTTAACAACGTAATTAATATATATTATGTAAATTATATATTCAAAGTAATATTTTATTACAGTATGATAGTATAACATATATACTCAGTTTTCAGCATTTTTATATGCTATATAAATGGTTCGTTTGAGGTGAGATTTCATTAGGACATGATATTAGAACATATACTGGTTTTTTCAAACAATGTCATACATAGTCTACACCAAGAATTGAGTTATTTCATGCATTCATAATTTAATTACATTGTTTTTGAAAACAATGTAATTTCGTATATGTCATCTAAATTGTCCGTTTAAATTAAAATTTCATTGGAGCATGAACATATATTTGTCATTTCAAATAATATAATAGAGAGTATAGACTACAAATTTAGCTATTTTATGCATTCATTACATAATTACATATGTCACCATGTGCCATGAAAACGTCAAACACCTCAATCAAACCAATTTATCATAAAAAAGAAACACTCTCATGCCCTAATACACTAAATCCCAACACCAAATTTGAGGAATTTATAAATATGAGAAATTTTATTGAAAATAAAATATATACAAAGAACAAACAAAAACCCAAAGTAGCTTAGAAACCCATCGCCCCAACAACAACCAGTAAAAGGGAAGGGAAAGACAAAAGCAGAACAAATAGCCACGGAATTCAAAATAAAAGGAAACAGAGGCTCGGAAAAAAATCAAAACCTCAAGAACAGGAAAAACAACCCAACAGCTATCAACACGAAATTAAATCTAGATGAGAAATCATTCGAATCTCTCATGTTTGGATGATGTCGGCATTGAGCATTAGGAGTTCTTCACAATTAAACCAATAAATAAATATAGAAAAATAGACTTAGTAGAGAGAAACAATGAAATATAATTAATTTGAATTAAATAAGAGAGATAAATATTAAAGAAAATAATTTGGAAAGAGAATATGAAAAAGGGAATAAATTGAAGAGAGATGATATCATTATTTGATTTTCAAAATTTATCAAACTAAACATCTCTGTATCGGGACAAATGGGCTGCAATAATTCCGAACTGAAATGTGTGCTTCAATTGAATCACAACCATCCATATAATTCATTTATGTCAACTTGTCTATCATTTTATCACATTTTAATGGTTATGATTTAAAGTCGATCACATTTCAACATACATCGATTGTAGGAACACCCATCCCATTTACATGACCCGTCATATAGATTGGAACTCTTTTGAGTTCAAATAATTCGAGCTCCATCTCATTTTCCATTAACTACTAGGTTGACTTCACTCTTTTAAGCTTCTCCTTTCTCATTTTACGTCTAGAATATAATCACCAATCTGGTTGAATTTTTTACAAAATGACAAAAAAGGACTTAGAGACCAGTGTGTATATATATAGTCACTGATATGGATATATAGGCTGATCTTATAAAATAGGAAGCTTCCACCTTATATTCCTCATCCTCACAAACCAGGTTGGCAAACCTCCATCTCCAAGTATTAACTATTAACATGACAGCATCGAATTTCCACACTTATGCTTTGTACGGCTCTTTCTTTAATTGGCGGCCCCAGCCCCCACTAAATTACCACTTAGCCCTTTCTTTGTCCGCGCACTCCTTTATCAAATAAGGGCGATTACGTCATTCCATAATGCCGCCTTTTACAGATCCCAACACTACCCTTACTACTGCAACTAATTCCAATACCATAGAAGGACGTACAGGTAAATTCATATAGGAATAAACAAATATAAATAAAAGAGAGAGAGAAATGAACGTGCGAGAGAGATGCGCAGAATAGCTTTCGGGGCTGAAAAGGAAGATGAAAGAAGTTCGTTTCGAGACGTCGCCGGACTTCAGGCAAGAGTTTTGCTGGAATTCATAATTCCGGTTCCACGTCCGGTTTGGGGTTTCAATCTCTCGAAATCCGGATAGTGAGATTTTGGATTTGAATCGAAATTTGGGTTTTAGTACGAGCATGTTTGTACTTTGATACTGGATATTCACTGTTCAATTGAGGGTTGGGTTGGATTGTGTTGCTTGTTTGTATTGTAGATCTGTAGACTTAGGAATTGAGGAGAGGCTGTGGTCGGAGTTGTAGTGGCGATGTTGACGCCGCAGAAGATGTGGAGTGGGTGGTCACCTACCCCAAGTAGGGACGCCAAGAAGACTGGTGATTCAAACTCGAATGGTCCAAGTCCGAGTCTGAATGGTGTGGGGCCAGTTGAGACCTCATTTAATCGAGAGGAATTATTAGAGAAGATCACGAAGCTCGAAAATGAGGTGGGTATATGTTCTTTTTTGATTATTTGAATTGTGTGTGTTGAAGTATTTACATTTGGTTCTTTTTTTTATAGTAATTTTGATAGTTTCTGCACTACAATCAAATATCGTGCTGGGTCGGAGGTTCGCACATTCACAGTAGTGATATGTAAGAGATTGACTGGTTGTTTTTGTTACGTTGACAATGTTTGTTTCGTTGGCTTGGGAGATAAGAATTGATTGGGTACTTGCGTAGATGGTTGTATGTAGTAAGCTAGTATGTGCTAATTGTGATTAAATTAGTCATGAAGTTTAGTTTATGATAGTGGAAATTCCCAATTCTCCAGGGCAAGACAAGGTCTAGTGGCCCGGCATAGTATTGGTTGGCAACTCGTTCCTTATTCTCACAACCAGTCGCTTGAGATCTCATTGTGAGAGTCATTGTAATCTCTTTTTTTTCTTTTTCTTTTTCTTTTTTTCACTTGATTTTGAATGGAAGATCCTTTGTAATCATGCAACAGTCAGAACTATGATATATTGTTTTAGCACTTGAAAGTTTGCGTCACGTCCAGATGTAAAGATCCATTTGGACCATACATTATCGAAAATAAATATTTGCATGTGCCTATGATTTTATAATACAGAAAGTTATTGTGTTCCAACTTATGGAACATGCTGCCTTTCTTTAAATTTGCCTACAGAGTATTGAATCTATATAACATTTCAATATATTACTTTAGAAAACTAGAAGAGAGAAGTGGTTGGTGGTTGGGAGGAATGTCACATTTTATTTGTACTGCCTCTTTTAATACCTGAAATTTTGATATGTGAATAATTTAATCTTGAAGAACTGTAAGATTTTCCCATTTGGAAGATTAGGTCCCTGTAAGAGAGCCCTTCTTTGCTTGGAGACCTTTTAGGCTAGAATTTTATCAAACGACATTCTTCAGATGAGAGAACTGATTGGGGCTAACAGATACTTATGACTAGGAAGTGGCAGTGTGTGCCATTTGACCGTCTGACTGGGGTAGGAGCAGTTGCCTAGAATCTAATGGGAATGAGTTGGGTCATGGGTGCATCGTAGTTTGGTGGATGAATTAAAGGCTTGAAACTTTTATGAATCAGTTAGTGGGAGAGAAGACGTGGGCCTGTGGATGGCTTCTTTGTGATGCAGAGGTATAGTGCCCTTGTTTTTGGGCCTAGAAGCGCTTTCGCTTCTTGCTTTGCTTTAGTTGTGGTCTAAAGTTCCTTGACATACAGTTCTTGCTTGGTCCACTATGATCTTTTTATTTTGGAGAAGGATCAAGGGATCTTCTATCCCCAAAATGATGGGCTTCAGAGATAACTATTCATCTTGGTGTTTTCTTTAAAATAATTTGTATGTAATAATGAATGTATAGGCTGTTCCTTCTTTTTTGATGGCCCTTGGATGTTTACAGTAGACACATGTTTGAATTACTTATTACCTCCCCTTCATAACATGTTTGGGTGTCTAGTGTACTAATGAATCTAGCATCATGTTTACACTCAAATTTGGAGTGAAAGTTTCCTAAGGAATGTGACGTAAAGAGATTATTCTTACCCTTTATTGCCTTTCTTTCCCTTGATCTCGTTAACCTTAAAATATTATCTGTTGAACTATTTTAAAATTATTTATGTTTGATATAACACAATTTACTGAGATACTAAATGAGATGAAAATTCTAGATCATGAAATATGATTTGAATTTGCTTGCAGTTTCTTTATCTGGCATCAAATGTTGTTAATTACCCCAGCACAATTGCAGGCACTTGTGCACGAATGCAAAAATAATCCCAAGTGTTTGTGCACTTGTTAGAGGGTGCTGTTTTCTTCACTTGCTAGTGCAACTGTGCATGTGTGTTGTTTTTGCCTGTTCTAATATCATGTACTTTCTTATTCTGTCCTTGTCGTGTTATAAACATCCTGCTCTTGCCTCTCGATGAAGGTTGATGGTGATTTTGTTTTTCATGCACATATTAGCCAACTGTTTTATTACTTATTCATCTGTCTCTCATTCTCTATCGGAATTGGTTATTAATAGATTGTCTTACTTATATTGCAAGATCTATTTTTTGTGCAGCTTTTCGATTACCAGTATAACATGGGGCTCCTCTTGATTGAGAAAAAAGAGTGGGCTTCTAAATATGAAGGACTTGGGCAGGCATGGACAGAAGCTACGGAAACTCTAAAGCGGGAGCAAGCATCTCATTTAATTGATATTTCTGATGTTGAGAAGCGTGAAGAGAATTTAAGGAAGGCATTGGGCGTTGAGAAACAGTGTGTGCTCGATGTGAGTTTGAGCCTTCCATTGTGCTTATATACTTTGTCTCATTATTAACTGTGAACAGAATGCTGTCATTTGTAGTTGATTGTATCCATTTATTAGCTGAAATTGGATTTTTTTTTCCCTTTTCATATTTGCTTATATGTTTTTTTTTCTTCTTTTAAACATTTTATTCTGGGCATAAAATTATTTCCCTCTCACTGATTATTTTCCGCTATGTAAATCCAGTGCAACTTTTTAAGAAAATATAAATCCAGATTACGGATAGTTTTTATCTTGACGTGGAAATAATTTTGGATGCTGCAGCTGGAGAAGGCTTTGCGTGAAATGCATTCAAAAAATGCAGAAATTAAATTTACAGCTGATTCAAAGTTGGCTGAAGCAAATGCTTTAATTACTAGCATTGAAGAAAAATCTCTTGAGGTTGAGGCAAAATTGCACAATGCTGATGCAAAGCTTGCTGAAGTAAGCAGAAAGAGTTCAGAGATTGAGCGGAAATTCCAAGAGGTGGAATCTCGAGAGAATGCGATTCGAAGGGAACGCCAGTCTTTCATTGCAGAGTATGCTCAATGTACCTTATTTGCTAGCTTTGTGCTTCCAAATTTCATCTAGAAATGTGGTTTTAGTTCTTTTTCATATTTTAATGATCTTGGTTCCATCTCTATTAGGCGAGAAGTGCAAGAAACTAATTTCTTGAAGCAGAGGGAGGACTTACGAGAATGGGAGAGGAAATTACATGAGGGTGAAGAGAGGCTATCAAGATTACAGAGGATCATTAGCCAGAGAGAGGAGAGAGCGAATGAGAATGATAGGATCTTTAAGCTGAGAGAGAGATCTCTTGAAGAGGCAGAGAAGAGAATTAATGAATCAAATGCAACTTTGAAAAATAAGGAAGACGACATAAGCAGCAGGCTAACAGATTTAGAGCTCAAACAGAAGGTAGGCTGTTCTACTACATTGTGATACTTTTCTATGTATTTTGGTGCATTTTAACATGTACTGGTTTTATTTTGTTGCAGGAAAATGATTCTATAAAGGAGAGATTGGTGGTGAAAGAGAAGGAGCTACTTGCGCTAGAAGAAAAATTAAATGCCAGAGAAGGAGTAAGTCCTTACAATTGTTTTTTGTAAATCTTCTGGAGATTAGGTTGTCCATACAAACTGGGTGGTTGTGTCATCTTATGCGTAAATTATTTTGTTTGTTAGTTCTATGTTGTGGTAGTCTCGGTACTTTGCTTAAATGTGGTTTGACAGGCTAATGTTAGTTTGAAAAGTAATAATTAGCCTGTCAAATTGGTACCAGTAAAATATTTCTTGTTTGATAAATTTTTCCCTTCATTTCACCACTTCTTGTCTCGTTTCTATTTTTGAATAAGATATTCTTTGTTAAGCCCTTCTTGTGTGAGGAAATACTGCATGTTGTTTGTCCTGTCTCTGTTTTTTTTTCCTTTTTTTTTCTAGAATAAATTTTATCACTCAAAAGAGATATTACTGAGAAAACCTGAAGGTGGTCTATCAAGTGAAGAGATGTTTTCTCAGTGAGAACTTGTGTGATATGCGGGTCCTTCACTCCTTTTTACAGCCTCAGAGAACATTCATTCAAGTGATTTGACATGTAGTCAGCCTTATGTATACCTATGTTTTTACCTTTACTTCTTTTGGTGGCTTATAAGAACAAGAGTAGAGTATGGATGAGGTTAGTGCAATAAACACAAATGAGTGCCAACATGTTTCGAAAAAATATGGGTAGCCAGTGTTTTTCTTCATTCCAACTTCTTGCTTGCCTTCACAAAATTTGCATCTAAGAATGGTTAACTCAATCTTATGAGTTATTAGCATTTCTCGAGGTATGGGCTCCATACAAATAAGTGGATTTGAATAATTCATTTTTTTCGTTTTGAATGATTTCCTTTAACCACCCTCGTCAAACCCTGCCGGCTCCCTCCCTCGCGCCCTCCCTCTCACACCTCCCCCCCTCCCCTCCAAAAAAAACAAAAAACCCGCCTCCTCTTCCTCTTGGTTTCTTTTTTTTGGGGTGGGAAGGGGTAAGCCTCATATGACTTGGGACTCGGTGGGGACAGGTTACATAATGATAATGTTAATTATGCACTAGAACTCAACCAAAACTGTGTTTTAACTTTTATTTATATTGTATTATGCTTATGCCAACTCTTGTTTAAGATTTAAAGTATTCATGCTTTTCTTTTCTTGGTGCGGAATATTTTCAGGTTGAGATTCAAAAACTTGTTGATGAACACAATGCTTTCTTGGATATGAGGAAGCGTGAATTTGATTTGGAACTTGATCAAAAGAGGAAAACTTTTGATGAGGATTTGAAAATCAAGGTGGTTGAAGTGGAGAAGAAGGAAGCCGAAATTAATCACATTGAAGAGAAAGTTTCAAAAAGAGAACAGGCATTGGATAAGAGAATGGAAAAGCTTAGGGAGAAAGAACTGCATTATGAATCAAAGTTTAAAGCTCTAGAGGAAATGGAAAAGGCAATTAGATCTGAGGAGAATAACTTGGTGACTGAGAAGAAAAAAATTGCTGCTGATAATGAAGATTTACTACGTCTGAAGACTGAAGTTGAGAAAATAAGGGCTGGCAATGAGGAACAATTAATGATGATCCGTGAAGAGAACAATCGGCTCAAAATAAGTGTGGAAGAGAGGTCAGAATATTTGCATCTGCAATCAGAGCTGAAAGAGGAAATAAAAAAGTGCAGGGTCCAGGAAGAATTGCTTTTGAAGGAAGCAGAGGATTTGAAGCAGCAAAAGGAGTTGTTTGAGAGGGAATGGGAACAGCTAGATGAGAAAAGAGCTGAAATTGAGAAAGAGTTGAAGAGTGTCATTGAACAGAAGGAAAAATTTGAAAAACAGACACACTATGAAGAAGAGAGGTTAAAAAGGGAAAAGCAGCTGACACAGGATTACATTAAGAGGGAGCTGGAAGCTCTCGAAGCTGCCAAAGAATCATTTGCAGCCAGCATGGAGCATGATCAGTCCATGATGTCTGAGAAAGTGCAATGTGAAAGAAACAAATTCCTTCATGAATTTGAGATGCTGAAAACAGAACTTGAGACTGATTTGCAGCATAGGCGGGAAGAGTTGGAAAAACAGTTGCACGAGAAGGAGAAGTCATTCAATGAAGAGAAAGAGAGAGAACTGGGCAGCATACATAAATTGAGGGAAGTAGCTTCTAGGGAAATGGAAGAGATGAGGCTTGCAAAACTTAGAATTGAAGAAGAGAAACGTAAAGTGGCAGAAAATCAGAAGCTTCTTGAAGAACAGCAACTTGATATGCGAAAAGATATTGACAAGCTTGTTGACCTTAGCGAGAAATTGAAAGACCGGAGAGAACAATTCAGTAAAGAGAAGGAGCATTTCATTTTATTTGTTGAGCAGCACAAGAGTTGCAAAAGTTGTGGCGAACTAACCTCCGACTTTGTGCTTACTGATTTACAAGTTTTACAAGAAGTTGAGAATGTAGAGGTTCCAAAAGTGGTTAATGATTACCTGAATAAAGGTGTTCATGTAGATGCAGCTAATTCTGAGAGGCAAAGAAGTCCCAAAGTGGATGATTTAGAGTCTCCAGCTTCTGGTGGAACAGTTTCTTGGCTGCGAAAGTGTACCTCCAAGATATTCAAGTTCTCTCCAAACAAAAGGATTGAGCCTATTGCCCTCCAGAATTTTAAAGAAGAGGAACCTTTATCTGGCGAGCGCGATAACGGGGAGGGACCATCGAATAGATTTAGCAAAACTCAAGATGAAGCTGACCCGTCATATGTGATTGCTAATGATTCTTTTGATATTCGGAGGATCCCATCTGACACCAGTGCCAAAGATGCGGACGCTAGCCAGGATCTATTAGTTGATCATCACAACAGTAAGGCACCTGAAGTTCTTGCAGATTCCCATATTCCTGATTTGAAGCACGGCCGGCAGCTTAACAGGAGAGGAATGCCTAGAGTAAATAGAACACACTCCGTGAAGGCAGTTATCCAAGATGCGAGGGACATTATTGGGGAATCTTTTGATGCTGAGCACCAAAATCAAAATGGAACTGCTGAGGATTCTGGCGATCTGATTAGTGAAAGCAGGGGGGAGTCCAGCCTTGCCGATAAGGGAACTACAAGAAATCCCAGAAAGCGTAGTCGTGCTCGCACATCTCAGGTAACTATGAGTGGGCAAGCTGGTGACAACAGTGAAGCGCAGTCTGATAGTGTAACAGCTGGTCAGCATAAGAAGAGGCGACACAAAGTTGCTGCAGACATGCAAACTCCAGACATGCAAACTCCGGGTGAAACTCGATATAACCTCCGGCGTCCGAGAATGTAAGATTACAACTCTTATTTAGTGTTGGATTGATAAATTCTCACTGTAGGCATTATTTCAACTAAATATCAACTAAATCAATGCACTTTGCTACTTAGTCTGCCATTAGTTAAGTGATATAGAAGGAACTAATCACTCCCATTAGGTACTTCATGGAAAAATAACTAATGGGTGAACTCTTGTTTAATTGTTTACAGAGCCAAAACAACTCCAGCTGCTAGAGTCTTGTCTAATGTAAACAAACAAAACGAGAATGTGGTGGAAGGTGTTAGAGATTCAGATGATGGGATCATCACCTCTAATGCTGATCCTGTGTCTTTGGCTGGAGTTGCGAGCGAGGATGGCAGAAGCACACGACTGGTGCTGGTATGAACATGACTGCTGTCTCTATCTACCATTCAAAAATTACTGTCTATATCTGTAGCATTATGCCACTATGTTTGAGATGCTTAATCTTTCAAAGAAAAAGGGCTATGTTAT